>CM034710.1:75393004-75403474 GCA_020142125.1 Phrynosoma platyrhinos | reverse complement strand
AACCCTACTTGGACCTCTGGGATCTCTCTTTCCATGTATGGTTGGAGTTGGCAGAATTTTGAGCATGATTTTGCTTGCATGGGAGATCAGTGCTATGGTTCTGAAGTTGCTGTAGTCTCTTGTGTCTTCCTTTTTGTGCATGGGAATGTATATTGATCGCTTCCAATCTATTGGAATGTTATGAGTACAATTCATGTAATTGTTTACATCAGTAGTTAGAACAGAGGGAGGTCAAAACACATTTAAGCTTATTAAAAATTCATTTTCAGAATCTGAACAGTATGTTAGGTATACCATTACTATAAAGTTTTAAATTATGCAAACAAGTCTGAGGAATGAGAAGTAGGCCAAGAAATACTTTTATTTTGAAGAGTCTTCTAAAACATCCTGTATATAAGCACACAGGGTTCCTAATAAGTAGCCACCACCTATTTGTCTTCAGGACAAATCCTAAATTGACCAACACCTCAATACTAAAGGAGTATCACCAACTTACAAAATCAATCATAATGCGAGTTATGTTTCTTTTCCCATTTAACGCTTGTAAATTAGCTTAAGACTTGGCTATTGGCCTCAAGAGGACAAGGACAGAAATACATCTCAAAGGAAGTAACTGTCACTTGCTGATGGAGAAGGAAGTATTATTGCATAACTCTTGCAACTTTTTGTTGCAAGGCTCCTGAAACCTAGAACTCTTCCTCAAGAGATCTTCCTCAAGAGATCTTAAACCATAAATAAAGATCTCAAACAAGATGCAGCTCTGTGACTGACATTGTCATGATTCTTCCTTCTCATATAATCTCTAACCTGATGAGGAGGCCTGTGAAGCTTTGAAAAGCTAGTGTGATGTTTAAATAAATATTTATTTATTTATATAAATAAATAAAAGTAGCACCATGATGTGTATTTTGGATTTAGATGTAATTTGTCTACACCATACTGTGTCTCCTATTTGTTTTGCTTCACCATTATTCCCAAATCTCTCCAATAATTTGCATTCTAACATGAATTCAGATTTTTTTTTTTTAAAAAAATGCAGCTTTTAGTTGCCATTTGCATGCTAACAATTAAGACTTGAAAGCCACAATTCAAAGTGCTCCATCTTTCAGATGAATTGTACAGACATTTTCAGATAAAGTTTAATGGGGATAACATTGCTCAGGCAGAAAAATAAATTCAAAAGAGTGTTTTTCCCATGGATTACTGACTAGAAGTGACTTCATTCTCATGATCTCTTTGTTCCTCTCCAGGGGGCTTTTGATTCAAAGCTTAAGAAATTCAAAGATTTTGTTGCTGTTCAGGATTTTCATGTACAGGCATGAGTAAAATACATGATTGTCACTAGCTGAATGAGGCTTATTCACAACAAAGTAAAGCTGATAACTGTGGCCGCAAGACAAAGGAGCAAATCTGGACAAACTATCATACACTGCAGTCCTAACTCAAAGATGCATTGGCTGCAAGTCAGTGTGGGCAACTGTAAAAGGCTGTGGACTGCATTAGCACCCCCCCCAAGAAAAATGTGGTGGGTCACACATTCTCTCATCATCCCCTCCTACAAAGAAAAAACAAATTTTGCCCTAAAATGCCCCCTCATGGGGCATTTTTTGAATTTTTGGTATGGCCCTGAGCCATTTTATACTCATGTTGTTATTGTTAACTGCCCTTGAGTTGGCCTCATGGCGACCCTGTGAATGAGACATCACCATTCCTCCTTATCCTCAACTGCTTTGCTTAGGTCCTGTAGGATCAGGCCTGGGGGCCCCCTGATTGAGTCTACCCTTTTAGCATGTAGTCGTCCTTTCTTTCTGCTTCCCTCTACCTTGCCTTGCATTATAGCCTTTTCTAATGAGTCATGACTTCACATGTTGTGATCAAAGTACAGCGGCCTCTTTTTTTCTTTTTGGCTATACACAGTATTCTCAGCACTCTTCTCCAGCATCACATCTCAAATAAGTTGATTTTCTTCCTGTCTGCTTTCTTCACCGTCCAGCTCTCACATCCGTATATGGAAATGGGGGATACAATGGCTTGGATGATTCTAACTTTAGTGCTCAGTTGTCCCTTTGTTTTTGCGGACTTGAAGTTGGCAACCTTTGCTTATCCTTGAGGGACAAATAGAGGGACATAAAGTGGGGCATGCTTGCTCACCCTTTTAGGCACACGTCTCCATTCAAGCCAATAAGATTTGAATATTTGCATTTTCCCTTTTTCATGGGGGGGGGTTGGAATAGATCCCTCCAAAAAAGGAGGTGTGACTGTATATCTTTACACTTTAGGATGTTGTCTAGTTCTTTCATGGCTGCCCTTCCCATTCCTAGTCTTCTTATTTCTTGACTGCAGTCTCCGTTCTGATCAATGTTTGATCCTAGGTACTGAAAGTCTTTAACTGTTTGAACTTCCTCATTATCTAATTTGAATTTATGTAGAACTTCTGTGGTCATTATTTTTGTTTTCCTTATGTTCAACTGTAAGCCTGCTTTTGCATTGTCTTCCTTGATTTTCGTTAGTAATTGTTCCAAGGATATGTTATCCTTTAGGAGTATGGTTTTCATCTGCATTCCTTAGATTGTTGAAGTTCCTTCCTCCTATCTTCACTCCTTCTCCTTCTTATACTCATTAGAGGCCCCTTTCAGCTCTTTGCTCTCCACCTTTGTTAGAAAAAGAAGCTTCTACTGTGCCAAAAGTGGCTTGGGGGCAAAATGTGGCTCATGGCTCTCTAGAAGGTATTTGGGTCAAAAAAAAGTTTTTGAACAAAAATTACCCATGGTAGTTTTTTGGGAGGAGCAAAAAAGCCCTGGGATAAAATGTAGCCTTTGGACCACACCTGGTCCACCTCTGTAAGGGATTAGGATTGGGCACAAACCTCTTCTCCTGGCACAGTCTTCATCTGCCTTCTGATCTCTGAGTGAGGCCAACAGAACAAAGTCACAGCTCATTCACCAACTCACCCTATTTTGAAATGCAACAATTGTTATGTGCTTTCAGGATAACCCTATCACAAGGTTTTCTTGGCAAGATTTATTCAGATGAGGTTTGTTTGCTATTGCCTTCCTGTAAGACTGAGGGAGCCTGAATTGCCCAAGATCACACAGTGGTTTCCCGTGGCTGATTTAGATTTGAACCCTGGTCTTCCTGAGTCCCAGGAGATTATCTCTTTAAAAAGGGGTCTTACCCCTCCCAAATTGAAGTCTAATTGAAGCTTAATTAGGGTTGTGTCCTCATTTTGTCAAACAGCTTTTGGCCCACAAACCACCATTCAAGTACATCCCCGCTCTAATGCGGGTCCCTTAACTCACTTTGGTGGCCATCTTTTGAAAAATGGCTGCCGAAGTGAGTTAAGGGACCTGTATTGGAGTGGAGATGTACTCAGATGGTGGTTTTGGGGGCAAAAGCTGTGCAATAAAAAGAGGATGCAGCCCAAATTAATCAATTAGACTTCAATTTGGGAGGGGTAAGACCCTTTCTAAAGATGTGCGATAATCTCCCCAGTGTGCATCTACACTGTAGAAATAATGCAGTTTGACACTTTAACTACCATAGCTTCATCCTACATATTCCTAGAATTTATAATTACCTTGTAAAACTACAGAGGACAAAGACCTTGTAAAATTACAAATCCCAGGATTCCATAGGATGGCACTACAACACTTAAAGTGGTATAAACTGCATCATTTCTACAATGTACATGCACCCTGAGTCCAGCACTTAAACTGCTATGCCATGCTGACTCTCTAAATGCAAGTGTGTATATATATATATGTGTGCCTTCAAGTCATAATGCTCAGCACTTAAAGAGTTAAACATGTCTTAAGTATAGCAGCAGTTAGTTTTCAATGAACTGGACTCTCCTCATTTCTTATCCATCTGTCCTAACTACTCTGAGGTGTAAACTGATACTCTTAGGGATCTTCCCACCTTCTTATTCCCTCACATCTACTCAAAGTGAAACTCACAATGTTTGCTTAAAATACATGGGAACTGTATTTTATGGTGGCACCAGAGCTCTCTGACAGAGAAGGCTCAATGTCTCAGAAAAAAAACCAATTCCCATGTTTCCCTAGCACTAACCCTAACCCTAAAAGTGGACTCAATTTGCACTATTTCTGGCAGTCTGCAACCCCCTAAGTTTCTTTAGCCTTTAATGTCTTAATTCCTTAACCAGAACTGCACTTTCCCTATGCATTCTCCATCATCCCATGTGCAGGGGATGGACTAGATGTGAGATGCCACATTCAGTTGTTGTTTTTTAAAGCCCAGAAATCCAGCCCCCCATTGATCCAGCTAGGAATAGATGGCGGTAGGGTCTTAGGCTTTAAAACCACTGCACAGACAGAAATCAGATTTTCTTTTCTACTAGCATTGCCCATCCTAACCCTAACCCTAACCCTAACCCTGAGATTTGTCTCCCTGACTGGACAGTTGGGCAAACATAGCAGTTCCCTGAGTATACAGTCACCCTGAGATATCGCACAAGATAAGATCCCCCCCCAACATGGTTAGAATAAGTAAAGGTCCTCATCACCATAACTTTTTTTAAAAAAACCAAAAGTGACTCTCATGCACATAAATAATTCTGGAATTCAAAGTGTATGTCAGGCATCTGGGGCAAAAATATCCTGCAATCACTTCTTCAAAATGTTCCACATGGAAGATGTATAAGAAATGGTCTCCATTCATTTGTTGAGACAAGTACGATCACGCACTTACGGTACATGCTCACAGTATAGAATATTTTGAAACACTCCAGTAATCGCTTGTCTGTTTTCATCCTCTGGAGGAGTATTAAATACTGTAGATTCCAATAAAGGGAGATATTTTAATGGTGGAAACATGTATGACCTTATAGGCAACGTGACATAGAACAGAGTAACTAGAAAATAATGCAGTACTTGCTATTTTGTTACTCCAAGTGGCTTTTTAAAATAATGTTCAAATTATTATGACAGCAAGAAGAACCTGATGCTAATTAGTTTTATAAGGCAAGCTACCAAACAGGAGAAAGCTTAACCAGTACAATTTCCCTGTCTAATTTTTATTATTGTTATCCATTTAGTCTGAATACTACTGCTGAGGTGGTAAGTGCTAAGGGATTTATATCAACCTGTCTGACATTAATTAGACTTTTCAGAAAGCAACAGATAGTCAAACATTTCACCTAATATGCTAGGTTGGATAGCAAAGACTATAATGTTGTTGGATTAACTGAGACTCACTTTTGATCATGCGGATTGGCAAGCTATATCTGAGGCTTAACCCAGTCATCACACTAAACCAGCAGTAGAAATCCTGTGGCCCATGGGCCATTTTTGTATCCACTTCTCCCCCTCCTAGATGCTGCAATTGGCTAGAAAATTAAAATTCCCGGAAGCCTCCAGAAACAGCCATTAAAAAAAAAAAACAGAGGCTCCCATTGCACCTTGTTTTAAGTCAAAATATTAGATACCTCACCACTAGTAACTTTGTTTGGCAGGAGGTTTGCTTTGGCTCTCAATGAGTTTTGTGGACAAAAAATTACTACCCAAACTCTAGGAACTTGATCATCACTGTGCTAAATGGTGGTTTGATGGTTCCTAGGGTTGGTGTCAACCCCACCACCTACCCAATTGATCTCCTCCCATACCAAACATAGAGAATCCTTAGTCATGTTTTATTGTACTGATGTTACTCATAAAGCATAATTCCCATATATCACTGGATGGAATGGTAATAGCTGGGACATAAACAACTTGCAAAATTAAAATTATACCTTTGAATTACAATATCATACACACTGCCTATATGTGTGTGTGTGTGTGTGTGTGTGTGTGTGTGTGGTTTCATGTGGTTAAAGTGAAAATTTGGTAAAATGTGATGTTTTAAAAATATTTTTTAAAATTAAAAAAATTAATTTTTTAACTTATTTTTTTTTAAAAAAATTAAAACCTGGGGCCTCTCCTTTCTTTTCCCACATAGCCTCAGCCCACTCACACCATCTCCTCCATCTCCTCAGTATTTTAAAGGGACACAGGAAAAAGCCACAGCTCATTTCTACAAAAAAGCAGATGTTTGAGGAGAAGTGGTGTCACCTGGTGTGGTCCACACACCCTGCACTCCTATAGTGATGCCACTGATCAGTGGTGATGCCCATTTTTAATGCAGAGTTTGGAAGACTTACTTTTTTATTATAATTCACAGCATTCCTCAGTGAATATGACCAATGGACACACTGGCTGGGCGATTCTGGGAGCGATATTAACAGCATTTTCCAAGCTCTCCCAATGTTTTAGCAACAAAAATTGTGGCGTGGGGAGAGGTGATTTTTATTCTTTTCAGAAATGGGAGCAAAAACCATCTCCCAATCCCCTCAGAATGAAAAATTTGCTTGGAAATTGAACAGGTGGCTTTGAAATCACCAGTGCCAAGGCAAAGGTAGTTTTCAAAGTCACCTCTTTCACAATGCCTTGGCATATATGCTGCCTTTGGAGCTAGGCTCTGTATAGAAACATGGAAGGTTATATTCTAACTTGGTACGGGCCTTGGTATGTAGGAACTCACTACCTCATTACTTCCAGAGAGTTAGCCTTGTTGGTTTGTTGCAGCAAAACAGCAGATGCTTTAATACTTTTATTTACTTTTTAGGCCTCATTGCTGTTTTAACAGGGACCTTGACAGAATGTGCAGATTTGAAAATGTCTGATACAGTCTGAGGTGCTTTGGGCATGAATCTGTATTTATATTTTCTCATTCTGCCTCTTTCTCAGACATACACTTGGCATACTGAGGGAGCAGATTTAGGGTGTCATGAAAGATTAACAAATTCTTAGTGATTTGCTTTGTTATTATTACATTTTTGTTGCCAAGGATTGCAAATAATGCTTATAGAATTCCCTATCTTCTATCCTTGTCAACCATTCCATAGTACCACAGCTTGAAAGATCCTCCAGAGCCAAGCATTAAAAAATTAGCCAGCTCTACATAGAGCTGCCCTATGTTAGGAGGCACACGCTGGGGACATTATCATATGAGTTTTAAATATGCTGTTAAAACAAGAGAATAGTGCTTTCAGCCATAATTATCACGCAACTTTGTGGCTATTTCATTGCTGTAGGGGTGTCTTTCTCCATTGATGGGGAACACCCATGAATAAGGTTCCAAAAATGCTCCTGTAGCACTTGCCCTCAAGTGTGATAACTCCTCTGGTGGCAGTTCCAGTATTGGGCAGACATGTGGTATCAATGTCTCCTCTGTCACCACTCTCACCTCTATTCCAGAGCAGGCTGGGTTTTTAAAACTTTCCCTTTTCTCCCACTTTGCCCTGCAGCCATCTGCCAAAGGAGAAATATTAATTTCCTTGTGAGAAGAGGCTGTCCTTTCTCCTTTGGCAGCTTGAGGGGTGGTGAGAAGGCATGTTGTGTAGACTAGAGCATAGGGCAGGGAATCAGAGTTAAGGGGGAATGAGGGAAAGAGCACAGGTCCTTGATGGCACTAAAAGTCCCATTGCATTATTGAGGAGAGGTATAGTAATCAAAGTTCCAAATCCAATACATTTTCATTCTCTTTTAATAACCTGTTGCAAGACTGAGGCAAGAAAGAGGCTCGTGTGATAAAGCTCTAAATATCAGCCTCCTTTTCTCGTGTTGGTGATAAAATGCATGTATAGTAGATGTCTGGGATTGCACAATACCACAAACTGATGGCACTATGATTCTACTTTCATGAGGAGGTCTTACATACCAAAAAAGTGCTGAAACTGTTAAGCTGCTTGTGTTATGGTCCACTGGATGCACAGTTTGACTCAGATGCATATTTACATATTACTTAATCATTTTCATCCATCTTATCCTCTGGTCTATCAATATACCTGACCTAATTTTCAAATTTCTGCTGTTGCAGATGCCACTGACATAGTGGATGTTTAACATATTGAGAATATACATCCATCAGAGCAATATAATGTAGTCCTTTCAGCATCATCTTCTGTCAGCAGCAGCTGGAGTTATTGCTTGCTTGGTCACCCCAAGGCACTCATAATTGAAAGGCAGGAATCATGCATGCCAATATGGGCTATAAAAGACACATTTTTATGCCAAAAGCAGGTTGAAAATGTCTTTGTCAGTATAGCAAATGGTTTCATTTATACCTTAATGAAGGCAATTTTCTTGGGTTTCGTTTTTGTAGTTTGCATAAATACATTTTATCTGGTGCAATGAGGTACATTATGATCAGTTGCAGTGGCCCAGACCCAAATTGTTAGTTGCATATGAGGAAAAGGATAAAAACACAGACACAACTCAAAATATGACAGTGAGGATTTGGTTTCTTTCTTGGTGGTGAGTTCGTATCAAACCAAGATCAGATCAAATCACTTTGAAGTCCAGACTGGAGTCAAAAACACAAAATTTGGACCCCATCTTTGTATTTAAACTGGAACAAACACAGCAGATTGCCATACATACTGAGGTCAATAATACTAAAAATTATTAGTATTAGAAAAAAACAATATTTACGGCAACCTGCTGTGTTTGTTCTAGTTGTGCAAAAAAAAAATGTTTTTGGAGGAAGGCAAAGGCAAACCATCTCTAAACAAATAATGCCAAGAAAACCTTGTGATAGGGTCACCTTAACATTGCCATCTGTTGGAAGCAATTTGAAGTCACACAAAAGCCAGCAAATGCCCAAGTGAGCATATCTGCCACCCACAAGAATTGGCAGGGGAAAGCCCGAACAGTCCCAAAGCTTATACATAGTTAAAAATAGCAGTATGGTTGAGACAGTCCAAGTTGCAAAGGGAGAAAGCAGTTCTGAGCAGAGCTGAAAGCCAATAGAGGAATTGTTGGAAAGATCAGTAAAAAAGTAGGTATTAAAGATCAGACAGCCAAGAGGCCAAAGATGTTAGACAGGGTTGTATAGAGGTTTGGGAGCTGTTGATCTATAGTAATGGAATGGCCTGGGCTGAGCTAATTTTAGCCAACAGTTAATCAGTGCAGCTGGCCTCATTACTTCTGTACATCATATTAAAAGTGCAGCAGAGTGTTGCCTGACCTTTTGGTCCCAGAACTTTAATTTGCATTGCTTAGAGGGAGAGGTGCCTTTGTGTGTTTTTTTACCCTGATCTGTAGCTGGTGTCTGGGATGGGATAGGCTCTGCCTCTATTGGTACAACAGGTACTGTCAGACTCTTCTGGCTCCACTGGTGCCCATCATCCTGGTTCTTCTGTTCCCCTTCTTGCTCTGAGAAGGCCCAAGTAGGACATGACATCTAATGCTTTGTGGAATCCTAGTTCCAGACCAGAAGCATTGCAAGTTACTTAGGACCAGTTCTGTGGCCCAACCTTGGCACTAGAAATTTTTTACTGGCAGCAGATTGTTGTTCTTGTTAACCGCCATCAAGTTGACTTTGACATATAATGAACCTATGAATGAGAGATCTCCAAGTCACTGTATCATCAGCAGCCTTGCTCAGGTCTTGCAAACTCAACCATGGGGGGGGGGGGAAGCAGACTGGCGGCTCTGCGCCACCCCGGGAAGGTGCGCCGCAGGACCGAGACAGCCCCATGCCTCATTCCTGCGGCGCTCCCTCGCCACCCCTGAAAGGAGCACTAAATCAGCGCTCCTTTCAGAAGTCAGTGAAAGTGCGCCCCAAAAGGTTGAGGCGCACTTTCGCTGGCTTTTCCGCCACAGCGTGTGCGGACACTGCGGCGGGAGGTTGCCCCCGGAGCGCTGGCCGTGCTGAGGGCCGGCGGCTCCGAGGGCAACCTCGGGAGGAGGAAGGGGCGCCAAGCGTGCGGCTGCCCCTCCTCTTCCCTGCCTCGGAGATGGCTCAATTAGCCGTCTGCCTAGGCCCATGGTTTCCTTGATTGAGTCTATCCATCTGTAATGGGGTCTTCTTATTTTTCTACTGCCTTCTACCTTGCTAAATATCATGAAAAATATGTTCTGAGTGTGTCAGTCCCAGTTTAGTCATGTTGGCTTCTAGGGAAAGTTCAGGCTTGATTTACTCTAGGATCCATTGATTTGTCTTTTTCATAATCCATAGTTTCCACAGAACTCTTCTCCTTCACCACATTTCAAATGAGTTCATTTTCTTCCTTTCAGCTTTCTTCACTTCCCAGCTTTCATGACCATACATAGAGATTGGAAATACAATGGCATGGACAATCCTGACTTTAGTATTCAGTGATATATCTTTACACTTAAGAGCTTGTTTAGTTCCTTCATAGTTGCAATGCCAAGTCCTAGTCTTCTGATTTCTTCACTGCAGTCCCCATTTTGATTAATGACTGAGTTAAGATGTAGGAAATCTTTTACTATCTCACCGTCTTCAATGTCTACTTTAAAATTTGTAAGCAGCAGAGGCTTGCTCCTAATCCTAGCGACACACAACCCAGCTACTGCATGTTTAAGGAGATTATCACATGGGGGACAATTAGAAGTATAAATAGTGATTAACCTGTGATAATCCCACAATTGTGCTAATGGTTTTCACACA
>CM034710.1:75379822-75389825 GCA_020142125.1 Phrynosoma platyrhinos | reverse complement strand
AAAAAAAAAGACTGGCTAGTGGGAACAATAATCATGTCAAAAAAGACACAAATGAACGGAATAATGAAATAATTTGCTTCCATAGTGGGAACTACGCATTGGCCTGAATCAATGCAGCGACCTGGTGTCAATGCGACTCGCAAACCAGTTTAAATGCAAGTGGGAATGAACCCTCAGTCTGTTCACTTTCTCCTCCTCAGCCAGTCATCTCCTTCTAAGCAATGTGATTGTAGCTAGCAGATGCCATCCCCCTCTATGAAATGTGTAGTTACTCCAATAAAAACATATTTTCTTCATTTAAGATGGTCTCCTTATAATTGACTCCAAGCACCAGCTTCCATACAAGGCAAAAAAAGAGATCATGTCCCCATTGATCACACTCTGAATCTGTATTGTGTTTCAGGGTGTCTTCAGTGATAATCCAAAATCAGCCTAGCCAGGGCTTCTTCTACTTATGCCAAGAAAGGGGATTATATAATAGTTATTGCAGTATCCACAGTTATCTGTGTTGTTAGCACTACACATATCCTGCTGCAGGGTGAACAAAAGATATTCATGTATATCTCTGACAGAGCTTGGAAAAGAGGGTGGACCTGGGTGGGGATTTGGCAGTTACCAACTCTCAGAATCTTCCAGGTCATAGAAGGTGGTCATCAGGTTTACAAGGTGGGCATTAAGCCTATCACTTGGAATGATGTCCGTTATGGATGCCTATCTGTTGCACAAGCTACCTATAGCTTGGCTTACTCAGTTAATGTGGGTGGGAACAACCTGAGTCATTTAGCTCCCTAAAGACAAGATGATCCCTTCCCTCATTCTATACAAAGAAGCTGACTAGGCTTCTCAGGTGTATATTGACAATGGCACTCCCTCATTGTACCTGAGGGCAGCAGGTCAGTACAGGGAAACATGGTAGGCCTTGTGATACACAGCTTTGTTTTCCAACAGAACCAATAGATTCAGGAAGAAAGAAGAAAACCCTGCTTTACTTGCTTTTCAGCATCTGCTGCCTGAGGTGGTTTTCTCACCCTTCCCAATGGTAGGGTCAGCCCTGAATGTGGGCATTTCATGATGGCAGTGCATCAAGTATTTTCTGGGAAATATCTTTTCCAGAAAAGTACTGTTCAAAATAGTGAGCTATTCAGCAAACTTCCAAACATATATTTGTCCCCCCACCAGTGATCCCCCCACCCTACAATCAATTGCCTCATAGGAACCATTTTATTGGCAGCATGGTAAGGCAAGTGCCTTCTTAATCCTATAAAACAAGGTTAGACAATTCCCTGAGTTGGAGACAGTTTGTATTTCACAGAACAGAACAGTCCTAGAACATGTAGCTGCTTTCTGCACTATGGCCTCTGCTGATTTAAGTTCCCCAAGTGTCTTCAGTGTTGGATGATTGTGGGTTGTTAGGTAGGTTCTGTACTTAAATGAATGGCATATTTTTATCTCATGAAGACTTAAATTACTTTTCAGAGTTCTTCTTGACTAAATATAACTGCAGCTGTCTCACAAATTATTGTTTTTAAATGTGTCATAGACTTCCCTAGTATTTTCTTACAGGTTTATCTTGGGAGTTGCCTGCTTAATAGTCTCTGAAAATACCAGACACCACTCTTACTCTTTTATAGTGAAACTGCTAATACATTGCAAGTTTTTGTGTTTAAATTCAAATTCCCCTTTGACTTTGAAGCATAGAAGAGAGTAATCAGAAAGAAATTTTGTGTCTGTGTCAATTTACTGAATGGGTAGAGCAGTACTACTCAAAGTAGTGGACTGATTCTAGTCCACAAGCCATCAGTTGTGATGATTTTCCAAGAAAGAAAGAAAGAAAGAAAGAAAGAAAGAAAGAAAGAAAGAAAGAGTTATAACCAATGGGCACAAATATGGTACAGGTCACTGGCACATCAGGGGTGGGAATTGCTGGTCCCCATACCAGGTAGGCTATATAAAGCACATGGCTAGAGAATGATTTTTAATATTAAAAATTTGATTCCCTTCTAAACCATAATTTGTCTTCTAACCATTCACAGAAATGAGGTCCTTGCCCACTATGTAGTAGTGGGTTCCTCACAAATGTGACAGTAATAATTGCAAGCACAAAACAGCAAAGTCAACACCACAAGGTATATTAACAGAACAACTACACTGAAATAACTGACTTATTCTCCATTTAAAAAAAAGATTAAATGCTTTCAGTTCAAATTTGCAAAGTTAGTATCTCAATGGACAGTAGAGGAGTAAGGAATGTTTTCATAGCAGGCTTGTAAGACCCATTTCCATTTTTCAGGTTAAAACAAATTTTACATAATTATATAGTTAAAGAATATGCATTTTATTCCTCAGGACAAAAGAAAAAGAAATAAAAGCATCAACAAGAAACTTCAGATGGGAGCAGAGAGGAAAGCTGCTTAACACTTTTCTCTGGCCGTTTTCTCAATCTCTTCCTTTCTCACACAAATAAATGTTGGTGTTTTTCCCTTCTGAAGGAAATGCAGCTGGACAAGGGGACAGTAGGAACACTGAACTCAAGGCCAGAGGTTAAGCAGACCATCCTTGAACAGATTTTCTTTGACATTTGGACCCTTTACATTTATTTTTCATGTTTTTAAAAAAACATTAATTGAGGAAAAGCATGTTACTGACCATCATCTGTAATTCTGGCCTCATTGAGCTCCAAAATGAGGGCCAAACACATTCGAGGACTCTTCTCTCTTAGTGCAAATCCTCACTTCTAAGCAGGGATTTTCCTACTATTTATTATTTATCCAAGGCATTTATTTATCACATCTTGACCAACCAGGGCCTTTATGGTCATTTATGCATCACAGAGCACAACAGAGGACACAAGTTTTCCCCAAACATGCATGTGCATACTGATATAGGAGCAAATTAAGAAATAATTGCTAGATTTTAAACAGCTATGCACAATACTGTGCTCTTCATTGTGAACAAAACTATGAGCCAGTGATCTATGTGCCAAACTGTTCAGACTGCTGTCCATGGTAAGTGTTTCTGCTCATTGTTAATGGGTGACTTCAAGGTGCCTCCTCTCCCTTTTTAGAGTCCTTATCTTGAAACCAGATTTCAGATAAACAGCTCTTCAAAAAGAGGATAGACTCATATAGTGGACTGTTATCCACCAGAACGTCAGATAGAAGATTGTACACAACCAACCTATATTATTCCTCTTCCACATGGGAGAAAAGAGTTATCTTATCCATATTTGTTCCATCCTCTGTGTTTGATGTCAAGATTCTAACACCATCTCTATCTGTCCATCCATCCATCCATCTATTTCATACACTCTTTTTGTCCCAATATGGGACTCAAGGTCAAAGAAAATAAGTTTTAAAACAACTGATAAACAATTATATGTCCAGCTGAAAGAGCACTAATTTAAAAGAGATTAAAGGCATTTAAAATATAACACCAGCACCACACTTCTTGTTGTTGTTGTTTCTAGCCAAAACCTACTAAATTAATTTTAAAAAAAGTCTACTTTGGCCCTGAACTGCACAAACTAATTCGACACAATGAAGGAGAAATTGTTTCCAAATGATACAGTATTATATTTGAAGTAATGACCAAATGTTTTACACAGCAATTGCACAACAATTGCAAAGTTATCATACTTCTTTTAAAAATCTCACTTGGAAGTGAACTGCACAGGGAATGATTTCTGAAATGAGCAGATGTGAGCTCCTGGAAATGTCAAGCTTAATAAAGGGCACAGGATCCTGCATTAGGAAAATGCAAAAAGAAAGAAGTCTAGCAAGGGCAAGGGTTTATACAAATCCTATTTGTTTGGACCTGTGTGACCTTAAATGCTAGGCAGAATCAAGCAGGACACTCGTAAAGGGCAAGGCCACAGAAGGGAACTGATCTTCCTGGCAGATGAGCTGAAGGCAAATCATAGGAAAGAAGAACAGACAGCTCTGATAATGAAAAGTCAAGCACTCATTTGAACTTGGAATTCTGCCTGAAAAGATGAAAAGCATCCTAATTTCAATATCATGAACAGTGGGAGACCAGGCAACGGCAGTGTGCAAGCCAAAACACATAGCTACTCCAAAAAAAAAAAAAAAAAAGCACACAGTGTCCCAAATACTTCGATGGCTAAGTAAGGGTTTGAATCCTCATCTCCAGAGCTGTTCGTTCAATGCTCAGACCATTACACCATGCTGGCTCTCCTACAGCCATTTTAAAAATACAGTATAATTAAAAATAACCTTATTGATACAAAAGTTAAAACACAATATCTGAATTCTGTTTTTAAAAAACATGTTAAAAACTATTTAAAACATAATAAAATAGAAACACAGACACACATTAAAAAAAACTTCCATATCCTGCAGTATATATTTTGTCTTTCTCTCAGGATGAGAGTGTCTTATCCTCACTCATTGAATGTGCTTACATGGTATGCAGACCTTTGTGTCCCAGAATCCTAGTCCAACACTCAGACAACTATACCATTCTGGCACTTGCTCTACACCAGGCTGGCTCTTTGTGGAATTATGTTTGGTCCTGCCAGTTTATGAAATTTTGAATTTTATGGATGTTGTTATGTACTAGCAATCCAGCCATGCCAAGGTATGAGTCAGTCGTTTGCACAAAGACTTTAAAAGAAAGATTGTGTATCTAGAACATCTTGCATGATTACAGGTTTCTCCATGATGTTGTTTGTATCAAGCAACACACTGCTTCTGAATTTCTCAAGGGCATAGATATTCTTCTGGCTTGTCCACTGCCTTATAAGCAGGAGAAAAGATGGAAGGGAAAATACTTCCTACATATATGCCTTGGGGAAAATCTTTTGAACATCTGGCTGCTTTCATTATGCACTGTTTGAAGTCAAAAGGAAGAATTCAAACGTCTGGATGGGACTTCAGAGCTGGTTCTCACTATAAATTTGGTGGTTATTTTTAACACATATGAATAAAAACTGAGAAAATGCCTTGTTATTTTGTTTTTCAATCAGCCTCCACTTTACTCTTTAGAAAGGATTATATTGATATATTTATATTGTTAGCTGTCAATGTGCATAGCTACATGGATTTGTGCAATCCAGGTTGCTAGTCGCCCCATGTTTATAGATAAGATATTTTTCATCAAATGTCCTTATTTCAGAATTGCAATACTCTTTGGTACACATATTGCTGTTCCAACCTGATTCATTTTGACTTTTTGATCTGACAGCCTCAGCCTATCATTTTGGATTCCTGCCTTATTAGAGGGAAATGCTGAAGAACAGGTTGGCATCTGTTCTGCCTTCATCTCTGGCAGAAGCAGAGATGTATTAAGGTAATTGAAACCATCTACGTGATGTGATCTACCATGGTATCTAATATAACTGCATACACAATAAATCAAAAAATCCTTAAAGACATTTTTAAAGGAGTGTCTATGAGGAAAGCTGCCTGGTTATTTTTGTGAGCTTTCTTGGAATTTAAGTATTTACACAGGTTGTGTTTTATTTTTTAAAATTCATGTTTGGAGTTGTTTTTATATAAGTGATTGTAGCAAATGTTAAATGTTTCTTTTTGTAATTTTAAGACTTAAACCTTTGGGGAGCTTTTTAAACCTTCATTGCAAGATACATTCTCTATTACTGTTAATAACATTACCATTTATCCTCTAAAGGAAGTACATAGTTGTGGTTTTATTTTTTACTCTTTGTGTGGATTTCAGCTTATATCCCAGCATGCTGCCACCAAATGTAGGGGTTCCACTCTTTATCCCATTGCTGTGATTACCAATTGTGGGTTTTATTTTCAATCCTTATCCTACCAACTGTAGAATGTATACTTGGGCAATCCTGCCAGTGCCACCAACTGTGAGGATTCCTCTCAGGCACTCCAACTACTGCAGCTAAATGTGGGTTTTCTTCCCTTTAACCTACCAACTGTGTGGACTTCCACAGTTCTCACAGCAATTTCCAAGCATGAAAACTTTCCCTGATCTCCACCTCTGTGACACCAACCTTGGGTCTTAATGCCCTCAAGACACCTATGAGGATTTATATTATTTCTATCCTCAATGGATACCACCCCTCTACATTCAGTGCTGCCACCACAGACACCTTGTCTGAATCCGAGCTCTCAGATAGCATTTCTGGAGACCAAAAGTGTAGAAAAAAATTAAAACATAGCACAATTTTTTAAAATTACATTTAAAATAATTCTCTATCTCCCCCCCCACACACACATATATGCATACTCCTCTTTATATGGCTCAGACCCTTATCAATTACTCAACTCTCACCTCTCAATCCAGCACTAGTCTAACTCAAGCCCTTTTCTAACTGCACCCTACTCACACCATAGGCAAACTAATCCCCAATTCAAATGGAACTTCCAACTGTCATTCGCCACTTGCCAGCCTTATTCAGATCTCCTTAAACATCCCATATTACTTTTTAATAGTATTTATCCCAACAGAACTGGCATATGCCTCTAAAGTACAATGCCCATAACTTAAGGAGTCTAAATGTTGGCTGCAATCCAATATATAGATAGGTATACTTTAATCCTAATGATTTCTGAGACTTGATGTATGCTATATTGCCAATACTTTTTTTAATATGGACCTTTAATAGTTGCCCAAGAGTCACTATTGTGAAACAATTCATGCTACATAAGAGAGTGAGTTGCCTGTATATGATATCTCACCACATTTTTGAGAACAGTGACCTCATAATCAGTGACCTCATAATAGGTGAGAAGGACAACACAGTAGGCATGAGGAGATTATTCAAAGCAGCAGGGGAAGTGGGGCTAAAAATGCTTATTCAAATGCTGAATTTAGAATAGTTACAATTTGCCTGGAGCTGAACTGTGGCTTAGAGTCTTTTCACATGACAAAAGTAAGCCAATGTGCAGCAAGAGAGAAGAGGCTTTCTTCTTACTTCTTCTCAAGACATTGTAGCACTTCTATTCTCCTTCCACAGGAAGAAGGTCACAAAATCATGCCTTTTGCCCAAACACATTTTTCCAGCATGACAAAAGACATGCTTTTATGACTGACTCCCTCAGAAAGAGAACAGAAGTGTGGAGAGGCAAGGAGAAAGCCGCTTCTTCCTTGCTGCCTCTTGGCTTTCTTTTGTCATGCAATAAAGGCTCTTACACAAACATCACAGCTGAAGATGTGGGAAGGGGATGCCATCAGCCCATCTTGTAGAAATCTGCCCAATATGTTTTCCTCAACTCTATTGCACTCTCCCCACTTTTCCCTAAAGTATGAATCAAACGTGAAAATTACAAATTTACATTCCCTAGCATTTTTAAAACAATTTTTAGAATGTTTACAGCTCCTAGACTTCCCCAGCCATGTATGACCACTGAGTAGACTAGCTGTAGGATTCTCAGAGTTAATGACAAAATAATAATTGTTCCTGGTTCTGATAAAAAATATTTTTCCTTCAGATCACAAAAATGCAAGAAGGAAATGGCAATGTTCACAGTCCAAACATGCAACACAGTGTACTATAGAATGTAGTGGTTAAACAGGAACTTAGGAGAACCACATTTACATTCCCAATGAAACATGAAACTTACTGGATGATCTTGGACCAGTCATACTAGGCCATTTCACACTATGCAATTATAGCAAGATGATTCCACTTTGACTGTCATGACAATAACCTATAAGATCCTGGGACTTTCAGTTTAGGCAGAGGTATATAGAATTCTCTGCTAGAGAGCAATAGTGCCTCAAAAGATTGCAAGCTTTAGGATTCTATAAACTCCTGTTAACGTGAAATCTTAGAACTATAATTGTGTAACATGAAGATTCCCACTGTGTCAGCCTCACAGTTTTGTATTGAGGATAAATTAGGAAGTGATTTTTTTTTCAAAAAGCAGGTGTCTAATAATTAGAGATCCAGAGCTCTTTCCTCCCACTATCAGGTCACTGGAGTAGAAATGAAATATAAATTGAATAATATATAGGTAAGACAAGTGAGAAGTCATGCAAATCCACAGAACAGTAGAATTCAAGTATCTATTTTTTAGAAAGCAAAGAATGGAATTAAAGATTCTCAGAATGAATGTCATTGCTATTGACATATAGTATAGCCTTGACAGTGCTCTTCCGAGATAGCCCATAATTTCTAAAGTAATGTTAACAATGGAATTTTTTTAAAAGGTTCCAGAGTTATGTTTCTTGTCATGAGAATTCTAACACACACTCCCATTAGGTGCCAACTGTACTACACCCAACATTTCATACCTCAAAACAATCAGCACAAAGAATACAAATAAACTGGATTTGCTAAGGGCCCGTTCATTTAAACAACTCTACAAATGGGAAGGCCAGACAAGTTAGCAAGGTAAAGAGAGGACATGATGTGGCTAATATGAAGCACCCTTCTGTATCTTGGCAGATACCGTCTCTTTATTGTTTTGTTTTTGTAGAAGTAAAAAAGTGAAACTGCCAGTATAATCCTCAGTTTTGTTTTCCTAATGTACCAACAGGATTCTGGCTTATTTCTTATATTCTACAATCCATTTGGCAGCAACTTCATTTTTCGCCTTTGTGTGTTTTTCCAGAAAATTTTCAGCTGAAGCAGGATATGTAACCACTGTTGGTTTGCTACCAAGTGTCAGCAAAAGAAAGAGAAATGAATGGGAACCAGTTTGGAAAGCATTGGGTTGTGCTGTTTCAGACTAATGACTCTAGACTCACTTGCTGCCAGAGTCCAAAATCCCCAAGTCATCACTGTGATCATTAATGCCACCTTTTTGCTTGCCTAGCTTTAAAAAGATTACAGTGATCAGCAAGGGGCACCAGCTTAATTGGTACATAAATTAAACCAAAGCTTCATTGGTTTTCATTAGTGAGGAATCTGGTCCTTTTGATATTTTGCCTCCTCAGTGGTCCAATAACATATTTTAACCTCTGTTTATTAAAATGTCATTTTCTAAATCATAAAATAGCAACATATTTTAACCTTCTACTCTTGAAATGTGCAATTTAGCTTATCCATTTATCAATCTAATGTGTTTTTAAATAAGCCAAGTACAAGTAAAATAAAGTATACATACACATGAGAGCGAGAGTGGTATAGGCTTTAGCCTTGTGGAATGTAACACATTTCTACTCACAGAATGAGTGATTTGGGAGTTCTATGCATGATGTTGCCACATTAGGTTGATCAACATCCCTGTGGTGAGTCCCCTTGTCACATGCATTGGATGGTGATGGCTGTATGTGTTTAAAATAGTGTGTGATGTGTATATGCATTCATTTCTAACCATCTATATGAACTATCTGTAAGCTTAAGATGCATAATGTTGTGACTACTTTGCATTAGAGGGATGGAAGAAGGGCACATGCCATTGAGTCTAAGACCTCTAGAGGTAGCAATGTAGAGTTAAGGGTATACTCAGTAGTTGCTAGTTTGCATGTCTGAGAGTTTAGGCATAGTTTATATTCACATTATTTCTGCTTGTTGATCTTAGCCACATTCTCTCTCTTCTTGCATCAATTAGTCTACATTTAGTCTGAGTTTGTTCTCCCTCCATTTTATAGTGTGCAGTTCTCTTGCTACTCCATTTACACTGCTTTATTTTCTCTTCTAGACCCTGTGAGGGTGGTGTGGGACTGATTGTTGCACACCTTCTAGGTATTAAAAATAATTGTGCTGCGTGCGAGAGATACTATTCTCTCACACAATCCCCAATGTAAACATTTCCCTGACTGTTAGAAATGTTATAACAAAGAAATATAGGATAAAATTACATTTAAAACAACAACAACAATCCAATGATGTAGTGTACAGAGAGACCCACAAAGGAGTTTTTGTGCCCAAGGTAAAGGACAAGAGGTTACTCCTTTCATTCTGTGAACTCAAGTTGTTTGGATTGGCAATAGACCTTACTTCAACTCTAAGAATGAGATAAGCTCTGGGAATGTGTTAGGAGATTATCGCATTGACTTTTCAGCCCGATCTGTGCATGGGACAGGATCGGGCTGGAATGGGGGAAAATTGGTTTTATCA
>CM034710.1:75361596-75371790 GCA_020142125.1 Phrynosoma platyrhinos | reverse complement strand
GGGCTATGGGAGACCGGCCCAGGTCTCAGAAAGGTTGCCTGCCCCTGAGCTAGGCCAAAGGCATTTCATTTTCTTCATAAGCCTAATACTCTTGCAAAGAAAATTAAACAAATACAATAGCTGAGGAAAGAAACATGTCCAGTATTTCCAGGAGGAATGCCCTATTAATGGAGTAGAGAACTCCCAAAAGGCAAAAATGGTCTTGGCAGTGTATTCTGAGGTGAGGAAGTGAAACAAATTAAACAGAGTTCAAAGAACCATGAGCAAGATGTTTATCTATTTGTTTGGCAGAATCCTGTTTGATTAAATGTTCATAGCTGTTACTGTATGAAGAGAGATTAACAACAAAAATGGGGTTGTAAATGATTTCGAATAAACTTGCATCCCTGTATCATTCCCAGATGTATTGGAAAAAATCAATGAAAGAATTTCAGATGCTAGGCAGTGTCAGTCCTGGTTAGTACTTGGACTAGAAAATGTAAGACAATATCAGGAATCTCCAGCTATGACTAGGAAAGAATTCAGCCTAAAATCCCACCTGGAGAGCCTCATCCAATCAGAATTGACAGTACAGTACCATATGGACTAATGGTCCAATTAACTATAAAACAGATTCCTATATTCTTATGAGAAGCCAAGAAACTTCAACCCCTTTTGAGTAGTCAGAGCCAGGTTCCCAAGATGATGCCCACCTGTTCTTCTGGACTCCAACTCCCATAATCCCACAGGAGGTTGTGAGGGTCAGGGTGTATCTCTGTTCTGATTTTATTATTATTATTTGCTAAACATTTGTTCCACACCATGCAGAACAGCACAGTACCCTGGTTGCAGTTCTTTCTGTTGCTGAAATCTGTGTCACTTTACTCCACAAAACTGCCACTTCACTGGAGTAAGAAGTTCTTCTCATGGATTAGTACAGGCAGAGCTGCCCTATCAAATGAAATGGGTGGAGGAATCCTTATAAGTGCTTGCCTTCTAATATAGGAGTTTATCGCACAAGGGAAATCCCGTGCAGAAATGCGGTTTTAAATTGGGGGGAAAAAACCTGCAAAAGCGGGCAGATTTTCAGACGACGTCACTGTTAAAATGGAGTTAAAATGAGGTTAATCCAAACGGAAACTCCCGAAAGTAAAAAGAAGCAGTTTTTGATGAGTTTCCGTTTCCAATTTTTTGTTGTTGTTGTTTTCCAATTTAAAGCCCCATTTCCGCACGGGATATCCCCCGTGTGATAAACTCCATAGTTATCTTATTATTATCAGAAAACATGGAAAGCAGAATATAAACGACCTTTGATGCTCAGTTTGATGCTCTCCAACTGTGTTGGACTATATGACTCACAGCATCTCCCTGCTGGCTGGAGATGATAGGATTTGTCATTCAACACAACTGGAGATCACAACAATGAGGGAAGGTCGATATAAGACTAAATCCAATTATTAGTCACAACTAGAGTATCCCTATGAATGAACAGGACTTGTTACAACAGCATTTATGTATACCCTATTGATGGAGTGATTCTATTCTGTCTGGAGCTAACAAATGCATTAAGCCTATAGACTTTATCTTGCCCACAATAACAGTAATTTTTTAAATAACTGCTTTGAGCACTTATTGTCTGAATGGATAATTAAAAATATATTAAATCAAGCAAATAATTATGTGTTCTCCTTGCAGTCTAATCATATACTTTTAACAATCAGGTGCATCTTCCTTCAGATTTTCAGAAGGCATTATACATTTAATTTAAAGTAGTTCCATTTAGTTGCAATATAAATTAATGATTTTTAGCATCTAGGACATATTTGATATATGTGAACTGTAGTGTGTCCTCAAGAAATTTGCAACTTATGGTGGCCCTAAAGAGAAACTATCACAGGGTTTTTTGTTTTGTTTTTGGCAAGATTTGTTTGGGGAGAGTTTACCATTGCCTTCTTCTGAGGCTGAGAGGGTGTAACTTGCCTAGGGACACTCAGTGGGTTTCTACAGCTGAGCAAATATTCAGATCCTGGACTTTAGTCCACCACTGAAAGCATTACACTATGATGACTCTGTAATCTGTAATATCCATAGCACAATTAACAGTCTCCTTCTAACGCTGTAACCAACATCGCATTTTCTTTTAAAATCTTTGACTACTCTGGTGGTAGTTATTTTTCTATAATGAATTGCAATTATTTTTCTGGAATTATGCCCAGAAGCTCCTGTTACAATGTAGATCCCCATGAATCATTGTTCTGGACAAAGTCTCATGTTGGAAGAGTTTTTGGAAGAGTTAATTTTACTGTGTGATCAGGCCTAACCTACCCTCCTGCAATATCAGGAATAATTATCTGGACTATGCTGCTGTTATGCTAATGCCAGCTTATGAGAGAAGTGATGTCACAAATTCTCAACTGCAAAATAAAAATCAGTACTACAGAAATAAGAAATAACACAGCAACACTGACAGCCTTTCCTAACACTCTCCTATACAACTTGCTGCTATCCAAATGTTATTCTGCACCAAAAACATGATGATGATGATGATGATGATGATGATGATGATGAATTTTCAGTTATATCCCACCATTTCCCAATAATGGGACTCTAGCAGCTTTCAGAATATTAAAACTGGGGTAGAAGAAAAGTTTAAAAAATCAAATAAAATGTATATAAAGGAAGATACTCCTTAATGAAAAGCACTAATAAACCTGCAGTCTTTGCAGAATCTCTTGGTAGCTCACATAACACAGTTATAGTGCTATGATTCCACTTTGACTCCCGTGGCTGCATCTTATAGAATCCTGGCATTTGTAGTCTGAAGAAATCTAAATCTCCTCCCAAAATTACAGTTCCCAGAACCCTATCAAATGGAACCATGACAATTAATGTGAAACCATGTGTAGTATGAAAGGGCCCTTTGCAGGCAGTTAAAGTTTTCCAGTGTCCCCATACCTAGGCCCCTCCAACTGCCTAGGATTACAAATACACCATCCCCAGACAGCATGGCCCAGTCCCCCTCCAACTGCTTAGGACTACAAATACCACCATCCCCAGACAGCATGGCCAATGGACATATGACTACCTGTACAACTGTATAACTCTACTTTCAATGTGGCTGCATCTCATATCCTGTATCAAACTGGACTGATCTGGAGAAACTTGAGAGACAGCTACAGTTGAGCTTCCATATCCACTGATTAAACCATCCACAGCTTGAAAACATTCACAGGCAAAAAAAATCCAAAAAGAAAACCAAAAAATGTTACCATTTTATATGAGCCACCAGTTTATTACCTCAATGTATATAATGGGACTTGAGCATCCACCAACTTTGGTACTTACGGAGGGTCCTGGAACCAAACTCTAGCAGATAGCAAGGGTCCATTGCATATCAAACTCATCCAAATCAGATGAAGATTAAAGTTTAATTAGGAATACAAATTTAGAGAGACTCAGAGACTCAGACTGTGTCCTTCAAAAACAGCCATTTGTTGTGACACCAGAGCTCTCTGACAGAGAAACATCTCAGAATTACTACAAATTACTACAAATCCCAGATTTCCATAGCATTGAGGCATGGCAATAAAAATGATGTCAAAGTGCACTATTTATGCAGTGCAGATGCTGCCTAAGCCAGAGGTGAGAAGCCTAAAGCTTGGAATGTTATGTTTAACAAGTAACATATTAAGGATTACTAATTTTTCCCCAACATGTCCACTGTTACTGATTACTTTGCAAATAATGTGTTTGTAATCTGTTCTTAACATATTACCTTTCCATTTAATTTTTAAAAATGTTTCTAAATACAGAAATTGCCAAAATTCTCCCCAATCCCTGTGTTTTAGAACTAATAAGTAAAGATTATTTGTTGCACCGAAAAGTAACAGTCCTGCTAGTTGTTATGTTCTTTTGCTGAAATAACATAATTGGCCCCTCATGCATTGTTCGCCTAAACTAGCAAGTAAGAAGTATCATTGTTCCTTATTATTATTATTTCTAGGTTCTCTTCTGAAGTAATTGAACTCCAAATCCCATCAGCTATAGCCAGCATAGTCAGGGATGATAGGCATTATTATCTACCAACATGTGCATGGCCACAAGTTCCCCTCCTTTTAATTACCTATAAGTTGACCTCATGTATAAGTTGAGGACCTTGCCAGTATGGGAGCCAAAAGAATGGATTTTGTTATGATCTATGGATAAGTTGATGGTAAAATGTAGGGGCAAGTAACAAAGGATATAAAAGATG
Organism: Phrynosoma platyrhinos; assembly: GCA_020142125.1. Taxonomy (NCBI): domain Eukaryota; kingdom Metazoa; phylum Chordata; class Lepidosauria; order Squamata; family Phrynosomatidae; genus Phrynosoma; species Phrynosoma platyrhinos. Next base: position 75,367,559 of record CM034710.1, on the reverse strand, counting down.
AAGCAAAGGAAAACGATGACAGAGAACTCTAAAAGCTGGATGGATAAGAGAGTAGAGGGAACAGTCAGTGCTTCCAAGATAGATTATGCTCTTGCATTTTCCCAGGGGATGGTTCCTTTTTTATAAGAATTAAAGTACAGAACTTATATTGACCCATGGATAAGTCAACTCATTTTTTTGGGGGGGGGGTCAGTTTTTTGACTAAAATTTCTAGACGTATACATTAGTATATACAGTATGACCTCTGAGGATTACACATCAGTTTGTAAGACATGATCAAGCTATCTATTTCAGTATAAAAAGAAGAGGTGGGGAGGGGGAAGGAAGAGGAAACTTTATGGTTCCTTTAACACTAACAAGTTCATTTTAGTGTGAGAGCTAGTCTATTTCAGTCAAAAAATATATCTTTTAGTCTTAAAGATGCTCCAAGACTCCTTGCCCATGCCCTTCTTTTGATATTGAGGATCAGAGGTTGGCAATGGAAGGAAAGACTGGTGGTTGGGCTGAGGTGGGGCATGCAGAAAGGAACTGATGGAGAATAGTGTTTGTAAGGGATTTAGTAAATTGGTAGTCTGAAGAGAAAGAGGTGCATGTGTGGCCATTTACTCCCCTGCAAATTTTCATTTCATTTTTGTTAAGTAGCTTTTTGGACTTAAATAACTCCAGCTTAGCCCCTCAGCTGTCTACTTGATGTTTTTAAATGAATCTTAAGTAAGTCCTAGTTAAATACTGATCACTTTTCAGTTCTTGCCATCTGGGAAGATTAACATTCATGCAGTGCTGGAACACGAATACATTTTGCTTCATTAGTTTTAAGTAATAAATAAAACAGAATTTAGAGGTTTTCCCAGCCCATTCCCTTCCGTCTTTATTGCTGCAATATACCAAGTTACAAATACTCCACCGTGGCAGGCTTTTATTAAATCCAAGTTACTTCATTGTGAAATGAATCACTTCATTGGACAGGTGAGATGTGCAGACCAAAGACAGAAACTTGGGGCCTTTGCCAAATGCTGAGAGGAAATTATAGTTCATGAACAGAAAAGAAACTATATTTAACCTAAAACGATATGATGGTGACCTGATGGTGCATGCCAAGATCAGATAAGCAAAACTGGACCATCATGATCACTTTTCTGGACAATAGGGCAGATGTTGGGGTCCCATATTTTGTAGGATTTCAGATGACATATTAAATCAATAAAGCAGCTAAAGGTTGCTGCCAGGTGAAACAATGTTCTATAAAAAGCTAGCTGATTTTGCTTTGAGACATACAAGGGCAAAAGATATATTTGCTACAAACCGGTGAGCCATTGCACTGTAACCCATGCACATCATGCCACCTTAATATCTGCAAGCATTTCTAAGTATTGGTTTGCTTGGACACAGTGGACTTTATCACACTAGCATGCATCAGATGAGAGAATAAGGGACTGCATGAAGCCCTGCTGAAGCACATTCTTTCTTCAACATTTAGTAGAAATGAATGAAAATTTCATTGCATGTTTTTGATAAGAAATTACCAAAATCCTAACACTTATTCATCTTTGGGAAGAAGAAATTTAATATTTTTAAACAGTGAGAAGAATCAAAACTGCCAAATTTGTAGAACCTGGCAAAGTATCCTGAGTGATTAATCATTAAAAGCCTGAGTTTATATACCCATGTATTCAACTATGTTCATTAATGTTACTAATAGTGAATTAGAGTTACTAGTGCCTAGATGGGTAACATGCAGCCCATGAGCTACATGCGGCTCCTATGGCCATTTTTGTTATCTCCAGGATTCAAAACTGTTTGCTCCCTCTAGAGACTGTCAGGTGACTTTTTTGCCCTGGAGGAGGGAGCTAGACCATTTTAGGCTGAGGAGAGACCTTTTTTAACAACAGGAAGTGAGAAAATGACTTCTAGAAAATGACTTCTATTCATTTCCAGTTGTTAAAAAAGGCCTCTCCTGGGATTAAAATGACACAGGAGGAGCTGAAAACATGGTGAAAATGCTTCCCCATGTCCCCAGAGGCAATTTGGGGACAAAAAACTTTTTTTTCAGGAGGCATGCAGTAGGGTTGGACCTCCAAGATCACCAGAGGGCTAATGAAGCCCCCTAGCCTTCCACAGTAGCCCACTCCCAACCCAAATGAAGGGTAGTAAATCCATTCAATCCTAACTTTGCAAGAGCTATCCAACTCATTTTAGGGAGCATGTTCAGCACCTTGGATAGTTCATTCAGGCCTGTAGGTGACATATGATGGTATAATCACTGTAGGTGACACTGGCATATGAACTTTGAGGAATGTTACAGAAGGAGGTATCCTGTACTTCCTCATGCAACACATTTGGCCCGGCTCAGCTACAGTGATACAGCTGAGTGTGTTCCAGCTGACCCTCACACACATGGAGGAATAAGGAACAACTGCTCCATCTGACCTTGATGCAGAAGAGAAGCCAGAACATGTCTGAGTGCATCTCAACAGCTGAGCAGTGGCTGGGGGACAGACAGGACCTGCCCCCCCAGCAGCTTTTTCACAGCTATTGTTACACAAGTACAGAGGAAATGTGGTGGTAAAGTACACCAAACAAGTCTTGTATTTGCCTGTATGCTTCTGGATGTTCATCTTAAAATTTAGAGTTGATTGATTGTCCCATTGCCTTTGGAGCCACCAGATTTCATTGCTACTATTACCTTCTTTTCTATCAAGCTTCTCTTCCTTAATTTTCATATGTCAGGCAGGTTGAACATGGCCTTCTACATGGAAACAATCATACCTATTAAATTCAGCAGGAGCAAATAGGAGGGAGTTTTGTTTCTATTTGTTTTGGAGGAATTTGCCTGCATTTGCAAATGGTTTATTTGTGATGGAAGGAATTGTAAGTTTTCAAATCAAGTGAGTATTTTATTATTATCATGTTTATGGTTATATACGCTACTTGCTAAAACTACAAAGGCTATTGACTTGATGCAAATAAAATTTAATTTGACTTCAAGTTTTAAAAATTTAAATGTGGGAGAACATAAAACAAATAGATGTTTCCATCTATTTAGTGATTAACTGACTTTTAGTTAATTTACTACACCACAGAAGGACTGAAGTTACCCATTGTTAAATACCAATCATAATGTAATGTCATTTCACGTTCTTTGCTAGGAGAAAGGAAAGTAGTATAAGCCACTAGCTACTTGTAACAAGTTATTTCCAAGTTCTGGCAAAATGTGTTTCATTCTACTGTTTCCAGGTGTCCATAATGGATGTGATTTTTATTCTCACAAAGGCCCAATAGAAGATGACAACCCTACTCATAAGTAAAAAGAAGACAATACTGAATGAAATATTGACTGAGGTTTTGCAGGAATGGCTACTTAAAGATCAATCAGCTTCAAAAGAAATAGTGCTAAACCCTGCAAGGCCTGCTTTACTAGCCCTTACAAATATCATGTAAAGAACAATGGTCGTAATTCAATGGCACAAGTGCAATTTCTTGAGGATGAACCATTACATAGCATGTTTTATGTCAAATCAATATAGATAAGAATGTTGCGCTACTCAAAGTGGTGGACCTGAAATCTGTTGCTATTCCTATTTAAAGTAGAGCCATTGAATAAATGGGATTTACCTATGTATTGGCTTACCATTCAACAATTTATTGAATGGCTCTACTCTAGTTGGGATTAATCAATGGTTTTCCATCCATGGTCTGTACACAGACACAGGCACTGGTCAGCAACAAGTCTGAAGGAAAGAAAAAAAGTTGTATCCAATGGGTCCAAATATGGTCCCATTCCCCAGCACAATTGGGAGGGGGGAGGGGAACCCTGCCATTTCCTCACATCAGACAGCTTAAGAAGTACTGATTTAATGAGTTTGTTTTCTACTTAATTTTCAGAGCTGGACACATACACACACAAAGCAAAAGCATGGTGAGATGCAAGACACAGCAGACACAGCAGCAATCATGTCAAATACAATGCAAAGCTGCTTTGATTGCTGAAACTAACTATAAAATCAATCTGAAGGCAACTTCACTGTGGGAAAAAGGTGACATATAAATCCTGGAAATAAAAAATAAATTAAAAAAAACCTTAAGAAGTGCCTGAGCCCAAGAGGCTTAATGAATATGAGGAAGAAGGAAGTTTCACAAAGTTGGAGCCACAACCAATGAACTGTACAATTTGATCCTTCAAAGTGGGGTCTTTGAGCATTCTATTTCTCAAAGCAGAAAGTCTTTTCTCAGCAAGTTGACAGTTGTTAGGCAAAATTGGTCGATCTTCTCTAAAGGGAAGGGGTGCCATCCAGTTCCCTTCACTATTCTGGACCATTTCTAGATTCATTATGTTTCTTTCCTCACGGAAAAAGGCTATGCCTTCATCTCTTGTTGAAGTTTCAAAAATGGCACCATAGTCTGGGATAACACCAAGGCAACACACTTTAATGTGGCTTAGGCAACTTTGTAGTTGTGTGGGTCTTGAATTCGGAAATTGGCTATTGCTGTAAGATTGAACGCTGCTGGCGGGCCTTTGCTGTGAACGCACACAGGTCCAATTACTATCCATCCTAGTGGCAATTTTTGTGCTATTGGCGCACCTGGAGGTCCATTTACTTGCTTCAAGACCTGGAAGAGCTCTAGGCAATCTGAGCCTATCAGGAGGGAAATTTCGGCATCTTTGTCCAATGCATGAATTTCTTTCGCTATAGCCTTCAGGTGTGCTTGGCTTTCAGCTACAGCCTTGGTTGCTATTTGGTTCTTGCTTCTTGGGATAGAAGGGCACTCTATTAATGGAGGAAGTTTAATGCACCTTTTGCCATCACACGGTGAAATCATGGACTCAGTTGCCACTCTACCTTGCATTTGTTGCTATCCAGTGCAGGTAGATATGGTATATTCAAGCATCTTGGCTTTGACTGCAAAAGCACTGAAGAACTCTGGTGTGGCCAAGGATGCATCACTCTGTCAGTCTAGGGCAATATAAACTCTTTTTCTAAAATGAAGTTTGTTCTCTGAGAAAACTTCAGCTAGACAAACTGGATGGCATATCCTAGTCTGTGTTGAGTCCTGGCATAGCTTTGTGCATGCCACAACTGCCTCTGCTTCTGAAGTAGGTTTAGCTGTCTTTTCTGCGGCCTCACTTTTAGGACTCTGTTTTCTTCTCAAGTTTAGGTGATACTGAAGGTGATTTAAAATGGTGCATTGCTGAACAGTGCTGTGGGCTATCACATTCTGCACATTTCACCTTTACTTTGCAGTTTTTAGCAAAGTGACTTCTTGAACTGCAGCATCGGAAGCAAACCTTTGCTTTAGCTGCTATTTCCAGCCTTTCTTCATAAGGCCTTTTTGAGAACTCTTTACAATCTGCAAGGCTATGTGGTTTATTATGAATGGGACATGGAATTTCTTTAGTCTCTTGCTTCTTATCCAACTTAAACTGAGTGACCTCAGTAGATTTAACTACAACTGTTCTCTTTCCCATCTCTTTAATAGGTTTTTTGTCCTCCTTTACAGTCTTCTCTGGACGCATGCTCTGGTAAAGGGTTGGGAACCCAGTCTGTGGGTCATTCCTTTCCTTTGCAGCTCTTGTCACAAAGGTCACAAGGTAACTGAAGGGCGGGTAGCATTGCATGTTGAGTTCCTTATAAGAAAACACCTCTCTTCCCCACATCTCCTGGAGCTGAAAGGGTAGTTTTTGGAGCACCTGCTTCTGTGTGATGTGTTGATCTAAACAGGCTAGACCAGGTAACTGTGGATTACATTTTGCAGACTGAAGTTCAACTAGATGATCACTTAAGTCTCAAAGTTGACGGTAGCCCTTTGACTTGAGGATTGGGAACTTATAAAGCCGATTCAGTAAGGATGCTTCTATTTCTGTTGATGCACTATATTGCTCCTCTAATCTGTTCCACACTCTCTGCAACGCCTTAACCGGGTCTGACACATAGGCTGCGTAGACTCTCTGGACCTGAAGGGACGAG
>CM034710.1:75344223-75356839 GCA_020142125.1 Phrynosoma platyrhinos | reverse complement strand
AACCCTTAAAGTGGACTCAATTTGCACTATTTCTGGCAGACTGCAAAGCCCCATACTCTCTCAGCCTCAGAGGAAGGCAAAGGCAAACCCACTTTGAACAAATCTTGCCAAGAAAACCCTGTGATAGTCATTTCTATAAGTTAGAAATTATTTGAAGCCACACAACAACAACAAATGCATACTTCCCATGGAATAAATATAACAGATGTGAGAAATATATTATTCAGTGACACTCAGGAGTTAAAACGTATTGTTAACAGATAATAAGTGTTTGAAAATGCAAAGAAAATGGCAAATGTTGCAAATATCATCAATGGTTGGAATCCTGTTGTTGAATTACAACATCGTAAGACATACTTACATCATTGCAGCTCAGGGTGTGTTTTTTTTGTTTTGTTTTGTTTTTTTTGGTCATTGCAAAGAGTACAATTCACTCCTGATTACACAATGAACAAAATCTATCCCCCCCAAAAACTCCTTTTTCTGAGAAACTCAGATATTATCTGGTCAGTGGAAAGTGAGGAGGACAGCTGATAAACATCCTATAGCTGGATTAAGAGCAATGATATCATCTGCAGGAACCCCTGGAAGAACCACAGAGGTCCCTGTAGATGCCTGTTTCTGATGTCCAGTCAGTGGTATCACTAGGGGGTGTGAGGGATGACACTGTGTGGAGGCTACACCTGATGGGGTGGTACACCTAGGGGGGTTGGCATGGCTGCTGGGCAAGTGAGAAAGGGCATGATGTCCATTTCTTGCTTGCCCAGCAGCCATGCAAGACCCCAAACAGCCCTCTGGGGGCTACAGCATTGCCCTCCCCCAAGCAGTGGGTGCTAGGGGAGACAGTACCTTTTTTTCTGATCTAGGGTGGCTGCTCTCCTGAGCAACAGCCCCAGACCCCAAACGGCTGTCCAGAAGGTGCATCCAAACACACACTCATCAATGGTCTTGGTAGGCAGTGTCAGGCCAGCTGTGGGGCAGACTAGTAAGTGTCAAGACCATGTGGCACCCTAGTCTGGAGAATGGCATGGATGTGGCCACTGAAAGGAACTGGAGCAATGGAAACAGGGTTACTACAGTTCAAGTGGCAGGAGCATGACTCAAGCATTTGGTAAACTATGCATCATGGGAAGCCTGATGCAACATGCATAGTAGATGAGACAAGCCATGTATGCATCATGGGAGGTCTGGTGCAATGGGCATTGGGGATGAAACGAGCCAGGTTTCATTAGTGCATGGCTGTCACATGTTCCTAAGAAGACCACCTATGTATGTGAGAGAGTCAGAATCTCCATTGTTGGTTAGTTGTGGTTGGTAGTTGGCGAAGCACTTTGTTGGTCTGTATGGCTGTGAGTATTCAAGATGGACGTCTGATACTCTGTGTATCTTTGTAAATATTTGCAACAAAGATTAAAGCGCTCACTGAGTGAAATCTCTCTGCTCAGCTATTCATTTCTTCAAGCTGAAAGCAGCAGCTGTGTGTGGGACGATTTTTCCTGTGCCATCTGGAGCAAGATTCTTCACAGAGGACCATCTTCTGGGTGTTTCTGCCTATGTGCTTCAACTCTGCATGTGTGTATGTTAGATTCTACCTGTCTGTATACCCCAACAGTAAGGCATTGGGAGAGAAGGCAATGGGGCAGTCCACACACATTCCACTGCCTCCCTGCTGCCCTCCTCCTGTATTGGTTGACACCAACCACAGTTACACCACTATGTCCAGCTATAGGAACATGGCTGGAGGCTCATCTAATACTCCCCCCCCCCAACCTCTACAATGAACAGGAAATGGCTGGGTTCAGTGGGCTGCCACTGAGAAAAGGTGGGCTTGTCGGGTATTACAGAAGACTATTGTAGCTACATCTTTGAGTCATGTCTCTCAATGCAAGATTTCAGCTAACATTTATATTTCTGTCATTGTTTATCAATGTAGATTCACAAGTACAGTATAAAAAATTAATTTGTTTTGTGTGTGCAGCAGCACGTTTATAAATTGTCACAAATTGGAAAGAGGTTTCTAATCTATTTTTGGACAGCTGGAGAGACAGGTTATGCATTTCTCTCTAAGGAAGAAATTGACAGCTCTTTCTCAAGTTCTGAATAGCATACAAATGACTGAACCTTTTTAGAATGTTTGGTCTCCCTATATCGAATGTGTCAATAACAGCTCTGGTACTATTTGTCCTCCAAGGTCACATGTACTTTTTTGAAATAGTGTCCTCTCTTTTTAAGGATAAATGGCTATGTAATTTCTTTCTCTCAATTATCCTTTTAAATCTAGTGGCTTTGTTCAAGGTTTTCCCCCTCTTTTCTTTTTAATCACTTGCTTTTTAAAGTGCAATGTTATGTATACTTTGTGTGATTGAATTATCTAAATAAAAACATTTCTTAATTTTTAAAAATTCAGAAGAGACAAACGTCTTGCTCAATCTTCTAGTACCAACAAGAATTTGCTCCAAGGATATTTAATATGTCCTTCATGTTAGCAAACAGTTTAATTTCCACATACCATCAGAGGGCTTTCTTCCCTCTGGCTTTTCATGTTGCTGATGGTGAAGTTGCTGCTTCTCTCCCTCTCTTCCCCTCTTCTTCTCCTTCTCCCTCTTTCTCTTTAATTTGGGAGTAATGATGTACCACTAGGAGAGGTACATGCTAACAAATGTCTCCAGGAGGTAGCTGTGCTCATCGTTTGCAGCAAAAATATCAAAATTTACCTTAAAGACTAACAAGTGTGATCTGCCATAAGACTTTGTGACCTGCAGACCACTTCACCTACTTGTTTAATAACTAATCAGTAATAGTTCCAAGGCACAGAAAACAGTTGGCTAAAATTATAGTTACATTTTTAAAGAAGCCACACCTCCCCCCCCCCCCCCCCCCCCCCAGTTTCTCAAAAGCAGCTGAAATGGTAACTTTAGTTACTTTTAAAAAAATAATTGGATGTCACAAGTCTCTGGCCAGTAGTACCAAACACATCCCTCTCCTATCCACTTTTTTGTTGCTGGAATACCCCAACACTATACAACATAACGCAAATTAGCACTTGAACCATATGATAATCCTCCTCCATCATTTACTAAGGCCATATCCCTGTAACTGTAAAAGTAAGCAACTAAATAGTTCAAGTTACACTGCAAAAGGGATGATGTTATTGCTGGTTAGTTATAATTTAAGATAGGTATACCTTTACTATTAGAAAAAGAAATTAATTACAAGTAACTCATTGTTTGTAGGCCATTCCCAGCTGCTTCCTTGACTAGCCTTCTGCAGTAGCAACTATCCTCATAGACAGATACCTGCTGGGTCCTTTCTGCTACACAATTGTACTGCTGTGATTTCACTTTAATGGCCATGACTGAATCCTTTGGGATTCTAGGTTTATAGTTTGCAGAGGCACTAAGCCTCTCTAGCTGATCATTCAAAATATACACCCATTGCATACCCCACCATTCCATAGGATATTGCCATGGTAGTTAAAATGGAATCATAGGGGGGAAGCAGACGGGTGGCATGGGGCCACCCCGGGAAGCTGCGGATCGGGGCCGAGGTATCCGCACACCTCGGCCCTGTGCCGCAGAGTCCCAGGCCCAGGAAGGAGCACTAAAATAGTGCTCCTTCTGCAAGATGCTGAAGGCGCACCGCAAAAGGCCTCCGGTGCACCTTCAGCGCCTCTTCCGCTGCAGCGTGTGCGGATGCTGCAGCGGAAGTGTGTTGTCAGAGCGCTGGCCATGCGGAGGGCCGGCTGCTCTGACGACGTTGTTGGGAAGGGGTTGGGGCGTCCAGCGTGAGGCTGCCCCTCCCCTTCCCGTCCTCAAAGACTGTGCTTTGCGCCGTCTGCTTAGGCCCATAGTGCTATAATTGTATAGTGTGAAAGGGGCCCAGTTATCTCTGTATAGCTGTTAATTCAGCATGTTGGGCAATCATAATTAAAACAAGAAACAAACAGACAGACTCTCAGATCTCTCAAAATACAAGTCTCTGGATTGAAAATTTGTGGTTTTTCTTGCATTCAATGGTGTGATGGCCTGCCCTTTCCAGGGCTGAGAAAAAAGAAGGCCAAGGGGACAAAACACCAGGGTTGAGACCTCTTGAAATCCCAGACCTCTTGGGGGGCTGGTCTTGAAAACAACAATACATGACAAAATAAAGAGGCCAGGTAGAAACTATAATGTCTGTTGCAATAATAGGGCAGGAAGCCTGGTCATGAAGCCACAGACTTCCCAGAGAGGAATGGACTAGCCCAGGGCTAGGCAACCTTTCCCCTTTAAGGGCCGAGGGACTTCAGCTCCCAGAATCCCAGGAGCTATTGGCCAACATGGGACTATTGGCCAACATGGCTGAGGCTTCTGGGAGCTGAAGTCCCTCGGCCCTTAAAGGGGAAAGGTTGCCTAGCCCTGGACTAGCCGTTGGTCTCACTGCCCTGTGATATACTTGCACTTAATCTGCAAGTATATTTATGTCCTGGTGAAATATATGAAGAATATCTACAAATATGGTGCAACAACTACTTTACATTAAATTATGCTAGACACTCAGATTATCACCCAAATTCAGAATTTCTGACCATGGGTCTGATTGCCTGTTTTCACTGTTCATAAATAGTCTCTCAGCAACTGCAATAGAGAACTGCTGCTCTAAAGTAGGATCATCAGTAGGCAGCATCTCTTCTCCACAGTGCATTTCTCTTCTGCTGCTGTTATTTATCCCTATAACCAGATTATTTAATTTTGTGAAACACTTGGGGATTCAGTTTAGTCTTGAGGATGCTGAGTGCAAAAGAAAAATCATTGTATTCCTAAATCAGATTTCAATGGATGCACATTTAAAAGACAGAGGAGGGAAGATGGAAAGCATCCCAGAAATTCCCCACTGGTGCTTGTTTATATTTGATCATTCAACATCAACCCAATACCAAGGAGAAGCAGTAGAGACTACTTTTCAGCCTACCTTTGCCACACATATCTAGGCCTCATTTGCACCCATCATAGAAAACTTTTGAATAAGGGGGAAACAGAACAGTCATTCAGCTCTTGGACTTGAGCAAAAAAAAAAAAAAAAAGGGGGGGGAGAAAGTACAAAAAGAGCACATAACAGCTCCATGTTCTCTTTCTGCCCCAGTGCATTTTCCCAATTAGTAACAGTTCCCACAGTTGCAGGATTTACCAGTTACATAATGGACTGTAACCACCTATGTCCCAAGTTAGAAGTTGCAGTTTACAAAAAGACATTACTTCTGGCAGAAGAAGAAAAAAAGGAAAATACAAGAGAATAATCACATTATTTTCACATACCACGGTTTCTTTATCTGCCAATTCAGCCATCCAAGGCTTGAAAATATTCCAAAAAGATACAGATTCCAAAAAGCAAACCTTGAATTTGCAATTTTATATAAGAGAAACCATTTCACTTTGCCATTTTATTTAATGAAACTTGAGCAGTCACAGATTTTGGTATCCACAGGTGATCCTGCCAGCAAAACCCAGCAGATACCAAGGTCCCACTGTAATGTACTTTCTTATGAAAGGAAAATGTGAAATGTGTTGCCAAACTAGGCTGGCCACTTCTTGTAATGGGTTGTTTCTGACTTAAAGCGACCCTAAGGTGAGCCTATCACAGGGTTTTCTTGGCAAGATTAGTTCAGAGGAGGTTTGCCATTGCCTTCCCCTGAGAGCATGTGACTTGCCCAAGGTCACCCAGTGGTTTTTATGACCAAGCTGGGAATTGAACCCTGGCCTCCAGAGTCATAGTCCAACACTTAAACCACTACCCCACATTGGTTCTTCCTTGTGGTGGGTATGAGAGGGAAAAGGGAATATCAGGCATCTTTTTCTTGATGTAACAGTTATTCAGCTCTTGGCCTTGAGTAAAAAAAAGTAGGAGGAACAACCAAAACAACATAGAAAAGCTCCATGTTTTCTTTCTTCCCCAGTGGTTTTCCCAATTAACAGTTCCCACTGTTACTGGGCTTGTGTGTCTGTTGTGTGCCTTCAAGTCATTTCCAACTTATGGTGACCCTATCATGGGGTTTTCATGGCAAGATTTGTTCAGAAGAGGTTTGCCATTCATTCCCCTGAGACTGAGAGCATGTGATTTGCCCAAGGTGGGCTCCATGGCTGAGCGGGAATCAAACCCTGGTCTCCAGAGTCATTGTCCAACACTCAAATCACTATGCCATGATGGATCTAGTTTAGATAATGAACTGTAGCAAGCTATGTCCAAAGTTGGATGCTGCAGCTTGGAAGAAGCTATTTCCTCTGGTAGAAGAACAAAAAGCAGAGAAAAGAAATGGAGAATAAAAGGGGGAAAATCCCATTATAGTCACATAATAATTTTTTTTTTTGTGTGTGTGTGAGAAAAATGTGAAATGTGTTCACTCTTTTGAAATGCAGGTAATGACCAGATTCTTATCTGGTTTATGCAGGTTCTATAGAAGATGCTGTGTTTTGGGCCATCTTACACAGAATTCACACAGTGACACACAGCTCCTGTAAGCGTAAAATAGTCTCAATTATATTAAATGTTCTTTCTCTCTCTCACTCTCTCTCTCTCTCACACACACACACAGAGAAACACACAGGTATCTGTTTAAGAGAAAATCTATTTGTTCTGGAAATCAATTTCTGTGGCCTCTGTGTTACCATTATGAGAATGGCTAAAGGACATAATAAAAGGAAGGGTTGAAAAAGAAGTGTTCCATTCTCTTATTCTCAGAGGAATAATGTAGCTCCATATTGTGGGCTGCCATTATCAAGGAAAATATTTAAGCTAGTAGGAGAAAGAGGCAATGCCCAGTAGCAGATAGAGAGACAGAACATTGGCAGATAAGGCCAAGAGTCTGAGAAGAGGAGGACTTTTTTTTTTTTTTAGAAAAGAGGCTCATGTTATGAAAGATAGTAAAGGATTGGAATGGAGTTGAAAGATAAATATCATCATCATCATCATCTGAAATACAGCTGCCACAATCTTACAACCAAATGGGGATTCTGGGAGGTGTAGTCCAAAAAAATGTATTTTTTAACGTTGTGAGTCTGATAAGGATCTTATTTTCCTGGACTAAAGAACCTTTCTCCAAAGAAGCTATAAGAAAGTAGTTTTTCTTATAATGCAAAACTTGCCGGAGACATTTTAACATATCAATTGAGTGTTATGATTGGTTTCAGATGAAACATACAGTTATACTGAAGATTTCATCATCTCTGAATGAGTGGAACTTTTACTTGATCAGTCTTGGGAGACTGGAAAAAAATGCAAATCAATGAGTCATTGCTCCAATTAGTATGAAGTGCCCTCTAATGGCCAGCTTCATTCTGTTTGATACATCATTTAAAGAATCATGCATGTCTCCAGAATGTATAAATAGTAATCATTGAAGACATCTCCTTAATGCCTTTATTTTTTATAACCATTTGATATACAAGATTTTAATCCCACGAGGCCACAGGCAGCTACAAGATATGTAGATTGACTGAATGTCCTGCAAGCTTAATAAAATAAATGGATTTGCACTAAATATATATATGTGTGTGTGTATATATATATATATATATATATATATATATATATATATATTTAAAAACCTGTGGCACTGGGCCCAGATAGACAATAGAGATTTAGTATGCTAAAGGTTAACTTGTAGAACAGCATTTTCATCCAACAAATTATGCTTCTGCAAAAATGACTATAAATCAAGATACAAAGCAAGATGAGGGTGGAAAAATCATTTCTTCACTACAGGAAAAAGAAATGCATTTTTGTAGTGCTTCTGGCTCCAATACAGGAATACCATTATTATTCTTCCATTCAAACACATTTCTTTCTGAGAATTTACAAAGGTAACATGCATTTCAAATACAGTATATGCAAAAGAAAGAAACCAATCAAGCAAAAACAATAAACTTCCACTATGATTGCTTTCCAGAAACTGGAATTCAAGAGTACAGGACCAACAATAAAATGTTGAAATATGCAATGATCCTGCTCCTTGCTGCAGCCAGCCAGCTAGCCATGCTCCCTTTTATGATATTCCATTCCATTCTCCATATTACCAAATATTTTGGATTTGTCACTCAACAGTTCAACAAGATTCTATGGTCATTTGCCATGCTGGGCTGCTTTGAAGTTTCCTCCTCCATCCAATGGGATTATCATTTCCTATTTTCCCCCTATATTTCTACATCCTTATTCCTCCCCCCCCCCCGATACTAATAACTCCATCTTTTGTGAGACAATGCCATTCCAGCTATATAAGCAATGGCACTCACACCTGAGAATGAGAAAAAGAAAGAACGATATTGCCTCTGAGTTATGGATGTTGGACCATAATGGCTGTTATCCATTCATCGACTGATCCTCCATCTATTTGCCTAATCTGTTTTTAAAATTATCTAATGTAGTGGCTATCACCATAGCTAATGGCAATTAACTCGCTGTATTTTGCCATTGTTTCAGTTCTACTACAAATCACTTTTAATAGATTGGCTCCAAACTTAGACACACTTGCAGAAGATCCACTGAATCAGAGGGACTCAAATCCCATTGATGGCAAAGCATCTTGTAGCACGTTATAGTCAAACAAATGTATTGTCGTACAAGTTCTCTTAGACCACTTAACTGATATGACTAAATCTGGATCCAACCCCTTGGGAACTAAAGGTGGGTTCACTAATTTCCTGCATCTGACTGCAATGAAAGTCATAATCTATAGATATCAAACATCATATATCATGCAATACTGTTATGTCATGGTAATACTCTTCAATGAAATGTAACTCATATTTCCTAGGTCAGCCCTTGCTAACTCTATGTCCTCCAGATGTATTGAACATACAAGTTATAACATCTCCAGCTGACATTGTCAATGAGAAGACTAGCCTAACCAATCTCTGTCTCATAAGCTTTTTCCCAAAATGTGCTGCATTCTTTGGACATTCTATTGATGCTCCACCAGCAGGTTCACAATGGCTAATGGAGCACACCAGGGAATTCCAAAAGAAAATCAGCATGTGTGTTATAGACTATAGCTAAGCCTTTGACTGCATAGATCATGAAAGGCTATGGAATGCCCTTAAAGACATGGGAGTGCCAACACATCTGATAGTCCTGATCTGTACTCAGGACAATAGGCTACTGTCAGAACAGAACACAGAGAAACAGAATGGTTCCCAGTAGGCAAAGGGGTCAGACAAGGATGTATCCTTTCACCCTATCTGTTCAACTTGTATGCAGAACACATTATAAGAAAAGCAGGCTTGGACACAGAAGAAGGAGGAGTGAAAATAGGAGGAAGGAATATCTATTATTATTATTATTATTATTATTATTATTATTATTATTATTATTATCCCAGCCCTCTGCATAACGCAACCGGGGCGGCTTACAACATTAAAAATACACTACATATTCCACAATCCCACCCTCCCCTTAAAATACCATTAAACAATGAACAATTTAAAACACACTTAAAATAAAATACAAATAAACAAATAACAATAACTGTAGTAGAGTCAGGTGAGCAGGTTGGGCTGTCTCTTGATGGCCGGGATATCTATTCAGGAAAGGCCTGCCGGAAGAGATTTGTCTTAACAGCCTTTTTAAAGCTGTTCAAGGTGGTAATATGACTGATCTCATCTGGCAGGCCATTCCATAATCTAGGAGCAGTTGCCGAAAAGGCCCTCTGGGCAGTTGCAGACAGCCTAGTTTTTGTAGGCTGCAGCAGATTCCTCCCAGAGGGCCCGAGTGTGTGGGGTGGATTATACGGAAAGAGGCAGTCCCAAAGATATATTGGACCCAAGCCATTTAGGGCTTTAAAGGTGATGACCAACATCTTGTATGGGGTCCAGAAACTAATGGGCAACCAGTGAAGTGATCTTAAGACTGGTGTTATGTGGTCTCTTCTCATTGTTCCTGAGACCAACTTGGATGCCATATTCTGTAATAGTTGGAGTTTCTGGACCAAGTACGAAGGTAGCCCCATGTAGAGCGCATTACAGAAATCAAGACGAGAGGTTACCAGCGCATGCACCACAGTTTCAAGGTCCCCAGCTTCCAGGAAAGGGCTGATAACAGGAACTCCTAACTGGCGCATTTACCTGATTTATCATCTGAAGGGACGGATCCAGGAGCACCCCCAGACTGTTAACACAGTCCTTAGAGAAGAGTGTGACCCCATCCAGGACTGGTGGTTGCATCCCAATACCTGGTTTTGGGCCACTACTATAAGTACCTCTGTTTTATCTGAATTTGGTCTCAATTTGTTTTTCCTCATCCAGTCCATTACTGTTTTAAGACAATCATTGAGAGGGGAGACACTATCTGAAGTCAGAGCTGAGGACCGAGACATGGAGAAATATATCTGGGTGTCATCAGTGTACTGATAACACCCTGCCCCATGTCTTCAGATGATCTCTCCCAGTGGCTTCATATATATATTGAATAGCATCGGAGACAGGATGGCACCTAGAGGGATGCCACAATTAAGCTCTTTCCTTGTAGAGCAACTGTCCCCGAGCATCACCCTCTGGAATCTGCCCAAGAGGAAAGAACAGAACCATTGCAATGCAGTGCTTCCAATTCCTAACCTTCTCAGGTGATCCAAAAGGATGGTGTGATCTATTGTATCAAAAGCCACTGAGAGGTCCAGTAGTACCAACAGGGTCACACTACCCCTGTCGATGCCCAGATGAAGGTCATCAGCTAAGGCAACCATGGCAGTTTCAACTCCATATCCTATCCTAAAGCCAGTTTGAAATGGATCTAGATAATTGGTTTCCTCCAAGACAGCTTGGAGTTGAAGAGCAACCTCCTTCTCGGTCACTTTGCTCAGAAAAGGTAGTAAAGAGACTGGCCTATAGCTGTGATGAATTGATGATGTCCTTAAGGCATCTCCCCCCGGATGGCCAGTCACGAAGGGCAAGGATCAAGAGGGCAGGTTGTTTTCCTCACTCTACCAAGGAGCTTGTCCACATCATCAGTACTCACAGATTGAAATTGAACCAGTATAACTTCATCAACGGAGTTGCTGGACATCTTGTCAATTGATTCTTTTACAACACTAGTGTCTAAGTCGGCTCTTATCTGAGAGATTTTATCTGCAAAGAAGTTGTTAAACACATCACAGCAGGCCGTTGTCAGGTTAAGTAATGGGTTCTGCACAGGTGGAACCTGTGTCAGTTCCCTTACCACCCTAAACAGCTCTGCTGGATGGGACTTTGCAGATGCAATACGTGCAGACAATGCGGTGGTTTTTGATAACCTCCACTCACGGATATTCCTGTTCCGTACTAAAGACCACATTGAGGGTATGACCTGCACAATGAGTGAGCCTGACAACCAACTGGGATAGGCCCATGTTTGTCATAGATTCCATGAACTTTCGAGCCGCACCTGTTAGATTTGGCAAACTGGTTTCGAGTGGAATGTTGAAGTCACCCAAAACTAGAAGTCTGAGTGACTCTAACAGGAACTCTAGTACCAGCTGTGTCAGCTCGGTTAGGAAGTCTGTTAGACAATGGGGTGGACGGTATACTAACAGAATCCCCAAACTATCCTTAGTCTTCAGGCTTAGGTACATACACTCGAAGTGGACTGTGTTCCAGACAAGTATCCTGGTCAAAGTAAGGTTGTTCTTGTGAACCAGAGCCACTCTGTCCCCCCCCCCCCCCCCCCCCCCCCCCCCCCCCCCCCGCCCACTTCCCCTTACCTGCTCATTAATAGAGTATCTGGCTGGGAGAGCCTGAGACCAAGTTATAGTGCTATCTTCTCCCAGCCAGGTCTCTGTAAAGCAAGCCAGGTTGGCATCCTCATCCAACAGGAGGTCATGAATAATATGAGTTTTATTTTTCACCGACCTGGCATTGCATAGGAGCAGAGTAAGCTTCTGTGGAATGATTGGTATGTTCTCCAATCCATTCCAAGAAACAGGGTGAACTGAAGGCGGGATAGCTTTCAAACATCGATCCCGCCTTCTTTTGTAACAACCCTTCACTCTGTTCCCACTATACCTTCCTTTCCCCCACACAACCTCAATTTCCACTCCCAGATCATTCTCGGCCACTCATAGAGGAGTGGCTTTTGAAGCCAGCCACTCCTAGCCATGCCCGCTCTCACTGCTGCCCTGCTCCTGAAGTTGCTTCTGCTTCTGCGGTCTTCTGGTCCAGGTGGGATGGGGAAAAGAGAGGCTGCTGCTGGCTGCTTCAGGCTTCAGGCTGGTTCAAGAGTTCTCTGGGCTTGCTAGCTGTTGCTATCAACAATCTAAGACACCATAGTACTGCAGATGACACCATAGTACTAGCAGAAAACCTCACAGACCTGGAACACCTACTAAGAAAGATCAAAGAAGAAAGTGCAAAGGCAGGCTTAATGTTGAACATAAAGAAAACAAAAATAATGACCATTGAGGACCTTCATATGTTCAACCTAGACAGAGAGGAAGTAGAAATAATAAAAGAATTCCCATACCCGGGATCATAGAATCATAGATTCATAGAGTTAGAAGAGACCACAAGGGCCATCTAGTCCAACCCTCTGCCATGCAGGAACTCAAAATCAAACCATCCCCGACAGAGAGCCAGCCAGCCTCTGTTTAAAGACATCCAAAGAATAAGACTCCACCACATTC
>CM034710.1:75303653-75331171 GCA_020142125.1 Phrynosoma platyrhinos | reverse complement strand
CCTCTTCCCACCTTCCCATTTTGTCCACAGCTTACTTCAGTTGCTAGAAACTGAGTTCAAAGTGCAAAAGTAGTTGGTAGTCAATTAACTCAGCAGGAAGGAAGGGAGGGGTGGAATCTTGCCCTTCCCAGTAGACTCAAACAAAAACAAACTGCTGCAGCCTCTTCTATCTTATGCTCTTCCTTGTTAATAACTTTTGCCATTTTGACCATAGTCTGAGGCTGCTTGTCTTCATATATCTCAGTTTCACCTGGGAAATGCTTGAAGAAATGCAGCCTACTTTATTATAATTAGGTTTCAGTCTTTATTTTTTTCTTTAGGTCTAAAATGGACCAGGGGTCCCCAAAATCTGGCAAAAATGCCTCCCATGACCTTTTTGTGGGGAGGATGGGGATGCACAAGAATGACTCCAAGGGCCGCACTTTGCCCATCACTGATCTATAAATTTTTAGGAAAATTAATTTTTTTTAGTTCAATCCTGAGGTCTTCCTGCATGGGTTTTTCTTCAAGGGAGTTGACAACATAGCATTCTTGTTCCATGGATTTTTTAAAAGAGAGAATCATTTCCTCTCTCTCTCTCTATGAGAAATCCCAACTCTGTTCAAATTGTATACCACCTATACACATACATAAATACATACATACATACCCCTACACTTAAATTATTTATTATTTATTTTATTTTATTTTATTTTATTAGTTTGGCTTATATGCCCCAATTCAGAAGTTTGCCACTCTAAAAAAGAACCTGCAAAATGTCCTTCCTTTTTAGAGCAGCAAAAGGATGCCTTTGCTGTGGCTGTGGTGGCTCTTCACTGATTTTTTGGCACAGCGCATCTAAATGTTGCACTGAATATGTGGTGTGATGCTGCCTGCTGCCTGGTTGGGTGAGCGTCGTGACACCAGCATCAGGGCAGCATTTGGGAATGCAGCATGTAGCCGCCATGTAAACTCTGCCCTGATGCTGGCTCAAAGTGCTAGTCTGTACAGCCCCTATGTTCACATAGGGAGATTATGGTCTTTCAGATAGTTTGGATCGATACAATATAAGGCTCTATATGTCATAACTAACACTTTTTATTGTGACTGGAATTAATGTAATTTAAATAGTATTACAATAAAAACAGTTTTATTTTTCCAGTGGTTGACTATTGATGTGCAAGTCTTGCATTTTGCTGTTGTCAAGGACATACCCCGGGAGTTGGCACATGGAATGGTAGTACCAATGCCAGCAAACTCCAGACTCAGAGGGCCTGATACCCTGTCCTTCCTTCTTTTCAAAAACTATTTTTATGGGATAGAATCCAGCACTGGAATTGCTAAGGGCCTTTGCAGACTGCCAGAAATAATGCAAACTGAGTCCACTTTAAGGGTTAGGGTTAGGGAATCATGGGGACTGTATTTTATTGTGGCACCAGAGCTCTCTGACAGAGAAGGCTCAATGTCTCAGGGAAAAAACAATTCCCATGACTCCCTAGCACTAACCCTAACCCTTAAAGTGGACTCAATTTGCACTATTTCTGGCAGTCTGCAAAGGCCCTAAGTCTCAGGGCACTGGCTAAAGACTTAGGGAACTGCTGTGCTTCTCTAGTCTCCCAAGCAGCAGTGGCATTCCCACACTGGGTGTCACTTGGCGTGAGAGGTATGGCTTCTAGGAGTGGGACTTCTGGTGGGATGGCATGGAGGGGAGAGAGAGTATGTGGGATGGTGCAGGGGGAGGGCCTGACTGAGTGTCACCCCTCTTCTGGGGTATCACCTGGTGCAGGCTACACCACCACACCCCTCCAAATGACGCCACGGTCAAGTGGGAGACAAATCTTATAGTGGGATGTATGAGAAGGGGAAAACTGGGGGATTTATATATTAGGTGCCTTTAGTGAAGGTGTGTGGATGCTCCAGACAACTCTTTTTGGCTCTTCCAATCCCTTACAAAACCCAATGCCAAAGTCTACCACAGTAGATGAAGGACCACAATGGTACACTGGTGTTTTGGGTGCCTGGAAATCACTTCCAACCACTGAAAAAAAAAAAGGGATTTTCTTTCACTGTTTTGGAGATGGTCTCCCAGAAGTGTTTAAGACAGGGGTGGGCAACCTTTTTGAGCCGGGGGCCGGGTTGCTGTCCCTCAGACAATTGGGGGGCCGAAGCACCAAAAATAAATAAATAAATAAATAAATAAATAAATAAATAAAAATAATTAAACAAAAATAAAATAAAAATATATGCATGCACACTCTCTCAGTCCCAGAAAAGCCATGGCAAAACCCCTGTTTTCTTTTGCCAAGAAAACCCCAAGAATAAGTAATAACAATAATCAATATCATCATGGGGGGGCGGTCCTAAGGCCTTGGGGGGCCACATCCGGCCCCCGGGCCTTAGGTTGCCTACCCTTGGTTTAAGAGGAAAAGGGGGGCACCTGGAATAAACTGGAATCAAAAGAGCAGATGTGGCTGGATTGTTGTTCAAAATATGAGAGATAGACCTAAATAACCTTAGTGGAGAGTGCAGAAGATGGAGAGTACAGCAGGCAGGACCAAGGAGGAGCAGCAGCTGCTGTTCCTACCATTGTGTGAGGAGCAGCAGTGAGTGAGGGAGGGAGTAGATAATGGAGAAGGCAGAGAATGGAGGAGCAGAGTGTGATGCAGAACAGCAGTCGAGGAGGAGTAAGCAGGGCAAGATGGGCCAGAAAATGGAGGAGTGGTGGGCAACACAGCAGCAAGAGGAGGCAATGTGGGCTGGGGAAGGAGAGAGTTGAGGCTGCAAGAGCAGGGCCCTCTCAGTAGAAGGAGCAGTAGAGGCCACCAGTCCTACCATCCAACTGCCAGAGACAAGTGCTTCCTTCAACACCCAAATGTGTTATCACCAAATGTGTGGAATTGACAGAAGATCACACAAATGCTTAGGTGAGAGGATGCAATCAGTGAGGTGAGATGGAATTGCAATGCAGAAAGGGAGGGGGGGACATCATTATTGTGCTCATTAACAAAAAGAAGCTGGGTAGCTGCACAGAATCGCAGCACAAGTGAGCCAATTAACACATGTATTGAGATGAAAAATTGAACAGCCAAAGAAAGTTAAACTAACATATTTTCCAGCTGAAATAAAATATTTAACCTAGAACTGTTGAAAAATTACACCTCGCTCTCTCTCTCTCCCCCATTTTGACTGTTTGCATTCACTCCACTTTACACTTTTCTCTGTCAGTTACATGATTGTATATCACTTTCAGGCTTCTTTTGGTGTTGTATTATATATGTTTTTGCTATCAGAGAGCCAGTGTGGTATAGTGGTTTCAGCATTGCACTATGACTGGAGAGCAGGATTTGAATACCCACTCAGCCATAGAAACCCACTGGGTGGGCTTGGGGCAAATCACACTTTCTCAGCCTCAGAGGAAGGCAAAGACAAACCACCTCTGAAGAAATATTGCCAAGAAAACCCCATGATAGGTTCATTTTAGTCAGAAACAACATGAAGGCACACAACATAAATAAATAAATATCTGCTGACAAAAAAAAATGTTATCACTAGAAATTCATTTGTATAACAAAATGATTATGTTTATTCTGTACAATGTCAGCAATATACAGGCCTGTTATACATGGTTCCTTTCCTTATTTATCGTCACCATAGCTGTGTATAAGTTAGCTTTGGCTGAGAGGCAGTGACATGTCCAAGGTTACCCAGTAAGCACTGCAGCTAAGTCAGGATATGAACATAGATCTCCTTGTTCCAAGAGGAGAACTCTGTTAAACTATCTAATCTCTCAACTGTATACAGATGAACGTTTGATTGGTAAAATGTATAAATTATTGCTGGAAATGGAAATGGAAGAAAAACCAAGTTCAAGAATGTATGATAGCAAGAACTCAAAATGTTGGTCACCCTATATTGATATACCAATGGGAGTAATGTGGTCAAAGGGACTGAAATGTACATCAAATTTTGATCTTAAATAAAACAATTATAAGATGATGTACTGGTAGTATCTGATGCCTGAAAGACTCTTGAATACATTTAAAGGGACTAGTAATGTTTGCTGGAAGTGTGAACAACCAGGAACCTTCCACCACATATGGTGGACATGTGATAAAGCAAAAGAGTTTTGGACTTTGGTTTATAGCAGGGGTAGGCAACCTTTCCCCTTTAAGGGCCGAGGGACTTCAGCTCCCAGAATCCCAGGAGCTATCGGCCACCATGGGACTATTGGCCTACATGGATGAGGCTTCTGGGAGCTGAAGTCTCTCGGCCCTTAAAGGGGAAAGGTTGCCTACCCCTGGTTTATAGACTGATTCAGGGTATGTTGAAGATTAAAAAAACTAAAACCTGAACTTTTGAGATTGTTAGATGAATAGGTGGAAATTTAGCATGAGAGAATTATACAAGATATCATTATGGCCATGATACTTCTGTATGCATAGAAAGGAAAGGACAAGACAACTTTAACAAAGGAAGACTGGATATTGAAATAATATGATTTGGCTGTGATAGATAATTTGACTGTCTTAATTAAAGAGAAATCTCTGAGTAGTTTTGTAAAAGATGGGGAACCAGTAATTGCTTTTTTTACAGATACAATAGAAGAATGTTCAGTAGCTGGTTTGGAAAATTAGTAAGATTAATCAACAGTGGAAACTTAAAATAAGGGATTGATGATACTGACAGTTTGATATCATATCATATATAACCATTAGTCAGTAATGTATTCAAGTCATGTCAAGTCTTAAGTCTCTAGCATCAAGTCTTCAGATACTTTCAAGACAAGTTTCAAGCTGAGTCTCAAGTCTGGGAGCCAACTTTAACCAAAAAAAGGAGGAGAGGGTACAAAAATCAAGATCAAGAAGATGTGCACAGAGTTAGGCAAAAAAAAAAAGAGAGAGAGAGAGAGAGCAAAGAAACTTAGGGGATGTAGCATTTTGACACCATATGCCCCCAAGATGCCTGGGATCTGCTCAGGGGTGTGGTGTTTTGATGCCACTGGAGCACCTGGAAGTTGCGCTGCAGCCGCCTAAGGTGGCCTAAACCCAGCCCAAATAGGAACAGATCTTTTCCACTTCTATTAGGGCTAGGGGCAGAGGGCTCCTTTGGGACCACAGCATGTGTTTACTGTGGTCCTGAGAAGTTTCCTACCAGTCTGTTCTGGCCCTTATACTCAGAATATGTATATTCCATACATGGGCCAGTCTTTGAAAGAGTGGATGAATATTATACCTGTATTGTATAAGGTGGGCTGGTATTGGTCACACAAGCGCACAGAGGGACAAGTTTATTTCTGGAGAGTTTTAGGTGCTGAGGGGAGCAACATGTCAATGCAGAAAGCTGTGGTTGTATCTTGACAGTCAACTCTGCCACCAGGAGCAAAGTCCATGGCATCACTCACTTTGAACAGCAGGCAAGACTTGCCTCTGAGAACCTGGGGCATGTATCCCAGAGGGGGATGGCAAATATGTTAGGCATGAGCCCTGCACTCTGGTGATGACTCCTGTCTGCTTCTCATAAGAAAAGATTTAGAAAGATCCTTCCACCTCAAGCCCATTGCCTAGTACAGGGGTAGGCAACCTAAGGCCCGGGGACCGGATGCAGCCCCCCAAGGCCTTTGGACCGGCCCCAGGTTGGTCCTGCCACCGCCGCTGCCGCCGCCACTGCTGCCGCCCGCCATGATGATATTGATTATTGTTGTTATTACTTGTTCTTGGGGTTTTCTTGGCAAAATCTCCACAGGGGTTTTGCCATGGCTTTTCTGGGGCTGAGAGAATGTGCATTCATATTTTTTTATTTTTTTTTAAATTTATTTATTTATTTATTTATTTTTGGTGCTTCGGCCCCCCAATTGTCTGAGGGACAGCAACCCGGCCCACGGCTCAAAAAGGTTGCCTACCTCTGCCCTAGTACATTTGTTTGCTATTCCCTGCCAAGGAACACATTCAATGCTCTGGAGCTAAGTCCTGCCTGCAGTTCTTAGGAAAAGCTTTAGAAGCATCCTCTGATGTGCAATGGGGACAGGCTGCCAAGTAGACCTCAGCCCTCATCTCAAGCTCATTGTCTAATGTATTTGCAGTTCCCCTTCAAGAAATGTGCCCTGTGTCCTGGGCTTGAGGCAGGAGTTTAGGTCTACTTGGCAACTTCTGTGTGCTGCACATTGGAAAAACATTCTAAAGTTTTTAAAAAGTTTTAGAAGGTTCCACCTTCCTCAAGCTCACTGTCTAATGCATTTGCTGCTCCCCTCCGAGAAATGTAGCCCACACTTTGGGCTTGAGGCAGAGATTTAGGTCTACTGACTAGACCATTTTCCTTTGCCTAACATTTCTGGATGAATGTTATGTTACTGAACTAGGAGTACATGTTGTTTGCTAAAATATGTAAGTCATTAATCAAGTTGAGTCTGTGTGTCATTTATTGCAAAGTCAAGTTTAATTTGAGTCACTGAAGTAGCTTGAGTCTGACTTGAGTCTGAGGGGCTCTACAGACAGCCCCTAAGGGGCAGCTCTGTGCCTCCCCTGGGAGCGCTGGATCGAGGCCGCAGCTTTTCTGTGCTCCTTTGGTGCATGCTATGCCAAGGGAGTGCCCCAACACCAACCACCATGCAGTGGGGCACACGGCATGATGGCATGACAGCAGCATCAGGGCGGAGTCGGAGCAACCAGTGTGTGATCACCGCACCCCGACTCCACCCCAGGCCAGCCCTTTTGGCCAGTCTGTACAGGGCATCAGTCAATCAACTCAAGTCCACATCACTGCCATAGTTGAAAAGTTGGAAGTTATTATTACCGTTTTCCCCTTTTTACTTTCATAGGTTTAATAATGCTTGCAATGTTATGTTTATCTATGTTTTGCAAGTATGTATTCTTTTTTGTTTTATGTATTTCCATTATATGTATTTATATAGTATAAACAATTTTTCTTAATAAAATGATATTTACAAAAAAATACATAGTGTCTAGGCCAAATTACAGTGGTAGAAAAATAACACAACTATATACTTAATTTGCTTAATAGGTCAATTTGTACTTCAATTTGTACTAAATAAAATTTACTTCTTATACATATTTGCATAATATGCAAATTAAACTATTGGATATGGGGAAATGGAATGCCCTACCAATGTGAAAGAGACAAAATGCTGTTCAGCTATGGCAAAAACAGCATATAAAGCTCTGGCCACATACAAAGCTTTAAAATTAGATCTCATATATATATCTGGAAGGATTTATTAAGATGGCAAGCAGAAGAGGTAAATAGGCTTTTAAAAGGCACACTTGTTTCTGGCTGCTTTTAATTCTGGTGTGAGCAAAGTATGTTGCCTTGGCTCTTTTGGCAATAAGCCACCCCTCCAAACTCTTTGGGCTACCCTTGTTCATTAAAAATGAAACACTGCTTCCCCTGGAAATGTCCAGGAGTGGCAATTAAGCTTTTTAATAA
The DNA here is from genome assembly GCA_020142125.1 of Phrynosoma platyrhinos. Taxonomy (NCBI): domain Eukaryota; kingdom Metazoa; phylum Chordata; class Lepidosauria; order Squamata; family Phrynosomatidae; genus Phrynosoma; species Phrynosoma platyrhinos. Next base: position 75,323,752 of record CM034710.1, on the reverse strand, counting down.
GATGCACCACCCATAATGTTTAACATAAACAAATACCTTTCATTAAACCAAGGCTGGGATCCTGCTAGTGAGTATATGGAGGGGGAAATGAAGGAAGTGTTGACTATCTCCTTTCATACCCCCTCTCCACAACAAGAAAGATAGCATCCTTGGCAACACAGCATGCACCTTCATGCCCTTGTAGTGTTTGGAGAAAGTGAGGGAAGGTACCAGAGCATCATCCACCTGCAGTTTTGTAGCTGGGCCATGAACAGATGTCACTGGTTTGAGTGTTGAACTATGATTCTGGAGACCTGGGTTCGATTCCCAGCTCAGCTATGAAACCCACTGGATGATCTTGGGCAAGTCGCATGCTCTCAGCTTCAAGGGAGGGCAATGGCAATCCTCCTCTGAACAAATCTTGCCAAGAAAACCCCAGAATAGGTTTGCCTGTGGGTTGCCATAGATCAGAAATGACTTGAAGGCACACAACAACATCAAACAACAACATCTTCACCAAGTATGCACTGTCATAATTTACTGGGAGAGGAAAGAAGCCACATGGGAAATCAGAAGTTCAGAAGTCAAGAAGCCAAGGAATCGGTCAGAAGCTGGGGAAACAGGCAGAGAGACATGCACATGGCCAGTAAAGTGTGGCCAGAGGGCACTCCAGCTGTAATTGAGCCAGGACCATAGCAACTGCATGGCCCGCTCCTAAAGTGGCCTGCCATCTACAGTCCCTAGCCATTGGCACTCCTTTATGTGGCAGCTTCTGGCAGCATGGGAGCAGCTTTTGGACGCTTCAGGGGCATGAGTCATTGGCACACCATGCCCCCAAAGCGACCAGATGCCGCCTTATTTGACCTGTGTGTTTCAGGCCCATGTTTATGTAAGACAAGTTATCCCATCAGAATCACTGTCGTTCTTGGTTTTGCTTTCTCAGTTCTTTTTATGGGAATACATATTTCATGTCTTCTTAATACTATAGATAACTAGAGGAGAAGGGGGTGGAACTTTTTTACTAATGTTCCTGATAGTTTTATTGCTATTTGGTTGCTCTTAATAAATTGGCAAAACCAAAGAGGCTCCTTACAGTTCACAAACTTGCAGCTCCATTTTAGACAAACAAACAAAATGAAAAAGGAAATTCAATTTTCAATTATTTTCTGAATAAACTGTAGTTTTAATATATCAAACATAATAATTTTATGGCAAATCACATTGCCCACAATACATTTTGTGTTCCAGCATAAAAAAAGTAGCTTGAAAGGGTATTGTTGTTGTTGTTGTTGTGTGCCATTCCTCCCATTTTTTTTTTCTAAAAATGGGGAAAAGGGATTATTTCCCCATGACTTCAAAATTCCCAGAAATTTCATGTCTCTGTTTTGGTCATAATTAATTCTGTTTTGTTTTGTTTTGGTATTTTGGGCAATCCATGTGGCTCCCAGAGGCAGAAAAATACCTCTTGGACCAGCTACAGTTATCCACCCAATTTTAATTGAATGTACAATTTAATTATGTTGTGTGGTTTATACAAAATCCATTGTGACTATTTCCAATGTTGTATGTTGTTTTAATTAACTCTATTTTAAATTTCATTGTTTCGGTGTCTTTCTCTATGAATCCCACAGAGAGGCTTTGCCTCAAGAAAGAATATAGAAATATTTTAAGCAAATAAGAAACACACAAATTCACATCCTCTTTTTTCCTGACTTTGGGGCCATTACACAGAGGGTGAAGAGTGTGTTTTCTAAGAAGAAAGCAAAACAAAGGATGGCTTCACAAGATTTTCTCTGTGGTGTATAGACCCACTGGCCCTAAGACATCTAACAGGAGGCGTGAGTAATCACCTTGAACAATCTCATCCGTGTGACCCTTTAGGGGAAATTTGTTTTGAAGCTTTTTATTCAGCTGCCTCTGCAGAAGCAAGCAGTCCACAAAATGTTATTTTTCATTGTTTGCCTCAGTGCAAGAAGCACTACAGCTGATTTAGTGGTTTCACGCAAAGCACGGAACCATCATTTTCTTTTATTGAGCTCACTGGGGGCAGTCATTGCTCTTTCCCAAATGCAGATGGTCATCCTGTTCTTATTTATCCTGAGAGGATGAACGCAAGCGTGCTGCTCAGGTAAGCAAAGAAACAGCCGCTTCAAACAGCATGATCAATGGGCAGTGTTGTTAACTAACCATAGTTAACCATCTTTGACACAGCCGCAATAAATTGCTGCTTCACAAGGATTTCAGGAATATGCGTCATTAGGAAAGATTTACAACTTGTATGTTCTGTCATTCAGACAGTGGTAATATACTTACAGCAGATAAAGATAAAGAAATGTTGGCTTGCAGAATCTTTCTAGTCACAGCCAATTTTGTATTGTATTTCCTTGACATATTGTAGTTGTGATTCATTACTTTGTGCTCTGTATTTCCCCTTTTTGCCTTCTCCTCCTTATCATCAGCCTATCTTTCCCAGAGCCTTTGTTCCATAATGGGGACACCACTTTTCCCCCTCAGCAAAATACATGCACCCAGTCATCCCAACCACTGGATAATTGTTTTGTTACTTACTATGGTGTCTGACCTAAATACCCTCAAGCAGGGGTAGGCAACCTTTTCCCTTTAAGGGCCGAGGGACTTCAGCTCCCAGAATCCCAGGAGCTATTGGCCCACATGGGACTATTGGCCAACATGACTGAGGCTTCTGGGAGCTGAAGTCCCTCGGCCCTTAAAGGGGAAAGGTTGCCTACCCCTGCCCTAAAGGCACTAGATCCCATCTGATCTTGGAAGCTAAACAGGGCCACCCTGGTTAGTACTTGGATGGGAGACCACCAACAAATACCAAGTGCCTTTATTTCAGATGAAGGAACTGGCAAAACCACCTTTGAGTAATCCTCCCTTAAGAAAACACTATGGAATTCAAGGGGTTGCCATAGACTGAGAGGCAATTTGACGGCATATACACACACACACATAATTACCACGGTCCTACAATTCAATCAGTTCTTTATTACAGCCAATTGGCCAGCATTCTATGGTCCTACAGTAGTCACACAACCTCAGCCCCAGAAAAACCCCATAATAGGTTCACCAAAAGTCAGAAACAGCTTCAAGGCACACAATAACAACAAATCCTGCAATGAGCCTAACAATACAACTCTTTTCTCTCTCTTGGTTGCTCTGTACAGTTAACAACATTTCCTAGTCATAAATGGAGAAGAGAAGGAAGTAATTAGATGTGAATTTGCTGGATCTGTAAACGGATAAGCTACAACATACCCTCCAACATTTCACGGGTGAAAAGCAGGAGTCATGTGGCCAAACAACATCAGGGTTTGGTCAAGCTACCAAAAGTTATTAATAAGGAGGGAAAGACAAGCTATGGGAGGTTGCAGGTTGTCTTTGCCTGAGCCTACTGGGAAGAGTAAGGGCCTGTACAGACTGGCCACAAGGGCCAGCCTGGAGGTGGAGTTGGGACGGGGAGACTGCACGCCGGCCGCCTTGACGATGCTGTAACACTGCCAAAGCAACTGCATGGTGGGTGGCAAAAAGGTGCATCTTCAGCGCAGCGTTTACACGCACTGTGTTAAGGAAGCAGTAAAAAGCCATTGCCATTGCAAGTAGGGTGCTCTTTCTATGGCTTCTTTTTGCACCATGGAAAGGCCAGATTGGGGCTGCAGCATGTGGTTGTGGTGGCCCCAATCCGGCAAGGAAAGGGGCAGCATCCTGCCACCTCTTAGGGGCCATTTGTATAGTCCCTAAGATTCTGTTCACTATGCCTCCTTTCCTATCTCCCTGCCAAATTAACAGAGTGCAAACTGCTTTTATACTTACAACATTTGCAGTAATTAAAGGAAACTGAAGACAAAAAGGGAGCATGGAAGAGCAGGGGAAAACTATGACATTTTAAAAGCAGCAGGAAAAGTGGGGTGACAGAGGATTAATACAAGAGGATTAATCCAAATCAAGACAGTTGGAAGGAATGTTACAAACTATGGAGATTATCACAGTGTTAATTAAACCAGTTTAGCAGAGCCAGCTTAAAATTTAAAACCCTGATTTTATCACAAGGATTTTGCCACTGAAATCACCGCTTGGGTGTAGCCCGGGTCCATCCCCACTCTCAGGGCTACACAGCACAGCTTTTTTTGAAGCCAGGAGTTTTCCACCTTAAGGAAATGGCTGCCGGAATGGCCCTTGGAGCGGCGATGGACCTGGGCTGCACCCAGGTGGCGATTTCAGTGGCTAAATCCTTGTGATAAAATCAGGATGCTGCCCATTTAAAATTTGAAGCCAGCTCAGCTAAACCAGTTTAATTAGCGCTGCTATAATAATCTTCTATATAACAAGCAGGCCTGGCCCTGTTGTTAGGTAGAGTGAAGTGTCATTTCAGGTTGTAGCTGTGTGGATGGGGCAAACTCTAGCTTTTCCTCTCTATGAGGAATAGAGCTATTCATCCCATATGACTGGTGTGCCCCTAACCTAGCTTGCTGTCTCTGGTATAGCAGAGGATACTACCCCATGTTAAAATACAATTCACCTGCCAGCCCAGATGACAGAGTCACTAACATGGCCTGCTATTTTTGGCAGCATTGTGACATAGGTATTGTGAAAGAATATTTATCACAAACAAGTCATGCTAGCAACATTTTAAAATTAACATAATTTTAAAATTGCTGTTGATCATTTTTAATAAGTTGGTCCTCCTTAGGAAGGTTGCTATTTTGGTTGCACTTCAGATAGCAAAATGTCTTGGGATGGTACTGAGTCTATCTGTGTTGCAGTTTCACAAGTGCAAATCATCACTTCATTTGGCAACAGTTGAAGAATGAACCCTCCTGTCTGCAAACTTATATCTTAATCACATGGTTGTCAGGAAGACATAAGTTTTAAAAGGACAATTAAATTCACCCTGCATTCATTTTATTTGTATGTCTGCGATGATAACTTACCAAGTTTCCTCTCTACTATAGATGTCTAGGAGGATTTTCTTAACAGTATTGATGCATCATTGGTAGTGGTAGTGATTGCTGATGAAATACTCATTGCTAATAGCCAATACTGGATATGGTATTGTGGTAAGGTTGTTGGCCTTATACTACTTGGCATATGTTGATGTAGTGCTTATGAATCAAGAGTGCCAGGATTTTTGAACTAGCAGAAATGATGAAATAACCTTCCTACACTAACTCTCAGACTTCCCTGTCTTCTCTGAATTTAGTTTCAATCATAGAAGTAGATGTGAAGGAGAATAGATATTCCCAACAATGTATTGTTGTTGTGATATATTTCTTCTAAAATGCAAAGTATTTAGGGAATAACTGTATCTGTAAGCTGTTGCAAGGTAAGCTATAAGATCCATTCACTTTACAAAATAAAGTAAAGTGTCTTGGTTATAATGAAATTTCCCACAACTTCTTTGTTGATATGGATCAACACAATTGCCTGTGTGTTTTTGGATTTTCCTTCACAGTGAGGCTATGGGGGTTGTCAGGATGAGCACCTGGATTTCAATATTTAACACTACATGTGTAATGGTATAAAGATTGCCTTACAGGATTGTTGTTGTTGTTGTTGTTGTTGTTGAGTGCCTTCAAGCCACTTTCAATTTATGGTGACTCTAGGGCTGACCTATCATTGGGTTTTTTTTGGCAAGATTTATTCAGAAGAGGTTTGACATTGCCTTCTCCAGAGACTGGGAGCATGTGACTTGCCCAAGCTCACCCAATGGTTTTCATGGCCATGCTGGGAATTGTACCCTGGTCACCAGAGTCATTGTCCAGCACCAAAGCTACTATGCCACACTGGCTCTCCATAGCCAAATTTGCTTATGAGCTTATGAGCTCTTTGCCAGTTGGTACAGGCTAACGTGCAGCTTGAAGGAGAGTCAATGTTAAAGTGCCACTCTAAAAGGAACTTTTTTTAAAAAAAAAATCTGCAAATAGAGCAAGACTGGAGAACCACAAGCCATTCACTACCCACTCAGAGAAGCCATTTTCTCCCTCTTATCATATAGCCCATTCCATTAATAGCTTTGCCTAGCAATAAACAGTGTACTCTCAGTGGATAATGCATGGCCCATATATTTAAATAGACAATATAAATCTAACTAGAGGGCCACACACAGCAGTAGTTTTGCTTTTGGTAGCTCACACATTATCAGAACGATTGGGCCACATTTAATGATATTAAAGTTCAATTTTGCAAATAGTTTAGAAAGCATTAGCTCAATGTTTTAATAATAAAAAAGCCTAATGAATATCAATGAACTATAAAAATAGGTAGCAGGTTAAGGCAGGGTGGCCAAATTGAGGGTGGGCAGGTGCATGGGTGAGAGGAATGGCACAATGGGCCTTCTGAAATGTTAGCAGAAAAATTCCAGCCTACAAAATTCAGAAGAAAAAGTTCTTCATGGCAAGAAGATGAACGTTGTTGCCTGGTAATGTCTGCAGATCAAGCTGCTGTTGAAGACACAGGAACAAGCGCTGAAAAAAACCCTAGGTGAAGGAATAGTTTGATCCATTTCTGAAGGAAGTTCCACTCCAAAAAAGAGGGGGACTATCTGAAGAACACAATTTGAAACCTGCTGTTTTAGGTGACAGAAAGTACATTATGTGGAATCAGATCATTGGTCCATCCAGTAGCAGTCCTAGTGTTGATGTCATCTGGTGCAGGTGCAAGGGGGGGGGGCAACAGTGGCCTGCCTTGTTCTGGTTGGTCACTAAGACTAGCCATGAGCTAGCCAAGGCACCAGGGAAGGTGGGAGGGGCAGGCGCACATGTGCTGTTCTCCTTCTCTGCTGCTTTGTCTCCTTCAGCTTTGAGATCTAGGACAGCAGAGAAGGGGCAGGTACCAGTAGCAGCACCACACTCCCCCACACAAAGAAAAGGGTCCAATCCCATGTCACACCTCCTCTCAGGTGTCACTCAGTACAATCTACACCCTCTTGATGATGCCACTGGGTCCATCTAGCTTGGGACTATCTACATCAGGGGTAGGCAACATTTTCCCTTTAAGGGCCGAGGGACTTCAGCTCCCAGAAGCCTCAGCCATGTTGGCCAATAGTCCCATGTTGGCCAATAGCTCCTGGGATTCTGGGAGCTGAAGTCCCTCGGCCCTTAAAGGGGAAAGGTTACCTACCCCTGATCTATATGGAGCAAGAGCAACCAGGACTTGCCCTAACATTGGACAAAGTGAGCAACTACAACATGCAACAGATACTGAGAGGAGGCATGGGGGTGCAGCACCTGGTGATCCTAGAAAACTCAGGAAGAATAGGGTCTGTCAACATTGTTTCCTTGTCTTTTCTGCCTGAGGCAGATGCTCATGCTGTCTAATGGTAGAGCCAGCTCTGATAGCTGCCAGATAATAGACAGCTATAAGATGCAGAGGTACATGATGCAGGGTGAGGAATAGTTACTTTGGGAGATAACAACTCCCAGAATCCCCCAGTCATTGGGCATGTCAGCTGGGGATTTGGGACAGTTATGATCCAAAGAAAAAGTAATTTTCCCCTTCTCTGGGTCTAAAATACTGAGAGTGAAGGGGGGAAACTTGCACAGATCATGTTGTCAGCTGGGATAGCCAACTGAGATATTTTTTAGAAATCCCAAACACCTGCACTGGCATGTTAACATTCAATCTGCATTAAAATAAACTCCTCCATTGAATAACTTTCAGACAGTGACCTTAATGGAGAAGAAACACTATCTTTTAAAATCCTTTTTAAAAGGGATTATCTATAAATCAATCGCATTAAAACCTTGACTGCTTTTATTTTCATTCAGCAGGAGAACATTCTCTTCATGCCTTAACTGAAGTGGTTCAGGGATTCTACAGAAGGATCAAAAACAGAGGATTTTAAACTAAACAGGTGACAATGAAAACAGTACCCAGGAGATTATCACACAAGCAGAAAAACACAACTTACCTTTCTGGAATTCAAGTAACATTCAGGCTGTATCCGGATCCTATCTCGTGGCTTTTGTCACCGAATCCACTATCCGAATGCAGCATGAGTGCAGCACAGCTCACTTAACTCGCCTTGCAGTTAACTTTTGAAAAATGGCCACAAAGTGAGTTAAGTAAGCTTGGTCACACTCAGGCTGCATTCGGATAGTGGATTTGGTGACAAAAGCCATGCGATAGGACCTGGATGCAGCCCAAATTTTACTTGAATTTGGAAGAGGCAAGTCGTATTTTTATGTTTGTGCAATAATCTCCCCAATCTAACATGAAAAGATAATTGCACACACACAAATCTTTTATTATAACCTGTTTTAGCTACCAGAATATGGATTATTTTGCCTTTTTTATGGAGTGCATGACATTTCAACAGGCATAGTTAGTTAGTTAGTTGAAATATTGATTATAATGAATGAATGAATTAATTAAAATATTTATATGCCATTCTCTATCATGGGATTTCAGAATTGTATACCAGTAAAATCAATTTAATCAGTTCAAAACAATTTAAAAAATAATTTATAATTAATTTATCATGTATTTTTAATAATTATAACTAGAAAAATAATTTGAAACATGCTAAAATATATTTAAAAATTTTAACAGATTAGGAAGAGATTTTAACAGATTTGAAAGAGCCCAAAAGAAAATAAAGAAAAAGAAACATGGCAGCATCTTTCAGACTGCTTTTTATTTCTGTATGAGTTTTCATGGCTATAAACCAGGGGTAGTCAACCTAAGGCCCGGGGGCCGGATGCGGCCCCCTGAGGCCTTTGGACCGGCCCCAGGCCAGTCCTGCCACTGCCGCCGCTGCCGCTGCCTGCTATGATAATATTGATTATTGTTGTTATTACTTGTTCTTGGGGTTTTCTTGGCAAAATCTCCACAGGGGGTTTGTCATGGCTTTTTTGGGGCTGAGAGAGTGTGCATGCATATTTTTTAAATTTTTTAAATTTTTTATTTATTTAATTAATTAATTTTGGTGCTTCGGCCCCCCCAATTGTCTGAGGGACAGCAACCTGGCCCCCGGCTCAAAAAGGTTGCCTACCCCTGCTATAAACCCTCTTCTTCCGATGCAATGATAATAAATGCTCAGGTATAAAGCACATTTGCACAGTAATGGGAGTGGGATGAGATGTAATAGGATCCAAAAAGATGCAAATCATGACCCTTTCACTAAATTTTCAATGGGCTGCATAGTGTGATACAGGTCTTTCAGTTCTTTACAGTGGTCAGCTAGTGTTGATGTGTGAAAGCAATCTGCTTTTTGCACCACCATTAGCAAAAAGTGTGGTAAAATGTATTTCTTCTTCAGTTCTGTTCAGGTGATTGATTCCTTTCTCTTAATTCTTGATTTTGCTCCCCTCTTTCTGTTTCTCTCTTGTCCTTTTTCTCCACACAAAAGAACCCCTTGAAACCACAATCAGATATATCGAATGCCCATCCTTTTAAAGCTGTGCATTCCATTGAACTCAATATGGACTTGTTTTTGAATAGTATAGACAGGATGGCCCTATTGAATTATTGTCATAATTGTCATCATCTCCCCATTCCTGAAATATTTGGTTATTATTAGCAACCTATTAGGATTATTATTATTTGGGGTGAGGGGTGAAGCAAGATGCGCCAACTGTGAAAGTGCAAAGAATAGAAATACAGGTGAGTGGTAAATGGAGGCAACCATTAGATGGAGAGTTTAGAAAAGTTTCTTTGTTTGACTATAATTGAATAAAGGACCCCAGAAGTAGGAAGCCTCTGACCTGCCAGACAGTTTGTGCAATGACTCACACAGTACTTTAACACTGATGGTTCTGACTGGGACTTCTGGGAACTGAAGTCCAAACCCTCTAGAACAGGGGTAGGCAACCTTTTTGAGCTGGGGGCTGGGTTGCTGTCCCCCAGACAATTGGGGGGGCCGAAGCACCCAAAATAAACAAATAAATAAATAAATAAATATTTTTTTAAAAAAAAATAAATTTAAAAAAATATTCATGCACTCTCTCTCAGCCCCAGAAAAGCCATGGCAAAACCCCTGTGGAGATTTTGCCAAGAAAACCCCAAGAACAAATAATAACAACAATAATCAATATCATCATGGTGGGAGGCGGCGGCGGCGGCGGCAGGACCGGCCTTGGGCCGGTCCAAAGGCTTCACTGGGCCGCATCCGGCCCCCGGGCCTTAGGTTGCCTACCCCTGCTCTAGAAGGACAAATGTCACCACTCCTATCCTAGATAAAGTTGCATTGCACAGCAGGGAATAAGAGACTGAAATTTGTTCACACCTAGAAATCTGAAATTTGCTGTGCTTTCATTCCCTTGGTAACATCATCTGCCACTTTTCTTCAGCTATTTGTATTTTTCAGATAATTGTATTTCTTAATGCTCAACTAAACTTTTAAGTTATTGAAATGCAAGAAATTTGGAGAACTGAAGGGAAGAAATCATTTGAGGAGGCAGAATTGTTATTGGAAGCAGTGGTGCATGATGATTGTTGTTGTAGTATGCCTTCAAGTTGTTTCTGATTTATGACAACCCTAAGATGAACCTATCAAGGGGTTTTCCTGGCAAGATTAGGTCAGAGGTGGGTTGCCTTTGCCTTCCTATGAGACTGCGAGAGTATGACATGCCCAGGGTCACCCAATGGGTTTCCAGGGCTGAGTGGGAATTTGAAGCATGGTCTCCTGGAGTCATAGTCCAACACTCAAACCACTATGCCATGCTGGCTTTCCTGACACATCTCATCCCTTGATTAATCTGTGTTGTGCTAAACATATTGTACCTCCTCATTAAGCAGCCTAATCTATGTGCAATACATCTGTTTGGGGTATGATTTATTAATATCTGTCAAAAAGTGGATAATGGCTCCCAGGAAGACTCTCACAGAAAGAGAAGCATGTGGAAATGTTTCTCTTTCCCAGGTTGGTGGGGTAGGGTGAGGAAACCCTCCAGAACTATCATGAAACCATCTCTTTCCATTTGGGGATAAAACTAGGAAATACCTCTGCTGGTATAATCAATGTAACTTTGGATTGCAGGGGTTGGGGGGGTTGTTTTGTTTTTTTAATACAAACATTGTAATGTTGTCTCCATATGGCACGTTTTGATACATGTCAGTAGCGAGTGACTAGAGCCCCAAAGTAGCAATGGAGGAGTGCTCCCCTGGGCAAAGGAAAACTGTCAAAATGAAAACAGAGCAAAAGGAAAGACATGCATTTGGAGCTGTCATTGTGCTGCTCACATTTTCAGTTGTGGAGGCTGCATAAATACATGAATTGGTAACTGTGCTTTGGGTTGCAATGTAAGAGACTCAGCGTTATCAGACCACTCAGTGTCTGTATTAATTTTCTTCCTGCTGTTGAAGAGAGAAGAAATGCATGCATAAGCATTAAATCCCTCTGATACACTTTTCAGGACTATTTTTTTCGACTACGTATTGTAATTCCTACTATGTATGGAATTTATACATATAAATACTGCCTACCTACAAGCTAGTGTAGTGTAGTGGTTAAAACAATGAACAGAGATGTGAGAAAATTGGGGAGAATCTGCACTGTAGAAATAATGCAGTTTGATATCACTTTAACTGCCATGGCTCCATCCTACAGAATCCTAGGATTTGCAGTTTTGTGGGGCACTAGCACTATTTGGCAGAGAAGGCTCAAGATCTTGTAACACTACAAATCCCAAAATTCCATAGGATGGAGTTACAGCACTTAAGGTGGTGTCAAACCACATTAGTTCCATGGTATAAAAGCACCTTTAGACTGAAGACTCCACTCATAAAACTCACTGGGTGACCTTGGGCCAGTCACTTTCTCACTCAACCTAATCTACCTCACAAGGTTGCTGTGAAGATAAAAGGGAGAAGAGGAGATCCATATAGGCCACCTTGAGCCTGCTAGCAGAAACAGTGGATATAACTGTAACTAATAAATAAAAATAAAGGCATGTCTACTAAGGCCTCATTCCCACAATGTTATAAACCAGTTCACTAACCAATTTGAAGTGATTTAAATTATCCTGGTTCACACTTGAGCTGAATCGCTGAAGCAGTTTGGCAAGGGGACCCCTGTGCTAGACCCATTTAACGTGTGTCTTTTTGATGCTAATTTTTCCCACGTCTTTTGTAATAAATCAATTCAGCATAAGTGTGAATGGGATGTGGATCGGAACCGATTTAAATTTGCCCTTTAAATTTTCTGGCCGGCTAAAGAGGGTTTATTTGGAATCAGTTCATTAGTCAATGTGAACAACAAGTGGGTTATTTTACAACAAGAAATGTGATTGGGGCAAATGTAGTGTGACCCACGCTCTGCTGTCAAACTGATCCATTGATTCCGGTAGCAAACTGATTTATTTATAAGTGGGAATGAGGGCTTACTGTCTTTATTCTGGCATATAATGCTGTGCAATGTAATACGATACAATACTGTCTATGGCCATCATACATGGTGTCTGAAAATTATCTTTACATTTTCAGTTCCATATAGAATTGAAATTGTAAAGATATTTTTTGAACATTCTATATTTAACAGCTTTGTTAATATGGTAAAAATACACCTTGCACAGTCTGTTTTCATTGGATGCTTTGCAGATCTTGGTTTCACACCCAAATTACTGTAATTTATAAAGCTTGCTTGGTGCTGAAACTAGGAATCTTCTTTAAAATTCAGCATGATGCTAGTCTGCATTTTCATTTGTCACAGACTGAAGGTTGTGCAATTTCCCCTGCTTGCCCCTTGCAATAGAAAATAAACAAAGAAGGACTACAAGAAGAGCTTCATATCATTCCTCAAATTTGCTGCTTCAGTGCAATGTGACCATTGCATCCCCTTCATAATTGAATGAAATTATACAGCATTGCTCGCTAGTGAAGCTTAGCTTATTTTTATGATGATACAGGAGCCCAAATCTCATTATGACAGCAGCTAATTTGAATTATGTGTGAGATACCAAGTCTGGGAAGGGAAATGTATCACTGTGCCTTCCTGGCTTATATAACCAAGAGAAACCCTGTGAAACCGGTAGCCTTTTTTTCTGCTATGCAGTCCTGTGCCTTCCCCTAAAGTAAAGCCCTTATGTCTAAATATTTCAAAGTGATGCATAACAATTCCAAAACATACAAGCCAGGGTTACATTTGTTCACTGCACCAGTGGAACTATGCTGGTGAGACAAAGATGGCAAGAGGAGAAATGTCATGAGTGATGTGACCGTGAAAGCTGTAAGGCAGGGGTAGGCAACCTTTTTGTGACCTGGGCCGGTCCCCCGAAGCCCAGGTCTCTACTGGGCCGAGGGGGGGGAATGGTGGCGCGTGCGCTCACGCACACGACCCTCCCGCGCACGCCGCCGCTGCCACCACCGCCGCAGCATGCACAGCTGCAGCCGTCACGGCGCATGTCGCGGCCACCATTTTGAAAATCAAAATGGCGGCCGTGACTTGTTTGCGCATGCTCAGTACTCCTGCGCATGCACAAACGTGTCACGGCCGCCATTTTGATTTTCAAAATGGTGGCCGCGGCGCGCGTGGCCACACAGAAGAGAAAACGCGGTGCCGCGGCGTGGCAGGGATCGGCCTGGGCCGGTAAGTCCGGCAACCTGGGCCTTAACTTGCCTGGGGGCTGTAGGTTGCCAGTCCCTGCTGTAAGGCATTAGAGAGATGGGCATCTCAGAACCAGCAGGTTATGGTCAGAATCCAGTTAGTGACATGCATGTGTGATGTATGTGGCCCTTTGCACAATTTGCAACCACCACCACCCTTGGGTTTCAAGCCCCAGTAGCTTTTGAGCTCTGTTGTCCAGGTATGTCACTAACTTCCACTGCCCATGATATTGTGCCACAAATAGATGACCTAGGCTATAAATGATGTTTAACCTATGGAATACTTGGTTACAAAGATATACCAAGATGTCCAGTTTTGTTTGTTCAAAAGCAAGCTAAGTTTCTAATGGCTAAACTCATCTTCCTACATTGTTCAGAAATGCGGGGTCCAAACAGTAAGTACTGTATACTTAATACTCCTCAGACTTCACAGTCAGGTGAACGTGGAGCAGCCACTGTGCAAAGAAAACCACAATATGTGCAAGCTAATTTGATGTCAGCAGAAAAACAGGTAGGCCGATACTGTTAAAGGTCAATGAGAGTCCTTAAATCTCAGCAGTGCTATGGTCTCTTTGGATCAGCTCAGATTGTGAGGTTCTTGTTTGCTGAGGCATCTTACAAATGGATGGTATATTTTCAAAGATACTAGAATTAGTAGCATCTCTGGAGGCTTTTGCCAAAAATTATGAACTTTACTCAACAAACAGGAACTTATTTTGGGACTATTAGTGATTCAGATTCTATCTAAAAATCAAGGAATCAGTGAGATATCATGGAAAATGTAGTATATTTATAATTGTGCTAATTTCGAACTGCTTCCAAGCATCTACCTCATCATCATCATAGATTTTATTGTATTTTTAGGTTGTTGGGTTGTTGTTGTTTTTTTTAGTATTTTACAATAGAATGAGGAGCAGTATACAAATGTTTTGAAAATAAATATAATCATAGAAATAGTTCCATTTCAAGACACAAAATTCTTTCCCCCTCATAATAACTCAGGACTCTGTTCAGGATCTATTAAAAAATGTTCCACACTTAAAACTAGGTTACTTCACAGGCAGGGAGGGAATTACATTATGGAAACATTTCCCCAGGCTGATTCTATCTTGATCACACTGCATTGAAAAAAAATTGAAATATGTACCTGTACATGTGTAGGAAAAGCCCCATTTCCATCCCCAAAGTCCTCAGGGACAGTATGCTCCGAAATGAGTCTATTTAAAAACAAAACAAAACACCATGGTTTTCTTGTTTTGCCCCGATCACACAACCTTGTGTGCTGAATCTCTGCAAAACTTTCCAAAACTATCAAAATAGTGAGCACCATAGGGTAAACTGTAATGCTCAAGAGTAACTGAGAATCTTGACGGGGAGGACCTAAATGCAGAAAGGAGGCCATTCCCACTTACATTTAAATTGGTTCACAAATTGTGTTGACACTGGGTGACTGAACTGATTGAGGCTGAGGTGCAGTTCCCGCTATGGAACTGAATTGCACCAGTGGCACTAGTAGTTCCCACTAGTGCCATTTGTGATGTTTCGGGGGGGGGGACTAGTTCTGGGGTGGGAGGTATCTGATCCAGGACCCTCTGGGTGGCAGCAGCAATGGAGGATGAGCAGCTGGGCTTTCCCACCCACCGGTAGCCCTGCTCACACACTCACTCGCTTGCCTGCTCGCATTCCCACTTTCCTGCCCTCCCTTCTTCCCACCCACCCTCTCATCTACCTGCTCACCAGAAATAAAGAGCCCCTGGAGCTCTTCTCTCTGGAGAAGGAGCAGCACCAGCAGCACCAGCAGCACCAGCAGCAGTAGCTGAGCAGCTCCTCCAGTAAAATGTAAAATGTAATTCAGGTGTGTCATTCAGACTTGTTGAACACAGTTCTGAATTGATTTATTCCAAAAAGACCGCCAGAAAACTACTCTTCAAAAAGTGCAGGTTTTTTGGATTTGTGGCAGTTCAAAGCAACTCCAAATGATCAGAATCATTTCTGAAACCATTCAGAGTGAGAACAAGGCACATGTACAGTGAATTGCAATTCTCTGTAAATCATAGTGAGAACGGCTCCCTAGTTTTAAGTGTGGAACACTTTTTAATGGATCCTTGACAGAATCCTGAACAGGAGCACTCCAAAGTCCAATGTTTTGTTCTAAGTCTCAATTATGTCTTTCTAAATGAGGACATACGTGTTTCATCTTGGTGTTTGTTTTTAAAAAAATCCTTCACTATTACAACAACCTTCATTGCTTTTAACAAGCAAATAAACACTCTCTGAAATGTGAGGCAATCAAGGTGGAATGCTCTGGGATCAAAAAATGTTTAGGTCAACTCATTCCAGGCAGCCTAAAGGTCTCCCCTGAAAAACCATTTGAGAATGCATCCTACCGATACAAAACTCCATCGTTCTCAAAATCTACCCACAGACATCAAGGCCAATATTAGATTCTAAGGGAAGTCTGGAAAATCTATCAAGAAAGAGGAAATCCACTCCAAATGACAAGGAGTGGTAGAGTGTTAGGATCAGATCTAATTAGAGAATTTATAATTAGCTCAAATATGCAAGAGTGGGGTCCCAACAAAGCCCCACGGAACTGTGTACCGTTATGTATACCAGAGGACTAATAGATCTCTCAAGGGAAGATGCGGAGATGGGCTTATCCAATTAAAGTCTAAATATTTATTAATTAACAAACAGGGAAAAACTGCACGCATCCAAATATGGCACACACACTAGAAGGAAAAGATAGGGAAAACAGAGATAGCTCGAGAGGAGATAGGCTGAGGGGAAATACTTACTTCCGAAGGCTTCTCTAGGCTTGGCTGCGAAGGTTGATGATGATGGTGATGAAGCACGGTCTCTAAAATGAGGGGAAGGAGATGGCCGCGGGAGCTAAATCAAAGTACAGACCAACATGGAGTCTGCATGCACTCTCAAGATAGCACATGGATCCTAGGAATCCAGGGGTTCTTATAGGGAATTTCTGCCTTCCAGCTATAAGCCTAATGGCTGTTGGACAAAGGTGTTGATGGATTTAGCTTTGTCAACCTAGGTGTGAGCATAGTCTAAACAATGCATTTGATTTCAAAACTATCAAGGAAGGGAGGCTAGAGAAAAGGGTGCAGTCAAATCTGATCACTGCCCCATTAAGTGTGAGACTCAAGACAAATAAACACTATTATGTGTCTTTTCCAGTATAATGGTTTTCCATGTTTGGCAACTCCCAAACTTGTTTGTTAGGGAATTTTCCAGTGGTCTTGGGCAAGTCTCTCAGTGCCTCCATGACCTGCCATCTAGGGGATTATGGCTGACATCCCTCAGAGGTCAGCCTGGGGTTATAGAGGGAACTCCACATGTGTCCAAAATTTTATGAAAATGCACATATGCTAACAAGAGGCACCTTAAGCTAGCAAGGGTGTATTAAAAGTTTGCCACAAAAGCTTAAGAATATAAATGCAGTGGTCTGTCAGACAAAAGAGCATAGCTTTCGATATTGTCAGTCATGTACTACTGAGAACTACAAAGTTTCTCCGTGAACTGGTTAGAGCCCAAGAGAATTCACCGGAAAGGAAATGCTGAATGAAGAAATGCCAAGAAAGTAGTGAAGCGTGCAAGACTTGATATATGGGAGGAGGGTGCTTAAGTCCAAAAAGGTTCAAGAAAGAAATATAATTTCCAAAGTGCTTCTTATGTGCAAACAAGCCAATTGCCTGCTCTAAGCATGGCCTAATCCCCTAAATATTTCAAATGCCAGTCTTCAGTTTTGCCAGGGCAAAAGCATTTTCAAAGTTATATTGCCATTTCTTAAGTTTTATGGGAAGCTGTTAAGAGAGAATAGAAACAGAGGAAAGATCCTTTCAGGTTTTTATGACAGACTGCACAAATTGTTTTATATTCAAGGGAAATGGATATTCCTTTTTTTCCCCCTACCACATACAGTAATGATACCCAGGAAATGGTTACCTGAGACAAATCCATTTCAAGCTAAGGATGTCATTTCCCCCCTTTCTTTTACATTAAAGTGAGTCTCTCAAGGTATTCTCTTCATTAAATAGCTTGACATTCTTTGGCCATGTTGAAATGTAGAGGTGTAGAGCCAACATCACTGCCTGCACGAGTTATTTATGAAAGTATCAGTGAAAAGAAAATACAGATCACATAAATACCCTGCTTGACTTAAGAAACACTTGAAGGTAGAGAGCAGAGGTTGTTTAAAAAGATTTAGAATGCACATCTCTTCTGAATATTATACATTTTTTGGGGGGTGGAAAGGTGACTTATTACTGTCCTTCCTTTGTGTAATGAAAGCAAGGGAAAGAAAGGCATGCTGCAGCATCAAACAGAAGGTGCTGGAATAATCCTTGGATCTAAAGCAGGGGTGGAAAGCATGTAGTTCTTCAGATGTTGTTCAACTACATTTCTCAACAATCTTACCATTGGCTATGTACTGTTAGGCTTTTGGGAATTGCAGTTCAACCATATTTGGAGAGACACATCATTCACATGCCTTGAGACATTCTATAGCATGTGTAGAAACTCTGATGTATGGATTTCCACAGCCATACAGTCTTCCTTATGTATTTCCACAGAGGAGCCAGCTTCTTTCCACCTACCCACCTACAAACACAGAGGCATGCCATGCAGAGTTGTCTAGTCCATTGAATTTGAGTAGGCACATGTTATGCATTCAAGCCAAGTTTTAATATCTTTGGTCAGGAAAAATCCTGAAAGTTTTTTCCCCCATCCCTGTTGTCTGTATATGAGAGCCAGCATGGTGTAGTGGTTTGAGTATTGGACTAGGACTCCGGAGACCAGGGTTTGATTCCCCACTCGACCATGAAACTCACTAGGTGACCTGGAGCAAGTAACATTCTCTTAGGCCCAGAGGATGACAGTGGCAAACATCCTCTGAAGAAGTTTGCCAAGAAACCCCCATGATAGGTTCACCTTAGGAGCCCCATAAGTTGGGAATGACTTGAAGACACACAACAACAACCAATTATCGATATAATGTGGCCATTTCTTCATGCCAGACAGCAAAATAATACTCAGGAAACCCCAAACACATTAAACTGAAATTAGTTTCATACCAATGTAGCTATCATGGCTCTATCCTATGTAACCCTAGGATTTGTAGTTTGATGAGGAACATGAAATCTTCTGCTACAAAATTTTTGTGATAAATTCCTCTGAACTGGAATTCTCTAGCAGAAAATTCTAAGCACTTCCCCAGAATGCCAGAATGTCATAGGATGGAGCCCTTGCAATTAAAGTGGTATAAAACTGCTCTAGCTGTGCAATGTAGATACACCCAATCTTGTGTGCATGCAATGGGGCATTTCTATGCGCTTTACTCTAAAGCAGGTTCCCACAGTATAAGGGGCTTTGCAGACCAGCCTGGGGGTGGAGTTGAGGCATGGCATCCACATGTCGGCCACTCCAACTCCATCTCGATGCCATCCTGATGCTGTGTGCCTGTTTGCATGGTGCATGGCATCAGGACGCCCTCCCGGCGCAGCGTGTAGACATACTGCGCTGAAAGGGCTCAAAGAGCCGCAGCACCGGCTCTTAGGGCGGCCTTTTGCCACCCCTAAAAAGAGAGGCATTTTGCCGCTCTTTTGGGGGCAGCAAAAAGAAGGATTGGGGCTGCGGTGTGGGGTTGCCATGGCCCAGATCCACCAAAACAGGCCATCTGTAAAGGCCCTAAGAGTGAGCAAATAGTGACACTTTAGATCTTGTCCAGCTGCAATTCCTATCATCCTTCACCTTTAGGTTTTCTGGCTATTGGTTAGTGGAGCTGGAATCCAACAACATTTAGAGAGCCACAAGTGACCAATACCTGGCATAGATCTTAAAGCTGATTCTGATATATGGATATGTAAACCTGGAGAATGGTCCTTCAATTCAGGTAGCATGTGAAGTTTGCTCTGTGAAGTTTGTTGAGAGTGAGTAAGTGATATAACTAGACAATTTTAGATCTGGGAATTTGAGACTTCATATGAAAATAACTAACCTTTCTCTTCTCCCCACCCATGCCCCGCCATTACATGCTTGACAACTGCTTCTATGTTGTCACTGTGTTATAGCAAAGCAAAATAAAAACACCTTGTTTGTACATTTGGTTTAATAAACAAATACTCTGAACATGTGCAGTTTTTTTTAAAAAAAATCATATCACTAAAGATACACTTGAGAAAAAGCACCATGAACAATATGTATTGAAAAGGTAGTCAAGCCATCTTTAAATATTTGAATTAATGTCAGGTAGAAGATGGTGAGCTTGTTTTCTGTTGCACAAAAGACTAGGCCAAGACCCAATGGATTCAAATTGCAAGAAAAGAGATTCCATTTAACCATTTGGAACCATTCTTGCTTTAAGAACTCTTTGACAGGAAAAAAAGACTGTCTTGAAGGGTGGTGAACTCTCCATTTAACTTTAAATAGAGGTTGGTTGGGCTTCTTTCAGGAGTATTATATATTCCTGCATGACAAGGGGTTGGACTAAATGGCCCTTCCACCTCTAAGGCTGATTTTACACTGCAGAATTACCGTATTTTCCG
>CM034710.1:75291449-75303553 GCA_020142125.1 Phrynosoma platyrhinos | reverse complement strand
CTTTTCCTGCTTAGAAAGTCGTCTTATACGAAGGAAAATACGGGTATTGTAATTTGACACTGTTTTAACTGCCATGGCTCAATAATATTTAATAATAATATTTATATCCCGCCCCTCTGCAGAGCAATGCTATGGAATTCTGGGATTTGTAGTTTTGTGAGTTATTTATCCTTCTTTGTCAGAGAGCTCTGGTGCCACAACAAATCACAAATCCCAGGGTTCCATAGGATGGAACTATGACAGATTAATAATAATAATAATAATAATAATAATAATAATTTATTTGTATCCTGTTCTTTCACCAGAACTGGGACTCAGAACGGCTCAACAATATTAAAAGAACAATACAGTTAAAGCGATGTCAAACTGCACTAATTGTGCAGTATGGCAGCAGCCTAAGATATTACAGTTCTTTGTATGTTTGATAACTGAACCATGTACTCAGCCAGCAAACCAGCTACCCCTTGACTATAATACATTTCCAAGAACAAAAAGAAAGAAAAATTACTGTGGCCATCTGAGCAAGGACAGGTTCAAGCACTAGTTCATTTTGCTGCCATCACCTGCCACTCTTAGGGAGAATGTTTGGCAGCTTCTTTGGGCTGCAGGTCCTTGGATTCCCCTGGATATTGACAACAAAGCCCTAGTGGCCCTAGTGATTTCAGGAAACATCTGAGATTTTTTTTTCTCCTTGCCTTTGTTATGGCAGTGATCAGGCTTAGCTAGGAAGACGAAAAAATTAAAATCTGAAAACTGTAGCTCCAGGAAGTTTAAAATTTGTAAATTATAAGGGGCATGTTAATAGGTTTGAAATATTTGCTTAATGTGTGGATGTATTCTGTCAAGTCTTAGGCAGGGGTTATGTTCCCCCCTTCTTTTAGTTTTTTAAATCATTCCATGGCTTTCTCCTCCTTTTCCTTCCACAGCCTACCTGCTTAGGTCACAGCTTCAAGGAACAAAGCAAAACTGTGTCTCTACAGCACTGTCACTTGAATACATTGCTAGAAAGTGCCTCTGGATGGTGATTGTAGGATTTTTGAGTTTTCATGACATCACTGCTAAAAATAACATGACATAAAATTCCTGCGGGTGGCAAGTTCCCAGCAGGCATCTCTGCATATAGCAAAGTTACCCTGCAACTGCACTAACCACCGAGCTAAAGTAATTGTGAATCACAGTATAGTATGAAGCTGATGTATTTGTGAAACTCTGCAGAACTATTGATGACAGTTTTTAATTCTCTCCAGCAGTGTCTGAAATATAATCACCATATAGCTCTCGGTAAATGTTGCAAACATACTCATCAAGCTAACTTGGCTCCTATGTTTCATTATCTGGAGACACACAGCTTGGGTGATATGTCAAAAGAGAACTGGTGCCCTCTCCTCCTCTTTTCTTCCAGGAAAATGCCTGTTAAAGGCATATGTTGACAGATTGTATCAGACTAAGGAAAAAAGGCAAGGCAGATTTGTTCCTTTACCATCACCCCCTCCCCTTAATATTTTGTTTCTGCTATCCAGCCCTTAGCAACGAATATCAGAGATATGCAAGGGAACCAAGGTTTTTCAGTGAAGTGATAAGCTCGCAAAGCTGTACTCTCAGATATAGGCAAGGGTGCCCTTCAGATACAAAAACAAACTAGCATGTTTTCTACAATAAATAACCTCCCATGGCAGTGGGTAATGTTGTCACATGTTTGAGCAGAAAACAGCCTCAAGACACAACAGACAAAAACTGGTAAATATTTCTTGATTCCTTTAAATGTATACAACATCCTTCCCAACCTACCACTCTCCAGATGTGTTGAACTATGACCTCCCCCCCCCCCCGCATCATTCTCAACCAGAAAAAAGCTGAAATGAGGGAGGTTGTAGTCCAGTACATCTGGAAGGCTCCAGGCTGGGGAAGGCTACCATAAGGCAACACTTTGGGGGCAGTTTTGAAATGGGAGAGATCTCTGCCCAAGAAAGATACTTCTTCTGCTTCTCTTGTACCTCTAAGTGCACAATGCTCTACCTGAGAAGTATGTCAGACTCCAGATATTTGCTTTCTTCAATAGAAATAATGAAATTCAAAATGTAATGTTTTATGATGCTCCCAATATTAAGTTTGGTGTTGGCAATTCTCCTTGCACACCTATGTGAAGGAACTAGGATGTCAGAGACAGCAGTTCTTCTGGTGGCCATTCCAAGCCATTTTGACTGGTGTTCTGGGTCATAGGAGCTAAGCTGTGATCACACTGACTGGCCTTTAAGGCATCAGGTTGCACTGCAGGGTGAATAATAGAATCATAGAATTGGAAGAGACCTCCTAGATCCTTTTCTCATGTACTGTTGTCAATCCTGGTGTCCCTCATCACATATCTATGCATTTCTTTTTCTTTTTTCACCCTAAGTGTAGTATATTACATTTCTCCATAATGAAATTCATTTTGTTAGTTTTGGCCCAGCTTTCTAATCTATTAAGGTCATTTTGAATTCTGATCTTGTCCTCTGAGTTATTAGCTACTTCTCCTAATTTGGTGTCATTTTGAAAATTTGATAAGCATGTCCTCTATTCCTTCATCCAATTCACTGATAAAATGTTGAATAGCATTGGGCCCAGGAGAGAACCCTATGGCACCCCACTGGTCACTTTCTCAGTATGCCCAGCTCCCTAAGCCATTTATCATAAGGTCTGATTTCCAGACCTTTCAGCATTTTGGTCACCCTCCTCTGGAAGGGGCATTGGTTATGTAAGGCGATGCTAGATGCCTTCTTATGCAACCATATGAAAAATGCAACCACAGATGTGGAGTTACACAGTCATTATGCCTCAGAAGCTTTCCAGCCATAACCAATGAGGTGTGGTTGTAAAGAAGTCTTGGCCAGAACCACTCAGTAGTGACTAGGACTGGATAAAAAAATTATATAGTTTACTTTTAATGCAAACTTACCAGATCTGTTGTTTTCCAAATCTATAAGGGAACCGGAATGGAGTTAGATATCAATATTCACACTTCTTTGACTTTTTCAATGTAGTTCCCCTTTTAAAAAATATGTAGAAAAATTAGATGAAAACATGAGAAAAAAATAAATTTGTGAGGAAAATGTGTACAAAATGGGTTCCATTAGGGAAAATCATTAATTGAAAATGTATACATTAGGAAATATGCATATAAATGTAAACTGGTTTTCCCCCCAGTTTAAATAGGTGGAAACAGAATGGAACAAAGTTAACACTGGAAAAAAGAAAAGGAGTTAATAGAACTTTATAGATTATTTCATCCCTTGGTGTGTCCAAAGGCATAGGGACATAATCTCATCAGTGGAAATGGGGGGGGGGAGTCAGACATGAAGCAGAGCAATATAAATGCATAGTTGCTGGCTGATTCAGCCATAAGTGTCCCCATGAAACCTCTCAGTACTTATGGATATGAAGCTGTTATATCCGCTGGCTTGGTGGACAGTGTAACTCCACATCTGTGGTTGATACTGGGGCATCAACATCTGTGTGCGTGTGTGTGTCTTCAAGTCACCTTTTGACTTATGGTGATCCCATGAATTTCATAGGGACTTCTCATTTTGGTAGTTTCTTCCTCTGAAATGCAGACTACAGTACAGTATTCAGTGGCAATCTTTGATCCAAGTACTAACAAGGGCTGACCCTGCTTAGCTTCAAAGATCTGATTCCAAGAGATCTGGTACAATTAGGGTATTCAAGCTCTTTCTGTCAATACTGACCTTCTGGAATCAGAAGACTCAGAGTAGTGAAATTTCCAGGAATTTACAGCTCCCCATGATGGTGGCCTCCAAGTCCAAGGAGCTGGGACCTGAGGCAGTGGAAGGGGCCCTACTCCCAAGCAGGAGGTGGCAGATGTTGAGGATGTGCTTTCATCCTTTGAAGACAATCAAAGGGGTAAGTAGACACTATATGGCTGTCATATAGGAGATGCTGACTCATTATGCACCTGGTGTCTTGAGACAGCTGCCTAAAAAAATTTACCACAACTCCCTAAAGTCTTTGTTGCTTGCAACTGTTCTGTCTTGGTGACTGGCAACACTCTTCAGTATCAGTGATTTTTTGACATTGGACTGGCTATGATTGACAAATCTGTTTTACTCTTTGCTGGCTTCCTTTATCTGGACCAGGGGTAGGCAACCTTTCCCCTTTAAGGGCCGAGGGACTTCAGCTCCCAGAATCCCAGGAGCTATTGGCCAATATGGGACTATTGGCCAACATGGCTGAGGCTTCTGGGAACTGAAGTCCCCCAGCCCTTAAAGGGGAAAGGTTGCCTACCCCTGATCTGGACTACTGACTTGCTGTAATAATCTTTGGACTGGCTGACAACCACCCGCTTGTTCCTCCCTTCATCTTGCTTGATAACCTGTGCCTGACCTTGACTTAATTAACTACCGTACCTGACAGCTCTTGCACTCCAACAACCTGTGGTTACATGTTGACTGGAGCACAAGGCACTTTGTTACTTGTCCCTTTTGAATGCTGTGCTGGTGGGAAACAAGTAATGGCAGGCTGTAGCAAGCCTGGCTGGTAATGGTTCAGATACAGCCTCAGATGGCAAACTGAGCCTAGCTGAACACAGAGAGGCTGTCCAACAGAAGGTAACTCACTAGGGCTGTATCCACACTGCAGAAATAATCCAAGTTGACAGCACTTTAACTGCCATGGCTCAGTGCTATGGAATTCTAGGATTTGTAGTTTTGTGCAATATTGAGCCTTCTGTCAGAGAACTTTGGTGCCACAAAAAACTACAATTCCCATAATTCCATAGCATTGAGCCATGACACTTAAAGTGTAGTCAAGCTAGCTTATTTCTGCAGTGTGAATGCTGCCTAGGTGAAAAATTAGACACAGCAGCTATGAACACCATAGTAATATGGAGTAGCTGTGATCTGTGGTAGCTAAGGGCCTATCAACACTAATGAAAAAGTGGATCTTTATGGTGCAGACACTCCTCTGTGTCCACAGATTCTGCACCCACAGATTCAAGCATTCACAGCTTGAAAATATCTCCCCCCCCAAAAAAATCCAAAAAGTAGACCTTGATTTTGGCATTTTATATAAGGGACACCATTTTACTATACCACACAAACACACACATGCATATAGTATAACTATAATGGGGTTTAAGCATCCATGGATTTTGGTGTTCATGTGGTGTCTGGGAAACAAACCACAGCAGATAAGAAGGGCCCACTGTATAATGGTTTGCTTATGCTGTTTACAAATAAAATCTGGAATAATGACTTTTAAAATAACTTTTAGAGTGTAATACTACACAGAATAGTTGTATCTGACATTGTAGGGTACAAATATCATGCTTAACAGGCAGCATTCTAAAACAAGAACATCTGCTAAACCACAATCAGCCATTCTTAACTGTCATTGTCTTATCAAGGCCCCTAGTCAAAACTGCAACACTGTGGCTGTTCTCAATAGATCTGCAATAGTCCAGAAATGAAGCTGTCATATCCATTGGCTTGGTGGATAATAAAGTGTTCTTAGCAATTTGTCAGGCTCTTGGTGCCAGCAGCTACATGGTGAAATGTTGAGGAAGTCCATCATTTTGGTCAGGAATACAACCGTTTGCTCCAATACTTCAGAAGTTCAATCTGGATGTATAGTGTTGTAATTCAGACAGCTATCAAATTAGTGCTACCATAAAATTTATCTTGGAAAGATTTAAGAGTTGGGATTTCTTATTACTCATCTCAATGGATAATGAATTATTTAATATCTTTTCACACAATTTACCAATGAGCCCAAGTTGTAGGCTACAAGGTAGCTATCTTCATCATGGTGTCCTCCAGATGTGTTGAATTAATAACCAGCAGACATTATGGATGATGGGTGTGTTAGTTCAGCACATCTGGGGGGAACCAGCTGCTATAGGGGTTGACACAGCACTATTAAAAACAATCCCAACCCTGATGGCATTCAGAATGGATAGGTTACCTGAGCCAAGCTTGGTAAATTCACAAACCCAAGGTCTACATTATAGCTATCAGAGATTTTCTGCTGTTGTCCATGTAAGTGATCAAATGGTTAGAGCAAAGAAATAATGTGTTACAAATAACAACATTAGGTGTAATGTTACTTGAGGGGGATGACAAGGACATAACAATAACATCCTTATTTTCATTTTAATGTAAACACTAATATAAAAATTTTGGGGGTTTTGAGGGGGGTTGTGGTAAGGAGCATTATTTTTTAATGTTGTTTTGAATGATCATTTGGGATGATTTATGGTCATTTTCTATTTTTAAGGTAATTTTGAAAATAATTAATTGTGTTAATACCATGTCCTTCACCAATAATAACTAACATTAATATTTTTTAAAAAAGAAATGGATAACAATAATGTACTAGCTGATTTCAGTAAAGTTTCCAAGTTCTCAATGAGCTAAAGAATTAAAGTTAAAGTTAAAGTTGGAAGGAAAAATAAGTGAAAGGGGTTTTTTTGTTTTTGTTTTTTATAAAATACATTGTTTGGGGGAAAGAATACCTGTAGCCCCTTATCAGTGCCTAGCTTTATTTTTAAAGAGCTTAATTAACGTTCTCTCATATGGATACCACAAGAGGGAAAGAGGCTGTTTTTCCATTGAAAAATCCAATGTGAATTTAACTAACACGTCATTTTTTAAAATTAGATTTCAATGAGCATTTCCTCCAAGAAACTCATAAATCTTGACACTCCTTTCTTATCACTACAGAACACCTGTGAAGTAGGTTAAACAGCTGATGTTTTAACCATTAGACAAAATTAGGACCCAAATGTCACAGTTGCTAGTGGTGGAAGAGAAGGACTTGTGGTCACTTATCCCAGTGATCTGATAGACAATATTGGGTCCCATCCCTAAGGAAAGGTGGGATATATATTAAGTGAATAAATAATAAATAATAGTGCTAGTGCTGAGATAAAATGAGGATGGTTCCAGTGAACCTAAATCTTGGGAGATTCAGGCAGATGAAAGTACAAAAAGCTTGCTCTATCTTGAGGCACAGTGAGGCAACCATCGCAGGCAACAAATGGTTACATTGTTTAGTTATTAATGCATTTTACTTGCCAAAAAGACAGCGAGCCACTGGTGGGTTTTCTATCTCGTGCAAAATAACTTAACTTGACTGGATATAGATATGACATGGACCTTGACTTTGATAGTTATGGGTGACATGATCTACTGCTCGGTCTAAGAGTACATAGTGTATTCAGCCAGCCCTGGAAGTACATCTTCATAAATTGTATAGTTACAACAACAGAATTTGCTTACACAGTGTGTACTGGCAGCCATCAACTTAGATAACTTGAAAAGAAACTTAGGAGATTTTTACACTTGACTTTTAAACTGTGATTAGACCAAGGAAAAAATATTTATCGCACAATGCTGCCTTTGACCCGTAGCTGCTACATCCTCCAAGCACAATTAAGGCATGCCTTTTCATTGACAGGGAAAACCCGTCAATGACCTCATGGTTGCACTAGTCCTCAGGTGAAAAACATTTCTGCCAGGGCAGTTGTGGTGTCAGAAGTCACATGGTGTCAATGTCTCCTCCTCTCTCCTGTCCCCACTTGACCTCACTATTCCTAAGCAGGTTGATTCTCTTTATTTATTTATTTTTTTATTTCTTTTCTTTGAAACAAGTTTTTAAAAAAAGTTTTTTTAGCAAATGGAATTGGGAGGAAAAAGTTAAAATAAAATTTAATAAAATTTAAATGTAAAAAAGACATGCTGAGGAGGGCATAGGACAGGAAGGTGGGCTTAAGGGGGAGTCAGGAAGTGAGCGTGATGGTGGCAGCAGCCCAAGTTGCATGATTGCAAAGGTGTGCAATAATGGATGCTCTGAAACCAATAAGATTCTAGGTTGTTGTTGTTTTTTAAAAAATGATGGGATTACTGCAAGAACGGAGCTCATGTGGTTATGTCCTTATACATATTGACAGAAGATTGGTATCAATGGTCCAAAACACACAGTAGAAATAATCCAATTTGAGACTGTGTTAACTGCCCTGGCTCAATACTGGTGCCACAATAAACTACAATTCCCAGGATTTTCTAGCACTGAGCCAGGGCAGTTAAATTGGTCTCAGATTGGATTATTTCAGCAGTGTGTTTTGGACCAATAGCTCTTAGTCACGATGCCTATATGCTACCTCCAGTATCAGAGACTTCATTTATCTGTATTTCAATGTGGGGGAAACATAGGTGGGAGGGAACTAGGTATGCATGTCCTGTTTGCAAACTTCCCAGAGGTAATTGCTTGGCTGTTTTGGGAACAGCATAATCAACTAGATAGGCTTTTGGTCTGATCCTTCATGAAGGCACATCCCAATGTTCTCTGCCCACACTCTACTATTTTAAATGGGATGTGCAACTATTTTATTTAGTAATCAAAATATTTATCTTCCAGACTATATCCAATGAAGATCCAGTGTGGTGTAGCGGTTTGAGAGTTGAATTATGACTGTGCAGATCAGGGTTTGAATCCCAGCTTGGTCATGAAAACCCACTGGGTGAATTTGGACAAGCCACATCTTTTCAGCCATGGAGGATGGCAACAGGAAACCCCCTTTGAAGAAACTTGTCTAGAAACCCCATGATAAAGTTCCCATAAGTCAGAAACAGTTTGAAGGCACACAACAACTATACCCAATGATCTCAGGACAGAATATAATAAAATCAGGTCCTAGGACAATAAATAACAGTAACAATAAATTAGGGCAATAAATAACAGTAACAATTTTAAAGGACTGGAAATATAGGCTGGGAATCCCATTCGTTAGTCTGAGATAGAGCAGACTCTTTGAATCAACTGTTGAATGGTGATTCAATATATCGGTAAGTCCAGCTGATTCAACAGATCTAATCTTAGGGTGAGCAATTAAATTTAAGCTGGGGGTCAAAAACACACTGCAGAAATAATCCAGTTTGAGACTACTTTAACTGACCTGGCTCAGTGCTAGGGAATCCTGGGAATTGTAGTTTATTGTGGCACCAGGGCTCTCTAAGAGAGAAGGATAAATGTTTCACAAAACTACAGTTCCCAGAATTTTCTAACATTGAGCCAAAGCAGTTAAAGCAGGAGATTATCGCATAATGATATAAACCGGCTTACCTGAGCTGGCTTAAAATTAGAAGCGGGTGGCATCCTGATATCATCAGATGCATTTAGCCACCAAAATCACTGCCCAGATGCAACCCGGCTCCATCACTGCTCGAAGGGGCATTCCTCGCACCTCTTTTCAAAGCCAGGAGTTTTCAGGCTTGAAAAAATGGCTGCCAGAGCACCCCTCTGAGTGGTGATGGAGCCTGGCTGCACCTGGGCAATTATTTCGGTGGCTAAATGCATCTGATAACATCAGGATGCCACTCACTTCTAATTTTAAGCCTACTCAGGTAAGACGGTTTATATCATCATGCAATAATCTTTGCAGTCTCAAACTGGATTATTTCTCCAGTGTGTTTTGAACCATGGACAATTATTTAAAACCAGAGAATTTAAAATCAGTTAAAACCATTTCAAATAATGCTGACCATACCACTAGTGCAAATTGAATAAAATCAACTAGGCCCCAAAGGCACCAATCAGGTCACTAAGGGGAGACAAGTTCACAGTTGGGGTGGCTCAAGAAAGAAGGCCTTCCACCCAGAAATATAGGCATCCATCTAGAATCTATCCTAACCTGTTCTGTGTAACTATGCAGAATTAGAGGAAGCCATGACTGTGCAAGCAATGCAACTGCCAGTACAGTGTGGAAAATTAAGGAATGTCTCTACTGCCACTTGACAACATTAATTCTATATACCATTATTAATCATGATGATGTTGTTAGACTGGAACTCCCAGCAGCCCTAGACAACATGGTGACTTTTTGTTCAGATTAATGTTGTGTTATTTCTCTTTAAAGTCAACATTGTGTGAAAAATAACCCACTTTTGCAGGTTAATTCTACTTTCTGTTCAGGTTAACCCCAAACATTGCATGAAAAATAACCCACTTTTGAGGGTTGTTTTCACTTTAAATCCAGTTTCTGCATGGGATCCATCCTGTGTGATAAACTCCTCTAATGAGATTCATGATCGCTGGGTTAGAAGACAGGACCTTTCAAAGCTCCATTTGGTCATTTCTTCTCAATTCATTTTTTCTTTCCCAGAATGTCATTCCAGCCTTGAACTCAAGTGGCATGGCATGTATGCCTTGTCTCAGACATTTCTCTAACAGAAAATTGATCACAGAAGAGAAATAACCACCCCCCAGCAGGGGTTTCCTGTTTATCTCACAGGAATTAGCTTCTAACACACTGTGCCCAAGTTGATATTTTACTTTCATTACATCTCATGCAAATCAGTTTCATTTACCACAGAGGACAGAATCTTAAGAGTGTTTGTTCTAAGATGAGTAAGTAAAGTTTCATAACATGATGTGCTCATTGATGCCCTAGTGCTGCAAAATGTAAATTATAAATATTATGTACACAATATATACAAGGCAAATATATGCAAAACAAGGGCACTGGTAGATTTACATACCGGTTGGCTTCTCTAAAAACACTAAAAAAGAAATCTTATCCTCATAATTTAGAAGGTCCAATAGGTCAAGTTTAGAGTCATTCACAGATGCTGCAATGTATTCAGACTGCCCCCACCAAAGAACCATTCCTTCTATACCCCTGCTATTCCCGTTATTCTTAGGGCCTAAGCAGACTGCCAGAAATAGTGCACATTAAATTGAGGCACTGCCCTGGCTCAGTGTTAGGGAATCATGGGAATTGTATTTTTTTCTGAGACATTGAGCCTTCTCTGTCAGAGAGCTCTGGTGCCACAATAAATTACAGTTCCCATGATTCCCTAGCACTGAGCCAGAGCAGTGCCTCAATTTAATGTGCACTATTTCTGGCAGTCTGCTTAGGCCCATAGTTGGTGTCCACACCAATCCAGTTTTGAATGTCTGAATTACAAGGTCACTTAACTTTTGTTGGCTTTCTTCTCTTTACTGGTATGCCTAACTCTATTCATTTACTTCTAGAATTTGCTTGCCCATCTCACAAGCTTCCAAAGCACTGTATATACTCATGTATAAGTCTAGAAATGTTAGTAAAAAAATTGACCCAAAAAACCTGAGACCTCGTTGTATAGTTTTATGACAGCCAGAATGGTGTAGTGGTTTGAGTGTCAGACTATGCCTCTGAGACCAGGGTTCATTTACCAACTCAGCCACGAAACTGGTTGACTTGGGCAAGTCACATGCTCCCAGCCTCAGGGGATGGGAATGGCAAACCTCCTATGAACAAATCTTGCCAAGGGAACCCCAGGATAGGTTTGCCTTAGGGTCAAAAACTACTTAAGGGCACACAACAACTTAGCTTTCTCTATCAGAGAACTCTGGTGCCAAAGCAAACTACAAATTCTAGGATTACATAGAATGGAGCCATGACAGTTAAAGCAGTGTCAGACTGCTGTGTGGCGGCAGCCCCTGTCTTACTTTTGCCAGCATCACTTTGTGCAGACTGGCATAATGCTTAAGACACCTGCATTATCTCTTGTTGAAATAAATTTTAAGGTCTTGCTCATCTGTGGAGGAAAGCACCCATTTGGACATCCGACTGCTTCAGTGTTAGAACCTGTTAGAATTTATTTTAGTTAAACAATGGGCAGTCTTTTCTATAACATAGACAATAGCTTCTTTGTCTGTGGAAACAAGTTCCTGCACTTGTCCTTCCACTGGACACTATTTTATCTACGCTGAGCCTATGGTCTTGATTCCTGCTTTGCAAGGAGGTCTGTGCTTATGCCTCAGATATACATATATTAAAATTAAACTAGTTATCTTTCTTTTTTCGTACCTGCTGTATAGATTTTTAATTGTACCTCTGTTTCATTGCCTTATTTCTAAAGTCTATTTTACTTTTCTATACATCTGCCTCTTATAATTTGATTGTGTGTATGTACATTGATAACTGTGGCTTTATCACCTTTATATTTGGTTATTCCTAGTTAATATTTTTTTTGGCTTGTTCTTGGGAACAGAATTGTGGGGATTTGCCCCTTGTTGTCAAGATACCACAAGAATATCCTATAAGGTCAGAGATCCCCCTGATTCAGATA
>CM034710.1:75249868-75271430 GCA_020142125.1 Phrynosoma platyrhinos | reverse complement strand
CTTTTTGTTGTTGTCTTCTATTTCTCTACATTTGTCATTGTAGTAATTCTCCTTATCTTTGTGCACTAACTGTCATGGTTCTTAGTTTATTCCTATCTTCTTTTTGTTTTGTTTCTTTTCTTTCCTTTATTGCTTGTAGCATTTTATCTGTCATCCATGGTTTCTTCACTTTCCTTTTGTCTGCTGGAAGTGTCTTTATGCATTCTTCTTTTATTATGTCCCTGGCTTCAGACCAAAGCTCTTCTGAATCACAACTGTTATTCTTAGTTTTGCAAATCTGATAGACAGACTGACAGATAAGCATAACTATTCTTTCTCTGTATGTGTTTCTCTCTCATGTACTCTTGGGGGGGGGGGTTGCAGACTGCCAGAAATAATGCAAATTGAGTCCACTTTTAGGGTTAGGGTTAGGGCTAGGGAATCATGGGAACTGTATTTTATTGTGGTACCAGAGTTCTCTGACGGAGAAGGCTCAATGTCTCAGGAAAAAAAAACAATTCCCATGACTCCCTAGCACTAACCCTAACCCTAAAAGTGGACTCAATTTGCACTATTTCTGGCAGTCTGCAACCCCCCTTGCTCTCATATATATGCTGCATATGCAATCACTTAGATCCCAGTATTAGCTATTATATGTAGGAGGCAACATATAAGATGAGGATAACCCTTGATTTTAAAGCCTATGCTTAGAGCAATATGCAGCAATAAAATCAATACCTGTTTTCCCATGCATACACTAGTTACAAGTACTGGGTCTGCAGTAATCCCATTTCAAATACAGATCAAAATTGTGTCCGTATTTTAAAAACCCATCGAGTAAAAGGTAATGAAACCTCACTGAGCCATAATAATTTCTCAGAAAACACTGCTAGCACCTGGCTTAAACAAACAAGAAAAATGTTGTGCATTGCTTTCTTAGTGACATTTCTTTCTAAAGAAATGTGTGTCCTGCCTTATCTTGCAGCTACATGAAGTTGGGCCCTTGTGAAACAACCATGGTAACTAATTCCCACATACTGGTGCTGAAGATGAAACAGCTCTGTTAGGTTCTGCTCCTTTCACTGATTTTAGGCAGTTACCTAAAGGCACCTGATCCTATCTGATCTTGGAAGCTAAGGAGGGTAAGCTGTGGTTAGTACTTGGATGGGAGACTTCCATTGAAATCTAGGTGCTGTAGGCTATATATCCAAGGAGGAAACTGACAAAACAACCTTTGAGTTTTCTTGGCCTAAGAAAATCCTATTAAACTCATGAAGCTGTCATACATATGTTGACAGGTCACTTGAGAGAGACACACCATGGGAGACTACTAAATAAGCCAGAAACTTTGAAAGAGTGTTTCTGAGTGGTCTCAGTGCTTCTGGTTACTCTTTTCCTGAACCAGCATATTAGTTGCATAAAAACAATTAATTTGCTCAGTGAGCAAATCTGGTTGCCTGGATGTGGAGAATTTTATTTTATTTATTTATTTCATTTCTATGCCACCTTTCTTTCAGAAAGTGACCCGAGTCGGCTCACAAATAAAACTGTTTAAAAACTTTACAATAAACAGTTAAAAGACAATTAAAACTTGCTAAACACAGCATAAATTTTTACTATGGCAAACCTGAGAATCCCACACACTCACACAGACAGTAAGGCTGGAGAGGAGAGTTAGGGAGTGGAAAGAGTGAATGGATACTGGAAGGAGGGAAAAACAGCAAGTTTGGAAAAGAGATTGTGTCACAATCCAACGGCATCACCAGGGCAGTGCAGGTGGTGCGGACCACACCCTAAGTGGAGGGTGACACCACTATTCCTCAAACACCTGCTATTTGGCAGAAATGGGGTATACCATTTCCCTGTGTCCCTTTAAAACACTGAAGAGATGGTGTGAATCGGGCGAGACTCAGTGCGAGGAGAAAGGAGAGGGCCCAGGGCATTTTTTATTTTATTTTATTTTAAATGTTTTTAAAAATAAAAAAAATAGTCTTTTAAATTCTTCTTTTAAAACATCACTTTTTACCAAATTCTCACTTTAACCACATGAAACTTTATACATGTAAATACATTTAGACTGTGCATATGCTATTGAAATTTGAAGGTATAATTTTAATTTTGCTAGTTCTTTATGTTTCAACTGTTATCATTACATTCAGTGATATATGGGAATTACAATTTATGAATCACATTAGTATAAAAAAATATTCCTAATGATTCTGTATGGTGTGGTATGGGAGGAGGTCATGAGTTACTACACTGGGTAACACCAACCAGAGTGACACCCCTGCCATAATCATCATTTCCCAGCATCCTGATCTGCAGTGTCACAGAAGCCCTTTAGTTGGGGCATTGTCTGACTTGAGAGGTAGGTTTGGGGGGAGGGGGCATCTCAGCAAGGCCTTGGGCATTGCATATCTACTTAAGGTGTTGTCTGCAGTAGCCAGGCTACTCCGGGAGCAGCCAGGAGTATCCTGGCTTCAGAGCTGCCTGGATCTCCCCTTATTACTCAGCCCTCCATTTCCATGCCATGGAGGCTGTCTACATGGGCATCCTGCCGAGTCACCCAGAGTGTTCACCACAGTTTTGGGCTACTTGCTTCTGAGGTCAGAACAAAACACCCAGCATCAATCACATGGCTGGTCACCTTGTTCTGACCTCAGATGAATTACTAGGTACAGAGATGGATGTACTGGGTGGCTCAGTGGGGCTCAGATCCAGAGCAAGAGGTAGGTTATTTTAAACTAGTGTAATGGTGTTGTACTCTGGTTCTGGCATTGAATGTGCTAGATGTTATCAAAACTAGGGTTTGGATCATGTGTCATCCAAACAAGATGTCAGAATGGAGGAGGGGGAGGACAGGCTTTTTGGGCAATACAGACAAGGCCTAAGTGATAGTAATCATTCTAAATGTATGTGTGTATGTATGATAGTTAATATACCCCTCTTCCATCTTTTATATGATGCACATATTGCCGCTGAATAACGTACAGGTATACCTCAGTTAACATAGTAGACATGCCCCTGGGCATGACTTTGTTATAATAGAAACTTTGGTGCCAAGGATAGAAATAATATTGAAAGAGTAGGGATAGGTTACTAAACCACATAAAGAAGAGCCGTCCAACATGTTTCAGCAAATTGACAATGGAGACCGCTGCCGGGATATACCCGGGTTGTAACTTTCTTAAGGCAGATCTTATTGCATTCACCCATTGCCGGGCAGTATACAACCTGTATGCAACCTGGGCTTCTCTGGCAACTTTTCAAGAATGGAATGAATGAAAAGATGTGGGACAAGCCCAGAGAAGCCTGGGCTGCATACGAGCTGCATACTGCCTAGCAATGGGTGAATGGGATAGGATCCACCTTAAGAAAGTTACATTCCAGGTCTATCCCAGCAGCAAAGCTAATGCAATAATCTCCAATATACACATGTGAAATGAAACAACCAAGTCAGCTCAACCTTACGTAAGTAAACAAAAGCATGTTGAACATCCTAAGGACCGCTTGAAAGCTTTGCCCAAGATGCCTCCAGAGATTATTTTTCTTTTCTTTTACTAGCTTCCACTTTTCTTATGATTTCAATTTTGGTGGTTAAACTTACAGATCAGTGTTTGTAAATATGCTGACAGGAGCTGGTGGGTCATGCTTCTCTGCCCTCCCTTTTTCTCTCTGTTTTGCTGTTCATGTATGTTCAGTATGGGATTCTGAAAGCAGCTGCTGTTTTCCTTGACTGTTGTAGGAAGGCCCACACAGCAACAGTAAAATCAGCTAGAGCAGAATCCCACTTTTCCCAACTAAACTTTGATTGCATTTTTTTACTGTAGACACACAGCTGCAAATCAACACAAAATGTCTATGTTTCTACAGCCCTCCCTCACCCTCTTCCCAATGATGCTGCTGCTAAAAAACCTGTATCTTCACAGACAGTGAAGACAAAAAGGGGAGCCAGTTGGCCATAAAAAGATTTTGTAAATTGGAGCTTCTTTCTCAAAGTCTTTATTAGCTGAAGTATATCTATATATGTTTGTATCCATTATCTGTAACAAATTTGTGGGGAGTTTGTATGCAAAATTATAGTGTAGGAGCTGACAGTTATCCTTTCTTCTCCAACCTATGCCAGAATCTCTTCTTTGTAATGCTGAAAGTAAGTAGTGAGGGAAAAGCCCTCTGCACACATTCAGAATCCTTATTATTACTCCCTATATTCTAGACTTGAATACAGGCTTTGGCACTGCTCTCTTTCAAATGAAGCCATACACATGTAAGAAACACACAGACAATATTTTATTACCATAATTCAAAGCCTGGAATTAAATTATGGCTTCTCAGCTAAGCAGCTCTTTTAGTAGAAGATTATCATCCATCTGTCTGATGCCTTTCTTGAAATCCAGAAGATGTTCATTTTACACACCATTTCCCAGGAAGTCATCCAGGCCATTATTCTGACATATAATGGAGAAGAACTAAACATAAGA
This sequence comes from Phrynosoma platyrhinos, assembly GCA_020142125.1. Lineage (NCBI taxonomy): Eukaryota > Metazoa > Chordata > Lepidosauria > Squamata > Phrynosomatidae > Phrynosoma > Phrynosoma platyrhinos. Next base: position 75,266,970 of record CM034710.1, on the reverse strand, counting down.
CACAGCAACAGAATTTTGCAGCAAGCAACTTGATAAAAGCAAAAGTATTAGGTTGCTCAGCCCTAGGGCTAACCAGGCTAGGCAAAAGCCCCAGGATTTTGTTCAAATCATCTCACTGCTGACTGGCCTTTATAAAAAGTTCAGGCAATGCTCCTCCTATCCTTTGAGGGTGTTTTACCATGACGTTCTGCACCCAGGGCAGGAGGAGTTGTTTTTTAAAACCTTTGGAGCTTCCAAGGCTTGTTGTTGTTGATAGCTCCCCTTGAGTCAGCAACCCTGTGAATGAGACATCTCCAAGACCCCTGTCCTCCACTGCTCTGCTCAGGTCCTGCAGATTCAGACCTGTGATCTTCCTAATTGTGTCTATCCGTCTGGGGTTGTCCTCTCTTTCTATTCGCTCCACTTATCCTAGCAGTCTGTTGTTTTTTCTAATGAGCCATGCTTTCTCAGGATATGGCCATCAAACAACAGCCTCAGTTTGATCATCTTGGCTCCCAGGGAGATTTCAGGCTTGATCTGTTCAAGAATCCATTTGTTTGTCTTTTTGGAGGTTCATGGTATCCTTAGCACTCTTCTCCAGCACTACATCTCAAATGAGTTGATTTTCTTCTCTTCACTGTCCAGCGCTCACATCCGTACATGGTTATGGAGAATACAATGGCTTGGAATCCAAGACAGCTGGGGTAAGCTCCTCATCTGGCTTCCTTGCCTCAGTTCTTCCCATCGTACTGGATGTTCCCCAGTGACAGTGACATAGGATGCATCCACAGCGCAGAAATAAAGCAGTTTGACATCACTTTAACTACCATGGCCCTATCCTGTGGAATCCTGGGATTTGTAGTTTGGAGATGTATTTAGCCTGGTCTGTTATAACACTCTAGTGCCTCACCAAACTACAAATCCCAGGATTCTGTAGGACAGAGGGGTCATGACAGTTAAAGTGGTCTCAAACTGCTTTATTTCTACAGTGTGAATACACCTGTGGATGGGGGCAGAATATGCCCTTTCCAGCTTCCCTCAGTGGGCATCTAGAGAGAGAAGAAAACCCCATCCACATCACACATCAGTCAAATGAACAAACCCCAGTATGTTTGAGGCACAACTGTATGTTTGGGCATAGGCATGCCAAGTCATGCACTCCTGACATATAATAATCTGATATTTACAGGCTTTTTCTCTTCCCACCACCACCTCTTTCCCTGAGCTGTTTTCTTCATTCCTTTGAAGAAACAAGTGTATAAAATGTACATGAAGCCTCAAAGAAGAGAAATATTCTGAGTAGGAACTAAGATATGGGGGGAGGGGGGAGTACCAAAATACAAAATAGACCTGATTAAATCAAGCTGTAATCCCTGCAGTTTCAAAGTGACCAGCAATAGTCTCTATGGCCTGTGTCGCAACAGCCTGCATGGATGATAAATTGTTCTCTTTTTTTATCAGAGCCTTGCAGATGAGATTAAGGCAAGATTACCTGCCTAGCATAAGGAGAGAAGAAAGATTTTTGGTGGGGTTTTTTTTTAAGGGATTGTTCTGGTGAGATCTGTTTTAGTTTTACACACTGCTTCTTCTTCTTCTTTTATTTAAGAGAAATGGGGGCATTGAAATGAACCTTCTTACCTACCTTTGGCTCTATAAGGTGCACAAAAGAATATCCTAAACAAGATAATGGGGAGAGGGGGAGTTGTCAGCACTTCAGCAATTATATTTTCACTGTATACTGAAGCAAGATGGCAATATGCCATGCCAGGAATGTAGCTATGGGGTGGGGGGGGTTGAGAGCCAAATAAAATAATCTGCCAAAGCCCTTATTTTGCCCCCCACCCCACGCACACACACACACAAACCTCATACCTGCACCCCTGTGTCTTACTTAACAGAGGACAATCCTCCTATGGAAGAGCTATTGAAAGACAATCCTGTCTAAAATGGCTGTCCAGTTCAATTCTAGTTTGGAAAGAAGGAAGCATCATCAAATAGAAGAGCAGAAGCCTTGAAGTTGCCCACTACTAGTACTGGACAGCAGCAAACTGAGTCCCACAGTTAAAGTTCTCCCTGTTGTGATGAGCTGAATTTATGATGTTATTGTAGCCAAGGATTATTTAGCATGTGCACATTATATATCAATCTCTGTTCTCTGTTCTCTTTTATTGCCTTTTTTTTCGGTGATGAATTTCTTTCTTACATTTTGTTTTTTTATTGGCAGTGCTTAATAAGTTTCCATTCCATTTCAAAACCACTTTAGGCATCTCCAGATGTGTGGACCGTTCCTGCACTGGCACAACAGACAATGGAAATCAAAAGGGCATGCTGTGGCTTTGAAAACAATAATGAAAGGTTTTGCTTTTTGAAATGTCCCAATCTTGTCTGAGTTTGAGAAGTCAAAAATAGCAGACTCAGGGATGTCCACATCAATCATATCTATTTCCATAGATGCCCTCCTTTCTCTACTTCTAAATAGTCCATGCAGTTTCCAGATTTTGAAAAAGAAGAGCACAAATAAATCTATTGTTTCGTTTGCATATTTTTTTAAAAAAGTGCATATTTGTCAAACTGTTCTGGATGGATTTGTCCTCTCTCTGAAAGATCAGGTCTGTAGCCTGGGGGTGCTCTGGGACCCAGCTCTGCTCCTGAAAGACAGGTTGCAGGTTGTAGTGGCCAGGAGCATCCTTTTCCAGATTCAGCCACTTCTGAGCTTCTGAAATCAATTCAAGGTGCTGGTGTTGACCTACAAAACCCTAAACAACTTGGAGCCAGGAAATCTGAAAGGACTACCTCTTCCCATATAAGCCTGCCAGAAATTTGAGATCTGCAGAGGTGGCCATGTTGCATGTCCCAGAACTTTGTGAAGTTAAGTTAGTGGGTACATGTAACAAGGCCTTCTCTGTAGCAGTGGAACTGTGGAACTCCCTCCCTGAGGAAATTAGGCTGGCCCCATTTCCTTTAAGCTTCTGGTGGGCAACCAAAACAGTATTGTTCTGCATGGGACTCAATATTTGAAACTGCTGTTCTATTTTAGACTCTAAAATAGACTCTGGATTCTACTATTATTTTTAGACTCCTTTTAGGAGTTTTTAAAAAGTATTTTAATGTGTTTTTAAAATGTTATTTCTGCATTCTTTTCATTGTTGTTGCTTTTAAATTTGTTTATTGCCTCAGGAGTCCTTGTGGGCAGGAAGGCAATACAAAAATACTTTAAAGAATGAATGAATGAATGAATGAATGAATGAATGAAAATGCATATGTTGTTTGCACACATTCACCTAACATTCATACTTGCTAACAGTATGTCTGTATACATTTTGAAATGTATGCTCATTTCTATGCAAAATTTCATTTTATGTTTTACTGGATTTTTAAAGTATGATTACAAAACAAAAAAGCAGGGGGGAATAAAGAGGGGGGAAAGAATACATGGAGAAGGGAAATACATTGGATATGAACATGTGTACAAGTTGAGTATCTCTTATCCAAATGCTTGTGATGAGACGTGTTTGGGGTTTTGGATTTTTTTTTCCAGATTTTGGAATATTTGCATATATATAAGAAGATATATTGGAGATAGGACCCAAGTATACAACTTGTGTACAAATTATGCACAGAGCCTGAAGGTAATTTTATATAATATTTTGAATAATCTTGGCCACAAAACAAAGCTGGTATACATTGAACCACCAGGACACAAAGGTGTCACTATCTCAGCCACCCATGTGGACAATTTTAGATTTTGGAGTATTTTGGTTTTTGGAATTTTGGAGACTCTGCCTTTATAAGTATAAGCTGACCATATTTCCAAAAATACATTTGGTTGAAATTGATGTCCATAAAATATACATTCATGCATTGTTAAAGCAGTAGGATGTTCTAACCCTTGTCCTAACCCATCCAGAGGATGGTGGATTATTTTCTTTCTGACTTTGGAACATAAGTATTTTTGCAACAGAAAAAAAAAAAGAAATTTTAAAATGATGTGTTTGCCTTATCACCTGGTTAACCTATGGACATTCCCCCCCCCCCCCAACATGGTTTTCAAAGTGCTGAAATGTCAAATTGGAAACATGTCTGGCCTTCATCCACTTCTGGCTACTAAGGGTCACAGAAATCTGCAAAAATTCCAGTGGAGTGGATCTTGCACACATCCCTTGGCAGAGGTGTTGCTGTGCCTCAATCTCCTCGTTCTATTTTTAGATGGAGTTCAATAATGTCATCTTTTTTGCAAATTACAAAGTTCAAGGATAGTAGACTTTATGAAACTGACTACACAATTGATCTGGGGAAGAAAGGATGACATTTCTATAGTGAATTGCCCATATCAAAAGAATCCTCCAGGCTTTATCTGGTTTTCAAGTCAAGGTTGCCTATCTGGTGAAACAGTAGACAAGGTGTGCACACCTTTCCCTCAAAAAAAAAAAAACAAAAAAAAAGGGGGAACACATCATCAGAAGGGGAGAAAATAAAAAAGGAAACAGGACAACATATATTTTAACCCTGATAACGTATTTGCATGGACACAAATTTGGATTTACGGTGGGCCTTTGGTAGTCGCTGGGATTTGGTTCCAGCAACCCCCATGGATAACAAAATCCACAGGTGTTCAAGTGTTATTAAATACAATGGACAGTAGAATGGTGTCCCTTGTATGAAATGGCAAAATCAAGGTTTGCTTTTTGGAATTTATATATTTTTTTGAATATTTTCAAGCCATGGATACAGAGGGCCAACTGTACTACTTAGGGCTGCCAAGTCAGCAGCCCTGTATTCACTGAGATATCAGAGTCAAAACCTAAGGGAAGGAAGCAGGTCCTTATTATGTCACAGAGGCAAGGATCAAGAAAGGGTTGGGAGGCAGAGTCGAAGTGCTTCTAGGTCAGCTGATGATGGAAACCAGGGCAATCTGGGTAGATAATCCAAAATTTAGGTAAAACCTGGCTAGTCTAGTCATACAGTAGCCCAGAGTGTGTGTGGGGTACATTTTTCAAGGTTTGGGCAGGTAACAAAATGAGCCAGTGGCTTCAGCAGTTACAGCCATTCCTGTTAGAGCTTGCATCCAACGAGGCCTTCCCTATAGCATGCATGACACATGGAGAGTTTTTCCCAGTTATAAGCTACTGCTTATAGAAGACTCATCACTGGAGTTTTTGTTCCAAGTTTTTGAGTTGAGCCAGTGCCTTTACAAGATGAAAGCTCATGGTTCACAGTATTAGCACAACTATCTTATTCCAAATATCAGAAAGGATCCAAGTGAATGCATCCAGTATCTCTCTCCTCAATGGTCTCACCTTGCTCCTACTTTTGGATGCAACAGATGCCTTTGTGCTATGCCAGAGCCCTGTCATAAGCTAAGGATATCAGCCTTTGAAGATGCCTCACATACACAATGCAAGCCTTCTCCTCTCCAGTGCTACTCAACCCAAGATGGATGTCCCTTTATGGAGACCTGGAGAAACACAGCAATTCTCTGAGACTTCAACTAGTACTCTCACTATCATTTAGATAAGACTACAATACATCTCATTTAATTTAGATACGACTAAGGGCCTGAACAGACTGCTAGAAATAATCCAGCTTGAGGCCACTTTAATTGCTAGGGAATCATGGGAATTGTAGTTTTCTCTGAGACACTGAGCCTTCTCTATCAGAGAGCTCTAGTGCCACAATAAACTACAGTTCCCATGATTCCCTAGCACTGAGCCAGGGCAGTTAAAGTGGTCTCAAGCTGGATTATTTCTGGCAGTCTGTTCAGGCCCTAAGTGACTTGTATATCTGCTCCATCTGCTATGCAGGTGCTAACAGTTGAAGCCTCACTTTCTCAGATGTTTTTAAAATGTCCCAATTTCTCTCTCTTTCTCCCACTTTTGTCCTTCATCTTTAGCTAATGTCTATTGCTATAAACTGAGAACTACATCACACAAGGCTTGAAAAGTGGAATTAGAGCAGGACCTCATTCCCACTACGTTATAACCCAGTTTGCTAACCAGTTTGAAGTGGTTTAAATGACCCTGGAGTACCCACATGGCCAGAAGGAAGTGACCAGTCTGTATGAATGTCCCTCCAACAATACCTGAATTGAGAACAGCAACATCTTCACAAAATGCAGTGATTAACACTGTCATTTTTTTTCCTCCTGTATGATTTTTAACAACTTTGTCTGATGAAGAAGCCAGTGGAGTTTTGAAAGCTTGCCACATATATTTTGTGCATTTTGGTTGGCTGGTGAAGGTGTCACTGTTTTGTGGATTTTGGATCTTATTGTACTTTGCTTCTCCACTGTTGATACACATGTGATAAACATCTCCTGAAGAAGTTCTGATATATGAGAAACCACCTAGTGCAAATGATTGTGATTATGCTCCTTTCCCCTCTTTCCCTCACTTATTCCCAGGCTGTCCCCCCCCATTTTTTTTCTCTTTTTATTTTTACTTAATGGATTGCCAGGGTTGTGCAATTGCACTAAAATAAAAATTAATTTTAAAAAAATATAGATGTAAGGTGTGCTACGAAGAGCATATGATAGGGAGATGAAGCTATGGAGGCCAGCGTGTGGAAGACAGAGACCAGGTCCGAAGCAGCACCATGGCAATTTGGAAGAGCTGTGCAATAATGATTATCCCCAAACCATTATGTTTGTGTTTCCTAGACTAATGTAATTATTGCACCTTATGAGCCTGGAATGATAACGTCCTGAGTTCAAAATGTAAAAATTAGTTATTTTTCTCTGTTATTTCAGTAGGAGAGAAAAGAGAGGATAGAATCTTGTCCTATCTGGTAGGTTGTTTTTTATTTTGTTTTGTTTTGTCAGGCTTTCTTCAACTCAATACACAAATTCCAAGATGTCTCAGCTTAAAACGCTAGTTTTGTGTTTACATTTTCATTTATAACTTCTGTTCTCTTGTTGCCTTGACCCCACTCTGACTCTGCTAGTTGCTCAGCTACATGAGTCCCAGTTTTCATCTATGAAATGTTGGAAGGTACGCTTTATACCAGATAAGACTATTCATCTCTGTCTTTCCCATTTACCTAAGATCCTTTTCTAACTGGAGATGCCAAGGAATGCACCTGTGACATTTTGCATGAAAAGCATGTATTCTGCTTGTGTGGTATGCCCTTCTCTGCCAGATGCTACATTAGGGGTCCTTCCAGATGAAGGTTTTAGTGTGCAGTTGGCCTGCCTGGTTTACAGAAAGTTAAGAGGGAGGCAGTTTCCAAATGTCTACTTTCATTTGTAACTTTCCTAAGTGTCTCACTAATTCTGGTAAGAACTGTCATCTAAAACATCTAGTGGGACAAAGTTTCCACCCCTGCATAGATTGTGTAAAGTTTTCAAGCTCAGAAAGGATCACTGAAGTTACAAATCCTACTTAGTCTAGTATTCTGTTAATGCAAAGATCAAACAGATGCCTAAAGGAAGCCCACAAGCAGGTTATTTGTGCAACAACAGATATTCCTCCCCCATCATGCTCTCCAGCAACTAACAAAGAGAGAAAGGGATTCAACCAAAATAAAATGCAGTCTCTTCCAATAATTGCCTTATACAATTTGTTGTTGTTGTTGTGCCTTCAAGTTGTCACTGACTTCTGGTGACCCTAATGTAAACCTATCACAGGATTTTCTTGTCATGTTTTATCAAAGGAAGTTTGCCATTGCCATCCTCTGAGGCTGAGAGAATGTGACTTGCCCAAGGTCATCTAGTAGATTTCCATGGCTGAATGGGTATTTGAACCCTGACCTCCTGGGTCATAGTCCAGCATTCAAACCACTACACCATGCTGACTCTTATACACTTATACAATTACTGCTTATTCAGATCAAACACTAAAAGTAAATGAGAAATATGCTGCACCACGACTCAGATCTTCCCAGAGTGGAATGTCTCAGCATGGCATAACGATTGTATCAGTGACTCCACATCGCCACCATGATTTGCCAATAATTCCCTACACATTATGCATTTAGGCTCATTCATTAAACAAGCCCAGTTTGTTCAAAGGATTGTAACACAGAGGAGTAAAGCACTCAAAAGAGTTCCTTCCCCCCCGCCCCAACTTCAACTCCCAGAATCTAGTGGCCGTGCCAGCTGGGAGATTTCTGGAACTATAGCCAAAAAAAGGAGGCATTTTTCCGAGCTCTGCCCAAACTTTTCAGTCACTCCATATACTGCATGCCTGACAAACAAACAAACCGCTAACCCAAAGCAGTTAAGAATCCAATTGCATGAACAGGATCAAGAATAACTTGAAAGTACATTTGATCCCCATACAGTCAGAATCTGGCTGTTTTACTTTACCTCCCCATAACTAGCATGCTCTCCCTCCCTCTCATTCACATGCTCTCAAAGACTGGATTTTCTAGTGCTTCCTGCTACCCTGAGGCTGCTGATATATCAACAGAGAAAGAGCTTCATAGAAAGCAAGCTGGCACTGTTTGAAGTATTCTGGAGCATTAAAACGTGTAATTAGGAGGCAACGATATTGAGTCTTTATGGAATTCATCACAGGTACTCATGCAGATAGCATTGTCTTTATTTTAATCCCCACAGGAGCTCAGCGTGAGTGTCACATTGTCACATCCCAATGTTTTGAGCAAAACAATGTTGAATCTGTCGTGTTCCATTGCAGATCTGTCCTGATACTAGTGCAAAACTTTCAGAATGCACCAGGTTCACTACAAAAGGTCTTTTTGCCTCAATGAATCCACAGATGAACTGGGAGATGGGGATGTCTTGCTGCTTTGATTGAAAGGGAGGGATTTTAGCAAGACAGATGCAGCTAGACCTGGCATGCAAAAATCGAAGGCCACAAATTACTCCCACAGGCACACATCTGAATAAAGAAATGTAATGTCAAGCAGTACATACTGTGTTGTTTCCCTTACAAACAGAATGATGTGAGAATCGGAAGAGGTAACAGGAATGGATATGTGCTCCTCCACATAGTGCATAGTTAAACTGTGTGCATAGTCCATAATTAAACTATGGAATTTACTACCACCAGATCAGTGGTGTTAATTTTAGACCATAGATTTCTGGAGCAACATGTATACGTCATGTATATTGTGAAGCACACAGCTTGCTAGAAAGGTGTAACTACACTTGCACAAGCAATTACGTTCCTGAAGAGGGTAGTAGAGATTGTTAGGGCTGGTTGCAATGTTCCCTATGACTAGGGCCCTGTCTGCACAGGCCAAATAAAATGATCTACACACACACGCTATCCCACAATGACTGTCCTGATAACATGGGTTCTGGTGCTAACTGTTCAAATGATGTCCAACCAGTTGAGCAATGAATCTGTCATATGCCCACTGTAAAATGGTGTTTAAAAACCTTCACCATTTGTTCCAGATCTTCCCAGAAGATCTGGAACCTTCCATTGTGACACTGGGTAGCTTTTTACAATGTGTCCTGCTGTGCCACCTGGCACAGGTTGTTCATTCTGAGGTCAGAACAAGCTGGCCAGCCATGTGATCAATGCTGAGCACCTCATTCTGATGTCAGAGCAAGTGACTAGTGCCATTGGTGGTGGCACCATGCAAAACAGTGGGAAGACATGCAAACAGCTGCCTGGCATTGCACAGACTGCCCAAGGAAATGTAAGGACAGCTTCAGAGCCGGAATACTCCAGGCTGCTCATGAAATATTTTGGCCTGTGCAGACCCTGCCTATATCTTTTAGAGCAGGAACCGGCAACCTACGGACCCCTGCCGCTGCTGCCATGCGTTCTAGTCACTGCACAGCCGCGCGCGCCGCAACCGCTATTTTGTTTTCCAAAATGGCAGCTGTGACGCGTTCGCGCATGCACAGGAGTACTGCGCATGTGCAGATGTGTCACACCCGCCATTTTGGAAAACAAGATCGCGGCCGCGACATGCATGGAGGTGGCGGTGGCAGCACGTGCGGGGGGGGTCGCGCACGCATGAGCGCACGCATCGCCATTCCCCCCTCCGGGCCCGCCGGAAGGTAGGACTTTGGGGGATCGGCCCCCGGCTCAAAAAGGTTGCCTACCCCTGTTTTAGAGGATGCAAACTACAGGAAAAGAGATTCCACCTTAATATTAGGAGGAACTTCCTGACAGTAAGAGCTGTTCAACAGTGGAACACACTCCCTCAGAATGTGGTGGAGTCTCCTTCTTTGGAGGCCTTTAAACAGAGGCTGGATGGCCATCTGTCAGGGATGCTTTGATTTGGAGTTCCTGCATGGCAGGGGGTTGTACTGGATGACCCTTGTGGTCTCTTCCAACTCTATGATTCTATGATTTTATGATTTCAATGTCTCCTGTTTTTTCTTCTTCCTGAAATCATTGCTGTGGGGTCAAACTAAATTATACATTTAGCATGCTTAACTTCTTTCCAAAGATTTGTTATGTCATAGCAGATGATTTTCCTCATGAGTATATCTTGCATTTATTATTCTTTGCTTTGTCATTGATCACTGGAAGTAAACACAGATTTAATTTACAAGCCTGATTTTTGGGGGCATGCATCTCTTTTTTTTAAATTTTTATTGAGTTTTTCATTTTAAAACATGACATTACACATACATACAATACAACATACTTTCCATCAAGCTCACGTATAGAATCAAAATAACACTAAAAAAAAAAAACAGTACTTCCTCAAGTCTACAACTTAACCCTATTTACCTTTGTCTCTAGTAATAAATCTTTGTCTCTGTTAATAAATCTTGGTATCTTAATTGTATGGTTATTTCCAATAAACATTTTTCATTTAATAATTACCCTATGTAACCCTTTGTTCCCTTTATGTATACCGCCATACTTGTGCTGTTACTCTACCTCGTGAATGTATACATTATTTTCTTTTGTCTCTATTTATTAAATTTTAAGACAAAAGGTGAATTTGCCTCATTTGCTTCTTTGTTATCTTATATCTATTTTATTTGTGTACTATCCAAGATATTATAACTACGGAGAAGAAGAAATCTGATTATGTCTATAATTTATATTGAATCCAGTTAATTACGTCTTCCCACTCATTTTCGTGATTCTTTTTTTGGAAGGTTCCTTTGCCTACTTGTAAGTTTGTCAATTTCTATAAAGTCTAATGCTTTCAAATACCACTCTCTGATCTCAGGTATTCGCTTCTGTTTCCAATATGTAGCCTATGATATTCTAGCTGCTGTTATAAGGTAGAATAATTTTTCCCAATTTTTTTTTCAAGGTCTGCATCTGTGAGGCCTAACAAAAATAGTTTGGGATCTTTTTCTATTTGAATTTGTAAGATATCTTGTATGTTTTCATATATTTTCCCCAAAAACTTTTTAGCAAAAGGCCACAGCCACCACATATGGAAAAGAGTACCTCTGTGTTTCTGACATTTCCAGCGTTTATCGTTAAATTATTTTTTCATTTTCGATAGCTGGTGTAATATACCATCTATAGAAGAGCTTGTAATAATTTTCTCTGAGTGTATAGCTCAACGTATGTTTTAATTTGTTTTCCCAGACCTTTTCCCATTCTTCTAAGTAAATCGTTCTTCCTAACTCCTGGGCCCAGAGAACCATGCATTCTTTTATTTGCTTTTCCTCTGTATTCCACTGCAGTAGCATCTTGTATAATTTTGCTATAACTTTTTTGGTTTCCATTAGCAATATTTTTTTCAATTGGATTATCCATTGATGTTATTTCTTGATTTTTTCGGTTGACTAAGAATCTTTGTTTCAACTGGAGGTATAAAAACCAATTTTCTTTTATTCCATCCTCTCTGAGTTCTTCTCTGGATTTCAATCTCCAGATATTGTTTTCCTTAATTAATAAATCTTCATAGGTAGCCCAAACATTATCATCTCGTCATACCTATGAAATGCTTCATTAGGTGAGACGTAAAGTGGAATTCCCTTGTTAATTCTCACTTTATATTTTTCCCAGATTTTACTTAAAGAATTTCTCATGTAATGATTGCTAAATTCCTTGTTCATTTTATTTTGTCATAATACATGTAAGCATGGAAACCATAGATGTTATTGAAACCTTCCAAATAAAGTAGTCATCTGTCAGAGAGTCTTAACCACTCTTTTAACTAATCGAAAACACAAGCATGGTAATATAATTGCAGATTTGGGAGTCCTAATCCCCCCCTTTCCAGCACATTTTGTAATATTTTTACCTTAATTCTTGCTTTTCTTCCTGACCATATAAAATTGGTCAAGTCCTTCTGCCATTGTTTAAATGCTAAGGAGTTTGTAATTATTGGTATTGCTTGAAATAGAAATAACAGCATAGGCAATACATACATTTTGATTATAGATATTCTACCCATTAAGGAAATATGTAATTTATTCCAGATTTTTAATTTCTCACCAATTTTTTTTCCATGTTGACTCATAATTGTTTCTGAATAATTCCGAATTCTTATTTGAAAAGGTGACGCCCAAATATTTTACAGTTTTTTCTATTTTAAAATTTGTTTTTTTTTTATTAAACAATTCTTTCTCTTTATTTGTCATGTTCATTGTAAGAACTTTTGTTTTTTCTTTATTCACCTTAAATCCGGAGTATTCACTATAATCTGTTAATTTTCCTAATAGGTTTTGAATAGTATTCAATGGGTCTGTTAAATATACCACCATATTGTCCGCATATGCTCTAAGCTTAATCTCATAGCCTTTGATTTTAACTCCTGTGATAGATTCTTCTTCTCTTATTGAGTTACAAAGTATCTCCAATGTCATTATAAACAGCAGGGGAGAGAGAGGACAACCTTGACGGGTACCTTTTTGTATGTTAAATAATAGTGTTCTCTCATCATTTACAATTATATAAGCTTTTTATTCTTTATATATAGCTTCTATCCAATTTAAGAAGGATCCCCGCCCTACTAATCTCTTTAATATTTTAAGCACAAAGTCCCATCTTAGATTGTCGAATGCCTTCTCCGCGTCAAGGAATATCATAGCAATCTGTTTGTCAGGCTTACTGTGATAAAACTCTATTACATCTAATTTCTGGTGTTATCCTTTATTTGCCTGCCTGGGAGAAAACCTCTTTGATTGGGATGGATCCATCTTGCCAGTATTGCTTTTAATCTTTTAGGTAATATCCCAGTGAAGATTTTGTAGTCGACATTCAACAGTGATATTGGACGGTAATTGCTCGGTTCATATTCATCCTTGCCTTCTTTAGGAATTAAACAGATATTTGTGGATTTCCATGATTCTGGGGTTTTTCCTTCTTTTATTCTATTCATTACCTTCTATTCTATTCATTTAAGGTCTCCATCATGTCAAAGAATGACTTGGGTAATTTACCTTTTTTTCCTTTTTTTATTTATGTCTGACTTTCTATCAAGAGTGGAGTCTAAAACCCCATTCCAATCCCCCATCAAGATGATATTATCATATGGATAATCCAAAGTTATAGAGAGTAATTTTTCAAAGAATTTAGTTTTGCCATTAATTGGGATATATACACCTATCAACAGTATTTCCTGATCTTCCCATTTCATTGCCATGCCAATATATTGACCATTCTGATCAGCAAATACTTCTTTTGCTTCTAAATCTTCTTTTACATATAAAGCTACCCCTCTCTTTCTTTTCTCTGATGCCAAGACAAAAAGCACTCCTAATTTTTTATTTTTCAATAATCTAATATTTTTTATTTTTATATGAGTTTCTTGCAAACAGGTAACATCAACTTTAAGTTTCTCCAAATAATGAAATATCTTAGACCTTTTCTGTGGAGAGTTCATTCCTTTGATGTTCCAAGTAAGCATCTGTGTGTTTCTACTCATTGTCTTCTGTCTGTTTTCCTTTTTCTTCTTCTTGCTCTTCTACTTTTTTCCTTTCTTCTTCCAATAATATTGCTTCTTCTCCCATTAGTGTTGTGTCTTCATCTTGTCTTTTATGTACTTTACTTTTTTTATTTTAAGTTACTTCTATCTTCTTTGCTTTTGTCCTTATCTCTGTAAAATCTCTGACTTTCATCTCTATTCTTTACTCTTTCTGTTTTATTTAGCTTGTCTTCATTTTGTTGGGTTTTTAATTTCTTCACTTCTTCTTCGCTGCTTGGGGTTTCATCATCTGTATCTTGTCTTTTCTTTTGGTCATATTTCATTCCATTCTTTAATATCTTTATCATTCCATTTATTTTAGAGTTAATTTTATATCTTCTTTGTTCAGATGTAAATGAAAGGCCTTCTGGGTATTCCCATTTATAGTTGATCTCTTTGTCTCTTAGGATCTGTGTCAATTGCAAGTATTCCTTTCTTCTTTTCAAAATTTCACCAGATAAATCTTTAAATATTTGTATCTCCGCACCATCTATTGTCAATTTTTTGTCAAAGACTGCTCTTAACAACTGCTCTTTTATGTTTGTTCTCACAAAATATATAACAACATCACGTGGAACTTTATTTTTTCTTGATATTGTGGAATTTATTTGATACATCTTATCGATTTCAAAATGAAATTCTTCCTCATCTCTCTCCATAAATTCAGCTAATGCTGGAACTAATCTTGCATATAAGTCTTCCTTTGGTTGTTCAGGCAATCCTCTAAGTTTGATGCATCTATCTCTGGTTTTTTGTTCAATCCTAATCCGTTCTTCTTTTTTTTTATTTTGATCTTTTTTTATCAGTTGGATTTCACTTTTTAAATCTTTGTTTCTATAATTCCTTTATCTTAGTTTTGTCTTGTGCTAGTTCCATCGCCAGCTTTTCAACCACCTTTACCACTTCTTGGACTTTCATCTTTATCTCTCTCTTTAATTCCTCTCTTGTGTCTTTCAGATCTTGCTTCAATTCCGCTTTGTCTTTTTTCTTTTTTTTTTAATTTTTAATTAAGTTTTATTTTTTAAAAAAACAAAAATATGCCATTACACAAATTCAGTTATAAATACCCCTAACACATACACATACAACACATACATCGCAACTTCCCCCACCCACCCACACCTCCTCGCTATACATATATGTGTGTGTGTGTGTGTGTGTGTGTAACACAACCCTACAAATATACAAACAAAACATTACATCCACATACAAAAAAAAGGTTAAAAGAACTTCCATAGTTTCACTGGATTCATTCATAAACTCAATTTACATGTTACATTCCTGATTCCTAATATATCTAGAATATCACCAAATTATAACCTACACTCCGAGTAACAAAACTTGTGAAGTGGCAAGCACTAATTTTAACCTAACAAATAACATTATCGTATTAGATGTCCAGAGAGATCCCTGGACTCTTAATTTAAATGTATTATTAACAAATATAGTCATGCTTCTATGAGTAATATAGCAATTTCAGTGTCATTATAATAATTTTTCTGCTAATCCACAGTACTCACTATTTCTTAAGTAAGTTACAAGTGGCTGCCAAATTTTTCTTGGTTTTTCCCATGAATCTTCTCTTAAAGTTGATGTCAATTTATCAGCTGTGACACAATCTAATAATTTATACAGCCATTCTCTCATGTCTGGGTATTCTTTGCATCTCCATTTAGTCGCAAACACTATTCTCGCCATGGTGGTGATATAAAATAGCAACTTTCCATACATTCGTTCAAGATTATTATCAAAACACATACTCAGTAAATACAATTTTGGATCTTTCATAGTTATTTGTGGTGTAATTTGTTGAACTATCTTATGGATTTTACCCCAATATTGTTTAGCATATCGACAATACCACCACATATGCATGAAAGTGCCTTTTGTTGCTTGACATTTCCAACATTTATTACTAACCCCTTTTTGCATCCTGGCTAGTCTGGCTGGAGTTAAATACCACCGATGGGCCATTTTATGAAAATTCTCTTTAAGGTCATAACATAAAGTATACTTTAATCTCAGATTCCATGATTTTTCCCATTGAATAATGGGAATATTCTGTTTTAGATCTTTGGCCCATGTTATCATATTTTCCTTGATGGTATCTTTTTCCTGATCCCATGTTAACTGCAAGTCATAGAATTGAGATATTTTAGATTTAACCATATTTTCCATAATCTTTTCAGATTTGTTATCTGCCTTTCCAAGCCTTTTGATTTTAGTATCCATTAGAAATCTTTCTCTGAGTTGGCGGTGTAAAAACCATCCACAATCGTATCCTTCTGCTCGCAGTTCTTCCAATCCCTTAAAAACCATTTTTCCTGTGGAGGTCTCCAGCTTAATAAGATCAGTATATGTGACCCATCTCTTTGCATCTACTCTTTCTCTCCTAAAGAGAGCCTCATTGGTTGAAGTCCACAATGGCATATTTTTACATATATAGTCCTTGTATTTTTTCCACACCCTCATTAAAGATTTCCGGATAAAGTGGTTATTAAAATCTCTATGAGCTTTCAATTTTTCAGAAAATAAATAGGCGTGAAAGCCAAATCTTAGGTCAGCACCCTCTAATAACAGCAATTCCTCATTCTTTAACAAAAACCAATCCATAAGCCATGAAAAGCAGCATGCTTCATAATATAATTTGAAATTAGGTAAAGACATACCACCTCTCCCTATCTTGTCTTGCAGTACCTTCATCCTCACTCTTGGTTTTTTGCCACTCCAGAGAAATTTTGAAATATCCTGATGCCATTTTTTAAACGGGCTTTCATTGGTTATTATCGGCAAATTTTCGCTTTGTCTTTTTTCATGTCTGATCTGATTTTCTTAATTTCATCCAAAATCATTAAATTGGATTCTATCATTTTATTTGTTTCCAATGATGGTCTCCTTTGTGGCTGTGCCATCGTTTGTGCCTGCATTTTTGCAACTTGCAATCGTGTGGAGGTTGCCATTCACTAGAAGAGATAGTTATTATATATATATATATATATATATATATATATTATTGCCCAATTGAAAAATCTTATCACTAAAGATATCTGTATTATGTATTTTACAATGTTTTGACCTTTTTGTATTTAGCAAGATTATCTAGGAAATCCCAAAACCAAAATATCCCCAACAGGTATCTTTCCCTATCTATTACACCAAAAAAAGATACATCTGTCAATAACACTATTTTTTCAAATTATTTTAAGTCGAAGTAATCAAATATTATCCAAAAAAAATTGATGATTAAATAATCAAATATCTTCTTCTATCTATCAGGTTATATATATGACAAAAATAATGATTCTTAACTCTCAAAATAT
>CM034710.1:75224322-75236236 GCA_020142125.1 Phrynosoma platyrhinos | reverse complement strand
CCCCCCCATGCTAACACAGAAGTTGTGAATCTATTTGTATTCCTGGCAAGATTGAATCATTCTTCTCAAAAGCAGAATGGGATGCAGAAGCTGTAGTGAGAGCTTACCAAATGATCTGCAAAATGCCTCTGTCTTTCAGACAAAAACATTTTATTCATTTCTTAGGTGCTGGAGAGGGAAGCGATAGATCTGAGATTACCATTTGAAGTTTGAAGATAATAGACAATCAAGACTTGGTTGAAACTTTTCCAATTGCTATGATAGCTCTCTGCCTTTATCTTGTTCTGCCTGTTTCAAATTCTGAAGGGAAAAGTGTATTCTTCAAATTAGCATGCATTTTAAAAAGAAGTTATGTTCCACAATACTACAATTGAGACTCACTGTTGTCTATTTCAGCCATAGAATGGGACCTTCTTAGATAAATATGTTTTGACAATCTCATTTCTAGAAAAGGGTGGAAGAAGAGGTAAATATTTTAAATACAATTTAACATTGTCTGTAAATGTTCTCTTTAACTTCAGTCATAAAAATCTTAATGTTGTTACAACAAATATAGCTCTTTTAAAAATATTATCAACATAATCATTTTTGCAGCTGGCGGTGGGGAGGGAATGGCAGAAAATGGTTTAAGAAGATGTTGGAAAGGGATTTCAAATTAATATTCCGCCCCAGGACCTCTCAGTATCTTTAAAGAGCCCTGAGTGGAGGCGATGAAAAGGGGTACATAGCTGAAGAGAGACAGTGAAATGTGGTGGTTTGAGTATTGAACTATGACTCTGGAGACCAGGGTTCAATTCCCAGCTTGGCCATAGAGGCCAACTGGGTGACCTTGGGCAAGTCACACATTCTCAGCCCCAGAAAATCTCATATTAGGTTCACGTTAGGTCGCCATAGGTGAGAAATGACTTGAAGTCACACAACAACCTAGCTGGAACATCAGTTGAATGACAGTATCTCACATTCCCCTTGAGTTTAAATTGTCATCAGCTTTTCTACTCAGCCAGGAATTTGCAGAATGACAAGCATTTCAGAGGTCAAACAACAGAGCATGTACATATTGCTGCCTTTTATCTGTGCAGGTGGAAATACACAATTACATTCCAACAAAGGAGTATGTGCAGTTCATTTGTGATGGTTTAAAATCTCTCTCTCTCTCTCTCTCTCTCTCACACACACACACACACACAGAGAGAGAGAGAGAGAGAGAATGTTGTTTGCTTTAACTAGATCAATTTTAGCAAGATCTTTAACCACCGTCAAACAGGGATCCTACTGCAGTAAATACAATTTCTTGGTAAATACTGCATTAAATCAGTTGTAAATCCCAGTCCAAGTAGAACCATGATTATTGTGTGACAGTAAGAGAAAGTCTGAATGCACTCAGAATAAAATGAGGAGAAGATGAAATACAGGACATGTGTGGCCAAGCAACATCACAGTGTGGGGAAGATAGCAAAAGTTATTAATGGGGGGGCAAGCTAGGAGAGGCTGAAACACTTTGCTTTTGCCTGAGTCTACCCAGTGGTGTCATTGCCCAGGGTGTCACTTGGTGCAGGCAATGGAGCTTCTAAGGGAGGGGACCTTGCTGCTGCACGCTAGTCTACTCTTTAGTAGAATGGTGCATGGCAGGGAGGAGAGCACTGGGTGCTTTCTCTCATTGCCATATGCCACTCTACTCATGAATAAAATGGTGCACGGCGGAGAAGTGGTGCTGGGCTGGATGTCACCACTCTTCTGGGGTGTCATCCAGTGCGGTCCGCACACTCACAACCTCCTCATGACACCACTGAGCCTGCCTCTCCCCCTGCTAAGTCAATTCCATGTACACCACTTTTGCACTTTGAACTCAGGGCTTGTCTACACAGGCCAAATAAAATTGTCTCCCTACATTTTCACTGCAAGCTGTCCAGATGACATACAGGAGGAAATGAGTGGAATTTGGGCCTTTTCAGCACCTCAGAGCTTTAATCCACAGGGAAGAAAGTGGCTATTTACTCCAGAATTGAGTGGAAAATCTGGATTCACATTTATGTGTGAACTGCACTCTATAGCTATGTCAGTGTGGGCCCAGAAGCAGGAAGAGTGTGTGGTGGGCAAGACTAGTTGGGGCTGGCAAGCCTGGTGTGTGTTGCCATGTTTTTCTACTTCAGTGTCTCTCCAACCATGAGAGCAGCAGTGCGGGGTTAGATTGGGCTTCCCACTTCCTTTTCCTCCTCCTCACCTGAGTGTCACATTCATTTTACTGTTTGTACTCTTCTCCCCATCCATCCTCCCCTTCCACTTGATCAATGTTGTGTCCTCTTTGTTTTGACTTCATTGACTGGAACTTGCACATTCCCTCTTAACCCCCACCTCTGATCATTCACTCACTCTCTTGTGCAGCTGCATGCACACCCTCTCCACATCTTCTGCCATTCACTCACTCACTCATGCAGAGAACTGTAATGTATATAAGGGGGGAATACATACTGAGTCCTTTTTTTAAAAGAACTGACTGCCATAGGATTCATAGGAAAGCCAAAATGTTTTACAATATCACACCCTCATTATCATAATCATAGCCCACTTGAGCTGGTATATATTAGCAAACTCTCCCCTTCTTTCTCTTTTTTTCTCTTTTATTTAAGAGAAAAACCAGTGGCTAAGAATGCCAGGTCTAAAGCCAAGGACCCTACTGTTCAACAGACATTCAGCTCCAATCTGGGTTGCAACAGTGGTTAATCTCACAGTTGCAGATCTTCCTAATGATGTGGGGAAAGATATGAGTTCTACTTCCTTCAGCAAGCAGGAAGGGAGAGTAGGTCCAAGGAAGAAGAGGATAGCAGTGGATTTCTTTTCAGCTTTAATGAAAGGAGATAGGATAGGAACACCCAGCTGACAAGACTCTTCAAAACAAGAGGAGCTTTTCAATTCACCATGTCAGGTGCACTTGGGCCATTTCGCACACCATGTAAAGATTAATAAGGGCCAAAATACATTTAGTGGATGTAATCTTGGCACCTGCTTGTTCCGTTTTATTGGATAAGTTTTAATCTGTGCAGCCTGATGATGTGGACAGGATCCTTGGAGAAGTGAGGCCACCATGTGGATACTGGATCTTTCCCCTTCCTGGCTTCTGAAAGCTGCTAGAGGGGAACTTGAGTGGGTAAGGGGAGTGGTCAATGCTTCACTGTAGTAAGGCAGATTTCCATCCTGCTTAAAGAAGGCTATGGTGAGGCCATTATTGAAAAAGACCTCCCTGGATCCCACCATCCTGGATAACTATCAGCCAGTCTCTAATATTCCATTCTTGGGCAAGGTTCCGGAGTGAGTGGTGGCCTCCCAGCTCCAGGGGTTTCTGGATGAAATGGATTATCTAGATCCATTTTGATCTGGCTTCAGACCTGGCTATTGGACAAAGATAGCTTTGGTCATCTTGATGGATGACCTCTGCAGAGAACTGGACAGTGTGTCCCTCTCAGCAGCTTTTGATACCATTGATCATTGTATCCTCCTGAGCCACCTCTCTGCTTTGGGATTTAAGGGCACTGTTATGCAGTGGTTCCAGTCTTTCTTGGAGGGGTGGACTCAGAAGATGGTGTTGGGGAACTCTTGTTTAACTCCTTGGCTGCTGGCCTGTGGAGTCCCATAAGGTTCTGTTCTGTCCCCCATGTTATTTAACATGTACCTGAAACCACTGGGAGAGGTCATCTGGAGTTTTGGGGTGAGGTGTCACCAGTATGCGGATGACACCCAACTCTATCTCTCCTTTCCATCTGATTCCAAAGAAGCTGTGTCTGTACTGAACCAGCGTCTGCAGTCAGTAATGAACCAGATGAGGGCAAACAAATTGAAACTTAATCCAGACAAGACAGAGGTGCTCCTGGACGGTCAGAAGGCAGATCAGGGAATAGGGACGTTGCCTGTGCTGGATGGGGTTACACTCCTCCTGAAATCTCAGTTTCACAGCTTGGGTGTGCTCCTGGACTCAACTTGTGCTCCAGCTGTGCTCATTCCTTGAAACATCAGATCTGGCTACAGTGACACATGCCTTGATTATATCCCATTTGCACTACTGTAATGCACTCTATATGGGACTGCCTTTGGAAACTATTTGAAACTTCAGTGTGTGCAAAATGCCACAGTGAGAATGCTGGCTGGGGCCAGTAATAGGGACCTTGCAAAAATAGCTTCACTGGCTACCACTTCGTTTCCAGGCACAATTCAAAGTGCTGTTCATGACCTAGAAGGCCCTATATGGCTTAGGTCCAGATTATCTGAGAAACCGTATCACCCCCATACAAACCTTCTAGAGCAGGGGTAGGCAACCTTTTTGAGCCGGGGGCCAGGTTGCTGTCCCTCAGACAATTGGAGGGCCGAAGCACCAAAAATAAATAAAATAAAATAAAATAAAAATTAAAATAATAATATTTTTTTAAAAAAAAATATGCATGCATATTCTCTCAGCCCCAGAAAAGTCATGGCAAAACCCCTGTGGATATTTTGCCAAGAAAACCCCAAGAACAAGTAATAACAACAATAATCAATATCATCATGGTGGGAGGTGGCATCGGCGTCGGCGGCATCAGGACCGAGCTGGGGCCGGTCCAAAGGCCTCGGGGGGCCGCATCCGGCCCCCGGGCCTTAGGTTGCCTACCCCTGTTTTAGAGCCCTAAGATCTTCCAGGAAAGGCTTTCTCTCAGTCCCGCCATCATCACAGACTCACCTGGTGTGAGCCTTCTCAGTGGCTGCTCCTGCCCCCTGGAATGCCATCCCACAGAAGCAAGACTGGCCCCCTCTTTGCTTGCCTTTCATCAGCAATCAAAAATGGCTTTATTCAGGAAAGAGTTTGATGTATAATCATGGGGTGACTTGGGTTTTTGTTACATAGGGTGGGTATCATGGTTTTAGTGTGGTTTTAATGTCTGTAATTTTATATTGCTTATATATATATATATATATTGTTTTATTGTAATGTTTTTAGAATTTTTATTTGCGATCCACCTTAGGTTCCTTTTGGGGAGAAAGGCAGGATAGAAATTAAATAAATAAATAAATAAAGTGCACAAGGTATCAATAAGTGATGGGGGGCTATGTAAACGGCCAGGAAAAGGTGACCTGAAGTTGCCTTTTCCCCAAGATGCAGCAATCGCACTGCCTGCCCTGAGGTTGCTCTAAATGAGGTTGGAGCAACCCGATTGGTGGGAGCCAATGAAGCTTTTCCAAGGCTGTACTGAATCCCCAACAACTGCACCACCAGCCCCAAGGACGCTGCAAAGGGAGACAGAGCAACTGCATGGGCCGGCAGCAGCTGCTTTAAATTTTTTTCTTCTCAAATGCATGCGCAGGTGCGCAGGACCATCTCTCCACACCTGTGCATCAGTGCAGGCAAACATTCCTGTGCACCTGCACAGGATCTGTTATAAGGTGGTATATAGTCTGTCATGGAGAGGTACATGCAAGGGAGATTTGTGTGGATAGACTTGATACATGCAGCTGGAGATCATGCAAGAGACATGGTCAACAAGGCACACAGACAAACATTACTCAAGGACCCCCCCCCCATCATTCCAGGAAGTGTTGTGCAGGTCTTATGCACACCTGCACAGAAGAGGTCACAAAAGTCTCTTTCATGCAAACTGCTGTGCTTACTAACAGCAAGCGTACATCCAACAGAATGCATTTACTGTCATAACAGAGGACAGTTGCTAGGGTGCATGTGTAGGGTTACAATTAGGGTTAGGGTTATGGTTCTAATATTCAAGCACACCTGTGTCAGTGCATCCACAACTGAAAGCATAGGGTGCTTTAAATTAAAGCTTGCATCATAGGGTGCATGCTCTGGATCACCAAGTCAATTTCCGCCACACATGTGACAGTGCATTTATATGGCCATTTTATGGTGCATCAGTGTCGCTGCATATATATACACACATACGAAGGTGCACATCTTCACCAAAGGAGCAGAAAAAAGTGGCTTTTCTTGGCATATGACAGCTAGAGGGCGCTTTCCTGGAGACTTTTAGGGGTGCATCATCTAAAGGCCACACCTACAAGTCACCCTCAAAGCACCCCTTTTTGCCCGTCTGCATAGCCCCTGGATTTAACTTGTCTAGCTTTAACCAAAGTGTTTTGAGTTGCCCTGGATGAGGCAAATGCCCTTTCTAGTCTGGCAGTCTGTGCCCAAAATGGCCAAGCAAGAGGCATAAAGAACCTGCACAAGCAGGGCATGAGTGTCCTCCCTTTCACATTCCCTGGCATCTGATCTACAGAGGCCATGGATGTTGTTGTTGTTGTCAACAGCCCTCAAGTCAATTTTGACTCACTGCAACTCTGTGGATGAGACTTCTCCAAGATTCCCTGTCCTCAACCTCTCTGCTATGATCCTGCAGGCTCAGGCTCATATTCTCCCTGACTGGGTCTGACCATCTTGCATGTGGTCTTCCTCTGTTTCTACTGCCTTCCACCTTTTCTAGCATCATTACCTTTTCTAATGATTCATTTTCCGCCATGATGTGGCCAAAGTACAACAGAGTTTATCACACTGCTAAAATAAATCATCTTGACTCTCTTGAATTCAATTCTAATTCAGGCAACATCCAGATACTATCGCAGGGATTTTGCCACTGAATCTGCAGCCCAAATACAGCCAGGGTTAATCCCAGGTCCCTGGCATGCTGAACATGCTTCTTTTCCAAACCAGGAGTTTTCCGACTTAAGAAAATGGCCGCAGAAGCACTCCTCGGACCAGGGCTGGACCAGAGATGTATTTGGGCAGCAGATTCAGTGATAAAATTCCTGAGATAATATCTGGTTGCCATCCAAATTAGAATTGAATTTGGGAGAAGTAAGATGCTTTATTTAGCGGAGTGATAAGCTCCTGCCTCAGTTTAGTCATTCTAGCTTCCAGGGAGAGTTCAGGCTTGAACTCAGTTTAGTCATTCTAGCTTCCAGGGAGAGTTCAAGAACCCATTTGTTTGTATTATTGACCATCCATAGTATCTTCAGCACTTTTCTCCAACAGTTCTTAAATGAAAATCCACCAGTGATACCTTTATTGGCCAACCAAAATGCACAATATACTTGTTGCAAGCTTTCGAAGCTCCACGGGCTTCTTCATCAGGCAAGATTTTACAAACCAAATAGGAGAAAAAAATGGAGATGTTAGTAAGATGCCTGTATTTTGTTGCTTCTGTCCTTAGTGAAGATGGTATGAGGCGGGTAAATTGTTCAGGCTGGCTCCTCCTTCTGCTGGACATATGGCAATTGGCAGTTTTTCTAAGTCCAAGACATTTAAAGTCCATTTGCATATCAACAGGACTCTTCTCTTGCACTCCAATATGTCTCGATTCCTGTGAGGCCACAGGCCTCTTGTAGGCAGAGGACAATAGATTTTTTTGCATCAGGACTAATTTGGTAAGTGTAAAGGTAAAACTGTCCAGGAAAGCCTCCAAGAGTGCTGATAGCAGCAGCTTGTGAGGATTGAAGGCAAGCAAAGTGTTTTGCTAATGCAAAGCAAGAAAGCAAAGGTCTGTATTACCAATCCAAAGGTCCAGCCAGAGAAAGGTCAAGCAGTCTGAAGGTCTAGAACAGGGGTAGGCAACCGTTCCCCTTTAAGGGCCGAGGGACTTCAGCTCCCAGAAGCCTCAACCATGTTGGCCAATAGTCCCATGTTGGCCAATAGCTCCTGGGATTCTGGGAGCTGAAGTCCCTCTGCCCTTAAAGGGGACAGGTTGCCTACCCCTGGTCTAGAATTCCAGAGTCAGAGCAACAAAGCAGTCTGAAGGTCAAGGGTTCCAGGTGTTCAAGATAAGTCAGCAATCCAAGAGTCAAGTTTCAGACCAAGGAACAAGGAGAGTCAGAGGCTTTCAAAGCTCAGATAATCTCTGGCACCAAGGCAGACCTTCTGCAGCTGCTAAAATTACCAAGCTGCAGGAGCTCAGCTGAGGCTGATTGCTCTGATATTTTTCATAAAGTCTCCTCAAACACCAAAGGTCATCCCTTTCTGCTCAATGCTGGCTGAAGGTAGGTATTGTCCCTTGATCCTCCTCATGTCTGAAGGTTCTCCTGCTGAGCCTCTTGAGAGGCCACAGGTTCTGCAGGAGCAGGCACAGCAGAGATAGGGCCAGGCTGAGGCTCCACAGCTGCAGGCTCAGATCCCAGAGGAAGTTCTGGCTCATTCCCTTCATCCTCCAAGTCCTCCTCCAGGCAGGGCATGACAAAAACATGCTAATCAAGTCCAAATTTAAAAAGAAAAAAAATTGTTTTACCTTGGTTGAAGTTCCCAGTCCATTGGCTTGCTCTTTAGGGTTCCCCTGTTGCAGCAACAAAGTGGTATCTCATAATCCAGTGAGTGGTATCTCACTGCTTCTAAATCAGTGTCAAACTCCATTATTTCTACAGAGCAGATGCACCCCATGGGGGCTGTACAGACAGCCCCTAAGGGGCGATGTCCTACCACCCCTTTCCTTGCTGGATCAGGGCCACAGCAACCGCACACCGCCCCCTGATCCAGCACTTTGCCCCTCTAAAAAGACCTGGCAAATGCTGCTCCTTTATAGAGTGGCAAGAAGCCACCCTTGCTGTCATGACAGCGGCTTTTACATGCACATGGCATCAGGACTGAGTTGAAGCGGCCAGCATGCAGTCACCACATCTCGACTCCACCCCCAGGCTGGTCCTTGTGACTGGTCTGTATAGGGCCCAAGTCTCCCTAGTGCATAACCCAGTACAATATATATATTCAACCATGAGGTTATCAAAGCTACACATCATCTTATAAGGTATATACCCTTCAGATTTATAAGCTGTGCAGTGGCTTTATCCATGCCCTCAATATACAAACTGAGTCTCTGGATAGTAAGCCACCTGATATGTACCTCATACTCCCATCTATATATCTGACCCTGAGGCTTGTTTCTGAGGTCTCTCTAGCCATGCAAGGATTTTTA
Source organism: Phrynosoma platyrhinos (assembly GCA_020142125.1). Taxonomy (NCBI): domain Eukaryota; kingdom Metazoa; phylum Chordata; class Lepidosauria; order Squamata; family Phrynosomatidae; genus Phrynosoma; species Phrynosoma platyrhinos. The sequence continues at coordinate 75,227,306 of CM034710.1, read as the reverse complement.
ATTGGGTGCTGTTTAAACATTATTTTACTTGTTTCCTAGCCAAAAGCCCCAGGTCTAGACCTAGCCCCTCAGCACCTAGCTAACATTAGTTTCAAATGGATATGCTTGCCTTGCTAGAGTAAGATTAAGACATCGAGATATTTTATGGCCATAACCTTCTTCTGACCACTGTGGAAAAACAGATGCATGAGAATGGATGACTGACTTGACTCAATATATGGTTAGCAATCCTCTATAACATCTAAATCTCGCCTGACTGCTAGAAAGCCTGCAGGCATTTTCTCTCACCAATCATTCACTTGACGTCATAGAAATGTCCATTCCATAAGCAAGACTACAGAGTAATGACTGTGGAGGGAAGCAGAGTCATTAATACTCTGCTATCCTGATAATACTGTTAACAGCTTCAGATTATTAGCAAGGAAAGAAGTGTTAAGCTTTGATGCAATCCTTCCACACATTCCACACATCTGATTTGTGTTTTATTTATTAACTGTGTGTAGTTTTTCAATGATTTTATATTGTATAATGTGGACCTTTTTTAAAATTAAGCTTTTATTTTTAAATTCACCCCTTTGGAAGCCACCTTGGGTCTCACTCAGGGAGAAAGGTGGCATATAACAGAAATTAAATAATTAAATAAGTAAATAAATAAGTAAAATTCCCCTCCTCCACCCCTGTACCTTTGCCATGATGCTGCTCATTTCATCCACTTAACTCATTTTGGAGAGCAAAAGGCTAGAATTTGTGGGTTTGTCTGTTGTTTCTAACTCAGTGACAGAAGAAAAAAAGCCATCTCGTCTGCAAGAGATGCTATGGGAAAGTTACATTATTCTGTAAAACTAGATCAATTTGGGTCTTCCCTCCCTCAACTGACAATCGGCAGCAGGCAGTTGATCTGGCTGCAAGAGAAAGATATGAAACTGCAGGGATACTTTATTACTACAGCAGACCTGCTGCCACATGGCTGAACTAATGCATTTTGACACCACTTTAGCTGTCATGGCTGGTGACAGTTGTGGAACTGTCTTATGGAATCCTAGAATTTGCAGTTTATTGTGGCACCAGAGCTCTGACTGAGAAAGCTAAATATTTCACAAAACTACAAATCCTAGAATTCCATAGCATTGAGCCATGGCAGTTAAAGTGGTGTCAGACAGCATTAATTTTGCAGTGTAGATGCAGCCTAAAATCCAGCTTCATGAATCAACTTGTCCTCTCTATTAACCATAATCTTTTAGCACTCCTTTTACCAGGCTGCAGCAGACAGGTGGGAAGCAGGATTACTCCATTATCAATAATGAAACACCATATCCCTCTGGCCCATCCACCCACACCCTCACTCAGCAGGAGTCATTCAGGATGAAGGAACAGAGGGCATGCTAATAAAATTTGCAGATGACAGCAAATTAGGAGGAGAAGCTAATACCCCAGAGGAGAGGATCAAAATGACCTGAATAGATTAGAAAGCTGGGCCAAAACTAACAAAATGAATTTCATCACAGAGAAATGTAAGGTGTTTCTATCTTGACTCTCCTGCCATTAGCCAGGAAAAAAAAATGAAATGCACAGGTATAGGATGGGGGACACCTGACTTGACAACAGTAAATGTGAAAAGGATCTAGGAGTCCTAGTAGACCACAAGTTGAACATGAATCATGATGTGATGCAGCAGCTTAAAAAGCCAATACAATTCTAGGATGCATCAATAGAAGTATAGTGTCTAGACTCTAGATAAATGGAAGTAATAGTGCCACTCTATTCTGACCTGGATCTGGAATACTGTATCCAGTCTGGACGCCACAATTCAAAAAAGATATTGAGAAGCTGGAGTCTGTTCAAAGGAAGGCACTTCAAAATGGTGAAGTGTCTGGAAACCATGCCCTATGAGGAGAAACTTAGGGAGCTGTGTATGTTTAGCTTGGAGAAGAGACAGTTAAAAGAGTATATGATAGCCCTAAATATTTGAAGGGGTGTCATATTGAGGATGGAGTAAGCTTGTTTTCTACAGCTCCAGAGATTAGGACGCAGAACAATGGATTCAAACAAAAGGAAAAGTGATTCCAGCTCAACATTAGGAAGAACTTCCTGACAGTAAAAGCTTTTCAATAGTTAAACACACTCCATCAGAGAGTGGTGGAGGTTCCTTCTTTGGAGGCCTTTAAACAGAGGCTGGATGGCCATCTGTAGGGAGTGCTTTGATTGTGTATTCCTGCATGGCAGGGGCTTGGACAAGATGACCCTTGTGGTCTCTTCTAACTCTATGATTCTATGATTCCATAGATCTGCTCTGCAGCCAACAAATGCATGGAGGGATGAGAAGAAAGCCCCATTCCATTAGCTCTGCTAAACCACCAGCATCATTTCACCCTTTCCTTAACTGTTTTCATTCCAGCAGCTTGACTTATGTTGTAACTAAAAATCCATGCCTGAAACTCCTTGTTTTCTTCTTCTCTCTTCATCCTTTTTTTCCTTTTGTGCCCTGTCTTCTAGCTTGCTCTGTTGAATCTGAAGAAGTACATACATAAAACAAGTCTTACTCGACTCATGTTAGTCCTACAATAACTGTTACCTTATAAAAACTATATATCCTGTTTATATCACACACTATATATTATGTACTGTACATGCAGAACTGGTTTCTCTTCAGTTAACATTTATTCTATTTAAAGTGTACATTTGAGGTTAACATGCTTTTTAGCTCCTATGATTTGTTTAGATTGCAAGGCAGTGGTTTTATTGTAGGCTACTCTGGGAGAATAATGAGACAAACTCTGAGGCTTGATGGTATGCACACTGACTTGTCTGAACAACTGCTCCAAGACTATCCTTGTTGCAATATATGCTACTGCTTTGCTATTCTGCATCGACCACAGCTACCAATGGATAGAAAAGGGCATGAGAGACAGTTGCCTACAGAAAAGGCAGGCAAATAGGAAACCACTTGGTCTAATAGACTAGGGGGGGAAGCAGACTGGTGGCAC
>CM034710.1:75212737-75224222 GCA_020142125.1 Phrynosoma platyrhinos | reverse complement strand
ATTAGGTTTCCTAAAATTTTCATGTCTAAAGTGGAATATCTATGCAGCAAATTTTTACTTAGTGTCCCTTTTGAATACTTACTGTTCACGATAGCACAAGTGAATCACAAAGGCTAGCCATTCAGCTCCTCTGAACTCATCAATGTCCCTTCATGGCAAAAGTAAGGGAGGAGAGGAAATTATTTTCCTAATCTTAATAGTCAAATCAGGGTCTGGAATTTTTTACTTTTCTTGGAAGCAAGAAGAGCTAGTTGTCGCTCAGTTCATTTCAGTGAAGAACAATGTGCACAGAATTTGGAGAGGTAGGAAGATGGAAATATGGCTCTCAGCATGCTTTTCATGCAAGAGGTGTACATCTGTACACAGTCTAAGATTCAGTATGTTGTGAAGAAGAACAGCAGCTGCTCAGTATATCATACAAACAGTTATTGACGGAAAGATCTTGAATGCCCATGTGACAGTCAGGCTTAGTAGCATTATTGATGAACTCAAAAAAAAAAAAAAGCTTCATTTTTCAGTGATGAACTGTATCTTCATATTATCAACTAGAGAAAGTATATAGGTTCATTCATGTTAAAACCTGCCATCCAACCCTAGGGATGCAACTATTGGGGAAGGGCAAAATGAGGACACTGACCCCCTCCAATAAAAATTCTCCCCCAATAAACTCTTCCTTCAGCCACAAATTTTTTTACCATTGCAGAAATTAGACATTTGTCCCCAGATATTTGCTATGTTTGCATTCCCTTAGCAACTTTGCCTACTCCCTTTTGTTCGGATGGCTAAACTCTGTTTCTAAATACTCAACAGATGTTATAAGTTACTGCAATGAATTTTGGGGACTAAAGTACAATTTCATGGGGTGGCAAATTTATTATTGGGGGCAAAGCCCACATTTTGCCCACATAGCTACACTCCTGTCCTACCTCCATCACAATATTGTCTCTTCATCCCAGTTCAACTGATATCAGATTTACTTGGATTAGAAGCCATTTATTTTCCCCAACCCATGCCTTTTCTTTTCTCTCTCTTCCCCCCCCCCTTTTCTCTTCTCCCTCATACCAAATATTTTTCTCCTTTGCTTTCTTTCACTCTACCCTTGTGTTCATTCAGTCTTCCCTCCTCCAAAGTCTCCTTTTCTTCCACACCAGGCACTAGGAGTATGTTTCGTCTCTCTTTCTCTAGTTCCTCGAATCCAAGCAACTGCTTTTGCAGATTAGTTGTACATTTTGTGAATCATGAGGAGAGTCACAAAATGTTTGACCATCACACACACACTTGTGCATACATAAACCCACACACTCACTCGAAGCTTTATAGCTAGGAAACAGACAGCTATGTTTTCTTGCATGGGAGTCAGGGGTGCACAGCCTACAGCTCACAGTGTTTTCTGTTCCCTGTTCCCTGACAGAGCTTTGGTGCCTTTAGCAGTCACTGAAAATGCAGGTATTCCACAAGTATACACCTACAGGAAGGCAATGGCAAGTGTCCTCTTGCCAAGTAAACCCTAGGATAGGATCAGCATAAGTCAAAGTTGACTTAAAGGCACAGAACAATAAAAGAATACAGTTCCTAGTTTGTTGTTTGGAATTCTGCCTCGTCCTTCCAAAATTACTTCATGGCACTCTCATGTCTTACCTGGAAGAGTCCCCTTCAGCAAAAAAGGAGCTAGGGTGACTAGCCCTAGCTAGAAAACTCTGAACCAGAACAGTGAACCAGTGGCCCAGGTTGAGAGCCTCTTCTGGAATTTCCACAGGCTCTTCTGCACTTCTTCTAAAGCAACAGTTACCAAAAAACTACAAATCCAAGGGTTCCTTGGGATTTGTATGAGCTGTGACAATTAAAATGGTATGAAACCAAGGCAACTATGCAGTGCTGATTCACATTAACTCTGCTGCCACACTGCAAATTAAATTAATACAGTTTGACACTGCTTTAACTGTCATGGAATCCTGGGATGTCTAGTTTATTGTAGCACCAGAGCTCTCTGACAGAGAAGGGTGAATATTTCACAAAGTTACAGATCCCAGAATTCCATAGCATTGAGCCATGGCAGTTAAAGTGATGTCAAACTGCATTAATTCTGCAGTGTGGATGCAATCATATACCTTTTTTGTAAAATGAAATCTAGGGATCCAAGCTTGCTAATGGTGCAAACAGCCACCAGGTGGCATAACTATAATTCAAGTACAAGCCAGCTGAGAGGGCAATATAACAATTGTATGCTCCAGTCTCATCCTCCTCACCACCTTTTCCGCCTTCATCCAGCCATGCTACTCATTCACTTTCTTCCATTTTTGTGTCATGCACTGCGAATTCATGTTTTCTCTGTCAATACACACACAAACATGCATACATACACATATTTTTGAGTTAGGCACAAAGTTTACCAGGCAAATAAGATGCATAGAAGTAGGCCCAGTGTTGTTCCAGGGGTAACTCAGTCCAGGAATTTAAATATCCTGGTCTCTGGTGTCCCATGTGAAACCAGAAGGGCATTTGCAGACTGCCAGAAATAGTGCAAATTGAGTCCACTTTAAGGGTTAGGGTTAGTGCTAGGGAGGATGGGAATTGTTTGTTTTGTTTTTTTCTGGGACATTGAGCCTTCTCTGTCAGAGAGCTCTGGTGCCACAATAAAATACAGTTCCCATGACTCCTTAACCCTAACCCTTAAAGTGGATTCAATTTGCACTATTTCTGGCAGTCTGCAAAGGCCCAAAGACACTGGACCAAACCTCAAGGCTTTTACTCCTAAAGAACTGGGTGTCTACCACCTGGTGGCCAGGTGATTCCATGTCACTCATTCACTCAGTGTCACTTAATGACTCAGGAAGTTATCACACGGGGCCCAATCCAAACAAAATCCAAACGAAATCCCGACCAAAACCGGATTATACATAACGTCGCACAGGATTCCGACAGAAAGTGGACAGAACTGAGATCTTTTGAAATTCGGTTTCTTGAGGAATTGCAATTGCGTGATGAGGATCATTTCACATTTACCGTAAGTATGATAACCAAATACGTATTGGGGAGCATTTCACCATCATTACCCATGGTTCCCGCGAGCATTACTCTATCTGTGCATGTGCAGGAGGCTCATTTCTGCTACATTTATGGGTTTTTTTCTCTTGTGTGTGGACATTCGATACACTTACTGTTATTTCGCAATGAAGGTAATGATATTTGCGGAAACAAGGTTTATTTCCCGTTTATTTTCGGGATGCCTCGTTTCCACTTTATTTTCAGTTTCTGGGCCACGTATGATAACGTCCTCAGAGTTGTACTGCAGATCTTAACTGAAATCTGTACAAACAGGATTTTATACATTCAACTAATGAATCCACTTTTTTAAAAAAACAAAATAAATTTGTGATAAATGCCCTTCAGGTTCCCATAAGATGCATGTGAAGTTTCAGACAACTCTGGGCCTTTGCAGACTACCAGAAATAGTGCACATTAAATTGAGGCACTGCCCTGGCTCAGTGCTAGGGAATCATGGGAACTGTAATTTATTGTGGCACCAGAGCTCTCTGACAGAGAAGGTTCAATGTCTCAGAAAAAAATACAATTCCCATGACTCCCTAGCACTGAGCCAGGGCAGTGCCTCAATTTAATGTGCACTATTTCTGGCAGTCTGCAAAGGCCCTAAATTCCACAGATTTGGGAATATGATGGCAAGATGCGTGCACACAAACACACATATAAAATGGCTGGCATGCTGTTAGTAGTGACTTATGAAAGTGTAAGTCCAACACACACCTGTATAACTCAGTTTTTGATCATTGCACAGGCCAGAATTCTTGATCAACTACACAATATCTAAACTGCCTTCCTTGAAACCTCACTGCTGTAGTCTTCCCAGCATAATAATTTCCTGACCAGTGGAGGGTAGTGGGGATAGTGAAAAAGCATCCAGCTATATTCCTACAGCTGGAAACACAGCAATGATACTGTCATCCCAGACCTCCTACAGGATGCCTGTCATTGTGGATCCAACTGTTTGAACATAGATAGAAGCTACTCCTCTGCCCAATCCTCACACTCTCCACTCGCCAGGTAATAACCATGTTGTGGTAGGGCTGCAGCAGCAGCTAAAATGTGGGTTTTGAGGGGAGATAAGGGGAAAATGTATCACAGTTCCACCTATTCAGGATCTTGGTCTTTTGTTACTGCAGATTTAATCCCCCACAAGATGTGTGAGTAAAATGGCATCCCTCACCCATTTAAGCAAGTATTTTAAAACAAAACAAAAATAGTGTTTGATACAGAGCAGAAGTATAATCATGTGACCCTCCAGATATTGTTGGACTATAACTCCCAGCATCTTTCACCACTGGCTATGCTAGCTCATACTGCTGGAACTTGCAATCCAACAGCATCTAAAAGGCTAGATGGTTTCAATTTCGATGTAGACAATCTCTTGTGCTCAGCAAGGATTTTGCTTAGCCAAGAGCTACCATGGTGTAGTGGTTTAAGTGCTGGACTATGACTCTGGAGACCAGAGTTTGATTCCCTGTTCACCCAGGAAAACCCATTCGGTGACCTTGAATAAGTTGCGCTCTATCAGGGGCTAAACAGACTGGCCAAAAGGGCCAGCCTGGGATGGAGTCAGGGGACTTTATCACACTGGGGTCTCAAAGCGGCAAGAAAGTGGCAAGAAAGTGGAATGGAATCAATCCAGAACCATACCGGAATGGACCCGGCAAGACGGAAATCGTTATCAGACGCAGCTGGAATCATTGCAGAACTGACGATGCCGCGATGGTTCCGCTCCGGGGACCCGTATCTCCTGTTCACACACAAGTGGAAAGATCCCTTCCACAACCCTAAAATATTAGAGAGGACCATCATGTTTACCCATTCTGGGTTGCCCGACCCAAACAGGAAGCACACCTCATAAGATGCTTCCATGGGAAAAGCGTGCGGAACCATGGGCCAAGACGAGGAAATGCTCCATGATACGGATCGCGTGTTCAGACATACGGCGAAAGCAGCATCATTCCAGCATCATTCCGGTCGCAAGAGTGTAATTCCTCAAGATACCCGGAATTCAAAAGAACTGGAACGATGCGGGGTTATGTGCGACGTCGTGTGAACACACGTAAAAAAGAACCGGAATGGTGCAGGAATGATGCAGGATTCTTTCTGCTTTAGGGCCAGTGTGATAACGTCCAGGGTGTGGCGACCGCATGCCAGCCACCCCGACTCTGCCCTGGGTGCTGCTGTCATGCCGCTGACCCAAACAGATGGCAGGTGGCATCAGAGCACTCCCTTGGCACAGCATTCACACACGTTGTGCCAAAGGAGCACAGAAAAGCCACTACCACAGCTCTTTTTAGAGTGGCAAAGTGCTGGATCAGGGCCAGAGCATGTGGTTGCCACAACAAAGATCCGGCGCTCCCAGGGGCGGTACGGAGCCACCAATTTCAGGCAGACTGTAGAGCCCCTTAGTCACAGAGGATGGCAATGGCAAACTCCCTCTGAAGAAACTTGCCAAGAAAACCCTGAGATAGATTTGCCTTAGGGTCACTATGAGTCAGAATGACTTGAAGGCACAGAACACACACACACACACACACACAACTAAAACATAATGCACCATGAGAGGAAAGATTGGTATATTTATGCAAGGGTAACCCTGCCATTCAGCAGAATGAAGCAACCAACACAGGTGGCAGATGCAGGGGGGAACAGTGACAATCTCTCAAGCTGTTTCTCCTCTGCCCTTACACCATTCCCTTCTTCTAGAGGACAGAGGTGTTTGCACTACATAACCTGTCCTGCACCATCTATACTATCCTATTGTCCTCAGGTATCCTGAAGGACTCTATCCCTTTCTCACCCTTAAAGTAAACTCCAATTGCCAGTTGAGTCACTTCTAGAACTGGAATGGGTAACAGTACCAACTTGTTCTTTGCCTGAAGCAGTAAGTCTTGGGCCAGCCTCTGTGTGTGTGTGTGTGTGTGTGTGTGTGTGTGCGCGCGCACGCGCACGCGCACGCATGTGTGTATGCTTGAAATAAACTTTTTATACAGAATATAAAGTGAAGCACATCAAGGTCAATATTTTTGTGGCTTGTAAAGCACAGCTTGCTGAAGGAAACCTAGACAAAGCCTTGACAACTGAAAGACCTCCCAAAGGCATTTTGCTGGAGGCAAGTACAGTGCCTCCAGGACAACCTAGGTAGCTGATGCAGTACACATTTAAACAGTGTAGAGTGTGTCATTCCTTCAAATCCAGTGTGTGCCATTTCTCAGGCACTGGACTCCAGACTCATATCCAGAGGCCAATTCCCATAGCAAAAGATCAAATCCAAGCCACCTGGCCAAAAATTGAACTTACATTTCTCAGTGTAACAAAATAACCATTGAGTACTCGCTCTGTATCATAATCAGATGCAACTTCAGCATAGTAATTGATTTTTTCTGGCATTCATACAACATTTATCTGGCCGTAACATATCTTTTCTATGCAACCAACAAGAAGGCACTTTGGATTTGGCAGGTCCTTGTGCCCATTTTGGATTGTGAGTGCTGGACCTTTACAAAAAAGAAAGAAAACAGATACATGAGAATTTCTGTTTCATGCTGAAGGGACACAGCCAACCAGCAGGAGAACAGGAAACCTTGCCAAGAGTGAATCAGATATTATGAGAAAAGCCCTGGGCACATCCTCTTGTGAAATATACTGGATGGAATCAACCCAAAGTTATTAAGCTGAGTTTGCAATCCAGCATCTGTCAAGTCAATTGCTGTTTACACATGCCCTTTTACAGCAGTTTTGTCAGTACAAGCAATTTTATTTCTGTTAAATTGGGAAAATATAAAACCTTACAGTGATCCCAGCAGTAGACAAGCAAAAAACATCCTGAGTAAGTGGGTAAGTGGGCAATAGAAATATATCTGGATCAATACATCTGAATCAATGATGGAGTAGGAAAGCTTGCTGTGCTGGATCAGACCAAAGACTCATTCACTTCAGAGTTTGGAGATTTTTATTTTATTTTATTTTATTTTTTATGTTTTTGACTACGGGTCCCAGAATCCCTCAAGAAGGAAACCAGCAAATGATGGCTTGCGGAAACTCTTCAGAAAAAATGGCAAACTATATGATTTGTTGAAACACAGAAGAAACGCTTCATATTTCCTCACCCTGAATATGCAGGAAGATGGATGGCAAAGTGCAAAGGGTGTGTACAGAAGGCTTTAGGGTGCTTGTGTTGATAATGACAAGCCAAAGTGTGTCATCCAACTGAAAACAAAGAAGGAATCATTTTCACCAGTTGATTTAGGTGTAAAACTAAGAAGGGAGCCAGAGCAGTAAAAGTGGAATAGCAGAACTATAAGAGTGTAGTGTGGTAATGTGGAAAGTGTCCAAGGCGGGGGTTGGTAATCTTTGATACATTCTCCAGACATCTTGAATTACAGTCAGCCCTACGTATCTGGAACCCCCACCATCCACGTGGATAGCAAATTCCATGGGGCCTCAACTCCCATTCTCCTCAATGGCAATGTGATGTGCATGTGACTGTGTTAGCATGGTACATGCACATGCCATTATTGAGGAGAATGGGGTGGCGGTATCCACAGATGCTCCAGTCCATGGATGGCAAGTTCATAGAAAGGAAGAGCCAACTGTACAATTTCCACAATCTCTCCCCAGTGACCATCCATTCAAGTTCTAACACTAACTGAGGTGGGAAGAAAATTGGCATCTCATGCCCCATCTTGATTATAATTATCAACACTGGGGTCCCTTCCAACTCTGTGCTTCTATCACTTCATCACTAGGTTATGTGAACAGAGGGCATGCTTCAACATGCTCAGCACTCCACTGCCCTGTCTAAGCTAGGCCATCATTAATAATCCTCTCACTGAAGCCCCCCCCAAAAAAACTACCAAAGAATTTTCAGGGCTCTCCAATAAAATGCTGCAAAACTACTGCTCTAACTGGTTGGTGGTTCTGGCACTTCTTCTTGCTTCTAAGCCATAGATAAGAGAGAAGAAGAAGAAGAGGCAGTCACAGGTCCATCATGCCTAGTCTCAGAAGCAGATGTGAGGCCTTCCCTTCATCCCAGCTGCTACTGCCTTGGCCTCAGAGATAAAGAACCATCAGTACCTTCTGGACTTCATCCCCTTCCCCACTGCCAGTCCCTTTTCCTTGTATGCCATGTTTTATTTAGATTGTAAACCTAAGGGCAGGGAACTGTCAAATTAACAATCTGTAAACTGCTCTGAGAGCTTTTGTGGCTGATGAGTGGAATAGAAATATTCTATATAGATAAATAGAATAGATAGAATTATGGTCAAATAGAAGATGCCAGGAAGTGATGTGTAACAAGCCAAACAATGGAATAAGGATAGCACTCCATGCTGCAATATGACTGCAAAACAGTTCCAGCTGATTCAATGATAAGGGGGAAGACAGAGCAATGTCCAAGGTTCTTGTGTTGCTTTTGAGAATGGTCCCAATCCTCACAGAACAATCTTTTTTTTTAAAGCCATTTGACTTCATAGTGTAAATTGGTCTTAAAATAGCTGGTCTTTTATCCCTTTGGCATTATTTTCCTTCCTGCCTTGCTGCCAGATTGTCTTTTATTTAGTTTACTTTATTTTTGACAGATTAACTAGAACCATAGCAGCCTGTGAATTGGAAACCTTCAGATCTTTTTAAAAATTTCTGCATGTACATTCAAATCTGCCACAGGCATGATCAGAATTATTTTCTGGAGTCTGCAGTACAAAAAGAGTTGGCTAATAAAATACTTGGTTATGAAGTCAGAATGTCAAGTCCAATAAACTGGATCCAATTCATTTTCCAAAGGGTTCTAAAGATTTATAGATCTATTCTTTTTATACTTCCTCTCCCTTCTTCCTGAGAAAATGCATCCTGCAATAATTTTCCTTAGGTATGCTGTCCAACCATTATTGCTTTTTTAAAAAATTCAGAATGGTTTGTAATTACATACCTAGTGAATAAATGAGCATGGGGGGGAAGGGGGGAATTACTTTTCTCTTTTTCAAATGCCTTTCCACATGTTAATCAATTTTTCTGTATTCATGATATACAAGACAAATATGTTGTTGTATTGATGCGTGTTACTTTTATCTATTCTGAAGTGAGGGGGAAAACATGTTTTGTTACTCTGAAAGGTCAAAACTAATTTTATGCAGAAAACTATAAGAAAGTACATCAAAGTGTTTTTCCTTCAAATAGGAAGATGTACCAATTAGTAACCAAATGGAAACTCAGCACATCAGAAAAGCAGGAGAGCAAAGCAGAAAAGGTGATTTAAAAATCTTTTTCAGCTCCTGCAAACCCAACTGAGCTTATCCTGGTGACCAGCCAATCTAAAAAAAAAAATAAAAAAAATTATGAAACAGAAAGTAAAGAAAATTGAAAATACAACAACAAGTACAGAGAAGGCATGGGGAAGCTTCTGTACATAAGCAAAGACCAGATATATCAGCAGCTGTTGGGATTTTGTTCAGAACAACCATTCACCAACTCAAGGGGGATGCAGACCAGGGAGCTCCGCACCGCGGCGCTCCTCCGGCGACTCTAAAAGGAGCACCAAATTGGCGCTCCTTTTAGATGTCAGGGAAAGTGCGCCCTAAAAGCGGCGGGCGCACTTTCCCTGACTCTTCCGCTGCAGCGCGTCTGGTCGCCGCGGCGTGAGGTCATCCCTGGAGCGCCGGCCGTGCAAACGGCCGGCAACTCCGAGGGCGACCTCAGGAAGAGGAAGGGGCGCTGCTCGTGCGGCTGCCCCTCCTCTTCGGGGCCTGGAAGATGGCTCAATTAGCCGTCTGCAGAGGCCCTAAATGTGAATGGAACTCAGAGTAGCCAAATGCCTGAAAGGATCTGTGCACCTGAAATGTTGGTCCAAAACACACTGCAGAAATAATCCAGTTTGAGACTGCTCTGACTCAATGTTAGGGAATTTTGAGAACTGTAGTTTTGTGAGATATTTAGCCTTCTCTGTCAGAGAGCTCTGCTGCCACAATAAACTACAATTCCCAGGATTCCCTATCACTGAGCCAGGATAGTTAAAGTGGTTGCAAACTATATTATTTCTGCAGTATGTTTTAGACCTTCAATAACAAGCATTGTTGTTATTGTTGTTGTTGTTGTTGTTATCCACCCTCAAGTCAATTTCAACCCCATATCTGCATATATTTTATGTTGTTGTTTTAATTTGTTTGTTTTAACTCTTATCTGATTTAATATTGTTTTAAGGGGAGGGAGGGAATAGGGTTTGGATATATTGTATTTTAACACTGTAAGTCGCCCCGATTGGTCTCAGAGGGGCGGGATATAAATAAATTTTATTATTATTATTATTATTATTATTATTATTATTATTATTATTATTATTATTATTAACCCATGGTGACCCTGTAGATGAGACATCTCCATGATTCCTTATCCTCCACTGCTCTGCTCAGTTTCTACAAATTCATACCCATGATCTCTTTTAGAGAGTCCATCCATCTAGCATGTGGTTTTCCTCTCTTTCTGCTTCCCTCCACCTTTCCTAGCATTATTGTCTTCTCCAATGAGTCGTGCCTTCTCATGATGTGGCCAAGGTATGACAGCCTTAGGAGGAGCCCTGGTGGCGCAGTGATTAAATGCCTATACTTCAGCCACTCACTCACAAGCCACAAGGTTGTGAGTTCAGTACCTCACAACCTTGTGGCACCAGAGCTCTCTGACAGAGAAGGCTCAATGTCTCAGAAAAAATGCAATTCCCATGATTTCCTAGCACTGAGCCAGGTCAGTGTCTCAATTTAAAGTGCACTATTTCTGGCAGTCTGCAAAGGCCCTATGAAACATTTTAAAAGCCTCCTCCCAACCTCCAGCTGAGTTTGCAAGGTATTTTGTGCATTTTTTGATATCATTGTGTTTACATTTCTGGATTGTTCACATTTCTGGATTTCATTGTGAATATTTATGGGAAGATTCAGCACACCAAATGTTTGTTTTGCACAAGATACAATGTTTCACACAAAATACAGTGGTTTGACCAAAAAAGGAAACTGATTCTTTTACAAAACGTCAGAGGAAAGAACTACCTTTCATTCTTGCACCAAGGTGAAAAACCTCGTGGTGACTATTTTTTTAAGCTGGTATATCTTGGTGTATTCAACCATTCTGTCTTCTCAAGGATAAGAAAGTGTAATAATATTTTTTTTACATCCTTGCTTACCAAAGCTTAAAAGCAACAAATTATGAAGTCACATTTCAGAAGCAACATTAAGTAGTGGAAATGAAGCTGCTTGAATGTTTAATAAGTAACGTGTTTTTAGTTTTATTTTTAAAGTAGAAATTTCAGGACATTTAAAGGCATTTTATGGCCATTTTGACAGAATTTTGACATGTTCTATGACATTTTCTTATTAAACCTAAAGGATTAATCCTAAAATAATGAAAAGTAATTAAAGAGTAATGAGGAATGCAACATATTGTGGGTTGTTTTTTTTTT
>CM034710.1:75191581-75202106 GCA_020142125.1 Phrynosoma platyrhinos | reverse complement strand
TCAATTTGCACTATTTCTGGCAGTCTGCAAAGGCCCTTAGATACATATTATAGCTGATCACACTTACAGTTGCATACACAGGTTGCCAAAGATTCCCTCAAAAACAGATCAGCTGGTGACCCATCTCAGTTCCCTTTAGGTGATTTTATGCTCTAGAAGCAAGTGATAAATGGCAGTGAGTTGTGTGTTCAGAAAAATGGTGAGGAGTGTAGTTACTGGATTTCTAATCCATCATATACAATTGTTATAGTATCTTCCTCTCTAATAATTTGCAGATGAAAACCAGGACACATGTGATGAAACAACACCAAAGTGTGGTCAAGAAGGGAAAAGTTATTAAAGAGGAAGACCAAGATAGGAGAGGCTACAGTAGTCTGGGAAGGGCAAGATTCTGTTCCCTCCTCTTCCCACCCACCCACCCACCTACCTCCCAGCTGAATTGGTTTAATGCAAACTACTTTTGCACTGTGAATTCAGTCTGCAGCAGTTGAAGTCAGCTGAGGACAAAGAGGGAAAGTGGGAAGAGGAGAAAGAAACAGGGACATTTTAAAAGCAGCTGAAAAAGTGGGATATAGGATTAATCAGGATTGTATGTGCCAAATCAAGACAGTTGGGGGGTATGTGATGCATGAATAAAAATATTGGTGTATACTAATGTCCTCTCCTTAGGTTACTTGGAGGCCTGCCTACCTTTCCTCTGCTTTGTTATCATTCTTACAGGGGCCCCAAAGAAGAGCTATGCAAGGTGGTGATTGCGTAACTGAAAGCTTTACTTTTACAAGATAATCCAGAATCATTTCCTCTGTTTCTACCACATACTCATGTTGCTTGAGCCACTGCACTCTGCATAATATAGATATCAGATATTCCTACAGAACAGGAATAGCACTATTTAGCCTTCTCTTATACTATAGTCGGTCCTCCTACTATGTAGGAGGACCTTCATGGGGGGACTCCCCCATGAAAATGGAGACTTGCCAATATTCAAGACCCATAGAATTGAATGGGGTGCACCCCCATGGGTGCATGCAGGCATGTGCAGGCAAGGATGCGGCCCATTGATCTTAACGGAGGTCACCTCCCTGTGAATATTCAAAACCGTGGACCTCAACTCCGCGAGAACAGAGGGGTGACTGTACTTTGTTTCATATCAGTGTTTTTCAGCCAAAAATGGGAGGTAATAAAAAATGTGGGAGTGCTAGAAGCTTTGAGGTCCCAAGAATCACACTAGATTAACCACAAAAAGACTATGTACGGGTGATGGACCACATAATTTCTTCATATCTCTCTCTCATACACACACACACAGAGAGAGAGAAGTAGTTGCCACCAGAATTTTCCAATTATCAGTAAAGTCTTCAAAGCAAGACCTGAATTAAATCAGAGCTAAAAAACAGATTTCTCTCCAAATACTGTTGGATGGCAAATATTGGATGTTATTGGACTGCAGCACCCATCTTCTTGCATCACTGATTTTGCTGGTTAGGGCCAATGGGAGTTTCAGTCCAAAGATACTTGGAAGGAATTACTTTCTCCAGCCTCAGTATAAATTATAAACTGCTTTGGCAGGGACATACCACAATGGCTTCAGCAATATTACCGTCAGCACAGCATTCCATAATTGTGACATTATTCTGACACTGCAGGCAGATAGCGACATACAAATACTTAGGACTGTTAGAATGATATTGGGATGAGATGTCAGTTCTTGAGCTATACTAGATCAGCCCAGTATATTTTAGCTACGGTCTAATGATCATTTTTGAGTAAGTCATTTTTGAATTGCTGCTGTAATGGTCTGAAAATTAGGCATTTGATGTTTTAAATAAATCTCTTCTGGAAAGGAATACAGAAACAGAGCAAAATACTTTCATGGAAAACTACACTTCTTCTATATATAATTTTTAATGGCTGTCTGTCTGAAGAAAATACAGTTGAGAAACTATTAGACACTAGTTAAATTAAATGAAATCACAGAGTTTGGAATTCTGCCATAAAGACTTTGTGCATGCAATTCATACCAAATCAGCCCAGGGAGATTCAGAGCTCACACTGAGGTTTTCACCTCTGCCTCCAACATACTTGCACAGTTTTATTAAAGTTAAAGGTGCCAAGGTGATCATCAGTTTGGCACCACAAGTGTAAGTTATTCATAACAGAACCTGTGCTCTTTTATTACACAATTAATCCTGAAAATTGCAATCAAAGAGCTTATTTAACATATGTGACAGGATACCAATTATGAAAGATGCGGAACATTCTTACTCCCACTACTTTTACTTAGAAACTTGTACCCATAAGTTCAGCAAGCTTTGCTTTCAAATTAGTTTGTTTGGTGTTAGGACATAAACAGATGTAACACATATCACTCCCATTACAAAGAGCAGCTTAACAACCTTACCTTTTCTCTTCCCCTAATTCCTTGTAGTAACACAAAACATATACTACAATATTACTGTTGTGTGTTCCTGCACACCCATTCCGTTTCACTGCCTGTGAGACAAACACACAGGAGGGACAGGAAGGGATTCAAGGTTGCTGCTTTTGACAATAACCATATGTGTGAATGGTAATATTTTATTCTGACCTAAGCTGTGAATTTCCCTATTGAAGACCATGCTGGTCCCTTCTTTTACATCATATGGCAACACTGCTGATTCCTACTGAGTGTCAAATGCTTTTAAATGCATCATTAATTGTGATATCCACACCCAAGCCATATTCTGCCAAACAGATTTTTAAAAATTTTTTTATGTTGTAGACAAAACTGGAACTGAAAGTCTTCTAGTGAAAAAATGTATGTAATTAGTAATCTTGGGAAAAACATTTTACATACATCCTTAAAGCCAAAATGGAAGTTTGCACTTCAAAGCCGGTGTTCTGTCAGCTTGTTATGCAATCAAAGGATACACTCCTATGCCATCATGTTGACATAAGGGCACTAAAGAACCTAATACAAATACAGAAAAAGTATATTTTTGCTTTAGTTTTTGGTAAAAATGAATGTCTCACTTTAGAGTTATTTCTTCAAGCTTCAGATAACTTAAAATTCAATATAAAAGGAAGTACTCACTCTTTTAGACCTAGCCTACAGGAGACAAATCCTTCGATTTCTGACCCTTGCCATTTTGCATGTATCAAGTAATAAATCCAAACCACCCAGGTCCTACATTGATTTGGATTATTTCAGCAAAAGCCACATGAATATTCACATGTATTTTGACCCATAAAGAGAGCTTTCTGGGGAGGTAGATAAGCCCTGAGAGCCAAAAGCTCTCCATACTTGATGTAAATATTAAACAGCATGGGAGATACAAAATCGAGATTGGTATAACCCCGTAGCAAAACCTCCAAGGGGCAAAGTAATAATCCTCCATCTTTATTTGCTAGAATTGGCCATCCACATAGAAGAAGAACTACCACAACACATAATCTCTAACACATATCCCATATGGCCTGTCCAGAAGAATACCATAGTCAATGGGTCAAAGCCATTGTTGAAGTTTAAAGGATACACTTCCCTTTCCCCTCTCTTGAAGGTCATCCAACAGGCAGTCCAATGCAAATTAAGCCTGAAGGCCAAATGGACTGGATTGGATCTGGGTACTTTAGTTGCTATGGCTCAATGCTATGAAATTCTGGGAATTGTAGTTTTGTGAGATATTTAGCCTTCACTGTCGGAAAACTGGTGCCACAGCAAACTACACTTCCCAGTATTCCATAAAATGTAACCCTGGCAGTTAAAGTTGTGTGGATTGACCTGGATTATTTCTACAGTGCAGATGCATCCAACAGCATTGATGGACAAATTTATGTACTAAGATCACATGATGTACATGTGAAAATAACTGCTATGACACAGAATTCAGAGACAAATCTGTGTTACTCTGGAATATCAGTATGCAAAGGGATCATGTAGCACCTTTTATCTGAATAAAAGAAGTTATGCTACAATTAATTTATTTCAGTTAGTCTCAAAGGTGCTACAATATCCCTTTGCATGCTATGACATACTTATTGAAACATAGTACTTTTTATCAGCTTTGCTCAGGAGGAATTATCTCCATACGTCCCTTCATAACTGATTTCAAACTTCTGGAAAAGTCTATTTTAGTGTTATTTATTGCTGGTTTCACCAATTTATCTATAACCACAAAATGAAAATTGGAATAAAGTGTTTAAAACACCTCTGTAGTAACTTGATGCAGTGCATTTCATTTGAAATGCTATGATGGTTTTTTTATGTTGTTTGAATACATTTATTTTAAAAATCCAACACGAAATTTCTGAACTATGAACCCAATCAGATATCTGACAGTTGTAGATGCAATAAGCCATCAAGGGTAAAGGTAAATAAACACAGGAGGCTGACCAAACCTGACCAGGCTTCTTGCCCACATTCTTGGGCCATCCAATAAAACTAGACAAGTGAATGAGGTAGAAAGGGACTAGATCAAATATGAAGTTCAAGTCTTGATGTAAAGTGAGTGACTTCATCTCCAAAGTGTCTCACAAACTGTTTTTAATAAGCATTTCACCAAATATTCAAAAACAAACATTTCATAATCCTCATCCCACAGTGCAGCATACTGTGCTGCAATTTCACAGTTGTAAAAAACAGTTGATACAGTTATATTTGTTGCATACTAATTCAAAAAAGAAAAAAAGAAAAGAGGAAAATGGATTGTTAAGTACATTATGATGTACTACAATAATGTAAAGCCATTTCTTCATAGCATGAGAAAACTGGGGGGGGGGGGTTGCAGACTGCCAGAAATAGTGCAAATTGAGTCCACTTTAAGGGTTAGGGTTAGGGAATCATGGGAACTGTATTTTATTGTAGCACCAGAGCTCTCTGACAGAGAAGGCTCAATGTCTTAGAAAAAAACAATTCCCATGATTCCCTAGCACTAACCCTAACCCTTAAAGTGGACTCAATTTGCACTATTTATGGCAGTCTGCAACCCCCCTATGCCACATTGTTTGGAACTGGTCTCTTATTGTAGTTTCATGTGAAGTTTTTTTTTTCTCTTCTTCAAATGTGAGTGATTAGTCATAGATCACCTTGAATCCAAGTATTGATATTTGGGTTCTTTGTAAATTTCCAATTGGGCAAAATTATATGTTTAGCTGTCAGTACAGCCTTGACAACCCATTACATCAGGTATCCACTAAATGCTAGCAATTATACATATGGCCCAATAAAACATATGCATTGTCCATCTTCAATAATGATATTCCTTTCTTGACTTCTGTTCAAAAGGGGTAATAATTTGTCTCACAAACTTGTCACTGCAAGCTACTAAGGGATCCACCTCAATGGTTCAAATTTCAAACCACTCAGAAAAGCTCTGTTGGACAACACTGAGAAGATGCCATAACAGACACCACTGTGTTTTAATACACATAATTTAAGAAGAACATTTTAATTATTCAAAAGGTTCTGCATAACACCGATATATGACATGAAGTTGAGAAATATATCTGCATATTCCATATTTATATTTTATACATTTTACATCAGCAATTAGATATGGCAGACTGAACTAACAAAAACACTCAAAGTCATTTAGCCAAATCACTTAAAACCTGCTTACACTTCCTCAATTACAATCTAATTAACACTTTGGACAGAAAGTTAATTATACTGCTCTTAATTAGAAGCAGACTTTGTTAAAACATCCCAAGTCTTTTTTGTGAGTCAATGAATGCAATTTGGAACATATGAGCTGCCTTATACAAAGTCAAATCGTTGATCTACCTAGCTAGGTGATGTTTATATTGAAAGATCACAACTCTTCAAGGCTCATTTGAAAAATATAATGAGCTGCTGAAGACATCCATCAATGAGTAGTGATAGAGTGATGCTTTGGGTCTGGGACCCAGAGCATCCTGCATTACTCAGATATGGCATCAGTCAGTCATTATAGCCATTATTCTTAATAGTAGCTTTGCAAGCTCTGGAAACATCTCACCCATCACCTTTACATTTATGCCTGAAACTCAACTTGAAACTCTCTGAATGCAAAGCATATGTTGTATTATTAGTCTATCTCCATAAGGTGCACAATTTTTAAAAAAATATATATGAATCCTTGGAACAACTTACAAGATGAGTTTGGCACTGCCTTAGAATTCATACAATAATGTTATTTATTTCATTATAAAGCCTAGTATAATGCCTTAAAGAGAAAAGCAGGGTATACATAAACAAACAAACAAACAAACAAAATTAATGCCTCTTTTCTGTTATCCACAGAACAAAGATATGTTTCAAATGGCTTTTTAAGACTGAATGCATTAGAAGTTTTTATAGGTCATATTTGCTTTAGCGAAAAGAAGAAAATCCCATCATCCTCTACTGAAAAGGTTATCTGTATATATTACTTACTGCGGGTATTTTAAAGTGATTAAATAAATATTTTTTAAAAAGAAAATCCCATCATGTCATGCAGTCAGGGCATATGATACATCAGGGGTCCCCAAACTATGGCCTGTGGCTGAACCCGGCCCGTTGAGGCCTTTCAACCGGCCCACAGCCGGTCTTGGCGCCGCCGCCGCCACGCACGTGCAACACGGCCGCCATATTGTGTTCCAAAAAGGCAGCCGGCATCGCACGCGCATGCACACAACTCCAGACACCATTTTGGAACACAAAAAGGCAACCGAGTTGTGCGCATGCGCGCTCACACACACATACGCGCGCACCCATCTCCAGCCGCGATTTTTTCCCCGGCCCTCCGATGATCTGGGGGACAGAAAACCAGCCCCCAGCTGAAACAGTGTGAGGACCCCTGTGATACATGGATGTTCCCAGTAATAGTTATCTTAGAGTAAGCCTCTCTTTCCTCCCTTATACTGCCTGAAAGACCTCTCTCAGAGGATAGTAATCATCATATCACAAGGTTCCATTATTCCAGTTAGCATTCTGTATGGGAAAAATAGGATGTTTCATCATGTAATGGTTCAATCTATTTTGTAAACTGAGGTGGCAAAAGTGCAGCCCCTGGGCCCCAGGCAGCTTCCAACCATTTTTGTAGCCCAGACAGCAGTAAGATGACCCCCCCCCCAAAAAAAATCAGCCTCTCAAACCCAAACTCTCTCCTTCAAATTTAAAATAGAGCCTTATTTTCAGGACCACCAAACCATACAAAACCCCAGTATGTAGTCCCATCTCATGATCCCACATCCCACAACATCATCAAAATTGGCTGAAAACAAAAACAGATGTGAGATCATATCAGTTCCAGTTTAAGAAAGAAAAATGTCCATGCAGCCTTCCAGGGGAGAAAACTGTCACCTAACACAGTAACTCACAGTAACTGTAAATAATTTCAGATGGAACTGAAGGGTAGAGGAGGAATGTTACTCATCACAGGGAATCTGCTGAGATGGCATATCCAAGATTTTAAAAATGTATTTTCCCCGTAACCTTTGACTCATTTATCAGACAGACAGCTTCCAATCAACCTCCAGTTTTTATAGAGTCCAATCCATTCTACATATAATTTTACCTGTGTAAGAGAAGAACAGAAACTTCATTCTGCAACACAGCATTCCAAACAGACTTTTCTATACAAATACAGATGAATAACAACAATAGGTTGACAAGAGATGAACACTCCAGAAATACATAAAAGTGGAATTTCTCTCTCATCTACTCCTTTTTAGAGAACAAAATGAATTAATGAAAATTCTTCCCAGGCCAGATGCTAGTTTAGAAAAAGCACAGATCATGAATTTATTTCTTTTAATAGCATCAGAAGGCTGACATTGCAAATCTCATTGGTTTTTCTTGATAAAATTCATCTTTCTTAGAGCTATAGAAATAGGAGCCATATGCACAGTTCACATAACACTCTGCACAAATGTAGGGTCATTTGCCTTGTAGTTGTGTGCTTTCAAGTCATTTCCAACTTATGGTGACCCTAATGCATTTTCTATCATGGGATTTTCTTGACAAGATTAGTTCAGCAAGGGTTTGTTGTTGCCTTCCTCTGAAGCTGAGAGATTCTGACTCACCCAAGTCACCCAGCAGGTTTCCATGACCAAGTGTGGATTCAAACTCTGTTCTCTATAATTACAGTCCACAGTGTTCAAATGACTACACCACACTGGCTCTGTCATCTACCTACTGGGTGCCAATAAGCTACAACTAGAATGGCTGCATCTGTCAGTTTGGTGTCTCCCACATTCAGGTTTTATTGCGGGGGGGAGTTTAGCTCATCTTTTAAGGATTTCACCAGCTTCTCACAAATAAGCCAAATGAGATCCCCAGCCCTATGAGCTGTCAAAATTACATGTATGCAGCTCTTCCTAGAATTGTACCTGCCTAGCAAAGGTAGTCCCTTGACATGATTGTCTAGTTGTAATCGACTATAGGAGGCAGTGCTCATCTCCATTTCTAAGCTGAAGAGCCAGCATTGTCTGAGGACTGCTATGGTGGTCATGTGGCCAGCATGACTGCACCGAATGCTGTTACCTTCCTATTGAAGTGGTACATATCTATCTACCTGCGTTTGCATGCTTTCGAACTGCTAGGTTGGCAGAAGCTGGGACTAGTGTCAGGAGCTCACCCCATCATGCAGCACTCAGGCCTTGAACTGCCAACTTTCCAATCTTCCAATCATCAGAACTGGCATCTTAACCACTAAGCCACCACATCCCTCCTGCCTGCTATGCAGGCATTAGTTTATCCCGTCAGAAAAATAGCAGTGAAGACCCTAACTCAACACCATAAACATGAGAGATTATACTGGGATTTCTAGATTAAGAGCTAAGGACTTTTCTCTAAATTAATCAGTTACTTTTGCTTTCCCCCCAAACTTTTGGATTTTTCGAATCTCAAGATCATTACATCCCAGTGAGGAAGAACTTTGTGAATTTTGGGGAAATGTTATCAAAACATGCGCTCAACCAAATTCTCAGCTATTCCTAATCAAATCATACAACACAGATCACAAAGTGCTACAAGCAGAAAGCAGGCACATGGTTGAGCAGCATAACTGTGGCCTGAATCTTATTTGCAGTTCTAACTCAAGTAGGCACACTAAATCAATGGAATCTATATAAAGTTGGACCCACTATTCAACAGTTCTTTCAATGGACGTCTAGTTGGAATTACCAATAGGACCCAGACCTAGGCAAATATAGAATTTCAGATGATTTAGGCAAGAAGATGGTACAAGCAAGAAAGAATGTCCTATAGCAGGAGTAGGCAACCTTTCCCCTTTAAGGGCCGAGGGACTTCAGCTCCCAGAAGCCTCAGCCATGTTGGCCAATAGTCCCATGTTGGCCAATAGCTCCTGGGATTCTGGGAGCTGAAGTCCCTCGGCCCTTAAAGGGGAAAGGTTGCCTACCCTGTCCTAGAGGAAATGGCCAAATTATGTCAGCCTGCATGACCCATGTGACTCAAAGGGAGTGAGATTTTTCCCCAGTAGTAAATATAGAACTTTGCCACATGAGACTAAAATGCAGAATGTTAACAGGATAAAAGTGTCTTTGCTTGATACTTGTCAAATGACATTGTGTCCATCCTGCTGCCACCCTGTTACTGAAATGCACCTTTTCATTGACAAGCAAAACCCATAAATAAGCTTTCAAAGTAGCTATTACAGGTATTGTAGAAAGGCTATGAAAGAACTAGAAAATATTCTAAAATCAAAGATATACAACTCATCCCAAAAGTTAGAATCATGCAAGCCGTCATATTCCCTATTACCATGTATGGATTCAAAGATATAGCCGTGTTAGTCTGTAGAATCAGTATGTAGAGAGATCTTGTAGCACCTTTGAGACTAACAGAAAGAAAGAAGTTGGCTGCATGAGCTTTCGTAGACTTCAGTCAACCTCCTCAGATGCTTTTGGTGGAGTGGAAGTCAGGGACAGATATATATATGCCCTTGGTATGTGAGAATGTCAATTCAAATTCAAAATCATTTGTGTATGCAAATGAAATAGCAAGTCCAGATTTAACTATGGTTGTTTGTGGACAAAGACTTACCCATTGGGTATGGAAATGAAGTGGCAAGACCAGTTTGGGCTTGGAAACCAGCCTGTAGATGGGGAGAATAGATGAATGTAGGATGCCCCCATGAGGATAGGGTCAGATAGTGTTGAAATGTACGTAGTGAGCCAGGAAGCCATTGTCCCTGTTCAATCCATTGCTGAGAGATTGCAGTTTATGATCAATTCCAATTCTGCTGTTTCTCTTTCCAATCTACCTTTGTAGTTCTTTTGTTCAAGAACTGTTGTTCTGAGATGGAATGTCCAGGGAGATTGAAATGTTCAGCCACTGCTTTTTGTGTATTCCTATTCCTTTGTGAGAGCGGGACAGTTAAGAAAGATGATAGGAAGAAAATCAATTCATTTCAGATGTGGTGCTGGAGAAGAGTGCTGAGGATCCCATGGACAGCCAAAAAGTCAAACAAATGGGTCCTAGAGCAGATCAAGCCAGAAACTTCCCTGGAAACCAACTGCCTCGGCAGACGGCTAATTGAGCCGTCTGCGAGGCCCGGAAGAGGAG
>CM034710.1:75152562-75163083 GCA_020142125.1 Phrynosoma platyrhinos | reverse complement strand
CTCCAAGTTTGGTTCAGCAACAATAGCTGTCTTAATATTTCTTAGTGCTTCCAATTTATAATGCCTGAAGGAGCTCAACTACATGGGACTCTTGATGGATCCTGGAACTGGGGGAGTTATGGGCATCACTAGGGAGTGGGTGTGTGGGTGGAGACCACACCAGGTGACACCCCAGAGGCTGCAGCACCACCACCCCACAGTGACTGCTGCCGCAAGGGCGGGAGGTGGTGTTATGCCTTCCATTCAAGGTCTGGTGCAGCAGCCCACCCAGCAGCCACATCAGACTCTAAATGGGCTGTCTTGAAGCCATCTGCTGCTGGGGGGGGGCAGGCAAGCAGGAGGGAAGGAGTGCAGGACAATCCATCTTCTACCCTCCTCAGCCCTTTTGGGGCATCCACACTGGGTGACACCTACCACAGTGATGACAATCTCCCAAAAGCTAGGCTAGGGACAGATTGAGCCCATCCTGAAAAGAACAGGCAAAATTGGACCATCAAGACCAGCCTACCTGTTTTGAGCTTCCCCCAATCTTAAAAACAGTTCCAGGGGCCCCAGGTAAGACTTACATCTGGTTTCACCCATTGTCCTACTTTGTCCTATGCCCAACTACATTCCCTTAGCGCTATCCAGGGCTGGGAATCAACCCTGAGACCATTCCCAAATCAGAATTTTACTCCTAGGACAAAAAACAAAAACAAAACAGCAACAAGCAATGTTCTCTACTCTGTTTCTTCATTGGTGGAACTCCATGGTCCTTAAACAGGGTAACTAATGTCATGGTTGCAGATTATACATATATTTCATACATATAGTTCAAAAGCTCTTATATTTGGACAACCAAAAGCACTGGTGGAATTTGGAAGAGAGCAGGATTTGCTCCTGTTCTCTAGAATACATGTCCTTTACTTCTGCTCTCTTTCCTTATTAAAAGGGTTTATTTTTCCCCCACCAGGTACCTCATCAAATTGTAATCCTTTTTTAAAATGTTAAAAATAGATACAGCTCCCATAGCAAGATACTGGGATGATTGTTACGTCACAATGCCTAATGCATATGACTGTTGAGAAACTGCCACCAGCTGATAGTAACTCGAGATATTTGGGCAAAGCAAGTTACTTCCTTGACTCTGCTCCCAGAAAGACAAATTATCATGACATAAGAAACATGCATACAGACTGATACTGGAAACACCTGGAAATGTAATTAACCTCCCAGCCCTTGAGGTACCAAGAAAAACTGCTGATCATTTCTCTCTCTCTCTCTCTCTCTCTCTCTCTCTCTCTCTCTCTGTGTGTGTGTGTGTGTGTGTGTGTGTAAAAAGATTCATACTGTCCTGGTTCTTTCTGAGTAAATAGTCCTCTTACAATAATACTGCTTCGGAATGCAAACTCTTGACTTATTCTATCTGTCTCTTCCAGGTAAACCAACCAGTACAGATTTGCAAATAGACTAGAAATCTCACTTTTAGCACAACAAGAACTTTGCTAGGCAGCTGCAGTGTGAGATAACCTATTTGAAGAATCTTCAAAGGAAAATATATTACTGTGTCTACTTAATTATACATCAAAGACTACTTAGGAATGAATTCTGTTGTCTGCAATGTTCAATTTTTTAGCCTTCTGTCTCCATAATAATTTGAGACTATTGCTACTAGGCTTAACCATGAATTTGTATTTCCTACATTTAAGATATTAAAGGTATCCAAATGTCCTATTCAAGCCCATTCCAGTCCTAAAGTTAAATATTCTCAGTCTAGATTTCTTGTCTTTTCTCTTGTTCTCAGTGAAATAATTTCCTAATTGCTGTTTGTTTGGTTTTTTTTAAACTAATCATTTAAGAGCAGGTAGGGCCATTGATACCAATTGTGCACTTGTATCTCCATTTCCAGTCATTTCTATTTTTTCTCATAACACAATTTTCCACAACAGATATTTATATATCAAGGCTATCTCATTTTACAAATACCAAAATGGAATGAATTTTGATTTCCATCTGGCACACTATTAGCCTGGAAACACTTTTTGTTATATTTATCTGTGAAACATCATGGGTAAACACACAGTAGAATGTCTGTCAATTTAGCTGCATCCATTTGTAGAGAAAAAAATCTCAAAGCTGGAGCCTTCCCATTCTGCAGAAAATACAATTAAGTGAAATGAAAAATAAAATGCAGATTTTTAAAGGCTTGGGCCTTAGTTTCCAAGTCTAATATGTGTAGGTATGTTAGGAAGAAATGCCTTTGCTCAGAGCATTTATATGATCATTAAAGGTAAAAGTAAATCTCTCCTGTATGCACAGGCTAAACACTACTTTAAATCTAGCTCTTCATCTGCCGTAAATCAGTCTCACTATAAAAATGTACATGGAGTGGATATGCCCTGTAATATAGGTAGAGCATGGAAAAGTTCCTTTTTCATACAATAACTCAGCATCCTCATGCCAGCTATCCATCAGTGATAGTGGCTGGGAGTTGTTATCCAAAAAGAAATTTTTCCAAGCTCTGAAACTTTTCTAAGCTCTTTTTATACTCAAGATATAGGAGGACAAGGAAAGAGAAGGACATCACAGGGGCTCAACAAATGGCCCCTAAGGGGTGACGTCCCATCGCTCCTTTCCTTGCTGGATCAGGGCTGCAGCAATCGTACACTGCACCCCTAATCCAGTGGTTTGCTGCTCTAAAAAGAGCTGGCAAATGCTGCTCCTTTTTATAGCAGCAAAAAGCTACTTTTGTCACTTTGGCAGCAATTTTTCAACACTCCTTTGGTGCAGCATGTGTGAACGCTGCGCCAAGGGAGCGTCCTGATGCTGAATGCCATCTATTTGGGTGGGTGGCAGGGTGGCCAGCGTGCAGTTGCCACACCCTCACTCCACCTCCAGGCCAGCCCTTTTGGCCGGTCTGTACAGCCCTTCAGTTAACAAAGCATCTGCCAGCGAAGCTCTTTTTAAAATGTACTTTTATGCTTGGTTCTCTAGCTGTTTTGAACTACAGTTCCCATAATTACTCACTGCTGGCCAAGTTGGAGGACCAAAAGTTGGGAACCATGATTTTTTTTTTTTAAAGCAGCGGGGAAGATGGTGAAAGAGGGCTGGAGAATATATAAATTCCAAAAATCAGTCTTTCATCTTGCCATTTTATATAAGGGGCATCATTGTACTATGCCACCGTATTTAATGGGACTTGAGCATCCATGGATTTTGGTATCCAGGGAGGGTTCTGAAACCAAACTCCAGTGGATACCAAGGGACCATTGTAATATTTGTTAAACTGAGTTATACTTGTATTTCTTCAAGAAGAAAAGTAAAAAGAAATGCACATCAAAATGCAAGAATCTATGCTGGAGTTTTTAAGATTTTTATTTTTATTTCTTGTTCATGTGGAATTATAAACTGTTCTGAATTAATGTGTGTTTTCATAGTGTGATTCATTTAATTTCTATTTTAACCTTGGTTTTTTATTTGAAATAAATTTAATAGCATTGGAAGCTACTTTGCATTCTATCTCCATAAGAAAGGTGGAATATATATCAAACAAACTAACAAACAAGGCATTCATTCAAAGTGGCACAGCATTTGTTATAAAATGAAGTACAACAGCAAGATAGTGGAAGAACATTTCCCTGCATATAGCAGCGTCCCATTTTCCAAGGACTGTGCATATTGCCATTTTTTTTTCACCCCTGAGATTTTATGAAGCTGAGGTTGGCCTTACTATGAAAAGCTGCTTCAGGCAGCAGAAACCTGAAAGAGTGTCCTGCTTCACTTCAAAATCCTTTCTTTGTGTCTCATTTTAAAAATGAATAGGGGAAGGTGTTGTTTTTAACTTTACACTTGAAATGTGTGAATGTCTCTGATTGTCACTGTCATGTAAGAGAATTCTGTGCATGACTACTTAGAAATAAGTCCCCCAATAAGCATGTCTGGATACCAGCCACCCTAAAAACCTTTCCATGGTGGTGGGACTGGGTAGTCCTATGAAGCAAGAGGCTATGAATACATTGATAATCTTGTGACAATCCTGTTACATCCTGAATAACTTTCAAATATGCTTTTGTTGCTTTAGTCAGATAATAGATTTTTTTTTGTTAAGAATAAACCTAAAAGTTGTAAATATGTGGCTGGTATTGTGAATAAAATATTCAGTATGATTGCTGAAACAGAAGGTTAAGTAAATATTTGTTATTGCTCTGTGCAACAAGGCAATCGTCCTACTTGGTATTCTTGGCTAGATTTGTTCAGAAGGGGGTTGGCAGTGCCGCCTTCTGATATGGAGAGAATGTGACTTGCCTTTCACCCAGTGGGTTTCCATGGCTGAGCAGAGATTTGAACCTTGGTTTCCAAGGTCCTAGTCCAATGCTCAAACCTCTACACCACAGCTGGCTCCTATGTAAATAAGATAAAACTCAATCAATGAAGCCACATCTCTGAGTCTGAAAGACAGGTCAGTTGAAGATACGGGGATTTGGAGGTCTCTCATTCATTGGGTCACCATAAGTGAAAGTTGATTTGAGAGGTGCTAACAACAACAAACAATTATGCTAACTAAACTCTAGTTACAACTATGGCTTGCATATGTGTCAGACTCTTCAACTGACCCATTTTGATTCAGATTTCATCCTAGGATAGCAAAGAAGAAAGAAATGAACATTACACTGTTGACATGACTGACCACTAAATGAAATGTTCCCAGTTCTGGCCTTCTGTCTTCTTTCACTACTTCTAATGCTAATTTTGGTATTTCTGATTCTAACACCAATTTATTAACTGTTCTGGTGCCCTTTTGCCATTGCCCCATTTGGGTAGGAAGAAGACATTTGTTAGAAGAATGTGAAAAGTAGAGGTGTAGCTATGGGAGAGGGACCAAATGAGGGCAATGCCCCTTCCCAATTACGAATTCTGCCCCATAACATTGCAGAGACTGAGACCCGAAAACCATTCACACCAAGAACTCTTATTTTCTGTGATTACATTCCCCTTGTAACTTTGCCCCTTTTCTTTGGGTTCCTAAATACTATTTCTAAATGCTCAATCTACGTTTTAAGATACAGCAATCCTAGCAATTTGGGGACTGAAGGAAAATGTCATGGGAGAGGGCAGCAGAATTCTTTTTTGGATGGGCAATGCCATCATATTGCCACCCCCCTGTTGCAACCCAGCATCAGAACAATTCATGCATCTATACTTCCAGTGTAGTGCCAATCCAGGGAGATCACTCACTGCTCATGGGTCAATCATTTTAATCTAGCCATGAAGAAGAACCTCAAGAATAAGTATTTCTCACACAGCAAGAGATTGTTGAAACTACATCTCAGTTTCTAGGTAACTTGCAACAGATCTTCACAGGTATGCAATTAAAACCTTGAGTCAAACAACTGAAGCCACATGCATTATTTAGACATTTTATCTTTGTGTGCTTGAATGGAATATTTCATTTTAACTATTCAGATACCACTATGTTAATCATCTTTCAATAGGCATAATAAATCCTGTATGTTCCTTCTGAAGATTATTTTTAAATCCTCAAGGGTGTGATGGGAGGAGCACCTTGAGAAATTCAAATTCCTTGTATCAGTACTTCCATTATGAAATCTGTTTTTTGAAATCAACATTTCAAAGGATAAAATTAATAGGCTGCATTGCAAAAGGTATGTTATAAAAATGCCGCATAGACTTTTAAGATTCAAGAGTCTTTTGTCCAAATATCTCAGACTTTCAAATCTGTTAGATCTTGAAAACCGAAATTATATCCTTACCCCTAACCCACATCCTGTAAAACAATGAGTTTGGAGTAATCTGAGAAATAGATTGCATATGAAAATGCTACAAGAGTTTACAGATTAAAAAGTCTGTACCAAGTCATCAAATGCTAAAGAAGAAAGCAAATTATATTAATGGTAATTACAAAAATGTACAGTGTTTGATGGAATGTACCTTTATATTCCTAAAGGTACGCAGTACTGAAGATCATTGTGAGGAGTAACCAGAGGCAACAAAGGACAAAATGTCTTTTGCCTTAATAATGTCAGAGTGCATTTTGGTGAACCTAGTGTTTCATATAGGACTTAAGAAAGTCTGGAATCCATCTTCTATAGAACAATTAAAGATCCAGAAACCCAGCTCTTGTTTGCTTTTGATCACCTATTATTGTGCCATATCTAGTATGCTCCAACTAACTGTGCAACATACACATTTTAGAGAAGGGGCATCCCATGGCCCTGATGCCAAATGTGGGTCTTGGCTTCATTTCATGTACCACTCACCTGATGTCAAAATCCCTCTGGAAATTATTGGTTAGTGACTCTCCTACAGTGGGTTTCCCTACTCCTGATGCCTACTAGGTTCAGGGGAAGTGAGGAAGAGTTAGGGGCTGACTGAGAAAGAGAAAACTGTGGATTCACACAGCTTTGGCTCTGACCCCAATAGCTTCAGTCCCGCTACTATGCAACCCCCCATTACCCCTAGAAACAATTTATTTAAAAAAAAAATCACCTCTGTTTTAGAGGCTACCACTTCAGTTTTGATTTATTTTTTAAAATTTCAACACTCAAGATGGAGCTATTGTCCAAAATGGCAGCTCTGCAGAGAACTCACTCCACTCCTCCATATAACATTTTGATACAACTATTCATCATCACCTTGAGTCATTCCTTGACCACACCAATGGTAAGCAATGACAATGAAAAGGGGCAGTGAAACTCTCAGTATAAAGAATTACATAGTATTAATCACAGAAGTAAAAAAGAAAACAGAAAAAAATAGTATAAACATTTTTTTACTTCTGTGTTTAATTGTTGATTTCATTTTTTTCTTTTTTGTTATATAAAGTTGTATGTATGTTTTTTCTCACTTCTATATCTTAAACTCAATAAAAAAAATAGCAAAAAAAAAAAAGAATTACATAGTATGAATATATGTGGGTATGGAGAGAAGGTAGAGCTGCACCAGCCCTACCATCAGCCAATAGAAAGTGAGCAGGCAGCAGCCAATCAAATTGAAAGCTGGAGATGAAAAATAATCAGTTGGTGACTGTTAGATAGTCAGTTTATGGCAGGGGTAAGCAACCTTTCCCCTTTAAGGGCCGAGGGACTTCAGCTCCCAGAAGCCCAGGAGCTATTGGCCAACATGGGACTATTGGCCAACATGGCTGAGGCTTCTGGGAGCTGAAGTCCCTCAGCCCTTAAAGGGGAAAGGTTGCCTACCCCTGGTTTATGGTGCTGTCTTTCACTTTGTGGAAGGCTGAGTGGCTGGGGTGGCTAATGGGTTGGAACCAGGAATGTGTCTCTGTGTGTGGTGGGGGGCATTATGTAGAAGAGCCACCAGATCTTTGGAACTAAGAGATAGGTTGGGAACCTATCCAAAGCTTCTAAAAAGTGAATTGGGCTTCCATGTCTCTAGTTGACTACTCCAGCGTGTTTAAGATAATATTATGATAGAATATTCTTTCCCTCTCCCATGCTGATATGAACTCAAGACTTGGTATTAATTCATGCTTTATTTAATTTATCTTTATTTACTACCCCCCTGTATTTGGAACCCCACACAACAAAGACATTGTTTCATTAAGGCCTTTGACAAGGTCTCCCATGATACTCTTGCAAAAAAGCTCATAAAATGTGTGCTAGACAATGCTACTAGTATGTAGTTGGTTGATAGAACAAACCCAAAGGGTGCTCGCCAATGGCTCCTTCTCATCCTGGAGAGAAGTGACCAGTGGTGTGCCACAGAGTTCTGTCCTGGGCCCAGTTCTGTTCAACATGTTTATCAATGAGTATAATGAGGGAATAGGGGCTGATCAATTTTGCAGATGACACCAAATTAGGAGTGATGGCTAATACCCTAGAGGACAGGATCAGAATTCAAAAGTACCTTGACAGATTAGAGAGTGGTGCCAAAACTAACAAAATGAATTTCAGCAGGGAGAAATGTAAAGCACTACACTCAAACAATAAAAATGAAAGCCTCAGGAATTTGATGGGTGACACCTTACTTGACAACAGTATGTGTGAAAGGAATTTGGGAGTCTTGGTAGACCACGGGTTGAACATGAGTCAACTGTTTGATACGGCAGCTAAAAAAGCCATTATGATCCTCAGCTCCATCAATAGGAGTGTGCTATCTAGAGGGGAGTAATAGTACTGCTCTATTGTGCTTTGGTCATATCTCACCTGGAATACTGTATCCAGTTCTGGGTACTAGAGTTCAAGAGGAATATTGACATGCTGGAACGTGTCCAGAGGGGGGCAACCAAAATGGTGAAAGGTCCCAAAACTATGCCCAATGAGGAGCGACTTAGGGAGCTGGATATGTTTAGTGTGGGAAAAAGAGGATTAAGAGGTGACATGAC
This sequence comes from Phrynosoma platyrhinos, assembly GCA_020142125.1. Taxonomy (NCBI): domain Eukaryota; kingdom Metazoa; phylum Chordata; class Lepidosauria; order Squamata; family Phrynosomatidae; genus Phrynosoma; species Phrynosoma platyrhinos. Next base: position 75,154,742 of record CM034710.1, on the reverse strand, counting down.
AGCTCTGTTTAAATATTGAAAGGGATGTTATATTGAGGATGGAGGAAGCCTTTTTTCTGCTAGTCCAGAGACTAAGGGCCTTATGCAGACTGCCAGAAATAGCACAAATTGAGTCCACTTTAACTGCTCTGACTCAGTGCTAGGGAATCATGGGAACTGTAGTTTATTGTGGCACCAGAGCTCTCTGACAGAGAAGGCTCAATGTCAGAAAAAACTACAATTCCCATGATTCCCTAGCACTGAGCCAGGGCAGTTAAAGTGGACTCAATTTGCACTATTTCTGGCAGTCTGCAAAGGCCCTAAGACATGGAACAAAGGATTCAAACTACAGGGAAAGTGCTTCCACATGAACATGAAAAAGTACATCATGATGATAAGAGCTGTTTGATAGTGGAACATGCTGCATTCAAGTGTGGTGGAGTCTGCTTCTTTGGAGATTTTTAAACAGAGGTTGGATGGCCATCTGCCCATTAGTTTTCGGGCACAGTACAAGGTGTTGGTTATGACCTTTAAAGCCCTACATGGCTTGGGTCCAACCTATCTCTGGGACCGCCTCCTTCCGTATAACCCACCCAACGCGCTCCGGTCCTCTGGAAGAAATTTATTACAGCCAATAAAAACTAGGCTGTCAATGACCTCCCAGAGGGCCTTTTCTGCTACCGCTCCCAGATTATGGAACGGCCTGCCGGACAAGATCCATCTTATTTCCACCTTAGACAGCTTTAAGAAGGCTGTTAAGACGAATCTCTTCCAGCAGGCCTTTCCTCTATAATTATCACGGCCCAAAGAGTCAAATAACTCTATCCCTTAGATGCTGCTGTTGATGATGTTGTATTGTTATGATGTCTGTTTTTTATATGTTGTTTTATCTAATATTTTAAATTGTTCTAGTTTAATAATTTTTTAATGGGTGGGGGGTTGTAATTGGATCTATTTATTGATGTTTTTATTGTTGCAAGCCGCCCCGATTGCGTTGCAGAGGGACGGGATAGAAATTATTATTATTATTATTATTATTATTATTATTATTATTATTATAGCAGATAGGGTTGAGTTAAGAGCAGAGAGAGTTACAGAGAGGAAAAATTATTGTGAGGTTTCTAGATATAAACTGAGTGTTAAAGTCCAGAAGTGAGGGACTTAATACCTGTGAAGAATTCCAAGTGAGGGAGTAATAGTGAAGAGATACCCTGAGGGATATAGATAGCCATAGGGGCAGGTTTATTAATTAGGATCAAGGAATGTAATCCAGAAGAAGGACTGTGTGAAGGTCCTGGATAATAGTAACTGAGTGTTAAAGTCCAGAAGTGAGGGACTTAATACCTGTGAAGAACTCCAAGTGAGGGAGTAATAGTGAAGAGATATCCTGAGGGATATAGATAGCCATAGGGGCAGGTTTATTAATTAGTTCACACTAGTATTTTTGTAGTGAGGAGATCCGAGTGGAGTCGATGTTGCAATTCTGAATCAAAGTTCACACTATTTATGTTTACCCTGATCGAATCTCTCTGGCGCAATTTAACCCTGTTGAAGATCACACTTACTGAAGCACAGATTCAAAATGAATCCTCCATATCGATGACATTTGATCATTTTCAGGGGGAGTTCTGTCAATCAAATGATGCGCACCTACATCACACCACTTCCATTGTCATAGGAGGAAATGGGGGGGGATGGGGGGTTTAAAGAGTCATTATCCTGGGAAAATGACTTCCTGAGAATGAGGGGAATGAAGAGGGAACAAAGATGGAGCAATCGTTCCCTCCTCCTCCCCCTCCTCTTCTTCCTCACCTTCCCAGCCTTTACTTTCGAGTAGAGCCCGGGCCGCTAAGGGGAATAAAGAGGGAGTGATCCTTCCCTCCTCCTCCCCCTCAGCTTCCCAGTCTTTACTTTCGAGTAGAGCCCTGGCTGCTGGGGAGATACAAGAGGGAGCAAGTCTTCCAAACCAGTGCGGTGCAGTGGTTTGAATGTTGGACTGGGACTCTGGAGACTAGTGTTTGAATCTCAGCTCAGCCATATAAACTTAATGGGTGACCGTGGGCTAGTCACACTCAGTCAGCCTCAGACCATGGCCATAGTAAACCCCCTCTGAAGAAACATGACTAGAAAACCCTGTGATAGGTTTGCCTTATGACGTTATCACACAGGGCAAATCTGCTGGTTAATCTACACAAATCCCA
>CM034710.1:75053481-75074782 GCA_020142125.1 Phrynosoma platyrhinos | reverse complement strand
CGCTGAAATGACGCTGCTTTAGGGCCAGTGTGATAACGTCCTCTGCCTTGAGCATTAAAATGTCCAATGCCAGCCCTGAAAAATATATTTATTGAGGTTGGACCCTTCTATTTGTTTTGTCACCAGTGTACCATGTTTCACTGGCATGAGTAATTTTACATGTAAATCTACTTCATCTGGAAGTTATAATCTTAGGACAGAATCACTCTGTAAATCTTACATTAAAAAAAGGATTAGTAAAATCCCAACACACATCTAGGTTGACTGAAAAACTCACAAAGATTGAAATCAATTGGCCTTTCTTTTCATGTATCATGGTGTTATATACTTTCCAACATGAAATACTTTTACTAAGGAGAGAAAAAAATCTATCAGAATGCAAGTGTGGCACCTTAACAGGTAACCTGTGGGTTTCACTATTTGACATGTTTTTAAAGTACTGAGTATTGCTGTAGAATGTGTTCCACTGTGCTATCATATTAGATGCACAGAAGCAGAATTTTGCTCCAAACAAAATTGAGTGAAGAGAAAGGTCAGGCTGCAGTGACTTCAATTTGCTCACTATGACACTTTAAATACATTCTGAGTCTTATTTCTTACATAGCTTGAGGGCTTGTATTGTACAAGCTTTTTCTTGGCAAAGTTGTAAAACTCTCACACCACTGATAGATATCCTGGACAAAAACAATTAAAAATAAATAAAAATAAAATCCCAACAGCATCTATATGTAGGATCCCTTTCAGAGAATTGTTCCAATTTAAGATCATAAAAGATCTCCAGATTGTCCATTTCCACACTAATGAAATATTATATATAAAGGAAGCATGTGTATCACTGATTGTGAAATGTGCAACAGCTTATACTGACTTGGGTACTGCCAGCAAAATCAATATTTGCAATTCATTTTCCAAGTGACAGTATTTTCCTACAGAGATATTATCTTTGTGGAAAAAATTTCTCATGTGTTGAAGCAACCCTCCAGGCAATTTGAACAATGACCATGCCTCAGTACACATTGACATTTTTTTATTCTTACTGCTTGGATAAAGGTTGACAGTTTAGATTTAAATATTATCCAGTTATGAGAATGACACCTGAGGATTCTGGGAACTGTAGTCCAAAATTTAACTTTTTCAGGCTCTGGTTATCATTCTTCCCCATGAATCAAGATCGTCAAGGGGAGTGCTGGGCCACATGCTTAGGATTGCCATTTGTTCCGGAAAACCTGGAAAATACTATTGAAAGGAATGAAAAATGTCCCGGCCAACTGGGCCAATTGAAGGAGTAAATCCCAGATTTCTCTTTCGTCTCAGGCTGATTCTTCCTTATTCTTCCATTCTCTCCCCACTTTCTTCAACAAACCCAGAAGGTGGGAAAGGAAAAGAGGTGAGCAGAGATAGCCTTTTGTTGTGTGAAGATTGTGTTGGTGGCTTGAGCCTAGGGCTAGGGAGGACGGTGGCAGTTCATTTCCAAACAGAGTGTAAAGGGAATCCCATTACTCTCTAGGGCTGCTTGGAAACCTCCTTCTCTTCATACCAGCTGTCAGGAGAAAGAATAAAAAAAAGAGCTGTTAGCTTGATACTGGCACTGAGGTTGACGTATAATGGTAGAAAGTGTGCAATGATGAATGTGTTGAATTTGCACAATCAGAATGCAAATTAATAATATGTATAATTATAATAATTTGCATAATATGCAAAATAGATGTCAGGATATGAGGGACTGGCCCCTCAACATGCTCAAACCTTAATAAGTGAGGACAGTGAATATCAGTAGCAGAAAATTTGCAGTTTTAGCAATTATTCTATGGATCCAATTTTCTTAGCTAGAATTGTTAAGTCATTCTCCACATCTTTTTAAATTTTAATGAAACAGGGCACAATATTTTTTTTATATTTCTGGAGAGTTAGGATTACTAAACAATCTGTTTTATTCTGCACATTTATCATAATTTCTCTATTTGTCCATAGGTTTTTACAGTTTATTTTGTTTTATATGTATAGATCTTTACAGCTGGCCATCACTTTTTTGTAGCAGATTACTGATGAATGGCACCAAATGTCACTTCATTAGCCACTTTGAGTCCCATATTGGGAGATAAGCAGAATATAACTCAAAGAGAGAAAAACTGATGTCCATCCCTTCTTCAGTCAGAGCTAATGGTTAGGAAATACTTGAAAATGTATTACATGTTTGCAAATAGAAGCTAGGGCCTTTTGGAAAGTACAGCCCTAGAGTAGAATAGGGAAGGGATATAAGCTGAGTGCATATAAATAAGTAGAAGCTTTTGAGTGCACAGGAACATAAGAAGCCTAATCAAATCCTAAATTATGTCCACACAGTATTGTATATAGGAAGCCCACAAACCAGTTAGGAAAATAACAGTATCCTCCTGATCATGCTCCCCTACAGCGTATATCCAGAAATAAACCCTCTCTAGTACTGAACTGAATATTTGTCCATCACACTGGACCTATAAGATGGTGGTTCAGCTGGTTCATTGGTCCAATCCAGTGCCCAAGGAGAGGCCCATGAATTTCCAACAGCTCCCTCCTGACACAAAAAACAACTCATGGCATTCCTTCATTGCATTATTTTACAAAGATTAGCAAACATGTAGCACTTCAGGTATTGTCTTGGCTTTTTATCAGAACCTGTTTATTTTTCCTATGAAACAAGTGGATCATGTCACCCTGTGAAATGGTATGTATTCACTTTTAGATGTCTAAATTCTGGTTGTTGAACCTAGCTCATGAGCTAGAAAAAAAAGCAAAATGATTTGCACATCAATATCCTACTGACATTAATTATGAAAATTTTGCAACAGAAATGCAACATATACCATCAGTACATAAAGCAAACTTTTAACTGAAACCTGTAGAAGTGCTAAATTTATTAACTGACTACAAACTCTGTAAGGTATTTCCAAATGTTTGTGTTACTTTGAGAATACTGTTGACAATTCCAACTATAGTAGCACCAGTAGAACCAGCTTTTAGCAAACTCAAACATATCGCAAATGTTTTAAGGTCTTCCATGTCTCAACCCCAACTTGTTGATTTTGCAAGACTATTTAATCAAGCATTGTCAGATAAATTGATTTTGACAGTGTTGTTAGAAATTTTCCAGGTTAAAAAAAAAACAAACAGAAAAGCACTCATTTCATTAGCCGATTAGGTTTATTGTTGCTTTGTATAAAGTATATTGTTATCTGGTCATTCTAGTGCACAGGCAATAAAACAGTTATGAGGGTTTGCCAGTGTTCATATTCAGATAGCCTGATATTAGATTCAGTTATGCTTTCATAAACATACATAGTTAAATCCTTAATTTTGAGAGGATTCCCCCCTTCTCACCCATCGGGTCCCAACAGCAGTTATGATCTGTCTCGTAAAATTTCTCTCAGAGGCCCTACCACCACAGATAGTAACCCTTACTAGCCTCTATCCCCCGTGAATCAGTCTCCCTTTAAACTATTCAAATTGTTGGTCATCATTGTATCTTACAGTAGTAAATTCAACAATTTTGTGAACAATGTAGGGCTGAGACACACAGAGACACATACAGAGAGAAGAGATTAGAGTGAGTGGAGAGTTGAAAGGACCCTGAAGTGCTTGTCTCTGGGGTTCTGGTATAGGCAGCACATGTACTGACTGGTTAGAATAAAGATGTCAGGACTCTGATACAGTTCAGCAGCCTGGTCACCAGTTTGGGTGAAGAACCATCAGCTAACCTTGCTGAACAAGCAGAACTAGAAGGACAGATGCTGGAATCTGTCAAGGTCCAAGAATCCTGTCCAAATCTGAGACAGAGCCCATCAAATTAGAATCCTGTGATCCTTTCAGAGGCACCTCAAAAGACCATATACAGTGGGTCCTCCACATTCTCTGGGGTTAGGGTCACAGGACCCCATTGAAAGTAAAAAAATGCAAATAAAAAACTACTCTTTTTTTAACTTAAGAGAACACCTCTCTATTAATATCTAGTTCCTCCATCTTAGCTCTATGGCCAACATCTGGCAGAGGTTGACCACAGAATTGCACTGGAGGACCTACAAATACCTACAGAAGTGTTTTCTCTAGAGATCTCTAGGTGCTCCAGTGTGACTCTATGATCAACTTCTGACAGAGTCACACTGGAAGACCTAGAGATTTCTACAGAGAACGTGTTAATCAAATCCGTGAATAATCAAATCCGCAAAAGTCAAAGCAGCAGATGTGGAGGGCTGACTGTACTCTGAGACTAAGCCTAAGACCCTCACCCCATGTCACTCCATCAATGCCAGCAACAAACCAGGAGACATACCAAGCTTTAACTGAGAGTTGTGTCCCTTTCCACTTCTCAAGGAAGGGGTGGAGCCTGATGAGCATAACAGACTTCACATTTCGGTCAACGCTCCAACATTGCCGGAGCAATTGGCTCTCTTAGAATACTACTTGGTGCTGAAATTGCCCATGGTCTGCTGGACTGCTGCTTCCCTTCACCCATGCTCTACTAGTCTGTTTGTACTTATTTCAAATATTGTAGTATAAAACTCTAGTATTCTATCTTCTGAAGGAGGTCAATACCCCTGTGGTGCTGTCTCTGTAACTAGGAGAGTATGTAACAATACTTTATTGTAAGTAATATTCTGAGTTCTCTGTGTCACACGAGCAAGAAGTCTGCCTGAGACAAAATTGTCAAGCCATGCCTCCTCCACTTCAAAAGTCTATGTGGGGCAGATTTCTTAATAGCAAGTATTTGTAGAAGTACATGTTCTTAAATTAGATTCCTATGATGTGGAATTTAACCGAGGACTGGCGTTGTTGGATCATGAGTGCTTTAACTATTACAAAACAAATTATATTCCAGGTCTGGAGGATAGACAATACACCATCAATTTTTCAAGGATCAGATCTTATTTTTTTAGCAATGTATTAATATATATTTCACAGAAGTCAATTTCAAGAACCTGTACTTTTTGGAAATATAGTGGGCCCTTGGTATCCACTGAGATTTGGTTCCAGGACACACACACACCACGAATACTAAAATCTGTGGATGCTCAGTTCCCATTAAATACAATGGTGTAGTAAATTGATATCTTTTATATAAAATGGTAAAATTATTTGCTTGGGGGAATTTATATATTTAAAAAATCTTTTCAAGCCTTGGATGATTGAAACCATGGATACAGAGGGGCTACTGTATGGTCAGTTTATATTCAGACTATGCCTAGACCGTGTTCATTTCCTGTGCATCTCCTTTCCTTCTTTACTTTTCAGCATAGTTTTGAAATCTAATTTTTTTTAAAAAAAAAGTTTCTTCCTATTATACTTCTAACAATTCCTGGACTGAGGGGTGGAGCAGGACTAGAGTTTGAAACACCAACCAGTAACAGAAGTCTGATAGCATGAACTATATTTGTGAGAGTCCACCCTCCCTACTTTAACCATCTTGGGGGGGGGGGGGGCAAAGAGGAATAAAGTTTGCAGTACCAGTCAGGGAAGTATCTCTTCTTGCAGAATGCAAGTTGTATTTACTAGTAAGTCATTACTAGTAAGTCATAACACTGTATTCACTTTGTGTAAGATAGAGGCAGATTTGTTTTGGGACATCCATTTTTCTAAATGGAATAATAATAATAATAATAATAATAATAATAATAATAATAATAATAATAATAATAATAATAATAATAATATTTATTTGTATACCGCCCAATGGTTTCCCAATCCGGGCGGTTAACAGCATAAAAACAATACAAAATATGTCCCTCCCACCCTTAAAACAGTATTAAACAATTCAATTTAAAATCAATATAACAGCAACAATAAAATCAATTAATTACAATTCCAATAACCCCCTAAGATATTCAATTTTTCGCAGTGGGGGAACCACTGATAGATAAGCATTATGGAATATTTTTGCACAACCACACAACCTAGCTAGTCCCCTTGCACTATGAAATTGTTGGTTGGAGGTTATTAATGTTTGTGATTTCATTCAGTTCTTGGGCATAGTGTAACCTATACAGCTTCAGTTGATGTCTGTGCAATGCCTGCATTAGAAAATGCAAATCCAATATTAACTTCAGCTTAAGTCACTGCTGAATATTATTTTCAGACATTTTGGTTACCCCTCTAATAGATTTATTACAAATTAAAATTATACTTCCTTTGCATGCATATAACCTTCAAGTTTGTATTCTGTTGAACCATTTTTTTACACGAGATCTTTCTTACAATTTTGACACATTCATTAGCACAGCAGAGTTTGTTAGTTAAGTGTCAGAGGGCATCTTAAAAAATCTCAAGATAAAGAGTATGATTCCAAATTATGAGTAACTGTAATGTATTGAAAATAATATTGGGTACAATAACCTCTTGTCCCTCTAGGCTAGAAACATTTAGGCTACAAAGCTCATAATGGAAAGAGCTGAAGAAAGCTTGACAAGGTAATTTCTCAAGCGCGAAGAATTCTTTGCTGACATTAACTATACATGATACCCTAGGATTTTTTCTGCCTGAATTACTTAATGCATTAAATATAGTCTTATTAGGATAGTAAACTTTTCTGAACCAAACTACTGAAATTTATTAACTAATGGGGGTTGCAGACTGCCACAAATAGTGAAAATTGAGTCCACTTTTAGGGCTAGGGTTAGGGTTAGTGCTAGGGAATCATGGGAATTGTTTTTTTCTGAGGTATTGAGCCTTCTCTGTCAGAGAGCTCTGGTGCCACAATAAACTACAGTTCCCATGATTCTCTAACCCTAACCCTAACCCTAAAAGTGAACTCAATTTGCACTATTTCTGGTAGTCTGCAGCCCCTCACAGTCCAATCAGAATAGGCAGTGATTCTATTTTGACAAATGAGAGAGATATTTTAGAAGTAGCCCCACTCAAAATCTCACTTGTGGATATGCCAATAGAATAGAATCATGACTTGTTCATTCTTTTTCCTTTTTCTGATTATGTATTATCAGCTGTAAAGGAGCATCTTCTTCACAGCCACCTTGACAAGCCTCCAAGAGAAAGAAATGCCTACTTCATGAGTGTAGAATCCCCGAAGAGAACACCCCTCATTAAAGCTCTTGCTATCCTAATTTGGCACAATAATGCATACTCAAAAAAAAAAACCCCTTATAGTTCATCACCTTAGAGATCATGAAACACAAGGGAAGGCACAGTCTTATTTAGTGTAGTCCTATTAATGTTCACTTAGAAATCTCCAACTCAAGTCAATGGGATTTTCTCTCTGTTAAGTGTTCATATGGCTGCATCTTCAGCTACCTCAAGCCGTCTGTTTATATCAAAAAAGGGGAACCTGTGACCTTCCAGAGATGGTTAGACCACAATTCCTGACTATACTTGCTGGGGAAATGACAGTTGTTTTCTAGTTTCCAGTAACTGGAAGGTTGTATGTTCCTCACCCCTATTTGGGTGTTTCTGAGTCAAAATCAACACCATTAATTACGTTCAGAAGATAAGGGGAAACAGCGTAGATTCTAAAACAATCAACATGTTGGCTTAGTTGGGCAGAGAGGCGGGCTATAAATAAAATTATTATTATTATTATTATTATTATTATTATTATTATTATTATTATTATTATTTAGTTAGTTAAAGGTCCTTATAATCCATTGTTCTGTTCATAGAAGCCAACCAGTCGCACATGGGAGGACCAGGACCAGACACCCTATCTCATATGTTTCCTGCAAATGATATATACAGCCATCCTACCACCAATACTGAATCCATCTTAACCATTGATGGCCTAACCTCCAAGAATGTATATTCTTTAAAAAGTGATTTACCCAATCCCTTTTGGTAGCCAGAAAATGCCACTATTTAACTATGTCTTGCATAAAAAGAATTTCCTTTTATAGACCCTTTAATTTTGTTTTGTATCATTTGGTTTTTAGCTTTATCTAGTTTAAGTCTTATTGTAAGCTGCTGTGTGTCCCATGAAGGCAGAAAGGCAGAAGGTAGGTAGATAGGTAGGTAGGTAGAGCTAAATCTTCCATCACTCACTTCCAATAGATAGCCTCAAGTTCAAGTATTACAAAAGAAGGTACAATAACTTCTTAACAATGGAAACACATTGTAAGACTGTTGTGTAGCTAATCATTTTTGGTTATTGAGTGTACCCAGGTCAAGTCCCAAGTGTCAGATAGTGGTATTCATACCAATCCCCACATCCCAGCTCTAGCACCTTCACTAACATCTTTGTGTGTCTCTATCTCTAGCTAATTGACAATAAAACTGAACAACAGCATAGAAAAAAAAAAGGTACAGTGGCCATAGGTTGTACATTATGGGACAAAAACAGTCCTCTGTTTGAAAATGTCCTCTATTTGAAGGGCTGTCCAGCTGATGATTTGTATCATGGATTCATTACTGCATTAGCTGCTGTAAATTTTTGTTTAAAGGGAACACCCCATCTTATCACTGGGATGGCTATGTGCCTTATTTAGTAAAGGACAGTTTCCTGTTTGAAGGTCTTCACAGCCCAAGTCTGATTTATAGATAAAGAGCTGAAACAATGAAGGGAAGAACCTTAAGTTACCCATTACCAGATAGCACCTGGACTGCAGAGCAACCAATGGTCTTTGCCACTGGGAGTGTTTACAGTTGCAAATTTTATGAAAATCTGTTTCATCGTCTTCTTCTTTTTTCTTTCTTTCTTTTTTTTTCATTATGCATTTCCTTTTCCTTTTCTTTTTTGTCATGTGTAAATTGCCACCCTACAGCCAGCCTTATTTTTAAACTTCAAGCAGGCTCACAGACTTTCCTCCCTTTATGAAGTGTGCCACAAAACTGTATTTCAAGCAAACCAGATATATTATTATATTATATATAAACTATATTATTATATATTATATATTATTAGATATATTATGTGTTGTCAGGCATATGTTGTTTTCCTCCATATTAGGTTTATTTGTAAAAGGGGCATAACAAACTGTTAAAACCACTCTCCCCAACCCACCCCAAAATCATACAAGGACGTTTATTATGTTAAGATATAGGGCCCAAACAGACAGGCCAAATGAAGCAGCTTTGGGTCACTTTGGAGGTTGCTGTTTAAATTATGCATGCGTCCTAAGAGGCTGGAAGCTGCGCTGAAGCCACACTCTGGTCCTAAGGACTGGAGCATGGCTTTGGTGCAGCTTCCAGCCTCTTAGGATGCATGCATCATTTAAACAGCAACCTCCAAAGTGGCCCAAAGCCACTTCGTTTGGCCTGTCTGTTCGGGCCCATAAATAGGCCTTTACTGAGTGAACAGCTGACAATACACAAACATCATCATCATCACTCCAATGGTATATATTTATTAAAAATGTATAAAGATTCAGAACCTTCCACCAGAATCAAGCAAACCCAGTCAAAATGTAAATTTTAATACCAAGCTGGGGTAGAACTAATAAGTCTTATTTAATTTAGTAGAGATATGAACCAGATCATGTTGGCCCTAATTCAGTAGCCAGTTGATATTAACATCTAAATGCAGGCTTTTTTAAAAAAAAAACAGGATAAAAACATCTCATAATCATACAGGTACTGATTTAATTGGCGGTCAGTACCAAGAGGTGAAAGAAAGAAGAGAATGCATATATGAGGCAAAGCCTAGAACAGCCCAGAGGGATTCCCAGGCTGCATTGCTTATTGTATGCACAGAAATTTCCAATGTGGCAATCAGATGGTGATAATAGAACTCCGCAGGCATGCAGGGGAAAGGCCTAGCAAACCCAGGGGCATCCCTTCTGGGACAGAAAAATAAAGCTCCGTCCAGGTTAAGAAACCCTTCATGCTAAGAAAAGAAGCAAAGTAATAGTTTAGCTATTTAAAAAGACACCTGGATTTTTTTTTTAAAAAAAAGGTCACAATCTCTTTTAATTCCATCTTTTGGATGTATTTGGTAGTAGGCAAAATAAAGTGCCAATCATTAGGCAAAATGAAGTGGCTGCCTCAGGCAGCAGACACACGGAGTTAGGGAAGAGAGGTGTTGGAGGACAGAGCTATGTATACCACACTGCCTACTTTGCCCTCTTAAACTAACTTGAAGCCCTTCAGTATTGTGTAGGACACTGTACTGTCATCAGTGTGGACTTTTCTGTATTTGCATGTATTTATATAATATTAAATTTAAAAAAATAAAGCAGTGTACACTGACTAAATATACAATAAGTACCGGTACAATACACAAATTAGCATTCCTTTGTGTATGTGGCCAATGAAGTAGCTGTTACCTTGGATTAAACAAGACTTGCATAAATATATGCTTTTAACCAGGTTCCAACCGGTTTGGGGGGCAGGGCTTCTGGACTTGTGCACGCTTCCTTCCCCGTGCCGCCCCATCCTTTTCCTGATGAGGAAAAGGATGGGATGACACATGAGGGGAGTGCAGGGGGGCACAGGGACAGAGTGCAGAGAGGAGCATGCGGGGAAAAGCACGGTGATGGAGGGAACTTTGGGGGGAGCACGGGGGGAGGGCCCGACCAGGTGTCACCCCCTTCTGGGGTGTCAACAGGTACAATCCGCACCACCACACTCCCTTATTGATGCCACTGTTTTTTAACATGTATCTAAAACTGGTAATAGTTGGGACATGTTGAACGCTAGTGGAAGAGTATTCCACATAGCAGGTGCCACCACACTAAATGTCCTGCTCCAAACAATTGCCAATTAAAATAAGATTCAAGTACCAGTCTGGTCAACTTCTGTATGTGAAAGTAGGGACAGGCAGGATCTTGTCCTTCACCTCAGGCAGCAAAAATTGCCTGAGCCAGCACTTTGCAAAAGAGTTCAACATATCTTTAAATCTCTCCTGTTTAAATCTGTGGAACAGTGCTTTGGCTACACTGTGCTATTGGTTTATTGGTAAATTAATTAACAGACAATTATGTAGGCTGCCTATGCCTTCTGAAATCCATATCATTGCAGAGATTTATTTTTAAAAATTTAACAGTAAAACAAAAGAGACTCCTGGTCCACAAATAAATAATGATTTAAACCAAGAACAAAAAAGAAAACCTTCCCTAAATATATACCTCAGTATTTTAAAAACAGCTGGGAAGAGGTCAATAGAAATACACCGTACTAGGATTTCATAGGCCCAGAACTTTCTATTAAGGTCCATTCTCAGATGAACAGCAGATCCATCTATCAAGTCAAATATGCCAGAGGAAGATTTATATTCCACTAGCCAAAGGATGCAGTCAATGACCCCATCAGTATTTTTTCAGTTTTAACTACTTGGGTCCAAAAAATATGCTTGGCTCCAGATATGGAACATGATCGATCACATTCAGAACTGAACAGCACAAAGACCACAGCAAAGTATCCCTAAAAACTGGTTCAGCAGTGACTGTTTATAGACACCTGTCTTCAACCAGTTAAAGCCAAATCTTGCCTGTTAATTGGTTTATGGATAAGGCTGGATGAGAATCATGAGTTTTTAATAGTGATATAGCTTTAAGTACCAATTAACATTTTTTGTCCAATTGCTGAAGGATTCAAAAGAATGATTGCTAAGCAATTTAGAACTGGCAACAATGTTATCTGTGATCCTAGACATAGACAAGCATATTTCTCTGCTTTTTGACAAGCCCTAAAGCTTAAAAAAAAAAACATTAAGTTTCTCTTACTGTACAGTAATCCTTTTTTTTTTTTAAGAAAAAAAAATAAAATCTTGACAACTGATGCTTGGAAAAAATTCTTCCTGGAGTTTAATTCAGCTGAAAAATAGTACAACAGAGAAGAAGAGAGCAAAAGAACTACATACTCCTCTCTATGCACTATTGTTCCAACCTGGAAAACTGACATAGGGCCTTTGCAGACTGCCAGAAATAGTGCACATTAAATTGAGGCACTGCCTTGGCTCAGTGCTAGGGAATCATGGGAACTCTAATTTATTGTGGCACCAGAGCTCTCTGGCAGAGAAGGCTCAATGTCTCAGAAAAAAATACAATTCCCATGACTCCCTAGCACTGAGCCAGGGCAGTGCCTCAATTTAATGTGCACTATTTCTGGAAGTCTGCAAAGGCCCATAGTTGGATCATTGGAGATTATCACATGACCCAAAAGAATGGAAGCAAAGCGGATTTCTCACATCCTGCTTCTCCCATCAGTGAAGTGGAATGGCCCTGTCACTTTTGTATTAATGGGAGTTTCTGTTAATACAAAATGATGGAACTATTCCACTTCACTGACAGGAGAAGGATGGGATAATGATGGGATGAACACGATGTCATATAATAATCTTCGTATGATCACACAGTAGGGACAGGAGCATCCCGCTTCACTCCCATCCTTTTGGGCCATGTGATAATCTCCATTGATAGGAAGAACCAGTGCCCCATATTATGAATTTGACAGATGGGGTATATCAGTAAACCTACAGAAAAGTAATTCAAAAACAGCAGCAGTGCACAAGCTGCAACACTGCAAAAAACAGTTGTCCCTCCCCATCCGTGGACTTTGAGTCCACGGTCTTGCTCTTCACAGGGAGGGACAGGCAGCTACACTTAAAAAGTTGTTGCGTGCACCATGGGTTGCTAGTTGTGTTGTTAGTTTCAATGGGACTTGAATATTTGTGAGCCACCATTTTTGTGGGGTGGGGGATCTGGACAAATTGGGAGGGGCAACTGTATAAAGATTTGTACATTCATCTTTCTACCAAGGAATATTATGGCCTATATCCAACTGATAGTCCCAACTCCAGTAGACCCACTAAATTAATAGGATTTCTTTATTGCATATACTCATGTATAACTCTAGAAATTTTAGTCAAAAAATTCACCTAAAAAAACTGAGTCGACTTATACATGAGGTCAACTTACAGTTGAGTATACATGGTAAGTATTGGTTTACCATTCAGCAATTAATTTAATGGACCTAGACTAGCAATTCATCTCAAGCCTTTTTTTCTTGTTCAGAGGTGGTTTGCAGTCCCATCCCCTGAGGATGAGAGCATGGGACTTGCCCAAGGTCACCCAGTGGGTTTCATGGTCAAGCTGGGAATCAAACCCTGGTCTCCAGATTCATAAAACTTTAATATGTAGAGCAGGTCAATTTTGAGACCCAGCGTGGCATAGTGGTTTCAGTATTGGACTGTGATTTTGGAGGCCAGAGTCCAATTCCCAGCTCAGTCATGAAACCTACTGGGTGATCTTGGGTAAGTCACATGCTCTCAGCCTCAAAGGAAGGCAATGGCAAACTTCCTCTGCAGAAATCTTGCCAAGAAAACCTTAGGGTTGCTATAAGTCTGAAACAACTTGAAGGCAAACAAAAGAATAAATTTACCAGTCCATGCTGAAATTTGTACTCAGATTCTACCAAAAGTCTTCAACCATTATTAATAGACAATACAGCAAAGTTTCTTTTAATCTATGTTATTATATTATTGCAACTGTAATATTGTATTGCATTATTGTTTTTATAGGGAAAGGACAGTGGAAGACATCCCTTACTATGCTTCATTTTGTTTATGAGAATGTTTGGAATAAATTGCTACAATACCTTTTGTGGCCTAACTTTAACCTACAAAAAACCAAGAGTTTCTCCTTGTTTACATGGTATTATTCTTCTTCTGTTACTTATCCCACCTTCCTCACAATACATTACAGTGACTACATTGCTGTAGCTTTTTTTGCTAAATGTCTGTTGACATCATAGTGCTGGTACTTTGTGGGATTCCTCTGTATACTTTCCAATTGATTTTATTTTATAATTTCTGGTATTTTATGTTTTGCAATGGACAAAACAAACTTAAATAGTTTTGTGATATGTAAAATCTCTCTTTTTAGATCTTATTAACAGACAAATTTCTCTCTCTCGTATATATTAATATATTGAGGTTATAAGAATGCTGACATATATAGGATAGTTATTTTTCTGCTATATATCATCATACGTCATACTAACTGAATATGTAGCAACTATTAACTCCTACAGTATGAAATCTTACTATTTTACTTTTTTCTCCCCACAGACAAAAACAGGGAAACTGTGTCTTGCATTCAAATATATTCAAGTAAGTAAGAAAAAAGATCAGTAATATTTTATCACAAAAATATGTGGCAAGTGTCCCTTCTGTTCTGGATTGTTCCACATCTAACTGATGGCTCAGTTCTTCCAACACCAGATTACAAGAATTAAATGGTAAAAATAAGAGGGGAAATGATAGTACACATTCTTTCCTAAGAATTTTGCATGTGGCATGAATACTTAGCAATAGCTTGGGATGTTACCTTAGAAAAATAATTAATTACTGTTCCAGTTCCAATGAAGTTGCCCAATAGTTAATTCCCATTGTAGTTACAATTGTAAACAGTAGCTCTGCAAATTTTTATTTCTCAAAAGAAAGAAAAAACTTATATCTGTAGTTACTTTTTAAAAATTTAAAAGTTACAAATCCCTGATCTGTGGTGCAAAGCACTCTCTCCTGTCCACCTCATCATTTCAGCATGAATAACAGAACACAAAGAAACAGCAGTTGAATCGTGTAATATTCCTCCTCCAGCATTTGGTGAGGCTGTAACTTTAAAAGTAATTAAATTTTTATAATTTCATTGCAAAAGAAATGAAATTATCTCTAATTAAGTCAAACTCATAACTTTGTCAATACTTTGTTATTGGAAAAATGAATAAGTTACAAATCCCTAAATAAATGAAAGAGAAGGAAGGAGGAGAAAGAAAGATCTAGTTATTTCAAAGCTCTCTACAGATTGCCAACACTGTACTACTATTAGCCAACTATATCAAAGATCATGCCTCATAAAAGGGAACGGAGTAAGACTAACTTGCTGCCAGGAAAAGGCATTGCTCAACAGAGGACAGAAAAATTCCAATTTCTCTAGAACAGGAGTTCTGAACCTCTGATCCTTCAACTGCATTGTACTTCAACTCCCCAAAGCCTTAGACAGCGTGGCCAATGATGACAGATTCTGAAAGCTGGAACAGAAAATCAAAGGAGAACCAAAGATTTAGAATCTCTGCTCTAGACCATCTTCTCAGGGGTGCTCCACAGGCAAATAAACCATATATTCATACTAGATAGCTGTATGAGTTGACACTGTATAACTTGAGACCCAAAAGTTTGCAGGAGCATCTCATCCTGTACAATCTGCTCACATCTTCAGATCTTTGTCAGTAAAGTTGCTTCTGTGGATTCCTTTGTCAGGCTGCACTGATTAAAATCAGAACCTGGAAAAGTTTCTTTCTGGAATACAAAACCCAGAATTCTTCATCTGACCATGCTGGCCAAGGATTCTGGGAACTGTACTCCAAAAGGTGCTGTTATCAAAGTCCGGTTAGGAGTAGGCAGAGGATCATCCCTGTTAGTGCCTCACCTCTGGCTTGCTTGATCTCAGCAAGACCTGATGGTGCTATCATTCTGACATCAGGCTAAACATTTTTTGCACAAGAATTTTAGAGTTGTTTTATGTTTAGAGTTTATGCTCTGTTTCTCTGCTGTTTTTATGTTTATGCCTTGTTTTTTTATTGGCTGTTTTATGAGATTATTGAATTATACTAGATCTTTTGCTGGAATTATGCCTTATGTATACTGCCCTGATATCTTAAGGTCGGGGTGGACAATTCATAGCCTATAAGCCACATGTAGTCCCAAGAGACTGTCCATATAGTCTACCATGTGTGAGCTACCTGCATCGTCCCATTGGGCCATAGATATAAAAGGAGTGCCATCCCCATGTGTTCTGGTTGCCATCAGATCTGAGATCATACTGCTGCTAAACAGTGTTTGGTAGGCTTTCAGGATCCTGACAGTACTGTTAAGCACTGCATCCTAGTACCCCCTGCCCCTATATGCCATGTCTTCCTGCTATTGGAGTGTACCGCCCATGTAACATATCTCATTGCTATGGGAGTGCGATTTTTCTGTTTATAATAGCAACCAGATTAATGTCAAATGTCACCTTGAAGGCTGGAAAGTTTGGTGACCATTGCTTAAGACTCTTTTTTCTTTGATTCTTCACTCTCTTTGCCCCTATCTCTGCATTCAGCCCATTTCCAAATCATGTCAGTTCTCCATTTACCTCATTACAAAAATACATCCCCTCCTCAGTGTTCCTTAAATAAATGTTCTCCAGTCCACATCTTCATTATCTTTCACCTTGATTGCTGCACCTATCTCCTTTCCAGTTTTCTATGGTCCAGTCTTGGTTCCCTCACTTGACTCCAATGTGCTTCTGCCAATAATTTCTCTCTCTTTCTCATCTTCTTGCCCACATGATGCCCCTCCTGAAATCCCATACACTGGCTTCTTGTCTGTTCCCAGATTGCGCACAAAGAATTGCCAAGTCCCAGGGCTTGGCCTGTTTTCTTGTTACAAACCAAAGAGGAAAAACTCTCAGCTGAGAATGTGTTGGACAATAATGGTTTGAGAATATATATTTTCCTCATTTGGTGTTTATTATCTGCATGGTGTTTTCTGTGGTTCTGTAGCTGATGCTTAAGATACCATGCTTAATGACGTCACCAGAGGCTACCCCTTGTAAGATCACCTTGTAACTTCCCCAGAGGTCACTTCATATGATATCACATCTTCAGATCTCAGGCTTTGACCATGCAATCTCAGGGTTTTAGGTCAGGGTGACCAGATGTCCTAACTGCAAAGGAGGACAAGGCACCACAACATGTAGGACATTCAAGAGAATGGAGGACATTACCAAATAAAAGCTAAAAACACTACTATAAATGTAAATTCATACTTCTTAATGATACTCAAGATGGAAGACATTTTGAAATTCCTACTGGACAGAAGGTTGAAATGCAGGGCATGTTCTGGAAAAGGAGGATGTTTGATCACCCTTTCTTAGGTGTTCCAGACCTGGCAGCCCTACTTCACAAGCTTCTTACTTTCAGGCCCTCAACCATTCCTAAATGGAGTGCTCTTGCCTCCATTTCTCAGCTCCTGCAAGAACCTGGAAATTTATTTTTTGGATTACAGTAACCCCAACCACCTGGTCATTGGAATTCTAGAAGCTGTAGTCCAGAAAGCAACTTTTCCAACACATTTCTACCTCTGGTCTCCAGCTTCACCAACCTCAGCCTTCCAATGGACTTCCACTCCCTCAAATTACCGTACTCCTTCCCTTCTCTCCTGCTACCCCTTTTGTCAAGACCCACTTCTTTTTCAAATCCCTACCTTTTTCTCTTTCTCAATGCCATAAAACTAAGGAGATTATCACATTTTTTTAAAAAAACCGACTTACCCCTGCCATTTTCAAGTCTACTATGGGATGCAGTTGGGTATTATTGCATGCAAAATGCTGCCGCTGCCGCGGCCGCTGCCACTGCCCAACTGCATCCCGCCTAAAACCCGGCTACAAGCCACACTAAGATGGCCAATTTGCAAAGTCAGGAAGCTCCCAACTTTGCAAATCAGCTGAGTGTGGCTTGTAGCCAGATTTTTAGGCAGGATGCAGTCAGGCGGCATTTTTCATGTGATAATACCCGACTGCATCATGTAATAGACTTGAAAATTGCAGGGGTAAGTTGGGTTTTTAAAAAATGCAATAAACTCCTAAGTGTAAGTGTAAGTAAGTTTAAATTAAGTAATAGTGTAATACTTCTCTCTTTACCCTGATTATATATTCTTCCCTTTCCACTGTTGTCTCCCTTGTGTCTTCACTAGATGATATCCTCCTTATTGATATCCTCATTTGATGTAAAGTATCATATCCACTGCTAAAACTCAAGTCAACTGATTCCAATTAATTTTGAAAACAGTTTTTAAAAAGCTACAGGCTTTAACATGATCCTACATATGTTTATTGGAGAAGAGAGTAACTTACTCCAGTGGGTCTTATTTTATTTTTATGCTCCCTGATTAGTTTTAATATAAGGTTCTCAAAGCTAGTTGCAGCTTGAAGCAATAATAGCTTAAAATAAGCAGATTACAATACAATAATCACATGAAATCACATTTAAAACCTCTCAAGAAGATAGCAACGCAGATAGCTAATAGAGTCAAAAAATAAGAAGAATAAAAATAGCAACACTAGACATCAGAAGAGTTTTACAAAGAGGATGTTTGCTGTCAAAAGTCTTTTCTAAAGACTGAGAGGCAATTAGCCAGGCAGGCTTCCCTTGAGAGGGAATTCCAATGACCAGCCATCACAGCAAAGTATTATGTACTTTTATTGTACTTTTTACTTGGCCCACAGCTATCTTAGTATATGAGAGGGAATGTAAAGGAGAAGATCTTCCTTTTAAAGGAAAACCATCTATGGGGGGAAGCAGACGAGGGCGTCCAGGACACCCTGGGCCGGCGCGCCGTGGGGCCGCAGCCTCCGCACCTCGGCGCACCAGCGGCATCTCTGGAAGGAGCGCTAAATCAGCGCTCCTTCCTCAAGACAGCGAAAGTGCGCACTAAAAGCGGCGGGCGCACTTTCGCTGTCTTTTCCACCGCGGCGCATCCGGTCGCCGCGGCGTGAGGTCATCCCCGGAGCGCCGGCCGTGCGGAGGGCCGGCGACTCCGAGGGCGACCTCAGGGAGAGGAAGGGGCGCCACTCGTGCGGCTGCCCCTCCTCTTCCAAGCCTCCAAGACGACTCTATTAGTCGTCTGCCGAGGCCCTATGGCTCAAATACTGATACTAGCACTTTGAAGTGAGTCTGGGAACAAACCAGCACCCAGAGCAACTCTGTCAAGTCTTATCCCTATAATGAAACACTGTCAGGAATAGAAAATTTTCAACCCTAGTGTGCCCCCCCCCAGCTGGCTTCTAACTTGGAAATTCAACATTACACAACAATAGCATGTAATAACAAGAGCATGACAACACAAAACAAAAGCAATATTTTTAAAAAAGAATCAAGAGTTATACAGAACCAAGAAGATGAGCCCTCCCTCCATTCCATCCGATGTCATCTGGGGGAGAGACACTAGGCCCAGCACCATCCGGCCTGGAATAAGAAGAACCTTATTTCTTAAAGGATGGGTGGGATTCAGGATTTCATGTTCTGTTTAATATATCTGTATGAAAATTTTAATGTTGTAAGCTGCCACGATTGCTCTGCAGAGGGGCGGGATATAAATTATTATTATTATATTAAAATTAAGCATTGTTTAAAGATAGTCCCTTGCAAAACACTTTATTGCAGGGATGGGAATCATAAGGTCCTTCAGCTGTCATAGTTGGACTGCAATTCCTCACCACTGGCTATGCTGGCTAGGGCTGCTGGGACTTGCAGTCCAGCAACATCTGCATGATTCCCACCCTTCGTTGTTGTTATGCACCTTCACATTGACACCAACTTATGGCAATCCTATCATAGGATGTTGGGGTTTTTTGCCAACATTTATTCAGAGGAAAAATGTCATTGTTTTCCTCTAAGGCTGAGAGAGTGTGATTTAATCAAGGTCACCCAGTGGATTTCCATAGGTGACCAGAGATCCTAACCCTGGTCTCCCAGAATACTATGCAGCATCAGCTATGTAGAAATAATCCAGTTTCACACTACTTTAATTGTCATGGCTTAATGCTATGGAATTCTGGGAATTTTACAGTTGGCCCTCAGTATCCACGGATTTTTTATCCACAGATTCAAGCATCTATGATTTTAAAAATATTCAAAGATATATACATTCTAAAAAGCAAACTTTGCGTTTGTCATTTTATATAAGGGATACCATCCTACTATCTATTGTATGTAATGGGACCTGAACATCCATGGATTTTGGTATGCACAGGAGGTCCTGGAACCAAACCCCAGGAGATACCAAGAGCCCACTGTAGTTTGTTGTGGCACTAGTGCTCTCTGGCAGAGAAGGCTAAATGTCCCACAAAACTGCAGTTCCCATAATTCCATAGCATTGAGCCATGGCATATAAAGTGGTGTCAAACTGGATTATTTCTGCAGTGCGGATGCAGCCCTAGTCCAGCACTTAAATCACCACACCATCCCTGCTCTGACACCAATTTTACAGGAATGGGTTTCTGGACAAAGTGCTTGAAAAGGTAGCTGTCAGGAAATTCTAGCCCATCTTGGATGACACCATTTATTTGCAGAAATGGATGTGTGTCTTCCAGATGTTATTCCACTGCTACTCCCAATAGTCCTATCAAGTGCAAGCCAATAGTGACAGAGGAGGGAATTTGCACCCTGACATCTGGAAGCCCACATGCTGTCAACCCTGTATCTGGATTTGTGTCAGGCCTGGCCCTATATATCTAGATAAATCTATGCTGGGAAAGAGACAGAACAGTGCGACCTGTTCCTCCTCGGGGGGGGGGGGGGTATCTACACATTTTGTTTTGCAACATGATTATGCAAATAATCTCACTCTATCATGATTATGCAAATAATCTCACTCTATCATGTGTTGTTCAAGCCATTTTTGTTATCAGAACTGCATCTATGTACATCTCTGTGAGTTCTGTTGCCCACACACGTCAGCACCGCAAATAAAGATGGAGTAGATGATGCAGATGTATTCAAAACACATTCAAGAAATGCAGAGTTTTATCCCGGTTTATCCTGGGTTTATTTGCATTGGTTGTTCACACGCATGACAATGCAAATTTTTCAGGAAAAGGGAAAGGGAAAGGAAAAGGGAGGGGAGCCCACCCGAGATCAATTATTCACATTTTGTGGCGGGTTTGCCACCCACCCCACAACTTAATCGGATGCATTTGAAATTAATGTGAAGAACACAGATTCACAAATGCATCTGAGGAAGTAGATTGAAGTCTACGAAAAAGCTCATGCTGCCAACTTCTTTCTTTCAGTTAGTCTCAAAGGTGCTACAAAGTTTCTCTACATACAGATTCAACCCAAGTTCTACTGGAATTGTTTACACTGTCTGAACAACCCCTTGGACTTTTCAACAGCTTTTGATAATATTGACCATGGAGTCATTTTGGTGTAGTGGTTGTAGTGTTGGATTAGGACCTGAGATACAAAAGGATATTTCTCCACTGAACTATGGACTACTCAGTCTCTCACAACCAGACCTACCTCAGAATACCTCAGAGTAGGATGATTCTGAGGAGAATGTAGGCTTGAGAAAAGTATGTGTGCTGCCTTGAACTCACATCTGAATAAAATAAAATAGAAAGAGAATGAAAGAAAAAGCACACCGTTTCCTACACAAAACAGGTCACTGGCATTCAACATTGCTCTTACCATTTTTTATTTTACAGATTATAGGTTTTTGTGGGGTTTGGGGGCTGTGAGGCCGTGTTCTAGAAGAATGTATTCCTAACGTTTCGCCTTCATCTGTGCCTAGCATCTTCAGAGGATGGTGTCATGGAGGTGTGTGGGGTATATATACTGTGTGACCCTTGGT
>CM034710.1:75026343-75053381 GCA_020142125.1 Phrynosoma platyrhinos | reverse complement strand
CTTCTTCTTCGACGGCGGCGGCGGCAACGGCGGGTCCCCCTGCGGGCGGAGGCGGCCTGTCGGGGGGCCTGTCGCAGCCGGCGGGCTGGCAGTCGCTGCTCTCCTTCACCATCCTCTTCCTGGCCTGGCTGGCCGGTTTCAGCTCCAGGCTCTTCGCCGTCATCCGCTTCGAGAGCATCATACACGAGTTCGACCCCTGGTAAGAGAAGGAGGAGGGAAGGGAAGGGAATGCCTCCCCTCCGGCAGAAGAGGACGCCCCAAGGAGCGAGGGGCTGGAGGTCGCTCCGACGGAGTTGGGGGCTTGGAGAGGGCAAAGAGCGCAGTGGAGCCCCTCAGAAGACGAGGGACCGGCTCCTTAAAAGGGGGCGAAGAGGGAAGGGGGCTCCGGAGACTGGAAGAGCTAGGGTTTCGGGGGGCGGGGGAGGACACAGTGAGACTTGGGTCCAAAACACACTGTAGAAGTAATCCAGCCTGAGACCTCTTTAACTGCTCTGGCTCAATGCTAGAGAATCCTGGGAAGTGTAGTTTCGTGAGATATTGAGCCTTCTCTGTCAGAAAGAGCTCTGGTGCCACCACAGACTTCCCAGGACTCCCTAGCACTGAGCCAGGGCGGTTAAAACGGTCTCGAACTGGATTGCTCCTGCAGTGTTTTTTGTTTTGGGTTTTGTTTTTGTTTTTTTTGTTTGTTTTTTTTTGGGGGGGGACCTTGGGAAGGACGGGGTCTGGCGTTGCCTGGGAAGGTCGGAGGCTGGAGGGAGACCCAGGGAGGGAGCTGTGAGCCTCGGAGATGACCTTCTTCGAAGGGGGGGGGAGACGTTGCTGCTCGGAGATACTGCCTTGCGAGGACTGTGGCAGGCCTCAAGTCTGACTCCTTCTGTAAAACTTGTGCCCCCTTCGTTGCGGAATCAGCGAGGGAGCTGCCTCCGTGTGTGTCTGGTAAGAGGCAGAGAAAAAACGGATTGGGCACCGAAGGAAGGGAGGAAGGAATGAATGGGGGGCTTTGGTGTTGACAGGACCCTGGAACAGGAGCCATCCATTGAGGCAGGGTGCGTTGTATTACAGGTGAGTCACCTTCTTGGACTGCATCCATAGTGTTGAAATGATCCGGTTTGACACCGCATTCAGTACCCTGGTTGAAGGCTATAGAATTATGGAAATTGGAGTTGCGGACCGGTCTGGGGACACAACAAACTCCAGTTCCCAGAATTCCATAGCCTTCAGCCAGGACACTGAATGCAGTGTCAAACCAGATCATTTCTACAGTGTGGATACAGCCCCGTTGGGTTTAGGGCTCATGGACTCCTCACTCTGGCAGCGGAGATACCCCTGCAGTTGTGCAAAGCGGAGGAACCCCACTAGGAGGCCAGCATAGCAGTTTGCACTTATTCTATTTTTTATTTAGCTTCCCCAGGCAGCATGTTGCAAAAGGTGCTGTGCAAAAACCTCTGGGGAGTGTCTGCAGAAATGCGATTTGGGGCACCAGATGTAATTAGCAAGCTGCAAGGGCAGCAGAGAGAAAGATTGCTGGTGATTGTGCTGTTGTTACAGCAAAGTCGATGGAAAGGCTGATTATGATTTAGTTACACATCTTTTTTTTACTATCAAGGATTTTTTTCCATTTCATAGCATAGCATCATATAGCGTGGCTATGTCATGCTAGAGAAAATCTATGAGTTAACTGTGTGTTAGCCACCTTGGGTCCCTTTTTTGGGGGGAAGGCAGGATAAAAAATAAATAAATAAAAATATCTTGGACAAATAATATTTTCAGCAGGCTTGTGCATTTTAATATGATAGATTGTCCTAGGCTACATTGTTTGGCTTTAACTGAGAATCTCTGTCTTAGGATAGCAGCCATTCTTGAATGGACCAACAAGTGCCTCCTTGTTAGGTTATTTCTGACTTGAAGCTTTCAGTGCTTTTGATTATGTACATAAATCATACAACCAAAGACGGTTATGGTTTTTCTCCACTCAGCTTCATAGAGATTTGTATGTCTTGCCCCTGTGGTAGATGGGATCTCCCAGTGGTTGTTTCAGCCCGTTGTTCACACCCTGCCTTGGTTTAGTGCTAGGGAATCATGGGAACTGTAGTTTATTGTGGCACCAGAGCTCTCTGACAGAGAAGGCTCAATGTCTAAAAAAAAAACAACACCTTACAATTCCCATGATTCCCTAGCTCTAACCCTTAAAGTGGACCCAATTTGCACTATTTCTGGCAGTCTGCAAAGGCCCTTACTGTTGGTAATGTAATGTGATGAAATAAAAGGTTTGCTTTGGACCAGGAAGACTTTCTGAGCTCAGTTGGGAAGTTCATTGAACGATTTGGGGCAATCTTTCTTACGTTGTTGCATAGCTCTCAGTATAAACTATCACACATTTTCTGTGAAGATAAAATGCAAAAGGGGGAGACCTGAAGCTTCAACTGGAATTCCTTGTGAGTGGAACACAAATGTTATAATTCATTTTTCTGGGCTTATGTTACAGAAAGTGGTATGTGTACACTAAATATTAAAACAGTTTGAAGTATACACAGATCTGTATCTGTGGAAGAACTTCTTTCATTCTCAAATCAGATAGAGGCCTCCACATTTCTTTCTTGGAGAAACAGAGTTTCTTAGTAAATAGTGCATATGCATGTAGAAAGACCCATGTATACTTACTGGAATCTTAAATGAAAAACGTGTAAGGGACCAAGGCAGATCCAGTGCAAAAGATTATTTGTCAGTTTTGCTGTTTTCCAAAGAGAAAATCCAGGTACTGGAAAGGACAGTGGAAGGAAGGAGTTTAACCTTTTCTCCTGCATTATTTCTCTCAGTCTCCCACATCCTTTGGTAAGCAACAGGTGTGTCTGTATGGACCATCCTAGAGAGAATGTGATTCAACTAAAATTGAGGGGAAATGACATAGAGTTAGTTTCTTCTGTGTAGTTATGTGTAGAACTGTTCATTTTCTGCTAAAGGACAAATGGCATCTTTGGGAAAGGACAGTTTATATCAGAGAAAATAGTGTGGCACTGGGCTTAAATTACCATCCCACTGTCTCTACTTATTTTGTGGTGGGGGAGGAGTAGGACACCCCATCTTTGCTGTACTAACATCACTTTTAGTTTAGCACTTGGATAGCACAGCACCCTGATTTTGAGGGAGTGTGCCAGTTAGTTTCCAGACACTTCAGTGTCATTTTGTTCTTGCAGCCTTTTGTTCTGTTGCTGCTGCTTTCATCGAAATCATTTGTGCTAGATAGTTAAAATTTGAACCTTAGTTATAAACTTAATGAAAAATGCATTAAAACTGTGACAATTATTAAAGTTATTCAAGGACATTTAAAAGACCTGTGTTCTCTAACAGATTCTACAGGTATTATAAGGCATTTGGATGTGTCCACCTCAGTATTAAATATCTTGAATACATGTCCATCTTGGCGCAATTTAAACTGTTCAGGTATGGAACCTCATGTACTCTATAAACATAGAGGTCATAAATACAGCTTTTACAACTTTGTACATAATATGCCAAAGAATTTGATTTTAAAAAGCAGATGATTTTAGGTTTAAGCCTACTGAATGATAGATAGCGTGTAGATCTGTCTTTCATTGATATTGCAAATGAAGACTGTTAAAAGAGTTATTGGTGTATCTAAGTCAGTTTCTAAGGCACCCTAGCAGTAAATAAGGTTGCAGTCCCATTGAACAAGGTGGTACTTAATTCTGATTAAAATATTTGGGATTATGCTTGATGAAATATGATGTCACAGGGCTACCCAGGAAGGAGTGGGTTTGATCTGCAGAGGTTTCCATTAAGAAAGATGGAACAAAGGAAACAAGCTGTAATCTAAGTGTGGCCATACCTATACTGTGCCAGGCTTGTTGGTTATTATAGTCCTATTCAGACATTTATCTGAATATGTAAGCACTACAAGTGTATGCATTGAAGGGGGTTTGTAATTAGTTCTGTCCGTAGTGTCTCACTGCATGTCAGAATGTGCCACCTCAGTCCTGACACAAAAGTGTTTTAAGGGCCATTCTCTTTGCAAGTAGAACATCCATTCAGACCTTATTGCTGCTCAACATAGCAAGGACAGGGATAGAGCCCTGCATATGAGAACTTTGGGACAATGCCAGCATGCATGTTTCCAGCCCTCTGCACCAGGAGTAGCAGGATATGGGCCTCCAAATGTTGGTCTGCAATTCCTGTCAGCTCTAGCCAACACAGCCAGTGGTGAATGCTGGGGGGGGGGGGCAGATTTTGTCCAAACTTGCTCCGTACACTTGTAGCTCCCACATATAGGCAACTGCCTGAAGAGGGCTTACAATTATAGAAAAAAGATTGCTTTAGTGTGCAAGTGACAAAAAAAAATTTCTTCAAGCGGCAACTTGTTTATTTATGAACTTGGCTGTGGCACCTGTAAAGAAATAGTGCTGAGCCAAAAGAGGGATCATTCTGTTTTCTATAGACAATTTTCATCCTGTACACAACATATCCCCATCATCATTATTTATTGTTACAGTTTTGTTGTTATTTTGTTCTTTGCAATAAGATGTGGAAGTATTACTGAGGGGTATGTGCTGTAGAAATGTCTCTTATCTGGTCCAGTTGTGCATATTTACATAGTTATTGCAGAATGTGATTCCTATTTGGATCAACATCACCAGTCAGTTGTAGCATGACTGAAGACAGATCAGGGCAGTATCAGTTTGTACAATACTGACAGCCAGTGAAACCCCCAGTGCAGCACAGGAACACAGGAGGAGCTGGCCCATTAGACTCCTCTCCTCGTTGCCTTCAGGTCACACCATTATGTGGCCAGATCTGTAATGTACCAGTAATCATGTTATCCTGTTCCTTATGCTATTGGTTGCGATTGTACAGTGAGAAATAGAACAAAATAGGTAGAAGCAACAGCATATCAGGTGTTAATTTTGTTCACACACATCAACAGCATACCTTTTTGCCTCAGGTACTTTTAAGTGTGAAAACTGTAAGCAGGACTAGAAAATTCTGGAAAAATACAGCGTGCAAAATATGCTTGTAAAACTGATTATAGTAGCAATGGTATTAAGAAATACAGTGCAGAGTCCATTTCTTTCCATATACAGTCATAGTTACAGGTAGCTAATACAAAATTATGTTGATCACAGAAAATTAAAAATCAGTTGTCACTTACCCAGAACTAATTGATGAGATTCAAAGAATTGGGCCTCTACTGTATTTCCATTGCAGAAATTAAGGAGTGTTTCAAAAGTAGTTTTTCATGTGGGTATGTGATTGGTGCTTACAGCTGTTCAGCATGCCCAATGAAGTTTTAATCTTTTTAAACATCTGTTTATAAATGAATTGTTCAGTGTTCATGAAATTTTGTATTTGCTGAGAATGCTTTGGTTGTTTATTTCTGTAGATGGCTTTGAGCCCTCAAATTAAGAAATATTGTAAGCTCAGGTCCTTCTCCAGTTGTAATAGTCACAATGCAGGATATGTGCTTAGCGTGTGACTTTGCAGTCTGCGTGACATAGGTGAGATGAAAAGACCCCTGAAGGTCAAGATTGTTATCAAAATAAGAATTGCAAAAAGAGAAAGCCTTGCTGTTCAGTGCTTTCACACTGAACATCTCTCTAAAAGAGACATAGCAAGGAGTATGGGTTTTCATTTTGTGTTGAGCTTTGCTTTTGTAAAATGTACAGTTCATCAAGTATAACCATGCTAGTAGTCTCAATGTTCTTTTGATGTATCATAGGGTATGTTGCATTTTTCTTTGAATTCCATGGCTATGTGTGGGTTGAATGAACAACTTACAAGCAAATTATTATACAACCAGCATTATGAGCTGGCCTGCATGCCATGTACAAAATACCATTGTACATCCTTATATCTTCTTATTATTTATAAAGTGCTTTAATATGCTAGATCAAAATTTAAATATGCTACCATTCCCCCCTCCCCCTTGGCCCAGCCGAGACCTGGGCTACGGGAGACCGGCCCAGGTCTCAAAAAGGTTGCCTGTCCCTGCTCTAGCAGGTGGTTTTAAATATCCCTTTCACTTTTATTGTTTACATAGTATCAAAGAGTGCTTCCTTGTTTGTATATTGTAGGCTTTGATAATATAAGGTTTCATATATTCATCTGTTACGTTAGCCAGTATTTCTTAATCTGTGGGCCTTTTCTCCTAACGATACTCCCAGAGAACTTGAGAATTTTCCTTTTACATCAATAGACTACTCTGTTACAATTACCGTATTTTCCGGCATATAAGATGACTTTTTTAACCCAGGAAAATCTTCTCCAAAGTCAGGGATCATCTTATACACCAGGTGGAGGAGGAGGAGGAAGAAGGGGTGGTGCGGCGGGAAGAGGAGGAAGTCGGGGGTCATCTTATACCCCGGATGGAGGAGGAAGAGAGGAAGTCCAGTTTAAAGGAGGGGGGAGGAAGAAGGGGTGGCCTGAGGCAGGAGGAGGAAGCAGCAGCAGATAAGAGATGATGGAGGAAGTACTGAAAAAGAGGCGAACCCCTATCCTGGGGTTTTCTTGGCAAGACTAGTTCAGAGGAGGTTTGCCATTGCCTTCCCCTGAGGCTGAGAGTGTGTGACTTGTCCAAGTTCACCCAGTGGGTTTCATGACAGAGTGGGGAATCAAACCCAGGTCTCCAGAGTGGTAGTCCAACACTCAAACCACTACACCATGCTGGCTCCTATTCCCATGTACAACTTATGAAACAATTGCAGACTTTTTGTTGTTTTTGTGTGTCTTCAAGTCCTTTACAACTTATGGCAACCCTAAGGCAACCATATCATGGGGTTTTCTTCAAATGGGGATTTCCATGACCATCCTCTGAGGCTGAGAGTGTGTGACATGCCCAGGGTCACTTACTTGGCCACAAATAGTACATACCCCTGAATGCATCACCTAATATATTGGCAGTCCTTCCTCTCAAAATTTCCTTATTTCCCCCCAACCATCTCATAGCTGGGAGATGGAAATAATTTTTAAAGCAGTATTTAAATCTTTTTAAAAAGTAAGGTCCAAAACACACTGCAGAAATAAATGCTAGGGAACATGGGAGCTGTAGTTTGTTGTGCTTATAAGTGACAGTTTCCCTGCTAAGTACCTACATGTCATAAGCATTTGAATTAAAATTACCATATTGAAATAAAATCTGATTTTTTTTTAATTTTTATTTGGTGTGTGTTGGAAGAGGGGTCGTCTTATACGGCGAGTATATCCCAAACTCTCTATTTTAACTGGAAAAGTTGGGGTCGTCTTATACGCTGGAAAATACAGTATCTTTTCATGAGTCCTTTCATAAGGCTTTTGGTAAGCATTACCTTTTTAAAAAGCGTTCTCAATGTCAATATAATTTTTAACTGACAGAACTTTTCATTGCAATGATTGTTATAGCAACTATAGTTTCTTCTTCATGGTCTTTGAGTCACACAAGTGGGTTGTTCCTACACCTGCACAGCAGCTATTTGGAACCTTCTAGAGCTCAACAGTGCTTTAGCAGTGGCCCTACTTTCCCTGAACTGCATGCCTAGCATAATTCATGCCTTCTCCCCAGTTCCTTTTTAATCATCACAGCATTCACAGCTAGGTTGGGGAACCTCAGGTGATTTAGTTTTTAAAAATATCATATCCATATAAAGCTGTTTGCAGGATATTGACACATTATATTGTATTGTTTTCCAAAATGGCAGCTGCGACGCGCATGGCGGGAGCCAGTCCAAAGGCCTCGGTGGGCTGGACGCGGGCCGTAGGTTGCCAACCCCTGGCCAAGTATTTATTTTATTTTATTTTATTTTATTTTATTTTATTTTATTTGAAACTTTCCAATCTAAATGTAGTACTATTTAATGTCTGGAGAAGTTGTTTCATTTTAAAAATTTAGGAGAACTAAGTAGCCTCATCTAGTTCTATAGAATCTGAGGATGCCAAACACAACTTTTCCAATTTCTGCTTAAAATAATCTGTGTTGTGCAAGATCTTGACTGATGAAATGCCACCCCAGATATTTAAAATGTGACATCTGTTCCAGTGGCTTTCTGGAACTGAGACTTGGTAAAAACCATGATGAGGATGGGGGGCGTTATAGTTCACCTTGAGTAAATTTTGCTTGCAAGAAGAATAACATGACATTTACTGGGATATTAGGGCCTAACATATCATCTATATCAGGGGTAGGCAACCTTTCCCCTTTAAGGGTCGAGGGACTTCAGCTCCCGGATTCTGGGAGCTGAAGTCCTTTGGTCCTTAAAGGGGAAAGGTTGCCTACC
This sequence comes from Phrynosoma platyrhinos, assembly GCA_020142125.1. Classification (NCBI taxonomy): domain Eukaryota; kingdom Metazoa; phylum Chordata; class Lepidosauria; order Squamata; family Phrynosomatidae; genus Phrynosoma; species Phrynosoma platyrhinos. The sequence goes on along the minus strand of CM034710.1, from coordinate 75,045,120 downwards.
CCTGATCTACATAAAGTAATAATGGAATGGCTTTCCCACTTATTCTTGCTGGGACAAGTTGTGGTCCAGATTAAAACCAGTATATCATTTAAGTACAGGTTGAAAAGCCTCAGCACTTATGGAAAACATCTTTTAAATGACCAATAAAGCAAAACAAACAGTGGTGACACTAATAATTAAGAATGTGAAATGGTAAGAATTAAATAATAAGCAGCACTTATATGGCAACTAAATAAAGTCCTGCTGGAAAAAACAGGCTTCATTTGAGAATGGAAGACAACCTGACTTTCCAAAGCAGAAATTGTGACATACTATGAAGCATAACAGAGAAGGAGCTGTACCTCAGAATGGCCTCATCAAAGTAACTTTAGAGAGTGGTATAGTCATTGAAGGAGGGGGTGATGATCCTTTAGGTATGGTTCTAAGCTGTTTAGGGCTATAAAGGTGATTATCAACATGTTGAATTGTCCCCTGGAAATAAACCAACAAACAATGTAGCTGGTAGCAAGGGAGTAATGGTAAACCTCTCTGAACAAATCTTTCCAAGAAACCCCCATGATAGGATCACCTTAGAGTTGCCGTAAGTCAGAAATGACTTGAAGGCACACAACAACAACACATCTTCAGATCTGCTACTGGTCAAAATTCTTTCAGCGCCATTCTGCACTAACAGAAGTTTGAGCTTTTCATTTTTCTATATCCTTATTTGTTTACACTCTAAAGGTACACATGACAAAACTTGTTGTTATGAACAACTATCTAACTATTGATATTTACTATTTGGGCATTTATGGATTATGATTTAAAAATGGATATTACATCGCAATATCATAAGAAGAAAGGACTCACTAGAAAATACTATGATGGTTGGTAAAGTGGAGGGCAATAAGAAAAAGAGGAAGACTCCATTCCAGATGAATAGACTTGAGTCATAGAAGCCACAGGGTTGAAGATAGGATGACTTGGAGGTTTCTCATATTTATGGTCACCCTGAGTCGAAGTTGACTCGAAGGCAAATAACAACAACAACATATGGTCATCCTTCCAGAACAACATTTCTCTATTAAAGTGACATTGTCTGCACCTTGTATTGTTCACACTAGGGCTCCTGGCTTGTTCCAGACAAACCAGGATTTGTCCTTGGCTGTTTTTAGCTCTTCCTGCTAGAGGAGGCAAGCGGCTCATTTATAGTAAACAAGATTATTTGGAATTCTGGTTAACTGTTGTGGCTAGACACTGACATTGAAATTTGGTTCAGTGAAAGTAGTGGAACTGCCTTCAAGCATTCATTTGCCTTGGTTTTGTTAATTTTTTTTTCTACATGGATTACTTTATCAAAAGTCATACTGTTGATAGCATTTTTTTTAAAACTGTGATCAGTTTTCTTTTCTGATGACAGGTTGCCAGGGTGATAACCAAATCAAACAATCACACTTAGTAGCAGCCAAAATGGTGTTTACATGTACTGTAATTGCTCTTTTGCACCTGCTGATGGCTCCCAGTCCCTGAAATTATACACAGATACAACAGTGAAGAAATAAGCTTTAAAAGAAATTGTCTTCTCTGCTGCCAGATCAGTTATAAATGAAGCAAGTGGGTGGTAACCTTGTGTCCTTTTACTTGGCTGAGGGTATGCACCTAGCTCAGCAGCCATTCCCTAAAAAGCTCTGCAGTGATATGTGAGATTAATTTTTGTTAATCACTGTAGAATCAATTTGAGATTAGGGAAGTAGCTGAAGTGTGTCCTTTTCCCCACAGACACACTCCAGACCTGTGTTTAGAGGTTGTGGTTAATATTAGGAAAAGTAACTGTGTGAGTGGGTTTGCCTTACCATATAATCAGAGTGGCTTGTGCTTGTCTGAGCAAATATACCTTATTTTCTGGCGTATAAGACTACTTTTTAACCTGCAAAATCTGGAGTTAAAGTGGGGGGGTTGTCTTATACGTCGGGTATAAGGAGGTTCATGATAGGTTTGCCTTAGTGTCATCATCAGTTGGAAATTACTTGAAGGTGCACAGCAACAACAACAACAGTTTTGGAAGTCATACTTTTCCCAAACTCTATATTTTAACTGGAAAAGTGGGGGGTCGTCTTATATGCCCAGTCGTCTTATACGCCAGAAAATACGGTCCTTTGTTGTGTTAGATGAATCTTATCCCTAGGAAGCTATGCACAGGCACATTTCTTCTGAACAAATCTTGTCAAGAAAACCCTGTGATAAGTTCCCCTTAGAGTTACCGATTCTGAAACAATTTGAAGGCACAAAACAGTCTGAATAAAATATGACCAAAAAGCCATATGCTGAATGAAATAAAAAACCGAGGATCACCTTAATTAATCAAGTTCTTTGACCTTCATGATAAAGTGCTTTGACCTTATGATTGATTTGTGTGCTTATCTCCATGTTAAGAATGTTAAGACCAAAAAAGTGATCTGAAATATGTTTCTTCAGTGTTAAGAAGCCCTGATAAAAAACAATCCTGAACTGAAAATAATCTTTGCAGTTTAGGACTTATTCTGCAAAATTTGCACATGGTGGTTTTGCACAGGAAATGGCCTTTTCTATGGAGAAATATTTTCCCTTGCAGAAAAAGCTATTTTCTGTGCAGAAAATGACCCATGTGAATTTTGCACAAAGTAAATCCCAAATTGTGAGTAGTCTTTTTAAAAATTGTAGTTTCTGAAGACTTTCTTGCAATGGACATAAAGTTGCTAAAATTGCTAATTATTTCTTTCAAGAGGAAAATTAGTGAAGAATTGCATACCACGTGTATGTGTTTGTGAAGGAAATTTAATTTTGCCTTGTTAAAGAAATTGATTGTTCTTATCAGTTCTGTTAGCTTCTGTTGTTCTTATCAGTACTGATAAGTACTGATACCTTATATTCATCGTCCCCCGTCCCCCCCAGTATTAGGCTATTGTAAAAAGAAAAAAAGAGCTCACATGTCAGACATTACATATCTGCCTATTTAGAAGCTAGTGATCTTCTTCTAGTAATGTATGTCATTTTTGTCATCTTATGTGCATTTATACCAGTACTTCTCAAATAGTGGGGCGCGCCCCCACTTTAAGGGTTAGGGTTAGTACTAGGGAATCATGGGAATTGGGGTTTTTTCTGAGACATTGAGCCTTCTCTGTCGGAGAGCTCTGGTGCCACAATAAAATACAGTTCCCATGATTCCCTAACCCTAATCCTAAAAGTGGACTCAGTTTGCACTATTTCTAGCAGTCTGCAAAAGCCCTTAGTTGTTCTGACCAACTCTGGAGAAAGGCAGGGGAGTGCCACCTGGTTAATCTTCCTGGATCACTTGGCAATTTTTAGTACCATCATTCATGGGATAGGAGTAGGAGGCACTGTGTTACAGTGGTTCTGCTTCAGTCTGAGGGGCTAATTCCAAGAGTGTCATTGGAGGATATATGTTAAACCTCACTTATTAAGCTGCGGGGTTCCACAAGTTTCCATTTTATCCCCATATTGTTTAATATCTACATGAAGCCATGGGCAAAGTCATTAGTAGTTTTGGGGTGGGGTGCTATCAGTGTGTTGATGACATTTGCTTCCGTTTCTCATTGTCATAAAAGTCAGCTGGGACTGTACAGGAGCTGAATCTCAATTAGAAATTGGTTCTCAGACTTCAAAATTGGTTAAATGCCCTGTTCTGGATATCATTTAGGAGCAAGTGTGTGTCTTTGGATTACTTGTTATGTTCATCTTAGGGCCTAAGCAGACTGCCAGAAATAGTGCACATTAAATTGAGGCACTGCCCTGGCTCAGTGCTAGGGAATCATGGGAACTGTAATTTATTGTGGCACCAGAGCTCTCTCACAGAGAAGGCTCAATGTCCCAGAAAAAAACACAGTTCCCATGATTCCCTAGCACTGAGCCAGGGCAGTGCCTCAATTTAATGTGCACTATTTCTGGCAGTCTGCTTAGGCCTTTAGTCACTGAAGGCTTAGGTTGACTGTGGCTCAGTTTCAGCTTGGGGTCCGTTTCAACCTTTTCTGGACATGAATAAATTGCTTGTATGCCACCCTGAGATCCTGTAATACAGGTTATGGTATAAGTATTTTAGATAAATAAATACTTTTGCACTCATGGTTGAATAACAATTTAGATTGTAGAGGTAAGCTGTCATTGAAGCTGGTATGTCTCAGCTGCCCACAGGTGACTCTGTGTTTCTCTTTCTTCTCCCCACCTCCCAATTTGTTAGCTGTTACCTGATTGAATTTTATTTTCTCTTTCCTTTTTCTCTATTTGTATACAGAATGGAATGAACATAGCAGTCAAATTAGCTAACACACTTCTATGTGTTTTATAATAAACATTCTTTGCCTTCTTGCCTAAAGAGATGTTTATGTTGTATGTTTGGATTTGATGGGAGTGAGCGTAGCGTTCCCCAGGTTGGAGGCTCCCCTTCTTGGATAGCACAAGGAAGAGTTCAGAAGTTTTTGTTTCCATTTTGATTAGCTGATGTTTCTTAGGACTTCCAAATACAGCAAAGATTGGTTAATAGTGGCTTGTTTGAAATACGCTAGTTGCAAATATGCTAGTTTATGAAGTTACTGTAGTTTCTTTTGATGATTCATTGTTAAGATGTAACAGTAACCTATCACTAGTTAAAATTGGAAGAGCTGGTCACTTCTTTTTGGGAGAAAGGCAGGATATATTGTCAAATAAATAAATAAATTCTAAGGTGGATGGCAAAATGTGTGAACATAGATCAAAAATGTCAGGTTCAGACAAAAAACAATGCAGGCGATATGCTTGTGGGCCCTTGTCACTCTGCTTCATACACTATGATATGATTCTTTGATACTTTGATTCTTCATGTGAAGCTTGTTAGCAGTAGGGGATGTTTTTACATGATAGACCAGTATGTGTTTCAGTATTTTGAATGGATATTCCCATCTTGATCTGGTTCCTCTGCATGGAAGCAAGTTTCTTTTAAAGTTTAAACTATTGATCTAGGGGAGAACACACTTTCTCTGGGGTCTCAGTCGTTTATTCAGAAGCCTTCCAGATCTTGCCAAAGTTGTTTAAATCTTGTGTGGAAATAGTTACTCCCATTTTTAAAGTTTTGTTTTGTATGCTATTTATTTTGCATAACAAATAAACTGAAACATAATAAAAAGAGACAAATGTGATCACCTCTAAGACTCTGATGTCAAAAGATGGCATTCATTGTGCTTATAAGCAGATGCTTTCTAGAAACAGTTTTTATGGTATAAATTTCTGCATACCATGAAAATAAATTATTGTGACATCATTGATATCATTTTAAATAAATGGTTGGTTTTAGGGGGAAGGTGACTGTATTATATCACCTGTGTGTAGTGTTGTGACAAAAGACATATCCATATTATTTTTCTATTTTGTTTGTTTCACTAGACTGGTTTGATATTTTGGATCAATTCATGTAACTGGACAATACACATCCATTTTTCTTGAGAGTTCTCATTGCAGTTAGGTTGTTGCTTCTTAAGAATTTGAACAATTAATTCACACCCTGTGGTTATGGACTTCCTAGTTGAGTTATGGTAGATTTAGATGCACACAGCAGATAGTGCCAAATAGCCACCCTTCAAATTTTGTAAATGGTGAAAAAATGACAGCATCCTATTCAGTGGGAATATTTTTGAATCACAGTCATAGAAAAAGTTGTCCTCTTGGCCAGACATGACAGTTGAATTGTAATGGGCTCTTCATATCAACAGGCTTCAGATCTGCTAATTTGAACCACCTTTTAGTCAATGGCAGTGATGTGAACATGCACTTTTCAGCACATATGTATTCACATCACTGCTATTAAATAATATGGGGGGGATTCATCTGTGTTTTTTGGCTTCCTTGGCAGAGGCGGAACCAAGCCTGTACCGATACACAGGGCCCACTGAACTACTTTGAGGAAAGGCCAGTTATTTATTGCAGTTCTTTTCAATACTTTTAGCCATCTTTGCAGTATTACATTTCTTCAAGAACATTAAACTATAGCAGCTGAGCTGCAATTACACTATATTTATTGTGATAAAAATTAGATACGGTATATTGGGAAACTAAATTCCACATAATATTGATAACCTTATTATGTGGTTTATTGTGGCAGAAATATGCCACATTATGTTGGTGTATCAATGCACAGAAAGATATCATCACTTTCAAAAAGAGAGAGAAAAAATTTTTAGAAACCTACAGGCTGAAGTCTTACCTGCCATTATTTAATTTGACTTTCAGAAATCTGTCTGTTTCTTGATGAAAGAGTTGCTTTGTTTAACTGCTGCCTCATTGTTCTCCATATTTTAAGATTCCCAGTAAAATAGTGTAACAATATCTGAAGCAGATGTAGGCCAGAAAATACGGATTATTTTTAATGTTGCTTCTTAATTATATTGAAATTATGACCTCTGTCATCACTTTTTGAGGGTTGTATTTCTTCCTGTAGATGTTTTTGCTTTTTTCCAGTCAACATCATCTGAGTTGCAAAATTCAGAGAGTGATATAGTCGATTATGCAAGTGATACTTAAGAATACTCAATTGTACAATTTGTGCTAGATTTTGTGTAGTCCCCTTTTGAAGACCATAAAGAATTTTCTTTGGGCACAACAGCTTCTGTAGCCTGGAACTGTAGTCTTAAGAATCCTGCACAATATGAAGCCTATTGTAAATGGACTTTTGATAGTAAACCTCCATTCCATTTACTTAATAAAGACCAGCAGCCCAAAGTTTCTTACTATCTTTAAATGGAAGTGATGGACTTCATAAATAAGTAAAAAAATATGAAGTATGAAAAATATTAAATATTATATTTTAACATATTTATACAGATTGTTCACAAATGTTTTCTATACTTGGAAGTTGTAATGCAAGAACAACAATCACACTTCACACAATAAACTATTCTGATAATTTGAAAAATAAGTTTTATATATACCCATAAAATTAAAACATAGTAGCTCCTGTCTTTCTTTGGTCCGAAACACACTGCAGAAATAATCCAGTTTGAGACCACTTTACCTGCCTTGGCTCAGTGCTAGGGAATCCTGGGAATTGTAGTTTATTGTGTCACCGACAGAGAAGGCTAAATGTCTTACCAAACTACAGTTCCCAGAATTCCATAGCATTGAGCCAGGGCAGTTAAACCAGTCTCAAACTGGATTATATCTGCAATGTGTTTGGGACCACAGTCTTACTTAGTTTGGTTTACTACAGAATATGACACAACAGCCCACATTTATTACAGGGCTGAAAGAGTTGCTTGATAGATAACCATATTGCTGTCTTCCCAACTGGAAAAAACTCAAAAGTAAGAAAGTAAGAATTGCTACAAGTCTGAGTTTATCTGAAGAGTGTTATACAGTCATACTCCATATTATACTCCATATTCACTGGTGATAGGGGTGATGGACTCCTGTGAATGTGGAAAACATCAAATAATAAAATACTATTCTTTTTACCTAAGAGGACACTTCTCTGGGAATCTCCAAGTTCTCCAGTGCAACTCTGTGGTCAAGATTTCCCAGAAGGAAGGATTGGGAAGACCTACAAATGCCTAGAGAAGTGGCTTCTCTGGGAACTTCTAGTTTTTCCAACACAACTCTCTGGTCAACTTCTGGCAGTGTTTCGCTGGAGGACCTAGAGATTCCTAGAGAGAACATATTAATCAGAAGCACAAATAATCAAATTTGCAAAAGTCAAAGCCACAAACACGGAGGGCCAAGTGTATATCACTGGCCAGATAAATTGTTCAGCAACTGTCAAACCTGAATTATCAACTGTTTAAAAGGGAGAAGGTTGTTCCTCTTATCTAAATAATTTAATATTGTCAACAGATTACCTCATCCCCTTCCTTTGCTTTGGTAGCTCATATCTTGAAGGACCGTTTTTTGAATTTGAAAATGTATATTAAGTTGCAAATCACTCATAAGAGCAAGCACAATTGGCTCTTAACTTTCACAGGCATTAGAGATGCAAGCTCCCTTCCCCCTGCAAAAGTGGAAGAACCATGAATATCTATAGGGCCTCCTTCCCCCTCTGTCTGCCAGCACAAGAGAGTGAGTGAACACATGCTCTCTCCCTCCTTGCATTCCCCATCCCTTCTCCTGCCTGCCTATGCAGTGAATGTGCACACCTTTCCTCCTCACATTCCCCCATCTCCTGTCCCTTCCCTCCTCATGCTCCCCCACCCCTTTTCTCTCCTGCCAGGCCACCTACATGATTGAGCAAGCCCAGACATCATGCCAGTTTTATTTCTTCCCAGCGACACCAGTGTTATCACAGTCCTTGTTAAAAATGGTGTAGGGCAGCAACAGAGGCAACAGCAAATACAGTTATCTGGGAACAATAATTTCTATGAGTGTCTAATCTGCAAATGTGGAGGGATGGTTTATTTTTGAATTATTATAGTTTTAGAAGTTTTCTGTTTCTAACCTCCAAGATTGACCTCTCTATTTGAAAAGCTGTTTGACAAATGACATGTATTTACTTGAAGTTATGTAAATTTAATTATTTAAAGGAGACCTATTAAAACTGAAATGTTTTTCCAGGTTTAATTATAGATCAACACATCATCTTGCATCACATGGATTTTATGAATTCTTAAATTGGTTTGATGAAAGAGCATGGTATCCACTCGGAAGAATAGTAGGTGGAACTGTAAGTATCAGAAACATGCATTCAGGTATAAAAAGATTAAATGAACACTATTAAAGTAGCATGCTTCCATTCCAAATTAAAGTTTCAATTTGACTGCAATTAACATATTTTTTTGTTTCAATCAGGCATTTATTTAAATGTCTGACATAGTAGTTGTGTCTGAAAAAAATTGGATTGGTTTAAAATTAAACTTGAAAAATGTGTGAAGATATACAGTCGCCCCTCCATTTTAGCAAAGTTGAAGTTCACAGTTTTGATTATTCACGGAGGGGTGATCCCCATTGGTTCAAATGGCGCCCATGCCCCTAGGACCATGCAGCCATTCGAGCCAAATGGGGCTTGAATATCTGCAATTTTTCATTTTTGCAGGGAGGGGCGGAACGGATCCCAGGGACGACTGTATACCTTAGTTTCATATAGAATTATGAGCATTTTGTCAGTTTAATGGGGAAGGATTCACAGAGAGAAGTACCTGGTATGATATGAACTGTAAAATTATTTAGAATATTTAAGAAGGTGGCTTATTACTGTACAAACCAGCAATAGCATGACTTCTTGGATGATAGTGTCATACTTCCTACAGTTGAAGTCCTTTGCATTCAGAGAGAAAGCTGAGCAATGAAGGCAGGAAACTCATGAAGTATTGCAGAATAGTATACCTTTCAACTGTGTAGCTGTTTGAGTAACCCCCTGTGTAAAATATGCAGCACATATTCCAAGTTTTATGTTATATGTTGTTTTTTATATCAATGAAGTGACTTAGGAGACTGTACAGTATGGCAAACAGATAGATCAGGGATGTTCTCTCTAACTTCAGCACTATCTAAACGGGAGATGCTTTGGAACAAAGCTAGAAATAGGAGGAGCTTTGAGGCAGAGTATTGAGGAAGAGCATAACAGCTACTTTTTTACATCGTTTGGAAGTATAACTCCTCTTAAAGCTCAGGGCACTTCATGACTTCTGAAGCAGTGTCTAAGGCAGGGGTCAGCAACCTTTGTTGCTGGGGGGCCAGGAGGGGGGAATGGCGTGGGGGCTAGCCGGGCGCGCGCGCACATGCTCACAACACCCGCTGTCATGCACGTGTGCGCGGAGGGGCTCCATTTTGGAAGGCTACTGTGCATGTGCCGGGCGAATTCGCCCGGCACACACGCACTGGGGCCTCGACAGGGCCCAGGGAAGGCCCCAGCGCACCTGCGCAGGGCAAATTCTCCCGCGCACGCACACTGGGGCCTTGCCAGGACCCAGGGAAGGTCCCAGCGTGCCTGCGCAGGGCGAATTCGCATGGCGCACTTGTGCTGGGGCCTTCCAAAATGGCCCCCGTGCTCGCATGCATGCGTGCGCAAGCGCGGGCGCCATTTTGGACACCAAAATGGTGTTCGTAGGCGGCAGCAGCAGCACTAGCCATAGACTGGTCCCAAGGCCTCCGCGGGCCGCACCCAGCCAACGGGCCATAGGTTACTGACGCCTGGTCTAAGGAATTATCAAGTAGGACCAGTCTCATCTATAGCAGACAGGAAACAGAACTATTTCTCTATTCATTCTGTGCAGTCCCCCATATTTGTTCTCTGCATGCATAGTGCTTATAAAAATTAGAAAGCTTGGCTGGAAGACTGGAAGGAGCCCAAGTCCCACCTTCACTGTGCATATACCAAGGGGTGTGGTCCTAATTTTTTCACTCATTTCTTTCCACAACAGTAAGACCTTTAGTATTAACCCCAGTGCTTGAGTAAGGGTTTAAACGAGAGAAGTTTTTTAGTGTTGTTAAAGTCTATGAAAGTAAGGTGTCAAATGTATATAGTTTCCTTGGAAACTGTTCCAGACTCTTCAGTCTGTAACTTTACCTATTACTGTTGATTTTCTGGCTTTAACATCAAAGGATTATAATTCATTCCAAAGGACTCTGGGTGTGAGCTTTGGATGTTAGGCCATACAGCTCAGAGGGCCCATCTCTGTTGAATTTACAGATTATCAGTTCCTGCAGTGATACTGACTGAACCTGACTGAAACCAAGGTTCAGTATCAAGCTCTGGCTGAGGTGCCTGAACTATCTTTTGGCACATGACATCTCAGTATGGAGAACTAGCTTTGATATCTGAAGACCCCTTGGCACATAATACCATGGTGACAGTTTCAAGTCTTGGTACGTGGAGCCTCTCCAAGCACAGAATAGTTCTTCTTTGTAATCTCTGTGACGCACACAAATAGGGCTATCTGCACCTGTACTGTGTATCAGAACCTTTCAGAGCTAGGGAATGAGCATTTTGGTGGTAGCCTCTCCAATCCTCTGTGTGTGTGATCTCTTCCTGTCCAAACAGGACAGGACTGTATTTGGAGGAGTCTTCCATCACCACATTAGCATTAATCTCCAGTTCCTTCACCACCTCAGGAAAGACCTGCTGTCTTGGTCTTTTTCATCCACTGCAGCAGCAGCATTGACAGGAACTGTTTTGAGCTTTCTCTACAGAATTCTTAGTTAACAAAATACAGCTTGTAACTTATCTGATTTCTACTTTGTCTTGTGTTGTGGCTTTAGTAATTTTGAATTGGTTTTTTTTTACTATCAAACTAAAGATATCAGTGTTTCTTGGCTATCTATCAGTGTTTGTGATTTGTCTTGGTGTTTGGCTCTGGTCCATTGTTGCAGCCACTCATGTCCTTAGGGTCTTATGGCCTTCACCTGCTCTTGAGCACTTTCAAAAAGTTCACTTCTTTTGGGTATAGAATCCCTGAGAAGGACGGTCACTTGAAGTGTCTGTTGGGAGAGGGACACAGTGTAGGGGCTTGTGCGCATTGTCAGGTATTTACCCCTCAGGCACACAAGAGTCGCTTGTCTAAACTTACAACTCCTGTGGGAGAAGACCTTGAAAATAGTGGACCACACGACTGAAAACAGTAGGGGGTTCTTGTAGATGCCCTTTTACTATTCTCTGTTGTACCTCAGTACTCACCACTGTGGGCTCCTCTGTTAGAGTTGCCCTTAAGAGGTCCCTCCAGGAGTTGGTGTCTAGAAAGTTTGGAAACTAGCATGAATTGGCCAGTATCAGAACTGGCTGTTCAGTCCCAAGAACAAGCTGCTTGATCCTGTGTCCCTGCCACTCCAGGGAGGTCTCAGCCAATCAAGACAATTGGTTTTGTTTGCATGCACGTAGGAGGCAAAGAAAAAGACCAAGAACACTGATGTGTCTCACTTTCAACTCCAACCCCTAGTATTGAGACATCCAATTCTGTCTCAGCCTCCACCCCAAGTGGAACCTCTTCAGCAAGGCATCCAAGTCAGGGACCCTCCATTCCCATTTGAGCTGACTCCTGGCCATCCATAATTTAGATGGAAGGAAGCATCCATATGTCATTACAAGAATGTTCTTCACAGCCTCCTCTGATTGGCATATCATCAGATGGTGAAATCCTTGATTCGCCTCTGGGCCATACGTGGAGGAGCCTTCCATCACCACATCAGGATTAATCTCCAGTTCCTTCACCACCTCAAGAAAGACCTGCTGCCCTGGTCCTAGACTGTGCCATTGCTGCTGCCTTAGCAGGTCTCACTCTGGTGCATGCACTTCTTGCTTTCATTTGAGGTCTGACCATTCATAGTCTCACAGTTGTGGTGATTTTTTATTATTATTATTATTATTATTATTATTATTATTATTAACATTTATTTCTAAAGTGCTGTCAATGTACACAGCGCTGTACAAAGAGACAATCAAGCATAAAATAGAATAAAAACCTGCCGAAGGCGTACAATCTAAAATACAAACAATAGACAATAGGTAAAATAATAGAGTCAATTAAAGCAAAAAACAATTGCAACACTTAATTAACAACATCCACTGTCTACCCAAATGACAGAAAAAGTAAATGTATATCAGACAGTGTCTGGGAATGCCTCCCTGAACAAGGTGGTCTTTAACTCAGATTTAAAAGTGGACAAAGAAGTAATGACCCGTTTTTGAGGGGGAAGAAGGTTCCAGGAATGAGGGGCGGCAAGCGAGAAGGGCCGAATCCGGGATGGCAAAGTGGAGATCTTAGGTTGGTACAGCAGGCCTTGAGTACTAGAACGGAGGATATGGATGGGAATGTAAGCAGAAAGAAGTTCAGATAAGTAAAGAGGGGCTAGGCCATGCAGGGCTTTGAAAGTTAGCAATCGAAGCTTATATTGCATACGGAAGGGGAAGGGGAGCCAGTGAAGAGAAGATAGCAAAGGGGAAACATGGTCAAAACAGTGAGCGGAAGTAATGATGCGAGCGGCTGAATGTTGGACAAAAATTAAAGGGCGAAGATGAGAGAGGGGAAGCCTAGCTAAAAGGAGATTACAATAGTCCAATCGGGAGATTTCTGTCTCCACATTGGTCACACTACCATTTTACAAGGAAGCCTCCTAGGCATGAGAAGCTCAATATAGCTGGTCAGATGCCATAAAGCTATAGTGTTCTACCATCACGGTCACTCACCTTCCTACTACTAGGACAGATCTCTGTTAGGGGATTATCCTTACTGCTACAGTTATGACTATGCAAGTGAGTATAGTGACAATTTGGATCCCATCTCTGATTGTCAACATTGGCATACTTTGTCCATGTCAGTATCAGTTGCCATGGTACCAAGTCAGAGTTTTCATATATCAACCTTGGTACCATCATCTTTGGTATTAAGTCAGTTTCAGTTAACCTTATTAGGTTATCTTAACCTTATCAGGGCACTCCCAGGCTGCAACCCAGACTTGACCACATTTGTCTTCACTGCTACCAGACTCTTTGGTTCTTTCAATGAACCTAAGAAGCACTCTGCCTCCATCAGTGTCTTTAGCGTGAGTGCTTTAGGCCATTCCAGTCCTCTGAGTCAGACAAGGAGTCTGAGTCTTCTTTGAATCTCTTCCAACTCTTGTTGGGGACCATGATTCTGTCTCACCTACAGATGACTTCTGCTCATTTACCAGATGCTTAGGATGGTAAAGGTCGCTCAATCTGACTTATCCACTCCAGATCCAATCTTCAAATGGGCCCAGAGACAAGCTCCAGCACTGGCTTCACTTCTTCTTCTTTCATCTTTCCTCCAGGTAGCAAGGAAGTACTGGTCTACCTTCTGTTCCAGCTTGTCCACCTCTAAGAAAATCAAAGGGCTTTGCAGAATCATTGAAATGGGTTTGGATTGGCTTTTCCATCGTCCACAACCCAATATCTGGATATTTAATTCTTGTAAGCCGCCCCGATTGCTTGACAGAGGGGCGGGGAAAATTATTATTATTATTATTATTATTATTATTATTATTATTATTATTATTATTATTATTATTATGGCTCAGTCTAGGTCTTCTCAGTGTCTACACTCCTCTCTGATTGACAAAGAGGGGAAGAAATTAGATGTGATGTTCAGAAAATTTCATTCTATGACTGCTCTTCTTTTTTTGCATCACAAACTGTTTGGGGCTTACCAGCAACTCCTGTGGGAGAAAATGGTCCAAAAGACATTGCAGAAATAATCCAGCCTGAGACTGCTTTAAATGCCCTGGCTCAATGCTAGGGAATTCTGGGGACTGTAGATCTGTGAGACATTTAGCCTTCTCTGTGAGAGAACTCTGATGCCACAGTAAACTACAATTTCTAGGATTTCCTAGCACTGAGCTAGGGCAATTAAAGCGGAGCCTTTCTTGGATAAGGTTCCAGATTAATGTTGGAGGGTAGTTGTAATACTTCAGTCTGAAGTGCACAGGCTTGCACCTCAAAAAATTAACAGCCTGTCATGCTGCCAACTCCAGTGGCAAAGCATTAGCCAGCGCAATTCCTCTGTGCCACCGTGGCTGCCTGTTTCTCTGGCCTCTTCCATCAGATGAGGACTACTATAGAGGACCTTCCTTTTGACAAAAAGACCTGCTTTAATGGAGACTAAATTAGAGCATACTCACAAAATGTGCTCAGCTGCATGAAAGCTTGAGTTCAACTCACAATCCCAACTATCTGAGTCCTCACTTTCCATGGTCAAAACATACTTTATCCAAGAGATCCTATAGCATGAGTGGGAACAGATAAGCTCATGCATTTTTCCTTCCATTTTCATCCACAGAAAGGCTGTTCTGCCTTGAGGTCCAGATCTCAGTAGTTCAAGGTGCATCATCAGTTCACCTTCAGATTGTGTCTTTGACTCCTGGGCTCTCAATGTTCACACCGCTAGCATTCCCTCTTTTCACAACAGACTGTCCAGATTCCATCAAGCTGGATATCTATCACTTTGGACTTGTGGGTCTTTGAAAAGGGGGTATGCTAAACAGCTCTGGAAAGCCCCCTGTCAAGGGTGTTTCTCAGTGTTCTCACCTTTCCCACACCCAATGAGGATGAGAGTGCTCTTACCCAAGGAAACATTAGAATCTTTCCCTCCTCCTTGTTTTCAGTGAGGATTCTTCTGCTACTTCATTGCATCTAGGACATGCATGGCAATGGTGATTTCCTGGTTCTGATAGCAGGGAGTAGTTCTTTTCCCATACATCAACTGCCTGTTCTCGTGTCGTGTTTGCCTGGTTGCCAACACCTAGCTCACACTTTGTCATGTGTTCTGGTTGAGTCTCATCTTGACATTTAAACAGGGGTAGGCAACCTAAGGCCCGGGGGCCAAATGCAGCCCCCTGAGGCCTTCGGACCGGCCCCAGGCCAGTCCTGCTGCTGCCGCCACTCACCATAATGATATTGATTATTGTTGTTATTACTTGTTCTTGGGGTTTTCTTGGCAAAATCTCCAATGGGGTTTTGCCATGGCTTTTCTGGGGCTGAGAGAGTGTGCATGCATATTTTTTAAATGTTTTATTTTTATTTTTATTTATTTATTTATTTATTTATGGTGCTTCAGCCCCCCAATTGTCTGAGGGATAGCAACCCGGCCCCTGGCTTAAAAAGGTTGCCTACCCCTGCATTAAAAGATCCCATCTTGAACCATCCCAACAAGTTTGATTAATACGAGCTTTTCTACACTCCCATGCTACCTTTTTGCTGTATTTAGAAAACTAGTACAATTTGGTGCCTTTGCAATTAGAGAGTTCATGCCAGGGCAGTTCACATTTTGCTAGGCCTTATGGATTCCACAACTTCAATCTCATCATTCACGAGACTCTGGATAAAGCTCCTACAATCCTCATGTTGCAACTGTACCCTCATCAGATACTCACAGTTCCAAGAACTATTCATTGCTCTCTATGATGGTGAGTCAACTCACACATTGTGTAGGTTGGAAAGCATGGTGGTAGTCAGTACAGATGTGTCACTCAAAGGATGGGAAGCCCACTCAGCTGGCCTCTCCATGAGGGAGTTATGTTCACCAGAAAGGAGTGCTGTGCATAACAGTGCTCTCAAAATACTGGCAGTCGTAAAGGCCTTCTGAGACCTTGAGCCTTCTCTACTGGGCAGGATAGTCCTGGTGGTCTCCAACAACACCACGGTGGTCTTTTATTTGAATAAACCCAATGGAATGAGGTCCCATACTCTGTTCCATCTTGTTCTTCTCCTTTGGAACTGGTGCATTTCAGGAGAGATCTTTATCAACATGATTCATCTTCAAGGTGAGGAGAACGCCTTGGCAGACACTCTGAGCAGGACTTCAAAATCCTGCCACAAGTGGAAGCTATATCCTGGCACTCATTGCAAGATTTTCAGAAGCTGGGGCAGGGCATCCATAGATGTCTATCCCTGAACAGCCAATGCTGGACCTTCTGTTCCAGAGTTTGACATGGGAAGGGCTCACTGGGTGATACGTTCCTTTTTTTTTACTGGGATGTGTCCCATTGTATACTTTTCCTCTTGTCACCAAGATGATAGCCAAGATCAGATGTGTCAGAGCACTATGCATCCTGATCACCCTGCGTGACCACCCTGGTTCACTCCTCTCCTTCAGCTCTCTGGAGGGAAATTCTTCAGGCTGTCACCCAGGCCACATCTTCTCACCATTCACTGGGACAAGGTAAGGCACCCAGACCTGTGGACTCTCAAGCTTGACATGTTTCTCTATTAAGCAAATACACATCGAATCCTTCTTAAGAGGTCAAACCTTGATATTTGCTACTTGATTGGAAGTAGCATTCTTCAGCATGACTTCAGAAAACCAACAGCAACAGAATATTAGAAAAGTCTTAGACTAAAGGACAGAGAATTCTGTAAACATCATTAATGTTACAAAATAGGTTACAGCTACACTTATTGTTGTAGGAGACCAATTTTACCTTAGCCATTAATGGCCATAATGTTGTAGGAATCTTGGTGACAGAACAAAACTACCAAGAAGCAGGTGAAATGATGAATGTTTGCTTAGTAATGCCCCCTCTCTGCCCCTTTAGAAGTTTTTAACATTACAGATTTGGGGCAGTTGTAAGGCATAACCAGAATGTACAAAATTAATACTTCTATACTTTTCCACTTTCAAAGAATGAAATATCTGAATAAAGTAATCCTGCATTTACTATGAAAATTCAGTCACTTGTGACCATAGATATTGAAGCTGTTTTCACTTGACTTTGATAGGCTTTGTAGTTTAATGTGATCCTGACTTGGTTTTCAGTCTGTCACTTTGTAGCTTTTGTCTGGCTGTTATTTTAAAGTATTTATTTTTTTTCTAAAATGTTTCATTTATTTTACATTGCTTTAAGGGTTTTATCTTTATCCCATTCTGAACAGAGCCAGTGTGATGCAGTGGTTTGAGTGCTGGGCTATGACCAGGGTTCAAATTCCTACTCAGCCATGGAAAACCACTGGGAGACCTAGGGCAAGTCACACTTTCTCATCCTTAGAGGACAGCAAAGGCATACCCCCTCTGAACAAATCTTGCCAAGAAAACCCCATGATAGAGTTACCATAAGACAGAAACGACTTGAAGGCACATAACATCCAAATCTGAGGTCTTGCTTGGGTGGGTTAGAAATTATTGAATAAACATATGAATATCTGAAGTGACAAAAACACCCCTCATTCAAAGAAACATGAGATTTCTGTTGAGGTATTTCTTTGATATTAGATACAGGGGAATAGGGAAAGTAAGGTTGCACTAAACCTGTTGCCTTATTCCTATCTCATTGCACTTGTGAGAAAAAGCTGAGGAGAAGCAACATTGTTCAGTATAAAACAGATGCATTTCAGAATCCGAAACCACTTTCAAAAGCAAAAAGCATAGTGCTTTTCAGAATGTGTTGACAAAATTAACTGTTACAGTTCTGTGTAGACACAAATGAGATGGTCTTGCAAAAAAAAATCCTCTGTTTCTATTGGCATTTATAGTGGAATATAATTGTGTTATTGTAATGTAGAAAACTGGTATGAGCCCTCTTGAATGACTCTAGATGTGCATTAAAGCTATTTAACTGTTTTTAGTATAAGAACTGTTTTTAGTGGATTTACAAGGTGCAAATCAATAAAATATATTCTTACATATTTCATCAATAAAGCACATCTTTTATCAATAAATTCATTAAGCCAATTAATTCCTCTGTGTAAAGAAGAAAATTTTACTGTTTTAATTTGAACTATTATATCATCAATTACAGCTCCACTGATTTCAGCAACAAGTGGCACCAGTATTGCATGTTGTAGCCATTTCACTTAGTAGTTTTGGAACATATGATAGAACCTGCTATTAGCCTATACTTTTGGGGCATATTTTCCACATATTAAGCTACACTGTAACATCTTACCATTAACAGTACCTTGTGCACGTATAACCATGAATTTGAAGTTGTTGATTCATTTCAGCAAATCAAGTTTAGCAAAGATGAACAATACACATTTTGACAGCCTCTCAGATTTTAAAAATATTTAATGATCAGTTCCGGAAATACCACTGTTTTTGGTTATCTTAACTGGAAAAAGATGTGAATGAAAGCATAAAGAGCATTAGTAATAGGAACCCACTCTCAAGTTACTCAATTTTAAATGTTACATCAGTTTTCCCTTCCCACAAAGCAGCTTCTTTCCCATTCCCAGTGCAGAGTTTGCTCTTTGTATTGCCACTCTTTTTAATCTTGTTCCTTCTGTCTTTCATACTGTTTCCACTTAGCCAACCTGAATTCACCACCCCAGATACTCCCAACTAGTGGCTTATATGATTTATCCAACATCTTTGTACATCAGCTTTGTGCCCACTTGAATTTTTA
>CM034710.1:74981196-75013826 GCA_020142125.1 Phrynosoma platyrhinos | reverse complement strand
AAAAAATGGGGGTTCGTCTTATACGCCGGAAAATACGGTAACTCTTTTGTGTGTTATCTCCAACATTGTTTTATTTCTTCCTGGTACTGTAGATATAATCTGTTAAATTTAAAGAGATCTTAAAACAAATCCCGGTCCAACCCACTATTATCACATGATATCCACATGGATTTCATGTTTCAGTAGCAGATTGGACTTGGATTCCATTTGAGATCCCTTCCAATTTAGCGGATTGGATCCAATCCTAGTCATTAGATTAGTTAAAATCAAGGAGCAGAAAGCTGTGTCTAGTGTAAATGCCCTTGATTTCAAACCCAACTGTCTCCAGATGTGGTTTTATAATTCTAGGACAGGGGTAGGCAACCTAAGGCCCGGGGGGGGGGGGGGGGGGGGGGGGGGGGGGGGGGGGGGGGGGGGGGGGGGGGGGCGGATGCGGCCCGCCGAGGCTTTTGGACCGGCCCCAGGCCAGTCCTGCTGCCGCTGCCCACCACTGCTGTCACTCCCCACCATAATGATATTGATTATTGTTGTTATTACTTGTTCTTGGGGTTTTCTTGGCAAAATCTCCACAGGGGCTGAGAGAGATTTATTTATTTATTTTTGGTGCTTCGGCCCCTCAATTGTCTGAGGGACAGCAACCTGGCCCCTGGCTCAAAAAGGTTGCCTACCCCTGTTCTAGGAGCTTCATAAACAGTTAATCTGTTTTTCATTGTAAATATCCTGTCTTCATGGTCTCTGTGATCCACATATTACATTCTGCATCTACAGAGAGATACTTAAAAACCTCTAGAGATAAGCTGAACATTATGTTGGAGTTGCTGAGCTTCTTGGTTTTGTTTGCCAGTTTAGATTTGTTCTCACTTCCACACCCTTCTTTCATTATCAACATTTTTTGTCTCCCTTGAATTGAATTTTGATCTCATGCACCAAAGTCTCCTGTTTACAGCTTCTAAGGCATTTTTCTTGAAAGTATATTCTGTGCTAACAATATACTGAGCTAAGGTGGGTACTTCTGCTATTTTTTCTGCTTAGGCAATGAACATATCATTGAAAAGTGCAGTCGTTATCAGAACTTTACAAAAAAAACTCTTAAAAAATAAGCTTTACCAAATGAAAGTCTCTGGGAAGGAAAAGTATATTCTCAGGATGGCAGGAAGATCAATCCACTGTCCTTGGGATTTATCCCCACACACTATCTGCGAGGCAGGAGTCTAAATTCCAATCAGTTAACTTTATTCAGTTAGACTCCTAACTCTCTTCTTCATTTTTTATTTACCTGTCCTACCAAAAAAATGTGTTGACAGTTTTTGCCCTTACTGTTCTTCACAGCAACAGGTGGTCTGGCATTTTTTGGAGGTAGACAGAGCATTAGCCTTCTACAACATAGAACTAAAACCAGGGGTAGGCAACCTAAGGCCCGGGGGCCAGATGTGGCCCCCCGAGGCCTTTGGACTGGCTCCAGGCCGGTTCTGCCACCGCCGCCACCCTCCATGATGATATTGATTATTGTTGTTATTACTTGTTCATGGGGTTTTCTTGGCAAAATCTCCACAGGGGTTTTGCCATGGCTTTTCTGGGGCTGAGAGAGTGTGCATACCTATTTTTTAATTTTTTTAAATTTTATTTATTTATTTATTTATTTTTGGTGCTTCGGCCCCCAATTGTCTGAGGGACAGTAACCTGGCCCCCAGCTCAAAAAGCTTGCCTACCCCTGACTAAAACCTTTAGGACCCTGCCAGTCTGTTATTTGTTTTTCCTCTGTGATGACCAAAAATGAGTCACATATGCTCTCACAGGTTTGAAGTGAATGGCCATGATTTTACACCTGGCTTGTGAATTTGTGAGAAAACAATTGCCAGGTGTGATCCAAAAATACCCTATCAAAATAGTAACAACTTCAGGCGCCTAAAGAACATTCATGTGCATGATACCTTCAGGGCATTTATCTGATCATTATAACCGTCAAATAACCGTCATCCACCACTATAGCCTTAATATCAGTGGTATTACAAAGGTACGCTTTCTTTGAATCTCAGTGGTTTCTGACCCATCTCAAGTAAATCCTTTCTGATTGCCCATAAAGACTACAACAAAGAATGGGTTGCTAATGTGTAAATGTGGTTCTTCAGAAGGCCCTCTTTGAATTAAAACAACAACAACAAACCTACTCTGTTCTCCTCTTTGTCCTCCAAGTCCTGGCTGCCATATACCTGCATTAACTTTTTTGTTTCATGTTGTGTTTACAACAAAGCTAATTCTATTTTGAATGACAAAAAGTAGTTAGTTTATTTGCATCAAGAATAATTAGATCCTGTTGGATCATATGTAAAATCTGTGTTTTGGTGCAGTATTCCTAGTATCTCTCCCTCTCCCTTGTTTTTATGAGTATTCAAAGACATAGCCATGTTCGTCTGTACCAGAATACAAAAGAATCTTTTAGCACCTTTAAGACTAACTGGGAGAAAGAGGTTTATAGAATAAGCAATTGTAGAGTCAGTCGACTCTGTTTGATGCATATGAGGAAATAGATTTAGGGCCTTTACAGACTGCCAGAAATAGTGCAAATTGAGGCCACTTTAACTGTCCTGGCTCAGTGCTAGGGAATCATGGGAATTGTATTTTTTTTTTTTTTGAGACATTGAGCCTTCTCTGCCAGAGAGCTCTGGTGCCACAATAAACTACAGTTCCCATGATTCCTTAGCACTGAGCCAGGACAGTTAAAGTGGCCTCAATTTTCACTATTTCTGGCAGTCTGTAAAGGCCCATAGTCTACAAAATCTTATGCCACAGACCTTTTCTCCCAATTAGTCTCAAAGCTGCTACAAGATTGGTTGGTAATTTGTTTGCTAGCATATCCAATTTGATACCAGTTCTTTAAGTGTAGGATTGCGTGCATCAGAGTGTATATAATTAGGACATCAGGTGTTAGGTAGATTTAGAATAGTTCTAGGGGTGAAAATCATTTTGACAGGTTTGTATTCCTATTACTCTCATAACTATTTTTTTTTAAATCAGCATTTCCCCACACTTTAACTTTTCTGAAGCTATATTTTGAAAATGGTCTCCTAAACTGAGTGGTAAAAAAGTGAGAGAAAAATAGCAGTGCTGTTTGCTACATTAATTTAGGATACTGAAATAGAAATGCAAATGGAACCACTATGCGATAGTTCTAGAACTTGAATCCCAGATGATGATGATGGACTACAATTTCTATCATTCCCACCCAACATGCCATTGGAAAGGAATTGTGGGATTTAGAGCCCATTCTAGAGACCCAGGATTGGAAACCAAGGGTTAAGGCAAGAAGCTCTGTTGCCAAATAGTTTTTAACTGAAGTATGTGAACTAGCAATGTTTTTCTATTGCTGAAATATCCCAAGGCCTTTATCTGAAACTGTCAGCTACTGTTAATTGATCCCACTATGAAGTCTGAGAAAGAGAGCTCCAGTGCCTGTCTATGTTACTTACATTCAAGTCAAGTAGGAATTCTATTTAGTTATACAACCTAGGACTAGCCTGCTGTGTGTGTGTGTGTGTGTGTGTTTTTCATGTAATGAAGTATTCACTTCAATAAGAAGTTTGTACATTTAAAACCTCATTTGCAGAGGGCATATAGAGAACAAGAAGCTGCTGCTTAATCTCCCCATCATCACCACTTTCTCTCTAAGCTAGTTCTGCATAACATTTTCCTGTCCAAGTAGGAAAAGGCAATTTGGGGAAAAGAGAGAGAAAAAAGAAGTAATGGCAAATGCAGAACCACCAGCAGTAATGTTTGGCATACTGATGTTGAATACAGAGTCTGGAATCTTCTGTTTGCTGATGAATATTTTGTTCAATCCTCTGATGACTTGTTTGTAAGAGGAGACTCCATTGTTTCATAATTTTGTTAAAAGGGAGGAGTCTTGTTTCAGTAGAGTTAGGGGGGAAAACTGTTCATAAAGCCATTATTGTGAAAGACAAGTCACTGAATTGCAAAGAAAGGAAGAGAGGGTCTGTATTTCCTTCAGATTTAAAAATGCAGTCTAAAACAATAAATATAACAAAAGACACTAGTTGCTGTTAAATACCAGAGGAGGGCAGTGTTGCTGTAACTTGGTGGCAATGTAAATTGTAAAATAAAGGCAAAGTTGACATTTCAATGTACATAATCCTCTTTTAGATTAGTATAGGGGCCCAAAACTGAAATGCAAAAGGGACAAATTATGTAAAAAGAGATGTAGTTGGTTATTCCATCCATCAGCTGTTTCTAGCATATCGAGAGTCTAGCACAGGGGTCATCAACTTTTTTTGCCGGGGGGGGGAATGGCGCAGGGACCAGGCGCATGTGCGCACTTGCCCCCATGCGCACACATGCACACGACGCCCACATCATGCGCATGCATGCGCGCATGCGTGGGGGGCGCCATTTGGGAACCCCCAACAGCGCCAGCCCCATGCGAATTCACACGGTGCCGGTGCCGTTGGGCCTTCCAAAATGGCGCCCGCCACCATGCGAGTGCGGGCACCATTTTTTGTCCAAAATGGTGCCCGTGCATGGTGGCAGCGGCAGGACCTGCCATTGGCCGGTCCCAAGGCCTCCACAAGCCGCACCCGTCCCGCGGGCCGTAGGTTGCCGACCCCTGGTCTAGCAACTGGCATGTTAAGAGATGTGTGTCTTATATTTGGGGGAAAAAACATTAAATGTAATTATGAACTACAGTAAATAAAACTGCTTGTGGATGTGAAACCATAGAGAATATCTCCTACAATTATATGTAAAGATGTTAGAGATATCGGTTGTACTGGCAGCTTCATTTTGAATATTTCATGCTTCTTCAGGGAAATAACAGTAGAAATGTATTTCGCTATATGTATTTTTCGCCAGCTCTAACTTGTCAGTGTCATACACACCTGCCTTGATGGATCTGAGAGGGTAAAGATATAGTTGACAAGCTATTACATATAATAATTGTTACACAAGCTTAGTGGGCTCTTTTTATATCATTTTTGTTAGGTCCAGGTAGGATTTTTGAAACTGTTTTGAAAAAATGATATAACAAAACATTGACTTTCACACACCTCCTGTCTCATGAAATTGTGTTACTTTTAACATGGTAACACCTGTCTTCTTCCTCTTATAGATAAACCTCCTTTTCTTCTGAATCTGATTTCAGCATCTATGCATAATTCTGTAGTCATTTCCCTTTGTTTTGTTTTTATTCACAGCGTATAGCACTTTCTATATAGTGGGTTTAATATTATCCATGCAGATCCCTTTTGTAGGATTTCAGCCTATTAGAACAAGTGAGCATATGGCAGCTGCAGGTAAGAAAAATAGATTACTTTATTGAAAACATACGCTGTGTGGGTGTTGTTAATTCTGTATTGCAGTCCAACAATCACGAGAACTCAGGGCTGGTAATATAACATGTTAATTCTGAGCTTCTTACAGCCTGTAACACTGTACATTCTAATACCAAACACATCTTATCTGAATTATCTTGGCTATCTGCTATAGAGCATTTCAGAAATTATATATAAATGGTTCCACAATACACATGAGCTTGATTTTTGTTTGGAGAGCCGAGTATGATGTCAGTGATGCATGACATTATAGGTAGTTAAAACAGGGAACTCCAGTATGATTCTGGTAAGTATTGTGTCACCTGCCGATCTCTCCTATGGTGCTTGTCAAGGTCCCCTACATTTTCCATGCATGTGTAAGGGATGAGTGCAGTACATGGTTGTGAACTATTTAGGAAAAATTCAATAGAAGTGGTGTGGAATGTATATTTTAAAGAAATAATTCAGTAATGACCAGTGGTGCATGTATATTTGGGGACTTGATCAAAAGGACTGTGGATTCTTATTTGCTTGCAGAATGTGGTGTGTAGTTCTGATGTATGATTTCAAGTTATCTTCCATATTGGAGAAAATCCATTTGAAGTAATATACTAAGTTTAGAGTTGATTTGGGAAAATAATTGGTTTGCATTTCTATGAAATGAGTGTTTTCTTGGAATCAAAAATATGAATTAAAAGAAATAGTTTCATTCTTTCAGGTCCAGCTCTCACTTCTGCTTTGTGTTCTTGAGAATTTTTTCTTGTAGCTTTACCAATTTATCTGTCTGGGAAGAGAGTGTTTTGTGATTTGCCACATCCACCAAGCAGTCATTTTAAATTAGGCAGTGTCGTTGTCCCCATACAGTCATTTTGTGATCCCATGACATCTCAAAATTCCAGATGTGTTTGAGAGTTGGAGTCCTTTGGTTTAGAGCAATGGTCCTGAAACTTTGGTCCTTCAAATACTTTGGACCTCAGCTTCCAGAATTCCTAACTGTTGGTCAAGCTAGCTGGGACTTCTGGGAGTTGAAGTCCAAAATACCTGGAGGACTAAAGTTTGGGAATCACTGGTTTAGAGGTTACTATATATATAGTGGGCCCTGGCATGCTAATGATCCATGGATTAAACAATCTGCAGATCACCATGCCCCATATTATCCAATAATGGTGCATGGCTGAAATACTCCCCTTCCATTGAATAATATGAGGTTTGGGCATCTGCCTTTCTCCCCAGCTGCGGGGAGGGGTGGTGAACCTCCGTGATTGGGAAGGTTCCACTATATTTCCTTTCTCTTCTAATAATCAGCAACTCCTCAAAACCCCTATGATGTAAGCAGGTTGAGAGCAAGCATTGAAAGCAACCAGGTTTAGAGTAAGCATTGAAATATTGTTTGAAAATTTAAAGTCTTCCTCTTTGTTTTAACTAGGTGTCTTTGCACTGCTCCAGGCATATGCCTTCCTGCAGTATATGAGAGACAGACTAACAAAGCAAGAATTTCAGACATTGTTCTTTTTGGGTATATCATTAGCTGCTGGAGTTGTATTCTTGAGCGTCATCTACTTAACATATACAGGTAAATAATATTAAATGAGTTTTTGTAGTCAGATGGAACTATTTCTCAAATAAGTATGAAGGGATTCACTATGGCAGCTGGCTTTCATTCTTCTATTAAAGCATTTTAAAGAGAGCTTTTAACAATTACTTGAAGTTTAGTGTTAACATATTGTAAATTTTCTTCTATAGAATCTTTGCCTTTTTATATATTAAAAAAATGAACTTTCATCCATACATTTTTAGAAATCCATAGAGTTGGTCCCTGATAGACAATGCAAGACTGTTCTTTATATTTTCAGGTTACATTGCACCATGGAGTGGCAGATTTTATTCACTATGGGACACTGGGTAAGTAGAATTATAAGAAGCAATATCAGTTCACATCTGAATTAATTTGGAAGGCTAGTTCTAGCCTCACTCCTGTTTATAATCCTACAGGAGGGGTGAAAAATATGTGATGTTCTAAATGTTGGTGCACTCCATTTCCCATCTGCTCTCAGCCAGCAGGCTGGGAATAATGGGAATTATCATCCAATAACTTCTTGGGGGCCATGGGTTACCTGTATTTTAGTGTTAAATTGAAGGTGTTGGGTACTTTTAGCCTGAAAAAGAGATTATTTAAATGGGGGCTGTATAGACGTCTTCAAATGCTTGAAGGGCTGACATACAGATGGGTATGCAGTGTTGTTTGATGGTCTTGAGAATAGAACATGAACCATTGGGTTCAAACTTTAAGAATAGATATGTCAGTTAAATATTAGGAAGAGTATCCTGAAGGTACAAGTTGACAGTCTCAAACTCTCATAAAAACAATAATAGTTCTTATTATTTACATATTTATAATGTTTTAAAGGTGTTGCATTTTTGTTAATTATTCAAAGCATATAATTGAAAGCGGTTCAGTAAGCCCGAGTTGTAGCACATGTAGTAATTTCATCACTTCAAAATAATTTGAACTGAATTTTTTTTTTAAACAAGGTATGCGAAAATTCACATCCCAATCATTGCCTCAGTATCTGAACATCAGCCTACAACATGGGTTTCCTTCTTTTTTGATCTACATATTCTCGTGTGTACTTTCCCAGCAGGACTATGGTTCTGTATCAAAAACATCAATGATGAAAGAGTCTTTGGTAAGAAATAACTAACTTTTCAACATTTTCTAAAAAGTCAGATCTACAAAGTGAAATCTGTACCTCTATGAGAATATGACACATATAATTCAATGACTGTACTAACAGGGCTGACCCTCCTAAGCTTCCAAGATCAGATTTCAACATTTTACTGTTAGCTTGAATTGAAATGCTGATATCCTTGTTATATTAAGTTAGTTTATTATAGTGTTTTATCAAACATATTTACTTGGATAGAGAGAATAATATTGGTTTTACATGATGCCAATTTGTTGAGGCATATAAACATCTTTTGTGACATATTACATAGAATGCTCATCCTGTGGATACCTTGCTTAAGTTTTCCCAACCTGGGGCCCTCCATGCATTTTGGATTCCAGTACTTATCAGGCCCAGCTAGCATGACTAATGGTAGAAAAGAAGCCAAATCATCTGGAAGACACATTGGGGAATGCTACCTAGAGTAATGAAGAAACAGGTGCAGGTGGACAGAATATGTCCCTACAGTCTGTTTTTTCTTCATGTTCTCTGTGACTCACAATAATGGATTATCTGTGCCTCCTCAATGCATAATTTGGAACCTTCTAGAGCTATTCTTGAGACCTCGAGCCTGCCCGTCTTGTTGGACATGCAAGAGAATAAGTCATTTCAAACATCATCTCACCATGTGGCTTCTAGATGTTCTAGGTCTCATTGAATTTCAAGGAGTCTCACTTAGAGCCATCTCAATGAATATGATTCATTGGAGCCATCATAGACTCGTGCTCAAGGCACCTTTCTGCTATATGACAGGAACCAAGCCCTTCAGAAGTCCACCCTTCTTCACTGCTTGAAAAATCACAGTGTCATAGCCAGAGACATGCAAGTCCTGCTAAGTTACATGGCATCTACTTCATCCATAATCCTGTACACAAAGTTCAGGATGGGATCTTTGCAGGCTTGGTTCCTCTCATGCTTCAGCAGTTTGACAGATACTCCCAACATCTGGGTAATGATACGTACGTCTCTTTCTGATGTGATGGATGGATTCCACTCATGTATAGAACAGCATGCCCTTTCTTCGTCTGCAACCAAAGGCATTGGTCACCACAGATGCCTCCATGAACCATTGGGGAGCTTATCGACAGCCTCTCCATCAGGGTACGATGGGCATTTGAGGAAAAGACCTTCCACACCAACACACTAGAAATGTTAGCAGTAGAAGAAGGCATTTCATGCATTTGAGACAATTCTTTGTGACAAAATGGTTCAGGTGTTGACCAGTAACACTATGGTGTATTAGCAGAGCAAGCTAGGTAGGACAAGGTCTAGCACCCTATTCCATTTCACCTTCCATTTTTGGGACCAGTGCATCAGCAGAGGGATCCATCTTCCAAGAAAGGAAAATTTCTTCACAGATGCACTCAGCAAGGCTGAAGAATCTTGTCATGAGTGGATGCTGCATCCAGGCACACTATGAAAGATCTCCCACACCAGCAAGTAGATCTTTTCCCCTCAGCCAAAAACAACTAGTGCCAGATATTCTACTCCAGAGGTTATTGAGGGAAGGGCTCTATGAGGAAGCTTTCCTGTTCCATTGTGTATGCTTTTCCTCTGTTTTCCCTTATCACCAGAGTGTTGTCAGAACTCGAGAGGGACAAAGCAAACTGCATCCTAATCACACCATGGTGGCCCAGGCAGCCCTAGTTCGCTCTGCTTCTCCACTGTCTCTGCGTGTTTACTTTAGGCTGCCAAACCATCCAGACTTTCTGACAATGCACAACAGAAAGATGGGATATCGATATCTGAACATTGTCAAGTTAGTGGTTGGTGAATGTTTCATTAGCCTCCTTCCCAGATTCTGTGAAGACCATCACTGCTACTATGCATAGAACCTCTACACAGCACTCATATCTGAACAAGTGGAAGAAGTTCCTGGCTTTCTTATTACTTGATAAAGGTCTCTGTTTCTTCTATCAGTTGCTACCTGGCAGTGATCTCAGCTAATTTGCAATGCACCAGCAAGTCCTCCTGCTTCCAGGACCTATTGGTGAACAGATTTCTGAAGGGTTATAACAACTGTCATCTTCCAGTTTTAGGATCAATACCTCAATGGAATTTGCAGCTTTTATTGTCACAACTCTCCAGAAAACATTTTGAGCCAATGGCATCATGCGGTATCTGTCTACTTACCTAGAAGACTGCCTTCCTAGTGGCAATTACATCAGCCAAATGAGCAGGAGAGCTATGTGCCCTCAGAGTGGACCAGCCATACCTATGATTTCATTGTGACAATGTGGTCCTGGACATGACATTTCTTCCTAATGTTGTGACATTGTTCCTTATCAGTGTGTTGTCTGCATTGATGCAGAACCCTACCTCAGACTTGGAATGAAGTCTACACTCCCTTGATGTAAGAAGGACCCTTGCCTTTAAGTTGACTGCAGGCTTCAGGAGTTCTCAAAGGCTATCTGTCTGTTACTCTATTACTTCATAGCACTTTTTAAAGAGGGTGGCTTCCACAATTCATCTGGCCTATAGGTCCATAGTCATTCTGCATAGGCTATGTCTATAGCATATGCCTTTCTAAGGGATATGCATTTAGAGGATATGTCTACACACGTAAACAGCTACGTAGTCACAACCTTTGCCCTTCATCTCCCACTACAGGATAGGTGCAAGATCTAGGGCTGATAACTGCCTTCAGTAGAATCATTCTGTATTCCCATCTTGCATGATAACCTCTGGGAGGGCTGTGCTGCATTCTTCCCTGGCACGACAATTCCTCCACCTATAGTTAGTAACTTGCTAGTCTCCCATTTGCGTGAGTTGCAGAGACCGCAAAGAAGGAGGACAGTTTTTTTACCTGTAACTAGCTCTTTGTGTGGTCATCTGTGAACTCACACAACACTCCTCCCCCAATCCTCCCTCGGTCATGTCTTAGATCCTTAACTACTGCTTTGGTGTCCATGGTGTCCAAATGGGAAATGTGCTGGATAGCCATGCAGAGGGTGGGAGCAGCTACCAAAAAGCTTACATAATAGCTCAAGTAGGTTCCAAATGATACATTGTGTAGGCACAGATGACCCATTTGTGTGAGTTCACAGATGAGCCATCGAAGAACTACAGGTAAGCAACCTGCCTTTCCTTTTCGACCACCTTTTTCTGGCGAAGGGGAACATGAATGCCTCTCCACGAAGCCTCCAACAGTAGCAATTCATCTTTTAAATAGGTTGCAAGTACCTTCTGTATTGTCCAATTTTTTTTTTAAAAGCCCACCCATCTGCAAATTCAGAAGTGAAATTCTGTGCACTTCCATTTTGTTGTACTGTATTGTTGCATTTTTGGCAATTACAGTGGGCCCCCAGAATGATCCAGCAGCAAAAAAATTGGATCCAAAAAAGCAAAGCAGCTTCATTTATATACCGCTTCATATCACGCTATGGGATGTCTAAGCGGCTTACAACTGTAAGCTCATTGCCCCCCAACAGTTGGGTACTCATTTTAGCGACCTCAGAAGGATGCAGGCCTGAGTCTAGCCTGAGCCCTGGCTAGTATTGAACTCGCAACCTTGTGGTCTATGAGTGAGTGGGTGCAGTACAGGCATTTAAC
This sequence comes from Phrynosoma platyrhinos, assembly GCA_020142125.1. NCBI lineage: Eukaryota > Metazoa > Chordata > Lepidosauria > Squamata > Phrynosomatidae > Phrynosoma > Phrynosoma platyrhinos. Next base: position 75,002,227 of record CM034710.1, on the reverse strand, counting down.
CACTGTGCCACCAGGGCTCCTCAATTAGATCTTTGTTCCTGAAAGACTGATGTAACTTAATTTATTAAAACTTGATTTATTTGTTTTAAAGTATCTCTTCTAGTCTTTCTCAATCTTTTTACCTTGGAAAAACTCTTGAAATAATTTTCAGGTCTTGGGGAACCCTTGCATAAAAATTACTATATTTACATTTCCAAAAGTGTCCATCCCCCCAACATGATCTCCTGTGGAACCTCAACAACTTCTTGTGGAACACACGGGTTCCGGGGCACCCTGACTGAGAAATCCTGATACCCACCAAGGTGTTTAATTAATAAAGTCAAAAGTATCACATAAGAATTAAAAATACAAAAAAACATTTAAACTATGAAAAAGTGTACAGATGCACTCTGTGTATTGTAGGCAGTATTATATTCTCATTGATGCCCCTGTGATGAATATCTGTTGTTTCCAGAGATGAAAAATTGTTGATTTGTAATTCCTTTTCCTTCAAAGGAATGTTAGTGTTGTTACCTGTAACAACACAAATAATATCTGTCTTCAACTGCATAGTCTTCTGCCAGTGAGTTACTTTATGTCTGAAATTTAACCCAGTACATAAAAGTTAAATTGGATCCAGATGTACTCATATTTAGAGTAGACATAGGAGTTAAATTAGTAAAAATTCACTTATGTCTACTTGATCATAATGGGTATACTCCAAATTTGACTCTCTTAATGTTTTTTATGTGAAACTACTGTTAGAAATACTATTTGTGAAAACTTGTTTAATTCTTTTTCCCCCTTCTAGCTGTAGTATCAGGAGTTTTCAGGAACCTCAAAGTATCTTATGTTGTGTTCAAAAATTATTTTTGTGTTTCTTATATACAGTTACTTGTTCAACTGGGATGCTAATATGAGATGTGTGTTATAGGACTATATTATTATTATTATTATTATTATTATTATTATTATTATTATTATTATTATCATTACTACTACTACTTTATCACACAGGGGAGATGGGAGTATAGTGCTATGCTCTCATCAGTATCACGCAATAACAGGGAAATTTTCACACGACATTGCCATTATCGTGCAATTATCCCATGAATAAAGTGGCAAAATCGCAGCACTTTTTATTCACGAGATTTCCCCATGAATAAAAAGTGGCATGATTTTGCCGCTTTATTCACAGGATAGTGGCAACATCACATGATGTCATGTGAAGATTTTCCCATTATTGTGAGATACTGGCAGGAGCATAGTGCTATGCTCCCATCTTTTTTCACCGTGTGATAAAGTCTAGAGATAAAATGAACATAGTTCTGATGATTAAAAATAATGGGGTGGATCCTGATTTAGATGCATGCAACTGGGCTAGTGAAACCAGATTTCCCTTCTCATAGGAAGTCTTTCCAGTCCTCTCCCACCCCACCCCCATTAAAGGCTACAACTTGCTAAATAATAGGCTGTATTTATGGAAGGTAGCTGTACCCAGTCTTTTGGATAAACTTTCCAACTCCACTGCTCATCCATCAGGGTCCCCTGATCAAAGAAAGGACAGTTTAGCACTTCAGAAGTCTGGAGGATCTTCGTATGAGTGGCAAAGTCTCTTCCTACAAGCCCATTTGCAAGTGTTTGAATTCAGCTTATAGAAGACTTAGATTATGTTTCCAGGAAATGATATGATCTAATTCAGTAAAGGTGGCAATTCTTTATGGTAAATACCTTAGGAAGCAAACTTGATAGTTTGCTATTTATTTAATTGTTCTATTTAATTCTGAATCAACAGCAAAACTATAATCTTTGTTCTTTTCAAATGCCTGATAGTAAAGCTGTCTGTCTTTGCTTCTCTACAGTGGCTTTGTATGCAATCAGTGCTGTATACTTTGCTGGAGTGATGGTTCGTCTGATGTTAACTTTGACTCCAGTAGTCTGTATGCTGTCAGCAATTGCTTTCTCCAATGTTTTTGAGCACTATTTGGGTGATGATATGAAGAGAGAGAATCCACCAGTAGAAGATAGCAGTGATGAAGATGATAAAAGAAATCCAGGAAATCTTTATGATAAGGTGAGACTTGAAGATCTTCATAGTGTCTGATTTTTAAAAATAAAATCAAATAATACATATCAGAAAGGTGTTCTTTTCAAGCTTTGCAGATAACCTGCCAAATACTTTTCATCCCCTTCCATCAAAGTATGTCTGTATTTCAACATTTTGAACTCTATGGTATTGGAAAGCATGGTTGTACATGCAGATAAGCACAGATTCTAACCACCTCTTTCATTAACTATGCTTTAGAAAACAGCTTTCACTTGAATTCACCAGCTGTTACCATGCTTGTAAAAAAAATCACTAGAGGACAACTTTGCACCTCCCTAACAAATAAGCTTTTAAATGTTTGGCTATTTAAAGCCCGGGAAACAATTTGTGAGTTTGGCTTCTAGAAACAAAGTTCCTTGTGTTTTTATTGGTGGTAATAGGAATTGTAACATCTGAAATTTGTATTCAGCTGAAAGGGCGGAAAATTTTCATTTTTTTTTTTCTTTTTCTTTGTTCAGGCAGGTAAAGTGAGAAAACACATATCTGAACAGGAAAAAACTGAAGAAGGCCTTGGGCCCAACATCAAGAGCATTGTTACAATGTTGATGCTAATGTTGTTGATGATGTTTGCCGTCCACTGTACATGGGTAACTAGCAATGCTTATTCCAGCCCTAGTGTCGTACTAGCCTCTTACAATCATGATGGGTAAGACTCACAGTTTGGTGTGACGGCTAATGTTAATTTGTGACATAATGCATCTCTTCCAAACTGTACTATCTAATTGCATTTTTCGTTGACTGTTATTTGTGTTGTAGCACTCGGAACATTTTGGATGACTTCAGGGAAGCATACTATTGGCTAAGACAAAACACAGACGAACATGCCAGAGTAATGTCTTGGTGGGATTATGGCTATCAAATAGCAGGAATGGCAAATCGAACCACTCTTGTTGACAATAATACTTGGAATAACAGCCACATAGCCTTGGTATGCAGTGGTAATACTATCAGAAAGTTTGATTTTACTTTTATTTTATTTTTTATTTTGATGTGTATAATTGTGGTGACTAACAACAACAAATAGCAAATTAATACATTGAGAAAAGCATCATATAAGAGGTTAGTTTAAAACACAGTCAGCAGCCAAGATGTAAATCCTCTTCAAGAACAGGCCAACTTATTTACCGGAGATCTACCTGAATAGAGACTTCTTTAACTTCTGGTTGAAGAACAACAACAAAGAGGGAACCAACTTAGCCTTCCTCAGCCTGGATTTTTAGAGGATGGGAATGGCTATTAAGAAAGCCTTCTCTCACACCTCCATCAAATGTGCCTCCAATGGTAGTAGATCTGAGAGGAAGGCATCCTCTGAAAACTATAAAACTCAGGCATGCTTTTGAGAGAGAATGTAGTTTTTTTGAATAGCCTTGTCCCAAGTCATATAGACCATTACAGATCATAGCATTTTGAATTGTGCCCAGAAACAGACTGATAGTTAAGGAAGCTGCTGTAACAAAAGAATCACATATTTTGGGGGAAAAAGCAGTCCTGCTCCCAGTTTTGCCATACTGAAGTATAAGTGGGACAAGGCAAACTCCAAAAAACCACTACCCTGCTTGAGCCTGAGGCTCACTGCAGCTTGTTTGCTTTACAGTGAACCACAGTTCATAATATTTGAACTTGCTCAGAATGTAATGCAAGCTTGATTCATGGGCTTCTAGTGACTCCTGTGTACATGCATGGATTAAATCCATTTCACATTGGAGGTCCCAGATTATTTTCTTTCCCCAGATTAGAATAGATGAATTGAAAGATGCTGAAACCAGTCACCACATCAAGTACTTTAATAAATAGATTACATATATTGTGTTAGAACTACACTTTTAGATTTAGTTGCTTGTAACGTAAAACTTTTGTAGTTGAAATGTCATATTAAATGTTTTAATGCAGGTTAACATTCTAAATATTTTTTTTGGGGGGGGGACTGTGTTATTTTGCTGTTGGGTGCATTAAGCAAGTATGATAAAATAAAAATCCAGATATAACAGCACATATTTTTGATGTCACTAGCCCAGTAAAATTAATTGACTGTGGCTTTACTATCTGGTTTCCTTGTTTTAAATTTTTTAGTAAAACCAGTATTGCAAATATCAGCATGCCCTCTAAATATTAAACGCTGATTAACATTTTCTTAAAAACTAATGTTAGTACAAAAATCTAAAAAGTGTAATTTGGTGAAGAAATAGTTCAGCTTCCATCTAGGCAGCTACTGCCTGGGACATCAAAGTCAGTCATGCTTTTATTTACAACTCTGTGCAGACAGCCTGAAGTTTAAGGAGTAGCAGTATTAAATTATCAATAAAAGGATTAAACAATTCTAAAATAGGGTAACATCTTTTATTGCCATGTTTTAAAAGTGGCACATTTTAGGCTTAAAAGATACTTAATCATATGTTCTGTTTAGTCACCATGTCTGTCTTTTAATTAAACTGAATTTTAAATTTATTTAAATAGATTTTGCTGAGATGAATGACCTGTTTGATTAAGATGAAATAATATGATTTGTTTTTTGTTATCTGCCTTTTATGCTGATAACAAAGCTCATGCAAATTTAAGAGCACTCTTTATTTCAGGTAGGAAAAGCTATGTCTTCAAATGAGACAGCAGCATATGAGATCATGAGAAGTCTGGATGTGGATTATGTATTAATAATTTTTGGAGGTGTAATTGGTTACTCTGGTGATGATATCAATAAGTTTCTATGGATGGTGAGGATAGCTGAAGGAGAACATCCTAAAGATATCAGGGTAAGTAAAATGGTTTATAAAATAAATCTTCAGCAGTCTATCTCTTAATATTTTTACTAGGCCTATTGTTCAACCTGACAATATTTTGTCATACAAGTCCTAATCATGTGTTCATGATATGGTTAAATTTAATGCATGAGAAAGGAAAATGCACTAGCCCTAAAGATTCATCCAGGGACCTGATTTTCCATAGTTCTACATCATGTGGAGAGCCAGAATCCTGTATGAGATTTATGTATGCATAAGCACTGTAGTTAAGGTGCTATGCTGTGAATCCCAGCCTGACCCCCACATCCCCACTTGCTACCATTGTGATCGATGGGGGTCTGTTCCCCTATCACTCAAGAAGCAGCTGATTGCTCTTCCCATCCTTTCCTGTGAGCAGTCTCTGGTGCAAAAGGCAGAAGCAGGGACCTCTGTTGCAATTTCCTCTTGCACTGGAGATGGCTAGGTTGGAAAAATAAGTTAGCTAATGTTAACCTAATCAGTTAAACAAACGTAATTAGTGTTTATAGTACTGAATTGAGAAGATCCAGCATGGTGTAGTGGTTGGAGTATTGGAGCATGACTCTGCTTGGCCATAGAAACACACTAGGTGACCTCGGGCATGTCACACTCAGCCCCCGGAAAGCCCTGTGATAAGGTCATCATAAGTGAGAAATGACTTTGAAGGCACCCAAGAAAAGTAATGAATTAATTTTCCATTTTCTGAATTAATTTTAAAATTTTAACATTCCAAGTTGTGGTTTACTGTAAGAACTGTTCTAAGTATTCTTTATGCAACAATCTGTTACTTGTCAATTATGTTGTCTCAGCATAACATATTTCAAAACCAATGTGAAGATGAATTGAGAATAGATTGTAACCAACACGAATGCTTGTGATAGAACAGGAAATTTAAAAAGTGGAATCCAAGAATGATGCTCAGAAATGCAGTATCGGTTGCATTTGAGTCAGTCAAAATCAGATGTGAATGTTTAAAGCAGCAGTTCTGCTGTTGTGTCCATCTCAAAAAATTAGGATTACAGTCTGTATGGAAAAACAAAATATCTAATTGAACTACTATCAGATGAAGGTTAATCTGTTCCTTTCATCCAGAAGCAGGTTCCAGAACTTTTTTTAATATTACAAGTGTACGATTTTATGTTACAGCCTATTTTTCTTTAATTGTGATGACTTGTAGAACACTCATTGCATTTCCTTTTCTTCTTGTTGTAGGAAAGTGACTACTTTACACCACAGGGAGAGTTCCGGGTAGATAAAGCAGGCTCTCCAACATTGCTAAATTGTCTCATGTATAAAATGTCATATTACAGGTTTGGGGAAATGCAGGTTGGTTAATTTTTTTGATTTCTTATAAAGTGTTTAAGAGTCTGAACAGCTAACCTTTCCTCCTCCTCTTTTTATTAATGTGTCCTTGCCAGTGTATTTCAGTATTGATTTTTTATTCTATCAAATGACAAAATTGTCATTTAAGATATTGCTAGTTTTTTGTTAATCATTTTATTGTATTTGAGCACTTTCAAGCAATTTAAAAGTTTAACAAGTTAAAAGGCTAAGGGGAGAGAAAACATGATATGATATGCTTTGATCTTATATAATCTATCTTCTTTGTGATAATAAAAAAGTGTCTAGGCCCACAGAAACATTCTATGCTTCTAACCCTAGTTAAAGATTGTGCAAGCGTTAACATCTGCACTCAGCTTATGTTATAAATAACTAACAGAAGCTGGCTCGTATGGGTTTATAATTCAAAGTCCTTTACAAAATAAATAAAGGACAGACAAAGGGATACAATTAAGATCTGAAAATTCTTTCTATAGTTGCAGTTATTAATATTTGTGAAGGAATTGTAAGTATCACACAACACCTTTAATATAAGAATGTGTAAGTTAATACTTGAATCAAATAGCATGTTTTGTGAATCATCTTGGGTTTCTTAAAAAAAGAAAGTGATTTGAGAGTCAGTGCAGTGTAGTGGTTTGAGTGCTGGACTGCAGCTTTGGAGACCAGAGTTTGAATTCAGGCATGACCATGTAAACCCACTGGGTGACCTTGGGCACGTCACACACTCTCAGCCTCAGAGGATGGCAATGACAAACCTCCTCTGAAGAAACCTGTTAAGAAAACCCCATGAACCTATCTTAACAGGTTTCTTCAAAGGAGGGTCACCATAAGTCAGAAATGACTTCAAGTCACACAACAACAACAACAACAACAACAACAACAACGTTAGTTTTACATATAAATAAAATTGCTTCTTAAGACTATCCAAAGCCTTGGGGGGGGTTGTCTTTCGTATGTGGAAGACACCCATTTCTGTCTCTGCCTTATCTGATTCCAGGGAGGAATTGAATATTTTAAAGTGCTACTTGGATAGAGATGTGAAGGCTCAAGAAAAAAATTGGGGGGCGGGGTTCTGAAGCCTCATCTTTCCAGAAGAATTGAGAAAAATGTTGGAATATTTTCCTTTAGAATGATGAGTACAATTTAAGGCAAAGATATTCCTATATTTATCTCTTTCCCCCCCCCCCCCATTTCTAAAAGCAATGTAGCAGTCTGATTTTTATGTAAGACTATTTGCAGTAATGCTACTCAGAGTGATGGTCTCTAGGCAAGTGTCAACACATGAGCTATTGGCTTCCAGTCTATGGCAAGTTTCCAAAAAAGAAAAATATTTGGAGCCATTGGGCTCCACATTTGTGGCTTTGATTTTTGCTGATTTGATTATCTGCGGTTTTGATTAATATGTTCTCTCTAGAAATATCTGGGTCCTTCAGCACAGCTCTGCCATAGGTTGACCATAGAGTTGTTTTGGAGAACCTAGAAGTTCCTAGAGAAAACATTTCACTTGGGCATCTGTTGTCCTCTAGCATGATTCTATGATCAACATCTGGCAGGTGTTGACCATAGAGTTGCACAGGAGGACCTGGAGATTCCTAGAGTGGTTTTCTCTCAGGTAAAAAGAATAGTGTTTTTTAATCTGCGGTTTTCCTGCATTCACGGGAGTCCTTCACCCCAACCTCAGCAAATGTGGAGAGACTACTGTATGATACTGGTTCCTAGCCCATTATGAGGGGTGGACTCAGTTCTCCCACATCAAATAGACTGGAAGGCATTGGTGTGCAGTATCTGTCCATGGTTTCCTTTTCTCAGTTCCTTTTCATGAGAATGAGTACTTTGTGTCAGCTTGACATTATGGAGGATTAGAAGAGACCCAACAAAAGTCCCAAAAGCAAAAAACTAGGCTGTATACCAAAAACCAAACAAGGAGGTTTTGCCAAAGGAATAAAAACAACAATGCCCCACCCAACTTTAAAATCAATGGTATAAGATATATAGAAAGGATTAGCTAAACCCTGGAGCAGAAAAGCCCCTAAAATTACTAAAAGGGTAAAAGTACCCCACTGAATCACGTGCCAATAATGAAAATGCAATAAAAGGCACAAAAAATCAAGGGCCAAATTTATAAAAGAATAACAATGCCCATAAAAACACACTTGTAGTTCAAAAAAAGGGGCAAACATTTAAGTAAGTAAGTAAAGCAGGAGAAGCACATTATTACTTTGGAATAGTGCAGAGTCACATTGTGTGAGCTGTGAAATAGATACATATATAAATTAAATGTTCATAGGCCACTGAGGAAGACAAGAGTCAAAACGCGTCTGGCCTTGGTTTATGAATTTTCATTTTACCTTTTTCTGCATTTGCAGATCCTTTAGTGGGGTAAATGTTACCCTTTTAGTAATTTGCCCCTTTTTTTTGAACTATAAGTGTTTTTTATGGGCATTGTTATTCTTTTATAAATTTGGCCCTTGATTTTTTGTGCCTTTTATTGCATTTTCATTATTGGCACGTGATTCAGTGGGGTACTTTTACCCTTTTAGTAATTTTAGGGGCTTTTCTGCTCCAGGGTTTAGCTAATCCTTTCTATATATCTTATACCATTGATTTTAAAGTTGGTGGGGCATTGTTGTTTTTATTCCTTTGGCAAAACCTCCTTTGGTTTTTGGACTAGAAGAGACAAAATAATTTTGTTTTACTTGTGTTGATGGTTTCTTTTGTCTTACTTGTGTATAATACTTACGAACTGAAAGACCCAAAGAGGTTCCTTACAGTTCAATACCTTGTTGATCATTTAAAAGAAGAAATTTAAAATAGATTCCGTTTGTAATTATTTTTTTGAATAAACTGTACATTTAATATACCAAACACTACAATTTTATGCAAAACTAAGCTATGCATAACAAATTTTATGTTTTTGAATTAACAGTGTGAGTTTAATCTGAAAAGGATTCTAGTATTTAATTTTTTTCAATTCTAAAAGTTTATTTCTTGGGGGGGGGAATCAGAACTCCTCCCTGCCATGGCTTCAGAATTTCTGGAAATTTTACATCTGTGTTGTCTTAATTTTTTTGACTAGGACACTGAGAGATCCCTGCTCATCCACGCTAACACACTGGCTAGCCTTGGGCAAGCCTCAGTCTCAGAGGAAGGCAAGGGCAACCCCCTCCTGAACAAATTCTGCCAAGAAAACCCCATGATAGATTTGCCTTAGGGTTTCCATAAGTCAGAAATGACTTGTCACACAAGATACACATACTTGGGCAGTTTTGGATTGAATGTCAGTAAAACAATGTGAAGTGTAATCCAGACAAGATTAAGATATAATTGAGGAATACAATGGTTCTAGCACAAGTTTAGAACTTACTTGAAGTCTCACTTTCAAAGCAGCCAGTTGATATCTTGGCAACCCTGTGAGTATATCGTTCATCCTAGATGGGAGAGCATTATACCAATTCTTTACCACAAGAAGTCAAATGTAGCCTTCATCATGCCCAGTTGCCTCCAGGTTGGAGTACTGTAATGTGTTCATCCAAAATATAACCCCTACAGTTAAGGAGATGGGGTATGAAATCAGGTATTCCCTTTGCCAAACCTCTAACAACTGCACTAGTTTTCATTTTGTTTCCCAGGTGGATGCAAGATTAATTTTAAGCACTTAATCTCCAAGTAGCCTGAGGCTAAAATAAATGCAAATTACTCTCAGCATACAACCTAAGACCTCCATTCTTCTATGCAGCATCTTCTCTAGTGTTCCCATGTCACCACAGGTTTAGCAAGTGGGCATGGGAGATGTCTTCTCAGATGTGAGATGCAAATTGTAAACCAACTTTGCCAGAGAAGTATCTTTGGCTGCCTAACTTGCTCACCTTTTGGTATGAGGATAACCATTTTTATTTCAGTGAGTGTTCTCCTTAGATCAGTCTGTGATGTTTTAACATCTATTATTGGTAGTGATGGCTGGTTCGTACTTCTGAATCCATGTTTTATGATATGTTATTAAATGTATTTATTTTTAAAATGACATTGACCAATATGGATAATAGGGCAGTGTACAAATACAATAAATCTATAAAATCATTAAAACAATAAAATAAATAATAAAATACAAAAATATCAAAATAGATAACATGAGTCAAATGAAATGCTTTGGCAAGAAAAAGTTTTCAACCTGGTCCAAAGACAATTAGTTATCGACAAGTCACACTTTCATGGGGGGAAGGTATTCCACAAGTGAAAGGGGCACTCTCCTTTGTTTTTAGTAGTTAATATTAGAGCCAATTAGTGTTGCACTTTGAGTGCTAGAGTATGACTCAGGAGGGGAGGGTTCGAATCCCCACTGAGCCATGGAAATCTATTGGATGGCCTTAGGCAAGTCACACACTCTCAGTATCAGAGGAAGTTAAAGGCAAACCCACCACCACCACCAAATCTTTCCCTGTGTTTGGTTCATTTTAGGGTTGCCATAAATTGGTACACAACAACAAATGTCTAATTGTGAGTCATCTTGGGTATACTTTGGGATAAGGCAGGATGGACTTATTTAAATAAATAGAAATATTTGCATGTTTTCCTTTTCTAGTTTTTAATTTTGTTTCTGGGAAGAAATCACATGTCTATTAATAAAGGGGATACTGAAGTATTTAATCAGTCATTTCTATGTTGAGCTACAGCAGCTTCTTAATTACAGCCAATAAGTATAAGGAAATTATTGCAGGTGGCATATGCAGTGAAAATGATGTATTGCTAATTTTATAATTTGACATTTTTGGGACCAAAATAATGTAATGTATTGATTCATGTTGCAGCTCCTTTAAGCTTGTTACAAATCAGAGGAAAAGTTGTGTGCATAGAATATTCAAAGCTACAATACAAAATATTTATAGATAATACCTAGTCAGAGGATTGCATTTCACATCTTCTAACAAAATTAATGTGTGACCTTTTTTTTTTTTTTGGTAGTTGGATTTTCGGACACCCCCAGGATTTGATCGCACACGCAATGCAGAGATTGGCAACAAGGACATTAAGTTTAAACATTTGGAAGAAGCTTTCACATCAGAGCACTGGCTTGTTAGGATATATAAAGTAAAACAGCTAGACAACAGAGAGACACTGAATCATAAGCCAAGGCTAACCAACATTTTACCAAAACAGAAGTATTTGTCAAAAAAGGTGGGTTTCCAGTGAAGTATGTCCATGGAGGTTTATAATGCTACAGAAATATACCAGTTATGATTAATTCTTTCTGCTGTCCATATATAGAGGCAGTTTGTGTCTAATGTCAGTCCTGCATTATGATAGCAGCATTTAACACTGATTAATTTGAGCATGTGAGGGCAACTACATTGTATTATTGTTCTAACTGGGAGAGTGTCTCCTAAAAATCCCAGCTAAGTGTAACACAATATACTATCTAAGATAGTAGTGTTTCAGTAACCGTGGCAGCTCACTCAGTAAAATGGGGGAAAGTGATGTCTAGAAATTTCAGAATGACTTTTTTTGTAAAATAATTAAACCTGGATTTTTTTGTTGACAGCTTGAGTGTCTGGCTTCTTACTCAGTTAAACACAACATTCACTTTTATACACTATATTTACAATTTATTTGAACGATAAGTTCTATTCAGGCATGTAAATAAAATCCTTTCAAAACAGGAATATTGTTTTAAAGTAATATTTAATATTAAAAATTGACTTTTTAACTAATACTGATTAATAACTTTGAGTTCAAACTAAATTTGACTCTGTGGTAGGTTTGAATCCATACATACTGTGGCTTCTGCTTTATGATATTCAGCTTCCATATCATTTATATGCACACGTTTTTGTGATATTTGCGTCCCCTTTGTCTCCGAATTCTCCCTGTTCAATGCTCCTGGCTTCCTGATAAAACTGATAAAACAGGAGTACAGAAGCATCTGCTTGGTAACATTCACAGTACTGCTTTGCCTGGGAAAGTAAGACACTGTGCATAATCTTGCCATCTAAAAACAATTGCCATCATAGTTACCGTAGAATCACAGAGCTGGAAGATATCACAAGGGTCATCAGTCCAGCCCCCTGCTTTGCAGGAGTACGCAATCAAAGCACTCCCAATAGATGGCCAGCCTCTGTTTAAAAACTGATCATGTTCATATCTATATTAATGGTAGTGGTAAAATTTGTTGAACATAGTTTGATGCAGAACTAGTCATACTAAGAGTTGATCCCGTTGAAATAAATTGGTTTTAGCTTAATCATGATTGAAGTTCTGTTGATTAAAGTGAGTCTGCCCAACCTGTAATTGATTGCATGTAAACACAGTTTGCAGTAATGCATCTTTATAGGAAGAGATCTTGCTTTAGCTTCTGAAGATCTAGATCTAGAATTAACAAATCACATTCTTAGTTTTGAAGATGCAGGGTCAAACAGGTATATAGACCATAAGGGCTACAGCTTCATTCATCTAAAAGCAAATATTAATATTGGTTTTCAGAGGAAATCTCAAATGGATATTTCCCCTGACTTCAGTAGAGTTCAGTGTGAACTTACCTTAGAATAAGGATCTGCTGAAGTTGCTTTCATAATCCATACATAATGCTGATAGTGTCTTCTTAAAGCTTTGTTTTATTATCACAGTATCAGTATACTGTGAATAAGGAGACTGTTGTAATATTTAGTCAAACAGCCGTGCCATTTTTTCTCTCTCTCTAGATAAGAGATGGGGGGAAATGGCTTTATTATGCTGTTCTTTGGTGTGAATTTCACCCAGTCTGACTGCATTGGAGTATTTGATTCTCGAGATAAACTATAGAAGTGTTGATGTTCTGTTAAGCATGTGTACACAACATTGTAATGTAATGATCTTGAGATAATATAGCAGCATCAAGTGTTAAAGAATATATTACAGATCAAAAAATAGATATTCTATCATTTATTCAAGTGTGTGTGTGTATGTATGTATGTAAAATAAGTACTAAGCAAATTCTGTAAAATATATAAAGACTTAGTTTGAAACATGCATTGGGTTGAGTTTTGGATTAGTAACTAATTGAAACGTATGTATCAGAGAGTGGACCACTTTGCAGTATATTGTGTTTTGTGATACTGGCAAATCGTAAACACTATGGACAAGAATATTTTGATTTCTATTATGGGAAAAATATTTGTAATTTATTGGAAATTCAGTACAAATTTTCTGTTAAAAAAAAAAACAGATTTAGACTGCAACCCTAAACACACTCATTGAGACTTAGGCCGGATGAAATATGCATAACATTGCATGATAAAGTACATTTAGTTTTAAAATATGTTGTGATTATTTCTGGGCACACACTATGGCTCAGGGCTGGAAAAACACTTGGAGACTCTTAGGTGCCTGGACAAGCAGGTGCTTGCCATTTTCCCAGTTCTGACATAAAAGTAATATTTAAGAATTCTAGAGCAATGCAAAAAAACATGGTTTAGTCACTACAATATTATAAATAACTAATACACTATTCTGTTTTTCTTTTTAGACTGCCAAAAGGAAGCGTGGCTACATTAAGAATAAACTAATTTTAAAGAAAGGCAAGAGACCCAACAGGAAGACAGTTTAAATATACTGTACTGATTGCTAATCTTGAAGCAGTTGTCCTTGAGATAACCAGTCTTTGCCTTTAGCTCAAGTCATGTTTCACAGCAACATGAGGGTACAGAACCATCATTGGTCCAGATTATTGTACAAAACTTTCAGGCAATGTCTGACTTAAATTTTGGCTTATTGAGAACAGCTGTTTTAGATTTGTATTGTGGAGCAAGACAGAGCTGCTTTCCAGGTCTAGCAGCAGATTTTTTTTAAAACTGGTACATATTATCCTTCCACTCTATTAAATTTGGACTGACTGCACCAAAGAGCCCTTTAATTTGGTCCTTGGCACATGCATACTTGTCAGGTTTTTTTTTAAGTTCAGCTGAACAGCAATATCTTAACTGGAATGGTAAAATATATGAATTGACTATCCTTAGTCTGACACTTTCAGAAGTGTGGGTATTTTTATATTCAGCGACTAGAACAACTCCTTTTGAGGTATTTATTTTAGAAGACTACATGATATGTACTGTCCTAGTGCTGTATGTTTCAAGGACTGTAAACCAAGCTGCAGTTTCACTAATCACAGGACAGATTATAAAATTGGATGGTGTAATTTGTTTTGGGAAGAGGTGGTCTTGCTGTACTTACACAGGTGTGTTCCTGAAATATAAATATACAGGGCAGATCATGCACAGAGTAGGTAGATACAAGGGCTACATTTGTATCTTACATCTGACACGACAGTAATGAATGCTACTGAGCACCCATAGCACCAGGTGTTTTCAGAACTTGTTTAGTTATATATGTACCATATACAACAATTTGGCCTTTTAAGGAAAAAAATTGACAAGTGTCCAGACTTTCTCTGTGGCTATTACAAAGGCAGCAAGGTTTATAAGCCTACTTGCCTTTTTCATGAGGTGGGTTCATGGAAATGACTAGCTTTTCTCCATCTCTTTCTTTAGTGCTTCAGTTGATGAAACTATGACTTGGATATGTGCTTTGTCTTTTATATTTTATTAAAGACAGTTTATCAAGTGCACTAAATTACAAATGGAGATTGAACACATTCACTTTCCAGGTATAGGAAACTTTACAGACTTGAACATTACATAGTTATTTTATTAAAATAAAATACAAAATGTGGGGGCAGGGTTCACTTGACAGCCACAGGTTATAATTTTGATATAGGAAACAGCTTATACTAGAGGTATTGCTGTAAAGCAGAATAGTATGTACCTTCCAAACAAAAAGAAACCTTAAGTATCTATTGCTCAGTGAGAATGTTACTGCTGACTTTTCTTCTCAGATGTATAATTTTTATTTGTAAATTCATTTTTGAGTAAAGAGGTTATTAAATCAATAATGCAGTGGCAACATTTTCACAAAATAACAATCTGGATTTCTGACCCTTTGTCATTGAGATTATATTACTTTGTTGCTTAAAAGCTCAATGCAAACCCGTTGTTGACTATAGGGAAAATAAAGTTGAATCAAGTTTTGTGTTAAGTGATTGGCTGCTATTCCTTTTTTTATTAACTACTTTATTACCTTCTGAAGATGCTTTGCATAAGGACCTGAACTATGTTCATTGAAATCTTACAGTTCCTGCAGTGTTGTTATATTGTCTACATCGGGTTTTATGAATATGGGCCCATTTAAAATTTTCTTTTGTTTGTTTTCCTTTATCAAAAAAGTCTGATAAAGGGGGAAAATATAAAAATTGTCACAGTGCACAGTAATATTTATATAGAGATTTTATAATCTGCAGCTGATAATCCTTTAAGCATACTGAAATTAAAATTGTTATAAATCTGATAAAAATTGGTACATATTTATAAAAACCTATGATTTATACAGTTCAACCCATCTATGGTGATCATGAGGGTCCCTTAATGCAACTGAGCTTTCGGTCTCCAGTGTAAACCTTTAAAATTCTGAGTTCAGTGGCTTTGATCTAGAGTTAGAGCAAAAACCAGTGGGGCCAGATTATGACTAACAAATGCTGCTCCTTTCAAGGGAGCTACTTGAAATTTAGCATAGCTAAATCTAGATCCAACTAAACTTGATTATGGGGCAGGGGGTGCTCTACTTAATTTTCTGTTTGAGTCAGAGTCCAGATGCATGCTGCTAAATGTACTTTGTGATATGTTAACAAGTGGCACTCTTCCTCCATTCCTCCAAATGTGATTTAACAGACATTTACCAAATAGTGTTAATGTAACCACCTTTGGGAATATGTTTGTATTCTTTAAGGCTGATGTCAATTGCCTCCTTTCTTAAGACGAATATAAATGAAATCCTTTTGGAATATAGGCCATTAAAAAATTATCCAAGGAAATTTCTGTATACTGGCTGAAAGCCAAGTAGAAAACTTCTAACTCTGTTCATCTTGGCTGAGGACAATAAAGAGTAGTCACAGCAACAGGAAAAAAGGAGCTTAACAGTATCATTAACTGTTTCTGTGGATAAAATTCCTAGAATAGTTGGAAAACTAGTTCCATAAATGTATGGGTCTGGACCCCTGAAATATCACACCTGTGGGGATTAGCAAGCAGCATATAGACCAAATCTCATCAGCTAGAGATCAGGGTTCTGTTCACTTTGTCCTCATCTCCCCTTAATGTTTCCCCAGAGATATTCATTAAGTCTGAAATGGACAAGTAAGGGTCAATAGCCATACAATAACAAACCAGGATAAAAGGTGAAAATACAATGCTGTGTACGCCCGATGGGTTTTTCAGTGTTCTTGAATGTCTCCTGTCCTGGGCTGGTTGACCTCTGTTCTGTACATCTGGAGGACGTAGTACTGCTGGGGTCAGGTTGCAACCCAGTATTGGGGATTGTACATGAAGACCAATGCTTGACTTGACCTGAGAAAAGGACACTGCACAAATTACCTATTCATTATATACAAGCCCCCAAATCTTATTATTGCATGACGTAGTGAAACAGGGTGAACAATTAAAATACACTGGCTGCTAAGTTGTGAAATTTGGAAACAGTACTATGTAGTTATGGGAAATGGAGCAGTAAAGAGCTAGACAGATAATTTAGCAACCAATAAATGCAAACAAGATCTATTGAGTGTTTTCATATTGTGATTTTAATTCACAAATTATGAAAGGAAGGCTAATCAGAAGTGACTGCCAGAAAACTGGAACTTAACAAATAAGTATAAATTTGTTTATGAACACATCTATTTAAGAAAAAATTGCATAGATCCTACAGCTGTGCACAAAGGTTAATTGGAATTATCAAAATGTACATTACAATTCAAAGTGTACAGTATCTACACTGAAAGGAAATAATTGCAGGTGCAAGACAAACAAATGACCTACAAATAAGGCATGTTACTTTTTCATGTCCCAGAAGTCATATTGTAACTGAAATATGAGAAGCTGTGTTTAAATGGGATAGAAAGGGTCTCCTGGTTTACTCTTTCAAAACTCTTGTTGTTTAGTACTATCCCAATAAGTGTCTGTGCCTTGGAAAATAAACCCTGTAAGCTTTAATTAATGGCAGCATTTGTTTCATTAACAAAAACATTTACAAAGCAAGATGTTCACCAGAACTGGTATATATTTTTTTAATCATGCAGTGTGAAATGGCCATGTAGAAAAGGCTTAATACTTCACAGTTGTGGTGTGTTAGTTCAAATGTACCTATATCCTGTAGCCCTGATAACCATCATCAAATCTGTAAAGGGAAATAAGCATAGACCTAGAAAAAATTCTGTTAAGAATGTAACTAGTTCTTTGGTGAATGAACAAAATATAGGGCTGAGAAATGATACTTTCTCATATGTTAACAGTTCACTGGTTATATACTGGAGTAACTTCTTTAAAATAAAAGTTTATTCAAGCAGTGCTAATTAGATTTTGGTACTATTAGTCAATTCATAAGATGTTGACAGCAAGAGGTTTATAAAAGCTTTCCTTTTAAGAGCAAGATTTTATACATTGAGAGTGTAATGTTTTATTCTATTTAAAACAGCTTGAACATAATTAAGAAAATTTGCTTTTATAAATACATTGGCTTTCATTTGCAAGAATAGAATATATAGGTCAAGAGCTAGGCTTGATTACTGGGTATTCTGGTGAGTACAGATGCTCTTAACATTGTAATACATTCCTTTAAATAAATACATGTGTATAGGGTGGGGTTTTGGACTATCATCTTAGATTTCGGCTGAAAAAAAATACAAAAATGCTAACATTATGTACAGAATGTGAAGTGAGTTCCAGAAGACAAGGCACAAAAACAATGGAGTATTCATAACAAACAATGTTTAAGGGGCACTGTAGAGATCATTCTTAAGGACTAAGAGAACATTCTACACTGATGCAAACTTATGCCATTAAGCAATATGAGCAGAAACTATAATTTATTTCATAAAGTGTCATTTTCAACTCTGAAATGGTTTTTCTAGTCCCTTTCCTGACAAAGAGTTCCTCATACATCATAGTCTTCTCTAGGAATAGTTCAACATGGTTTAAATACACAAAGCACTTGTGTCAACTCTTGAATCATCCAGCATTCACACTACATAGGAGGTCTTGAAGCTTCTAGGCTTCATGACGTACCTATTTAGATAGGAAAGATGTGCATACAAGTGGCTTCTGAGAACAAAATTTCCCAGCCCAGTCCAGTAGCTAAAACATTAAGGGCTGGATTTATCTCCCAGCTAATAGCATTATTTGGAAAATGAAATTAGGGCCCATACGTTGACTACAGAAAATTAATACATAGTAGGTAAAACTGTTCTCTGCCCCTAATGTCAGAGTTACTTAATACTTTAGGGCAGGGGTAGGCAACCTTTCCCCTTTAAGGGCCGAGGGACTTCAGCTCCTAGAAGCCTCAGCCATGTTGGCCAATAGCTCCTGGGATTCTGGGAGCTGAAGTCCCTCGGCCCTTAAAGGGGAAAGGTTGCCTACCCCTGCTTTAGGGCATTTCTTTTACACCACAAAACAATGTGGAATTGTTGTCCCATAGTTTTATGAAGCCCTTACTTATGTCAAGAGGTTACTTCTTGACAATTAAAAGTATTTTCTGTTGTAGAACCAAGTAATTAAGATGACAGATATAGGCTCTTTATTTACAGGCCACTGTCAAAGTGACTAGGGAAGCCAACTGAATGGTATATAGCAGGGGTAGGCAACCTTTCCCCTTTAAGGGCCGAGGGACTTCAGCTCCCAGAATCCCAGGAACTATTGGCCAACATGGGACTATTGGCCAACATGGCTGAAGCTTCTGGGAGCTGAAGTCCCTCGGCCCTGAAAGGGAAAAGGTTGCCTACCCCTGGTATATAGTATATTAAGAGTTTAAAAGAACAATTCACAGGTTGGAAAGCTGGTGCATCCATTGGCACCAAATTCCCAAGGGGGCAAAATGAGGATACAAAGCATACAGTTAGAAAGATAAACAAGATTTCTTAGACGTCCCTGTCTTCCTACAAGGAAATGGGGCTTTGATTGAGAAAGAGAAACATGCTTCACAGAGATCAAGCCAGAAAAAAATAATCTTGCTTCTGTCAGATAAAGCAAGTCATTCTTAGTTACATGTTTTACCATAAATGGCTGTCAGTGTCAAGTGATTTCAAGTGCAAAACATTTTTGGCAATGTGAAAAATAGAAAACTTCAACAACAATAATAAAAAAGTGATCATTACCAGTGTGAAGCCTGATCTTGCAAGCAATGTGGTACACACTGACTTGAGTGCAAAAGATCAGATCCTTAATTATTGTCTGTTTCTGTATACATATACATATATATATATATATATTTTAGACTTCATTATACCAATACACAATAGGGTGTGCATATCTAATATATGCACATAAAGTATCTTCTATAAACAGGATCTTTCAGCTGTTCTGAGCTGCATTATTTGGAATAAGCAGCTTTAATTTACAGCCACACTTAATCACACCTGAAATTTAAATAGTGCATCTTTTTAATGCCTTTAGAAAATGGGCTTCTTGTGAGTCCAGGTGAGTTTTATCAACAAGTCTTCCAGAGGGGATCAACGTATATCCACCCATCACCCTGTACAGAAAGAATTACAGAAATAACATTTAAGTCTCGCTTTATTAAGTATTCATCAAAACTTTAGCCAGCCTGATTCTAAGATAGCAAATGACAAAATAGTAGTGGTTCCATGCACACACAAAATACTTCCCTTGACATTCTTACATTGCTCAATCTAAACAGCAACTTGCCATTTTGAGGCAGGGCTACACCATAGCCAACACCTTTAAAAAAGCTCTATTTCTGAAACTCATGGTTCCCATACCTGTTTGCTGTTACTACTTAATGCAAAACTCTGTTTTGTAAAATCTCCGTAAGCATAATTTCTCCTGCTGCAATGCCTCTAAGAGGAACACTGGGAAAGAACGGGCACAGTAGAAGCTAAGTTAGTAATTTTAAGTCTATAGGTTTCACTAGATGTTCTTCAGATATAAGTCAGTCTGGTCCCAACCCATTTTCTTCACATGTATTCTGTTTACAGTCTAATTGGACCCTGCTCATCCTCTCACTTTGCTCTAAATCAGGAGCTGGCAAGCTCTTGGGGTTCAGGGACTATACCAGCCACTCCCCCTTCCCCCTCCCCACAAACAGGAAATAATTGAAATATCCTTTCTAATTCTATTTGTTTGAAATTCTAGTTTTAAAATGCTGCATTTTACTATAAAGTGTGAGGGCCTGTTTTAGAAGAAAGAACCATGACCTCCAGAAGAATCATTGTAAAAAAAAAAAAAAAAAAAACGGAAAAATGTGTCCATCTCTTTCTCCTGCAGTCTCTGAAAATCACAAAAACAGTTTTGCAAGATTGTATGTGGCACACAGGGTACATGATTCCTCCCATGTTCTATAGTCCAGCTAAATGAAAAGAAAGGCAATTCATCTCAACAGTGTGCAATATGTATTAAACATCTTTTCATTCTAGGATAACATTAACCCCCTTTCTACATGAACAGCAGTTTGATCTGCCAGAGAAAACTATACAACTCAAAAGACATAAGGGATAAAAAGAAACATGCACATTCTGCTCCACATTTATTACTGCAACTTTCTAGTAGCAAAGGGCTCAAGCAGACGGGGCAGTAGGAATGGCCAGAGGTCACTCCCACCCCAGGACTGCAGCAAACAGACACCAGTTTTCACAGGCCAGTTTTGGGCTGTGTTTGGCAACCCCAGTGCAGCCTTGGATTTAAGAATACTTAAAGGAGCGTCTTCTTCCGTATTGTCTGTCCCGCAACTAAGGTCCTCAGGGAAGAAAGAATCTTCTACAGCCAAA
>CM034710.1:74962270-74981096 GCA_020142125.1 Phrynosoma platyrhinos | reverse complement strand
TAATAATAATAGTTGTTGTTGTCGTTGTTATTATTGGCACAGCCTCTGAGCGATCTGGGGGCGTGGATCATGTGCATGTCCCACTCCTGGATCGATGCGATGGTGGCCCTTTTGGGCTGTCTGTTTGAGGCCAAAGTGACAATGGCACAACCCATAACTCTTCCCACAGTAAAACATTAAAACACCCATTATTGTGGTGACAGTTAATCAGCAGCCCATCTTGCTCCTTCCCTCTTAATAAGCATTTATCGTTATTCAAACTCACCTGAAAGAAGCTAATAAAAATATGCAATAGTTCTGATGTTTTTAAAAGCTGCATTTCATTCAAAATAGTAAAAATAAACGTATACTGCAGTAGTTAGTATTGTACCATTTTAACAATAAGCCTACATTTAAGGGGGGAAATTCAAAACAAAGTTGGAATTATTCTAAAGGCATTTTAAGAGCAGTGGTTTGTCGTGATAAATGAAAATCCACACCTGTTTTTTTACTATGACTCCCCTTACCTCTTTGATAAAATATTTTGGCTTCCAGGGTGTATTGCTAGCCACTCGCTGTCTCTCCTCTGCTCGCTGTCTCTCCTCAAGGAAACGCTTGTAGTCTGTAGCTAAACTAATGTTGCCTTCTTTCAGGGCACTGGTGACTTGTTGCCAGAGATGCCTGTGTAGCAAATCAGACCATACAATTATGTAGAGAAAGAATTAAGAGTTCTTGGACAGAAAAGAAGCCAAAGCTATGCATTTTAAAAAGAACGGGGGGAAACTTAAGCAAACAAATTAAAATCAGTGGGAGGGATGGCCTTCTGAGTCACTGCCCTGGTCTTATAAAGTATTCCTACTAACAAACTTTTAAGGTAAGTATAATTTAATGTTAATACACTATAGTACAAGAATATACAGTGACAAAAACTGATATACAAAACTCACAGAACGAAGAAAACAGTTGCACCAAGCTATTGTCTGATGTTCCAAAACCAAATAAACTTTGTTCATTTTAACAAATTTGTCTAGTTGTCTATTTATTCCTTTGCCATTTAGTTATATAATGTTTTAGCTGAAGTTATTGGTCGAAAGACCTATAAACATTCAAAAGGAGGGTTACTTCTTTCGCAAGGGGTTTATTTCTGTTTAAGTAAATATAAGCCCAACACTTTCCCACTCAGTGCCGCAAGATCAGGGGCAGGGCTGACATGGACTGGGTCACAGAAGGTAGGGCAAGTGTGCCTGGCTCTAAACTCTTACCACGGTGCTACTATGCCAGAACAGATTTGATTCTTCTTACAATGATACTACATACAGAAGTAAACTAAGCCATCAAAAATACATTACTCGTGTTTTATTCTAGCTGGAACCAATGGAACTTATTTTAATCATGACTGAATTGGCCCACTGATTGAAATAGAACTGAAGAATGAACAAAAGCTTGGAAAAGTTACTTTCTGATTTATAGTCCTCAGGATTCAGTCCTCAGGGTTCAGCCAAAGCGTTGTCCACAATATAGCTTTCCTAGTCTAGATCCAATCCTACTGGCTTTCTTTGGCCTACTTTGTATAGTTGAAATTACAAAGTATTTGTCATTCACATACAGTATTGATTACAACTGAAGGTGAATTTTGAAAAAATATCCTCAAAAAGTTTTGCATGGTCACTTCCAAAATAAATTATGCAAAGCCCATTTTGATGCATCTTACAAAAGAACCAAAATCTCGATCTTTCCCCTCTGGTCACATATTAAACTTCCAAGGAATCCTCCTCCATGGCCTCAATGTTCAGAATTTTACTACTTTCATACGTTCTTTTAGAAAGATGTGTTGAAAAGGTTGATCTCCCCATTTCAAGACTGAGATACTAATATCACAGTCTTGCCATTTATGTTCCAGTATTGAGGTACTTTAGGTAACAGTTTCGATCTTTGCAATATGCACTGGAAAATGTTTTGAACCCAGTTTGAATCTGTAAACTTTCAGATTTTTTATGATTGTTGTACTGTAGATAAGGGTTCCCATTTTTTATAAAATGAACCCTTTTTTAAAAAAAAATACTAAATCTGTAACACTGGACAAAATTCTTTCAACTCATATCCAACTACATCAATCCACTAATGAAAATAATGTATTTCCTAGGCTAGTTCCACCCAATGTGTGAAAAGAAAATTGATTGCACAATAAGTTGCAATCCAAATTGTGCCGTCGGTTGTTCAATGGATTGCCAAACCAGCTGAACTGTGCCGGGAGCAAAACAGAAAATTCATCTGTCACACTTTATTCCTTCAAAGTTACATTGGATTTAATGCTGAACTCCAACATCCACAAATTCACAAATCATTCTCTCACTGTTGCCAACCATGCTGCATTATAGTAAAATATTCTATATTGAAAAGTGGCAGAGAAATTCCAAATACATGCATCTATATTCAGATAGGCTAGAGGGCATTTCTCCTTATTGCATGACATACAATTTTAAATGTTTTCTACGCTCTTACAGAAGAGTTTGAGATTTTGCTCTAATTTTATTTCAGAGCTGTTTGTAGATAGGAGCTTTTAAAATCTCTTGTTTGACATCATACTAACTTGACTTTAGCTTGTCTGTATTTACAGCAATAGCAAGTACAGTTCTATACCACTTATCAGTGAACTAGCACTCCCTAAGCAGTTTACAATCTGTAAGTCAATTGCCTCCAATAAGCTGGGTACTCATTCATCTCTTTGTTTGCTTTGGGATCCATATTGGTAGGGTAAATACTCAATGAACAAAAATAAAATCCACAAGAAAGCAACTGAATCTTCCAAGGACCTTTGGACAGCAGCAGCAGCTAGTATAAGGAATGAACTCCTCCCTACCCATCCTTAAGGTTGTTTAGCATGTTGACTCAGCATGCCAGTCTTTTAGCATCATCAGAAAACAATAGTAGTATTTGAACAACTAGAACAGGAATGGGCAGCTGTGGAGACTGGCCATTTTATGCCCCTGCAACCCAGGGGGGCTGAGAGTGTTGGAAGGCAAGGCCACTGCACTTTGCAGCAGTTCTGAGCAAACAGGAGTGAAATAATATCTCAAAAAAGTGGATGCTTTGGGGACGGCACCCCAACCTAGAGTCTCAAACAAGAATTTGTGATCCAATAGTTACTTCTCTTAAATTCAGCTGAAGGTGATAGTTTCATAAAAAGAATCTCACCTTGACTCAAATGGGCCTTGTTTTGCTGTTGGTCTGATCTTCTTGCGAATTACAGGTAGCTTGGTGGTGTCAATGATTTTGGTTTCCCCACTGCTGTATGTAAATTCCAGTGTGCCATTCCACTCCCCTTGTGCCTTACATACTATGGTATTGGTTGGGTTATGTTTCACCTCTGCTGTAACTCTAATCCAAGTGATAAAAATAGAGATTAATACACAGATTATTGCAACAAGGGCTAACATCCAGGCACAGTAAATATTTTTACCACAGTGAGATTCAGAAAGGAAAGTTAGCTGGAAGCACCATTTTCCTATAAGAAAGTATTTGCTATTATGATTATAATTTATGATCTTGGAGATACATTTCTGGAGTTGAGAGCATTCAGTGTAGTCTGGCCAAAGCTGTTTAATCTTCTCCTGTATTTGCAGAAGCTAACATTTAATTAAAAACGAAATACGAGAAGCAAGCCTCCATGCACAATGTCAATATTGCAAGACACAGATTAGCCAAAATAAGTTTGTGGTTTTGTTCATTTGTTTTTAAATGGATGGTATAATTATTATTTATTAAAAGGATTTTATTTATCAATGCACAACAAGCTGGCATGCTTTCATAATGCCATTTCATTTCAATGCAACAATGACTTCCCAGTTTTTGGTGCCTAATGTTACTTCATGCAGTGCATGAGAGTATTTCCAATGAAAAACAGTGCAATGAATTCAGGATCCTGTCCAATTCAATTCACTGAATGCTTTGCATGTATTGCTGCTTCAGCTCCTCAGCTCTGGAACTTCAACTAGCATGTACCTCCACACTGTGCTACTAAAGTCTACAGCACAAATGCTTTCAAAATATATTTGGATTATGTAATATTAAAACAAACAAAAAACCAATGCAAACAGCAAGTATTTTGCTAGTTAATGTTGCTGTACTTTGTAGTTTAATAGAACTATCTATAGAGAAATGCTAACAATGGTACCTGTGAAGTTTTCCCCCATAGAAAGGTTTGGTGTGGAATGTGACAGTAGCCGAGTAGCCAGTCTTGACACAATGAATGTTAACTTTCCCTCCAAGCTCCACCCAAGGAATGGTAAGTATAGAGCGCGCATAGGCACATGGCAGTGTGAATACGTACTCCTCCTCATGTTCCATGAGATAAAGAACGCCTATGGTGGGATACAAACAGAAACACCTTTTTAGCACTGAGAATTCACCAATAAGCTTTCTAGAAGGATGGTAAAGGAAAACCAATGTGAAAATTATTCCAAACAGCCTTGAAACTGCAGTCTAAAGAAAACTCACAAGGTTCAAGAAACTAGTTCTATTATACTCCTCTTCAAAGAAAAGAGGACTGGTGGATAGAAAGAAACTGCATAACTTCCAAGCCCCTCTCCTGCTGATATTTGATGAAATTAAAAAATCATTATGTCACCTAGGTTGCATAAGTAATGTCTAATAGGCGAAGTTCACACTGCAGTAGTAACTGTTAATACATAATAATGCTTTCTTCACCTTTAGTAGTCAGCAAATAGATCCTTGTAAGAGCTATATAGAGCTAACAGTATGAGTTACTTAGAGCTACATATAGCTTAGAGTTACATAGAACTAACTATGATTTTTCTTTAATGCAACATGGGACAGATTGTTCTGTACAGATGATGGAATCCTAAGATTTAGGTCAGGGGTAGGCAACCTTTCCCCCTTAAGGGCCGAGGGACTTCAGCTCCCAGAATCCCAGGAGCTATTGGCCAACATGGAATTATTGGCCAACATGGCTGAGGCTTCTGGGAGCTGAAGTCCCTCAGCCCTTAAAGGGGAAAGGTTGCCTACCCCTGATTTAGGTAATGAATCAATTTTAAGTGTATGGTGGTTCCAATTTCTTTTCTACCAGACTGAAGTGTTAGTTGTGGCTTATATGAAACAAGTGAGTTCTTATCAGCGGTGGTAATCATGTAGCTTTACAGACACTGAACTATCAGTTCAAGCAGCCCTAGCCAACATTATGGAAAGCTGCTGTCTAACAACATTTGGAGAGTGACATGATTCCTACCATTACCGTATACAGATGCATCATCTAAATCTTGGGTTGGATCCTGGCTTGGTCATGCTAACATATGGCCCATTAACACTGATGGGACTTATTCACTATGAGTAATTTAATTCTCATTCATTTCAATGAGAGTTCTAAATATAACAAAATCTAAGTCCAAGACCACTGTTTTCTTCCTCCTTTGATCCCATACTCTGAGTAGCACACTCTCCTCAGATCACTAAATGCCACGATCTATGTAATGATGACGGATTTAAAAGCCAAGGAATTAAGATGAACACTCTCCTTTGATTTTGTAGAGATGACAAAAAGCACAGAATTGTAGTGCTCAAATCACAAGGGGCCCATTGGGCCAGGATTCAGTCACGTTACAACAGCAAACAGCAGCTACATTGATTTTCAGAACAAAAATAACTGAAAGCCACATCCACAGCCAATCTTGTGACAGAATTCTGTTCTCACATGATTGCCCATGATTAGCAATTCTAAAAAGCATTTGGTTTACCCTTTGAATTTACATGAATATCTAAACACCGAACATATCATGCAGACTACTGGAGATCTAAAAGAGATGAAGTTATTGGAATCACCCTTCACTAAGAGATAGCAGCACTAAATTAGTGGTAGCAAAACAGGAAGAGAAGGAAATGCAAGACAGAAATCTTAGGAAAAGCTGTGAAAGATTATATGTAGGTACCTTTCACACACAAACATAACCACCAGGACATAAGAACTGGAAATGGGTGGGAAACGCCTTCAAGAAAAGCATATCCTTGGCTGTATGGACATACGGTCCCTTTTGCTACCAAGGAACAGTAATCAGCACCAGGGACCAGTTAAGTCCACGTATATAAATCCACAGCTGCTAGAGCTAAGAATTATGTCTGCCATTTCTTTCCCTTCAGTCTTGAAGATATGCACTCCAAATTCCACCAACCAACAAAATAATCCATTTAGAAGCAAACAGCACTGGCCTCACTAGGAATATTCTCTCTGGCAGAAGCATTTCTTTGCATGCTGCTAAAAGAACCTTAGATAGAGCAGTTTCAGAGCACACATCATCCTCCACAGAGAATGTGGAATGCATCCTCTGAACCCAGCTTCCTCTTGGCAATAGCTCCAATGAAACACTTCTGTTCTACCTGGGCACTTTCAGGTTCAAATGGGGACAAAGTGGCAGTAGTAAATGAAACAAATACTTGTCCAGTCCTTTCCTCACTCCACATGATCTCACTCAACCCAGATTCCCAAATCGATTTAAGCTCTTTTCTCCTAAGGATTCTTTATCATGCATGGAACTTCACCTCTTCAATATTTAAAGGATGGAGAGCAAGGCAAACATGACTCCAAGGACATGCTTTTCTTGAAGGTGTTTCCCACCCATTTCCAGTTCTTATGTACTGTTGCTTTAACTAATCTTCTGGTTTCAGTGCAACACTAATTTATTTATTTCCTTAATTTAATTTCATTTATATGCCACCTTTGTCCCAGAGTGGGACCCAATAAGAAATTTCAAATTTTATACTGAAACTGCTTTGAAGTTCATAACAGTCCGATCCCCTATGTTGTTACCCTGACAAATGAGAAGGAGGAGGAGCACCATGTTCTACTACCCTTGCTTCAGAACCAAGACTTCTTTCATACATTCTCCAGAGAAGAAAACAGAGATGCTTTCACACTGTAGAACCAGAAACTATTCCTAGCATAAAAGTCATCTCCCATCTGATGGAACTCCTCCAGGCAGAAGTAAGGGACAGAGTTTCCATCCCTTAAATGGTTGTGTGGCAAAGAGATAAGGAATGTCTGCTGAAATTCCTGCTTCTACACAACCATTAAAGCCCTGTCCCTTACTTCACCTGGCAAACCTACCTCTAGGTGCAAGACTGAAGAATGAGTGCTAAAATGCTAATAATTTAGGCTTCATGTAGCATCTAGTTAGTATTCCTCTCCTTTGAGCAATATGGATATACAGTCAGACCTTGATATCTGCAAGGGATCCATTCCGAAGCCCTCTGCAGAGATCAAGAAACATGAGACCTCAAGTTCCATTGTTCCTAATGGCAATGTGACATGCATACACACCCACTAGTGCGGCTATGTGCATGTACCACCATTGGGGACAATGGGGCTTGCTGTCCAGAGATGCTTAAATCCGCAGATGGCAAGCCCACGGATAACAAGGCCCCACTGTATTCACACTGGATGAGTAGCAGTTGCATATCATCCCAAACCTACATTCCTTAGCTTTTTCAGGCTGACAGACAAAGTAAAATGCATCACAAATAGGGCTAGAACCAACATCAACAACTCAAAGGGAAACTTACAGCAGAGACCAGGAAAAGGTGATTCTTCACACTTTGTTGGGCTGTAATTTCCATCAGCTCTCCCCAGGTCAGCCAATATTAAGAGATTATCAGAGCTGCAGGACAATATTTGGGGAGCCACATGTTCACCATTTCTGCCTACAATGTGACTCAAATGTTATGGCAGTTTCTGTGGCTACCAGTGTGTTCCCATGCAAAGTGCTGGTTATGACCTATGAATTTAGGCCTACATCTTAGGCCAACATGTGACAAGATCATTCATTTCCATAGAAGGCAGTCTAGGTTTAACAGGAGGCCTTTTCCTAGTCCTGCAGTCATCAACAGCATGGTTGGTCGGGAGGGTCCTCTCAGTGACTCTCCCTAGGCTATGGAACTTCCAACAGAGACTAAGCTGGTCCTCTCTCGACCAACAGGCCAAAATCCTTCGACCAAGAGGCAAAAATCTTTCTGGATAGATGGGCTTTTGGCAACTGATCAGCTACTGAACTATGGGCATTTAGTGGGTGGGTGCTGTTGTTTTTTGGTACACTTAAATATATTTTATAACCTATTTTGAATTGTATTTCTGGTTTTATTTAAATGGTATCGTTGTTGCGGATGGCATTTTTAGCAGCAAGGTGGGATATTTTAATAATTTTTTTTTCTTGGAATCCAAACATTTAAGCTAGGCATGGGTTTTAGCAGCAAATAAAGATATGTTTGACTTGTCACCCACCATTTTTCATTTCTCCATGTGCACAATCATGAAATGTACACACAAAATGTACACAGGACAGCTGTACTATGTACTTCCACAGCATAATACAAAATATATCTATTAAAAGTCAGAGAAAAACCATTTAAAGAAAACCAGTCAACTCAGTTATCGGCACATTTTAAAAGAACAGGCCTTTTGTAAATATCTGTATTTTAAATAATACAGTGGTTTTGTACAAAAGTTAGTATTTGTTTCTTATGGCTTCTTTTGTTTTCCTTTTACATTTTATTTGGTAATCTGTTATTTTGAGTGCATGCCAAACATGCACTTATTAAAATACAAATAAAAATTAACACAGAGAACATCAATTTAGGCAACTGTCTCTTCACCACAGAATGCAGAATGAAGATATTAATATAACACCACAAACTGTAAACCACTGCTAAGCAATCAGAGCCATTTCTCCTTTTTGATCAAGCACTTTATTGTTTGATTGGTTTCCCTTAATCCCCTATATAATAGTGAACATTTTTGTTTTCTTGTTTTAGTGTATAGGCTGAAAAATTTATCAAGCACTTCATTGCTGCCCCAGTATATTTTCTATGTTGTGTGTGGGTGGCCTTTTTTTTTAGTCCTCTCTCCAAGATTTCTATTTGATAAGCAAGCATGCTAAATAATATCTTATCTTTGTGGCATGTCTTACCTTCACCTACCATTGAAACACCTATTGACATCCCCATGAACTTGCTTTTAGTCCATACATGAACATTTGCACACATCTTCTTCTCCTTGCACTCGCAGTAAAAGCAAGATATCGGTGGGTGATGGGATACTTGTTCAGCTACAAACCTCAGTTTGTAGCATTCAGAT
The DNA here is from genome assembly GCA_020142125.1 of Phrynosoma platyrhinos. NCBI lineage: Eukaryota > Metazoa > Chordata > Lepidosauria > Squamata > Phrynosomatidae > Phrynosoma > Phrynosoma platyrhinos. The sequence continues at coordinate 74,971,981 of CM034710.1, read as the reverse complement.
GAAGCTGGGTCCTTAAGACTTGAAGAGGCACTGGTAGTTCTGAATGATTTCACCCTGTCTTTAGGCACATCCCAAGAGCAATGAAAAGTTTCCCCAATAATTGGGTTATACGGTTTCTTGGCAACAGCTCCTTTTCTGCCTTCGTGAAATGCTGTTAAGTAATACTCCACAAAGGAAATTATTCTCTCCTCCGGAGTTGCTCCAGATGAAACTGACAAAAGCAGATCTGGATGGGCCAAGAAGTTGGCATACATCTCCAGCAGGGACCTCTTCTCCAAAATAAAGGTTGGAAGGACTACCTATATTAAATGCAATTTTTTGAAGACAGAAAGAGAAAGATACCATTTTTTAAAATAGCTGTATCAGGAAGATTAAATGTTAAAGTAAACCAAAAAAGCTAACTTTTTTCACTAGCACTTCTCAAAATCAGGAAACAAAGTGTTAATTATGAATGATGGCAACACTCTCTGCTTTGGTCAATTGTACAAGCCACTCTCTATTTCTCCAGAGTCCTCAATGGCCTTGCAAGTAACAAGCTGCTGCTATTCAAGCTGCCTGGGTTTTCTCATTGTCCTCTTCTACTTAGCTACTTAAGTGAGCCAATTGTTCACTGACAGTACTCATTGTTTATCAAAGCAGCACATCATTTTGGTTCAAGTTAATTGAGTTCTGGCTAGAAATCTGCCAACTTTGACAGCTGGCAGGCTGGAAAAGGCACAAAGAAATCTGTTTCTGCACCCCAGCAATATTACCACATGCTAACCCAAGAGTGACTGAAGTCATGCTTATGGTTGCACTTAAATTAAGCTGATTCTAAAAGTCAAGTGAGCACAGATTATCACATCCATTTTCCACCACTCTCCATTTGTGCTTCTGTTGTGCCTAAGAACATGTGGCCCATACTGGCGTAGCCCATATTCCTCTCCAAACTATCCATGAAAGTGACTGGGGGCTTTCTCTACCCATCAGACTCTGACTATTTCTTCCATCATGCACAGTTTGCCTTCTCCAATGTCATAGGCATTACTCAATTACATTCAAAGCACTTTTCATTACATTTTAGTCGACATTTCAAATCTAGAGCATTCCAAAAGTATAATAGCCCAAACTATTTCAATCAGAAATTCTCAACCTGTGTCCCCGCCAGCAATTCTTGTGTGGCCTCCAAGCTGCTTGGCAGTTGCTTTCAGTCACCTAACTTTTCCTCTCAGCCCTACACTGTTCCTCATTGCCCCAGGTATCATATCTACTACCACTCTCCTTCCCCCTTGCAAAATCACACCAATGTTGTCTCTTCTGGTCTCCAAGCAGCTCCAAACCTGCTTCAGTTAGCCTCTCTTTTAGTCTTCTTATCCAAACCAGCATTTTGCCCATTCTGGGTGCTTTGTCAGCCAGTAAAGCTTAGGACCGTATTCACTAAGCTTTCCAGCTCTCCCAGTTATTAGCTTTGGCTGCCTCTTCCCTCTTTGAACCCTGTAGAAGGCTTTGTGGGTGAGGAGAGAAGCTGAATAAATAGATATTTGTGCCTTAGAGGCCTGACTGAGACAACTATTGCTTTCATTCTGGTGGCAAGTAAAAACATGGATGTTTACTTAAGCTTTCAGAGCACAACTGCACTCATCCAAATTTACACATGTGACTTAGTTTTAAATTATTTGCTTTTAATCTGTCTTGTTTTAAGCCGTTCAATATGCTTTTGGTCTTCAAATTATTCTTACTGTTTAAACGGCTCGGGATGATTTTATTGTATGCCTCCCTGAGACATCCTTAAGATAGGAGGCAGGATATTAATTAATTGTAGGAGCAGCAAAACTCACTTTTGAACACCAACTCCCATTGTTCTTCACCACTGACTATGCTGGTTAGGGCTGATGGGAGCGCCACCACCACCCCCTTGATATAATGCCACTACCAAGAGATCAGAATGAAATCTGCATTTACACAACAGGACAGAGCAGCGGGTGAGATGCTACATTTGGCACAGCATATGAGCTTACATAATGAGCAAGTCCTTAAGAAAAAATGCCATTACACTTTCTTCAGGATTGCTCTGTGACCAACTCTGTACGCAAGTTTCAATTTCAAGTGTAATAAGGAAAAGGCCCTGAGAGAGCTGATATGAGCAGTTGGATTTCATAAAAAGGAGATTAGATACAAGCAACAAAGGACAAAGATGATCCCTCTTCTGTAATAGCCAAACATTACATCTCTGACAACAGCAGCAAGGTAGACTTCACAGTATTTTTATGGATAAAATAAGAACAAGTCAGAAAAACACAAATGCTACTGCTTTCATCTTTCAAATGTAATTGCTTTCTCAAAATGAAAGCAATGCTCATTTAAAGAAAAAGAAAAAGTGGCAAGAATGATTTAGAAATTCAGTCTCTGCAAATTTTAATGAGAACTGGCCTGATCTACTGAATCAAAACACAACTATCCTTTGAATTCCAAACATCTCCCAGTTTTGCAGTACAATTCTTGGTTCAAACATACATTTGAAATATCTGCTTTGAGATGAAATAATTTTATAGTTATGTATTTAACTAAAACTTATACAGCAGCCCACTTCTTACATGGGCTTGCCAAACGCGGACTTAAGCTTCTGCACATGGAAAGCCCGGGGCTTTAAAATGGGCTTGCATGCCACACTTCATGTGGGAACACACAGCCATAGAACTCAATGGGACGAGGTCCTGCAATATTTGCCATATGCGTATAGAAAGGGCCCACTGTATACAGAGTTTTGGGGTTTTTTAATCACATATTAATGGCCCTGAACAGACTGCCAGAAATAATCCAGTTTGAGTCCACTTTAATTGCCCTGGCTCAGTGCTAGGGAATCAGGGGAACTGTAATTTATTGTGGCACCAGAGCTCTCTGACAGAGAAGGCTCAATGTCTCAAAAAAAAAAACAAAAACCCTACAATTCCCATGATTCCCTAGCATTGAGCCAGGACAGTAAAAGTGCTCTCAAGATGGATTATTTCTGGCAGTATGTTCAGGCCCGATGTACAAACAGAACAGAATGGATTTAGTAATAAACACAAACTGAACTGACATGAATTGGAATAATGCTAACCTGCCCATCCCAAGTCATTCTAAAAATAAAACAAATTATTACAAACGCTAAAATACTACAAAATAAGCCTCACTCAATATAAAATTTTACATCTGAATAAACACGTAAGAGTCTGCACTATGAATCTATCATAGAGCTGGGGGGGGGGGAAGAGACTATAATACATAAAGCCAGCTCTAGTATTGCAGGATAGATTTCAATCAAAATACAAGATAGTAGTTGGTACACAGGAGAGAACATCTGACAACTACAGAAGATTGATCTCCTCTTTGCAGAAAATAGTTCTCCTCTGGCTAGTGGTTGAAAAAACTACTCAAACCATCTAGCTTGCAATCGAATCTTGAATTAAATATGGAGATGGGAAAGGAAAAGAGAAGTTAACACCTTGTTTTAAGGGGAAGTTCCTTATGGAAAGTGTTGCCCTTTGTTGCAGCTCAACTCTATGCAGGGTAAAAGGATGTCCAATGAGAACTCTGTTACAAACCAGTCCCTCTTAATCAAGCTGTATTTTTTTTAACAAGTTTGATCTGATGTACAACCCCACCATCCAAAAGGAGAGTATAAGGATATAAAAGCCTTTCAGGGACATCCACAGTCTTCTCTAGTCCAGTTGGTTTTCCTACAGTGGTCAAACATGCAGCTATAGGAAGCCCAGAAAAAGAACATGGTCAAAAAAACACTGCAGAAATAATCCAGTTTGAGACCGCTTTAACTGCCCTGACTCAATGCCAGGGAATTCTGGGAATTGTAGTTTGTTGTGGCATCAGAGCTCTCTATAGAGAAGGCTCAATGTCTCACAAAAATAGTGTCCAGAATTTCCTAAAATTGACCCCAGGCAGTTAGAGTGGTCTTGAACTGGATTATTAGTGTGTTTTGGACCTCTGCATCTGCACTGGAGGAATAACCTGGTTTAACAGCCCTGGCTCAAGGCTATGGGATTCTGAGAATGGTGGTTTGTTGTGGCACTGGAGGATAAGGTACTGTGAAATGGAGGGCATTCCTAGCTGCATCCATACTGCAAAAATAATCTGGTTTTACCCTGCTTTAACAGCCATAGCTCAAAACTATAAAATTCTGGGAATTTCAGTTTGTTTGGAATTGCACAACAAACTACAGCTCCCAGAATTCCACAGCATTGAGCCACAGGTGTTAAAAGTGTGGTCAAACTGGATTATTTCTGCAGTGTGGATGCAGCGTTAAGGGGAAAAAAAGGAAATTACAAAGTAAAAGGTAAAAAAAATATACTCCTGTAAATATAAATTCATGCTCCTTAGTCCTGTTCAAAATGGAGAACATTTTGACATTCCTCCAGGACAAAAGGTTGAAGTGTAGGACATGTCCAGGAAAAGGAGAACATCTGGTCTTACCCTGCACCAGAGCAAAGCAGATTGCAAACTACACCTCCCAGAATTCCAAAGCATTGAGCCATGGCCATTAAAGCAGTGCCAAACTAGGTTATTTCTCCAGTGTGGACGCAGCCCATGAGTGCAATGGCACCCTAGTAGTCATACTCCTCACCACCTGACATAAAAAGGCACACCACTTCTGGCACCGAAGGGAGTATATATCTATTGTAATTAGCAGTAGCTTCTCCATCTTTCATGAGTGCCAGTGGTCAGAACACAAACCACTAAACCAGGTGTAGGCAACCTTTCCCCTTTAAGGGCCGAGAGACTTCAGCTCCCAGAAGCCTCAGCCATGTTGGCTAATAGTCCCATGTTGGCCAATAGCTCCTGGGATTCTGGGAGCTGAAGTCCCTTGGCCCTTAAAGGGGAAAGGTTGCCTACCCCTGCACTAAACAATCAATTGTATGAAAAAAGAAAGGGATATTTTCAGTACCACCCAAGCCTGTAGGTCCACAATCTCTTTAAGGAAGAAGCTATATCAAAAAATCAGCTCTCTATAAGAACACAATAAGCTTCAGCATTTGGGATTTCCAACAGTGAGCTCTACAGTTTGTGCCGAATGAGCGCAGGGACAAGACTGGTCCTTGATTGCTTGCACTGTATCTCTAAATACTTCTGGAAAGGTTTAGTTAAAGACATAAAATAAATCCACATTGATCCAAGTAGAGATGTATAAAGAACATGATATTTAGCTTTAGATCATGTAAACATAAAATATGAATGCTAAATCCCTATCCCCCACTGTAATAAAAGAGAGTACAGTGCACCCTTGCTATCTTCAGAGGATCAGTTCCAGACACCCCCCCCCACAGATAGCAAAAAATGTGGGACCTTAAGTCCCATTCTTTTCAATGGATGCATGCTCCCGCTTGCACCACCACGTGCGTGAGCACCCATTGAAAAAGCTGGGGCTTGCCATCCATGGAAGCTCAAATCGTGGATGGCAAGCCCGCAGTTGGTGCAGGCATGCTATATTTCTAATTTACTTTAGTTAAAGATGTACATGAAAGTTTAAACCTGGCAGCCTCATTCCAATGCCATAAACACTCTGACTGAAATATTCTCCGTAATGTTGTCTTACATGTAAATAACATTTTAATAGTACAGTGATCCCTCCACATTTGCTGGTGTTAGCAGTGAAGGGCCCTCATAAATGTGGAAAACCAGCAATAAAAAACACTATTCTTTTTACCTGCAAGAACACCTCTCTAGGAATCTCCAGGCCCTCCAGCGCAACTCTATGGTCAAAATCTGCAGAAGTTGATCATAGAATCATTCTGGAGGACCTACAAATGCCTAGAGAGGTGTTTCTCTAGGAACTTCTAGCTTCTCCAGCACAACTCTATAATCAACTTCTGGCAGAATTATGCTGGAGGACCTAGGGATTCCTAGAGAGGACATACTAATCAAAACTGCAAATAATCAATCCTCAAAAGTCAAAGCCGCAAATGTGGAGGGACAACTGTGTTTTATTCCAGCACCACTAGTACCGTTAATTTGTGGGTAAAATTCACATTTCGGCAATACCTTTAAACAGTCCATTCTGTTTCTCTCACTCTACAAGGTCAGGACTAGAAATCATTTTCTTTTCATGCATTATTCAGGAAAGGACTCTAAACACTGGTGTATGAATTTACTACACCAATAAAAATCAATGGTTTTTTGACCTTCCTGTGTTCAGGCAAATGACACAGGCTCAAAATAACAGCCCAGTAGGAGACTTATTTTGCAGTATTCCTACTGTGTCTCACACACTCAATACTAACCTCACTGCTCTCTTTTCATTATATCCAGTCATGAACATTTTTCACATAGTATAATCATCCGTATATTGGCTACATTTGGAGTATTGTGCCTTTTTGAAAGCATATTTTAAAAGAAAAACAAACTCTAAAGAATGAATTCCAAAGAGAAGACAATTTTTATTTCTAAACTATCATATGAAGAGTCATTCACGAAAATAATTCAACTAGGAAACAGTCAATAATTGAAACTGGTCATTTCTGCCTCATGAGCTTTCCTTCTCAGGATGGAGATACAGGAATGACTAAAAAAGAAGTCTATCCCAGACCAGGCTTCTGATATCTGCTAGCTAGTTGGGAGGAAGAACAGAACCTTGACTTGCTTGCACATTTTCATCAAAGTCAGTTTCTCCCACTACTAATCCTCCTTGGTATTTGATGAATCTCTCTACACAGGGCATAGAGAAATTTCAGAAGTAGAAAAAAAATCTAGTTTAGAACTTAAAAAATTCTTAATTTAAATCAACAATAATGAGCCTGAGGAATGGAAACTTTCCCTTCAAAGAGCTTTCGCACCCAGTTTTCATACAAGATGTAAACTGGTTTTTCTCACAAGTGATGGATTAAAACATTTCCCTAATCACAGAGTTTTGTTTTTTACTCTGTTGAAAGGTGACACTACGTTTCTCAGGGGATGCAGATTTAGCTTAAGCTTTCTTTTGGAGAGCTTGTTACCACAGGTTAGATTCTTGTTCTTACATCTTTCTTTGCCAACCAACAATGACTAGTGATTTCTAGTGCAATTCAGCTGTGAATACATTCTGAGTTTTAGTCCAAACTTTAATGGATCTATCCAAGATGCTGAACTTACTCTGAGGACATGGTTCAGCACTTTAGATAGTTCTTTAAAGGTCACTGTCCCACTGAAACCTCCAGCTATCACTGTTGCCAACCCAAGCTTGAAAATATGGAGGCTTAACATCTGCCTCCTGAACTCTGACTATGCCATTGGAAATACATTTTGACTCTTCTAAGGCCTTGTCTCTCAAATACACACTTGATCCCAAAATAGAATTTTAAACATTATTTTTAATTCTATGTGATCTTATCTCCTAATAAACAGACTTACAGTTGGTCCTCTGCATCCATGGATTCTGCAGCCACAGATTCAACCATCCACAGCCTGAAAATATTCCCCACCCCATAAAGTTCCAAAAAGCAAACCTTGATTTTGCCATTTTATATAGATCTTACTACACCATTGTACACAATGGGACTTGAGCATCCACAGATTCTGGTACCCAGCAGATACCAAGGGCTCACTGTATTAACTGCTGTGATTTGCCTATGGATTTCACCTCTCTGTTTCTATTTGCATGTTTAAATGTTCTGTTCTGTTGTGCTTTACTTGTTACAGCCAGATTTTTTGTGCATGTAATTACAGGAGAAAGCAACCATCCTCAAATCCTTAGAGACCTAGAGATATACATTAATGTCTGTGAGGAGTGGTTGCAGCTGCTTAATAAACATGTTCAGGATTTGGGGGAATGTTAACCAGGGAATGATCAAAGGGTTTTAAAAAGCAAACAAATCTTGCTCGGCCTCAGTTTCCCATAGACTTTTGCTATGAAAATCTCTATTTTTGTGAAAGGAAGATTTATATTTACACTATAATCTACATTTCTCAATGAATTTCCCTCACGCTTGGAACTGGAGTGTTCTCACTGACAAGAAGCCAGAGTAGTATATCAGCACTTCTGGCAATACTGATGGAAAAGGAAGTGGCAGAGGCAGCCATTACCTATGGCTTTGTAGTGGAACCATTTCTTGGATTGTGAGAAGAATTTCTTGCATACAACAAAAAGTCAGTTCTTGATTCCAGGGGTGTCACTTGTAAGACACAGTGCCATGCTGAATGTATGAGTAAGTTTACACCTCCTGTTTAGCACATTAGATCTTTTTTTTAAAAAAACCACACATAAATGAGGAAAGTAGCAATCAGTACCATCACAACAGAGTCTGGGATGAGACTGGCATTAAAGACAAATGGGAAAGCTATTTCAAATGATTTTAAAATAAAACTGTGGGATTTATTTCAGAGAGGGGAAGTGGTGTCACATACCCTTGTTAGGTCCATTCCAAGTTTGAGTTGTGAAATAAGATGAAGAATTATACTACGCTGATCATCTCTGACTCCTAAATCATCCTCTTCATAATCTTCAGTGTCTGTCACCTCATCTTCAACCAAGACCAATTCACGAGCTGAACGCTTAAAAAAACATGAATACATAATCAGTATGACCATCTGGATAAACAAGGAACAATATGGCGTAAGTTCATGTAAGCTTAATTAGAGAGCTCTCGGAAAATACTGGGAAGGTTATTTCTAAGCACTCATTGCTAATGCATCACGCTAATCATTAGTAGGTATGAACAATAATGATTTCAACAGTGTTGAGAACTTGAACAGGCAATATAAAGAAAGTTCAGAATAAATCTGAGCCCTTAATCACTCTCACACCTCTAAAATGGCATTGCCATCACTCAAAAATATATAAGCTTTAGATACTTGATGTTGTTTTTCTCTTAATAAATAATCTTGGAGGGAATTGTTGGGGGGAAACATACTTAAGATATTAAAGTTGTATTTGCTGTAGAAATGAAAATAACTTATTAATTTGCTATGTTAAGAATTTACCTGTCCCCAGAACAAGGTCATTATTTATCTTAAAGATAATGGCAACATTACACATCTGTTCATTTTTGGGGCATGCAGGCTAATATTTCAGATATGAAAGCCTATATTTTTAAAAGGGCAAAGATAACCACATCGAGATGCAATTAAATCTTAACCCTTTCACATAAAAATAATTTGAATTCTTTTGGTTTGGAATTCATGCCTGATTACCAGAACCACGATATAAAGGAATCAAGACATGATTGATTTATTTTTAATCTGTCAGCTTTTTATCTTGAGAAGTACACAGGTTGGACTTGCTCCTGAAAGTAGTACAATCTGACCACTGCATTTTATGAGGCCATAATAATAATAATAATAATAATAATAATAATAATAATAATAATAATTTTATTTATATTTCCCGCCTCTCCCTATGGATCGAGGAGGGAGTACAAAGATAAAATGTACAGCAGTACAATCAATAAAAAATAACAATAAAACCACAACAATAATAAAAAGAACAATAATAAATACAATAAACCCAACAGTAAAAACAATAAAATAACAGCAATAATTAATACAATAATAAAATTACAATACAGGTCTATGCCGTGAGTGATATAATCTTTTTTCACCTGGGAGGTCCTTATAAGATGGTAATGTCTAATCTTATGTTCAGTTAGGGAGGTCAGGTGGATAGGCCCACCAGAAGAGCTCTGTCTTATGTGCCTTCTTAAAGGCCTCTAACGTGGAAATAAAACGAATCTCCTCCGGCAGGCCATTCCATAACTTGGGGGCCGCAGC
>CM034710.1:74930764-74948201 GCA_020142125.1 Phrynosoma platyrhinos | reverse complement strand
CATCAATTTAAAAGGACAAATAAGATATGCACATATTAAAACAATCCATGTTTAAAATTCATCATTTAAATTTAATTTAATTTATTTAATGGGCATTTAGTTGCCCATTACCATCCATCAATGTTAGGGATCTACATCTCAAATGTGCACACAACCTTCTTCTCGTATAGACAATATCACCTATTACAGATACCAGGGCTAGCAAGGCTGCCTCTATCCTACACTCTGCCTCAAAGCCAGAATTAATATCAAAATTCAATATCAGTCAAGACAACCTGGAGCAGAGATGCCAACATGTGCTCACATACTTGTCCCAAGAATGGAAGAAAGGCTACAGATACTGGACAGAAAATTATCTATTACAGTGGGATTCAGGTATAACTTTTCTTTAAAATTAAAACTACTATTATTTACCTTTAGGTTTGTTGGAATAATCCCCCATCTCTCATAAGGAGGCATTTACACTCAGCCACTCAAATAATCTCTATCAGCCAAAAAGAGCAGGGTGGGAGGATACGCAAGGAGGCATTGTGTCTATTTAATTAGTGATCCATTGTCTGCTAGGAAAACCCCTGTCCCTGGGTGGTTTTCATTTGCACATGCTAGGTCTTGATTTTGGTGTTTTGCAGGAATGGCAGCCAGACTTTGTTTACTTTAAGGGTTTCTTCTTTCTGTTGGAATTGTCTACATGTTTGTGGATTTCAATGGCTTCCCTGTGCATTCTGACCCAATAAGTTGTTGGCATGGTCCAAAATTTCAGTGTTTTCGAACAGCATTTTATACCCAGGATGGTTTATAGGGTGTTCTGCTACTGCCAATTTTTCTGGCTGAACCAGTCTGCAGTGTCTCTCGTGTTCCTTGATTCATGTTTGAACACTGCGTGTGGTGGTCCCTATGTAGACTTGTCCATGAAAATGAATGAATAAAAATGAATGAAAAACATTCAACATGAAAGTGAATGAAAAACATTCAGCTACAACTTTAAAAAGCAGTTGCTGAAGGTCTGCACCCACTGTGTCAGCTGAATAGGACAGAATGAGCACAACATTTACCTGCAAAACATCTGGCAAACTGATCACAACAGGCTAGCAAGTACTCTTTCTCAATGCTTTCTGTGCGAGAACCCTCTGATTGTTCAGAACAACTTTGTGCAGATGAAATGGTGGCTGAACATTAAGCCTTCTTTGTTGTTGTTCTTTGTGTGCCTTCAAGTCATTTCCAAATTATGGTGAACCTAAGTGATCCTATCATGAAGTTTTCTTGGCAAGGTGGTTTGCCTTTCCCTTTCCCTGAGAGGATGTGACTTGTCCAAGGTCACCCAGTGAGTTTCACTGCTGAGCTGGGAATCAAACCCATGTCTCCAGAGTCATAGTTCAACACTCAAACCACTATGCCACACTGGCTCTCCAGGGCTTCTTTACTGCCAACCATTACCACAGAGTAGCTTCTAATAATATGCCCCACCCTGTTCTCATTGAGTGATAATTCCCTCTAGTAATTTTCCCTATTTCATTGCCCATAGCTCTGCAGAAAACCAGATACAGCTTTGTTCTCCTAAGCAGAACATGCTCCTTAGATATGACTCTATCAACTACTAAATCTATTTTCTCATCTCACATGTTGACAGAAGGCTCCAGTAGAATCATCTCCAAACAAACAGGAAAATGTCCTCAGGAAACCGTTAAGCTCTCTTTGGCTTCTTGGGGTGCATAACAATTCCACTGTTGTCTGAATTCAAGTAATCTATGACTTAATCCTGTGGAGAACCTCTCTCACAGGGTTTTCTTGACAAGATTTGTTTGGGAGGAGGGACTGTCATTGTTTTCCTCTGGGGCTGAGAGAGTGTGACTTGACTAAGGTCACTCAGTAGGTTTCCATGATTAAGCAGCAATTTGAACCATGGCCTTCCAGAGTCCTAGTGGAACTTACACTATTATACTACCCTGGCCCTAATCTCCAATGTTACTTACCTTTAAGCAAAAAGACCGAAGTACATAATCTTAAGAGAATCTCCAAACAAAAATCCATCAGATATACCTTTATTAGCCAACCAAAATGCACAATATACTTGTTGCAAGCTTTCAAAGCTTTGTGAATTCTGGTTGGCTAATAAAGGTATCACTGATGGATTTTTTTTATTTTATTTTATTTTTATTTGCTAAATGGCCAACACAGCTACCCCTGAATGTTTTCTGAGACCTTTAGATGTTACAGGAATTCAGCTCCCATCAGCTCTAGCACAACCAAAGATGAGAACTTAAGAATTCTCACAGTTTCAAAATATAACTGTGAGACAGACAAACAGATAGACAGACAGAAAGACAGACAATACTCACATTATCTATCTGGTTTATTTCATAAGTAGAATGAATTTGGATGAAATCCATGAAGGTATTTTTTCTGCCTTTCCCTCCATCAGTTTTTCCATCCAAGCACTGCATGGATATTCACTCAGTTAAATGTACACTTACTCCATTCTCCCTTTTAAAACAAGATGACTCAGTTTTAAAATTTATTTTTAAAATATTTTCTATGCCACTTTTATGCTTTGATCAGATGCATTCGAGAAAGCTCACAACCAATCTGTAAACAATTCACAGAATACAGAAGTACTCAAATGTGAAGCACAAATGAAAACACTACAGTCTGCTCACTGTATCCACAGATTCGGCATCCATGGATTCAACCAATCACGATTTGAAAATATGCCCCCAAAATTCCCCCACCCCAAAAAACAAACCTTGATCCTGCCATTTTATACAAGGGACATGTTGTTGTTGTTGTTGTTTTTGTTGTTGTTGTGTGTCTTCAAGTCAATTGAGACCCTAAGACACACTATCATGGGGTTTTCATGGGACAAGATTCCTTTCCCACCTCAATCTTTATTTGTTGTTGTTGTGTGCCTTCCAGTAATTTCCAACGTATGGTGACCCTAAGGCAAACCTATCATGGGGTTTTCTGGGGCTGAGAGTGTGTGACTTGCTCAGTGGGTTCCATGGCCAAGCAGGGAATCGAACCCTGATCTCCACAGTCATAGTCCAATCTTTATATTTGGCCATAAATCTCAAGCATGACTGCACAGCACTGAAGACGCTATCTCCACCCACACATAACAAAATCTGCTTACTAATCCAAAATACACTAATGCCTACAGGCTGCCAACTATACACAACCAGCTTTTGTATTACTAGAATCACAGAATCATAGAATCATAGAATCATAGAGTTGGAAGAGACCACAAGGGCCATCCAGTCCAACCCCCTGCTATGCAGGAACTCCCAATCAAAGTATCCCTGACAGATGGCCATCCAGCCTCTGCTTAAAGACCTCCAAGGAAAGAGACTCCACTACTCTCCCAGGGAGTGTGTTCCACTGTCGAACCGCCCTTACTGTCAGGAAGTTCCTCCTAATGTTGAGGTGGAATCTCTTTTCTTGCAGCTTGCATCCATTGTTTCGGGTCCTAGTCTCTGGAGCAGCAGAAAACAAGCTTGTTCCCTCCTTGATATGACATCCCTTCAAATATTTAAACACGGCTATCATATCACCTCTCAGCCTTCTCTTCTCCAGGCTAAACATCCCCAGCTCCCTAAGTCGTTCTAGTAAAACATATTCATACGAAAAATGACTGATAAATGAGCAGACTGTAGTGTTTTCATTTGTACTTCACATTTGTGTACTTCTGTATTCTGTGATTGTTCACAGATTGGTTGTGAGCTTCCTCGAATGCATCTGATCAAAGCATAAAAGTGGCATAGAAAATGTTTAAAAAATAAATTTTAAAATTGAGTCATCTTGTTTTAAAAGGCAGAGTGGAGTAAGTGTACATTTAACTGAGTGAATATCCATGCAGTGCTTGGATGGAAAAACTGATGGGGGGGGGGGAAGTCAGAGCTCCTGCCTGCAATTGGGAGGAAAGACAATCCTGAAGATTAAATCAATGCTCAGAATCAATGGAATGTTCTTATTTTCTTTTCACATCAAAAGCAGGTGGAATCTTAGCTCACCCTAGGGGAGGAAAGTTTAAACATATCTTAATAGAGTTGAAAAATCTATCAGATATGGTGATGAATGGAACAATGGGGGGGTAGGAAAAGAGTATCATTGAACATGAAAGGAACACTGCATTTCTCTTCCTAGATTCTGGCCTCTTTGGAAAAAGTGTTCAAAGGGACCTCAAGAGCTATGTGTTTCATCTCTTTGCCACTGCACAAACCTACAGCCATAAAGATATTGAGATAATGTATGTATTTTAATCAGTCCAGAAAAGTACTACCCTGCAAAAATTTTGAAAACAGTGCATTGAAACTATATGCTAGCTTAATGCTTTGATTTACAGACCTGAAATGACACTGTACTATATTTGGTGGCTGACACCTAGAAAAATTCTGAAGTCTGTACTGGAGCAATATCTTTATTAGGGCATCCAAAAAAGCACAACATCTGTGCAATTTTTCAAAACCAGGCATCAAGAATTTTGTTCCTTTTTGTCTGACCTAGTAATACAGACTTGAACTTGTCTTAAAGGTTCAAAATACACTACAGAAATAATCCTGTTGACATCATTTTAACTGCCATGGCTCAGTGCTATGGAATTCTGGGAACTGTAGATCTGTGAGACGTTTAGCCTCCTCGGTCAGAGAGCTCCGGTGCCACAATAAACTACGATTCTCAGGACTGAGCCAGGGCAGTTAAAGCAGTCTCAAACTGGATTATTTCTGCAGTATGGTTTGGACCATAAGCAACAGGGCTATACCTGTATTTCAAACACCTAGACAGAAAGCTTGCATATTCTCAACTTATTTGCTTCTTACAAATATTAAGAATGAATTATTAAAATCTGTGCATTATATTAATTATCCAGTCAATTCAGGCACATTTCAAAACGTAAAAAGAGAAAAAGGGGGGGAGTGAATTTTAAAAGACAATGCTTCTTTCTAAAGCCTTCTTCTCTTACATTTTTGTTATTTCAAATCTTATTAAGGCATTTAAGATGAGGTATAGTAATAAAAGGGTGATTCAGGAAAGACTCATAGACATATGCACAATGTGGGTTTTTATTTATTTATATCTCACCTTTCTCCTGATATAGAAACTCAAGGCGGCTCACAGCAAATTTAAAACCATACAAATTAAAAGCAATATAAAAACATTAAAAAGTACTAATATAAAGGGGAGGGAAAAGAGAAGAAAGAATCAGTAGTTTGTACAAGGAGGTTAATGTGTAATACTAGAGATGTGAACATGTAATTATTGTTTTTGTGTTAAAGTTTATGTTTTTGTTTTTGTCTTTGTTGGTATTGTTGAATGTGTGTGTAGGAATGAATTTGTATTTATTTTTTTTAACCAATAACATTTTTTATTAAAAAAAAACATTAAAAAGTACAAATATAATATTTTAAAAAACATTAAACAATTTATAAAGTAAACCAGCACAGAGCCACTAGGTGGTGCTCTGCAGCAATACTGCATTCCTTATGGAGCATCCTCACTTGTAAGGGCAAGAAAAAAGTTGGGGGCAGGTATTACACATTCCGGGCATTGCTGCTGTTGTTGGTTTTGTTGTGTCCCTTCACATTGTTTCTAACCTGATGTCTCTAAGGATTTCCTAAGGCGAACCTATCATGGGGAGTCTCATTAAAAGGCAGCAAAAGGGCATGAAGATTGTGGGCAACAGAACAACAAGATGAGGTAGGCCAAGCAACTGTCTGGAACGATGGAAACATGAATAATGGTGGAAAAGATTCAAGGTACAGAACATGCAAACAAACAAAAGTTTCAAGGGCATATACTCATCTGGTTGGCCTGTGTTGAATTTGTGAAAAAGAAAGGCATAAAACAGCAATACTGCAGATTCTGAGGAAAGCAATAAGACTTGTGAAAATGAAACACGATTATAATGAGGGAAGTTAGGGCCCGAACAGACAGGCCAAATAAAGCAGCTTTGGGCCACTTTGTAGTTGTAGTTTAAATGATGCACGTATCCTAAGAGGAGGCCGGAATCCACAGCGAAGCTGTGCTCCATTCCTTAGGACCAGAGCATGGCTTTGGCGCAGCTTCCGGCTTCTTAGGATGTGTGCGTCATTTAAACAGCACACCTCCAAAGTGGTCTAAAGCTGTTCAGGCCCTTAGTGTATTAGTAAAGCAGTTCTTTTACCAGTGAAATACCAGTACTTTAGCAGTTCCTGGATAAAAATGTTATTCATCACATCTAAATGATTTAATTTTGCTTAAGACAAGGCTGCATAATAATGCTTAATTGCAGACGCTATCTGCATAAGCATCACAAGTCATTTATGTAGCAAATCTCAGTGAGCACCTCAAATTTGCTGTATTATTTCATCCTCAATTCATAATTCAAGGTGGCCTTTCAGAAACAAATTCAGCAGAAAGAGTACCTTTTGTTTACACTTAGTGTTTTCTGCTGGTATTTACTTCACTGCACAGGGAAGTGAACAATAAGGGGAAACAATAGGCAATTGATTCCACTCTTTCCTAACATATCCCTATTGATCCCAGGGTTGATCACTACCGATAAGACAGTTGTATATGTATACGGTAGAAATGCTAGATATTTGAACAGATACATTTTCCCTATAAATTTACCCATCATCTTTTACTCTACACCCTCCTCTTCAACATACCTGCATAGAACTTACTTGTTTTAAAACAAAGGAAGTACAACTTCTACATAGTATCTAGTACTGGATAGGGGAGAATGTTCCAACCATTAATTTTAACATTCAAATGTAAATTCACTAATTTTTCACTTCAAATATATGTGTGTTGTGTGCCTTCAGGTCGTTTCCAATTTACGGTAACCGATTTAAGTATAATGCACAGCTATATTCTTGTCATTTTTGTTTGCATCAAATAGTTGTTATCACATTTCTCACCTTCGTCAGAGACAAAGATTAAAATAACTTTATCACAAAGTATTTCCAGGGTAGTGCTTTTCTTCATATAACAAAGGCTCCTCAATGAATACACTTTTGGCCAAAAAAAAAAAAATAGAACTCACTTTTACAATTTGAGTTCTCAGTAATGTCAACTTGTTCTGTACTCTCTGGATGGGCTCCAAGACTCAGAGATGTTACAGTGCATTCACAGCATAAAAAGTCAATATTCTTTTGTGCTGTTATGTGTGTTATTCTAGCTTTTCCCCTGGTAGATCTGTATTCATAATCTAGCAGCAGGTGACCTAATCACAAGCATACATAAAAATACAGGCCTTGAAGACCCTGCTGTGGTTAGGAAGCTGATCCAAATTACAAATCCAGCATGTGACATGACGATCTCTCTTTAGGGCTTTTAAAACATCTCTGACTATATGTATCACTAAGCCCATTCTAATTACTATCTTTTCCCCAACTTCTGGATTCCAGATGTGTTAAGGCTAAAATTTCCAGAATCTCCCAGCCAGCTATGCTGGCTTGCATATAGACAAAATGATGAGTGAGGAGAAGGACAGAAACACAGGAACCCAGGGAAAAGTGGTGATGGAACAGAGCAAGGGTCCCTGGACTTTTTGATCAGGGGGCCGGTTTGCTGGCCCCCCAGATCTTCTGGGGGGACGGAGACACACGTGCATGCACACGACTCTGGGCGCCATTTTGGAACACAAAATGGCGCCCAAGTAGTGTGCATGTGTGCGTGATGCCAGACGCCATTTTAGAAGACAAAATGGCATTCTGCGGCATGGTGGCGGCAGCGGCAGGACTGGCTGCGGGCCAGTAGGAAGGCCTCAATGGGCCGGGGCCGGCCCATGGGCCATAGTTTGGAGACCCCTGGAATAGAGTATCCTTAACAGGATGTGGTGGGCTGGCTGGCACTATTGGAACAGCCCTTCACACAGGCATGGTGTTGCAAGTCTGATTCGTGCAGTTTCTCAGTGAGAGCTGAACAAAACAGGAAGAAAGAAGTTTGCCACTGGATCTCCCATCCTTCCCCAGTTTTCAAAAATGTTTGACACAAAACCACTTTGAACAACAGGAAGATTAGTAAGAATTTTAATAAATAAAACTAACTGCTGAGGGGGGTTCTTATTTTGACCAGGTTCAACCTAGGAGGAGGGGTGTTTTCATTGCTCTTTCTGGAAGTGACCTAGATCCAGAAAAACATAATGGGGCTCTCAACTCCTAACATCAATTCACTGATCAAATCATGAGCCTCCACTGGCTGTCTATGTATTTAAAAATGTTCTACCATTTTTCCAACTGTTCAGAGGTTGCTTGCAGCAAACTATTTAAAAAAAACAATTTAATGTTAAGACACCCCATCACATATTTCTGACATCAGATGTTTCAGCCATTAAAATGGAAAAAAATATTATATTAACAAATACAAGAAAGCATTATAAGGGCCTGAAAGAGAAGGGCCAAGTGTGGCTTCCAGTCACTTTGGGGGCATGGCGTTTATATAATTCACACTCTCAATGTGGACAAAAGCCATTCTGAGATCAGCTAAGGCAGTCCAAAGCCACCAGCAAAAGTAGCAGATTTTATCTGCTCCTATCGGCAGCTCGTTTGAGATCATGACAGCAGTCTGCTTCAGGAGTGGCCATCCAATTACCACGGTCCCAGGTCAGCCAGGGCCAGAATAGCCTCTGGCCGCTCCTTTTGGCCCGTCTGCTTCAGCCCAAAGTTACAAGACAAAGTTACACAACAAGATCTGAACAGAATCAGCAAGACGAACTGCATTCACTTTTTACCACCAAAGAGCCTCCAACTTTTAAACCGACACATGTTCACCCGCAATATCTAATATCCTTCAAGTGCCTTTACTACCTCCAATACAGAAGATAATTGTAGCTCAGCAGAGCAGTGCTAGTTCACAAGTTTGGCTACCAGACCACAGCAAGTTTCCAGGAAACTATGCAAATGCAACATGGCACAAACGTACCAGTCCTGGGGTGGGGTGGGGATTGCCAGTCCTTAATATTAGACAGCTTTAGAAGCACTGACATAAAGAAGGTTGAATTAAATGGGCCAATGGTCCATCAGTAGTACAGACAAGTAGGCATCTATGCTCCCATCTTCCTAAGATAAAGACTAGCATCCAGGTAGTGACAGTCTTTCTTTCTCTTTTCTTTTCTTTTTTCTGGCACTGAATTCACTTTCCTTCTCATGCAATGACCCTTACCCTCCAAAACTCACCTTCCTCCTCCAGCCCTCTCCACACAGCCATGTATGTCTCTATAGCCAGCCACCCAATAACATCCTTCAGAACTTCCCAGGAGTCCCCCAAAAGATGACAATTGTGTACCCAGCTGTAGAAACAAAGTCAGCCACTCCACTACTCAGCCATTGGCTTAAAATAAAGACTTCATAAGATGGCAACATTAAGGCGATGTTAAAGAACACACATGTCAAGAACACACATTTCAGTGACTAAGAGATTTTATATCAATGGTGTATAAAAGCTACAAATAAAATAAAGACACACATGTTAGAAAGGCATAAATATGATCTAGTGACTGGTGTAATTATCTGATTCTCTCTAGCAGCTAATTCATATTTATATAAATGAACCATATGAACTAGACTATGAAGATGCCGGTAAGGGAGGGAGCCACGGTCTTGGCTTTGCAAATGATCAAAACCACAAGTGCCAAGGCTGCGAATCCAGAGGGACCACTGTATTTACATGTATAAAGTACATGTGAACAAAAAACAAAGATATGCTAATACAAATGTTTCAACTGTATTCACACTCACCTCTATAGTCGATTGCATTTGTTCATCCTGTGTTGTACCTGGTACTATCGACCATGACAGGTTGGCACTGGCAGCTGTCAAGGAACTAAGAGTACCATTTTTCAGTAGCTCTGTGGAATGTGACTTTGACCCATGCCATCCTAGAATGTTTTCTGAAACAGGGGAAAACTAAAATTAATTGCAATGTCTGTATTTCAGTATATGTGCCAGCTACCCACTTTGGTGGGGTAAGAATCCAAAAAAGCAGACAGCCTAAATTAAGAAACTTTTTTGCTAAAAATGCATACTTCAAACCTAGTCTGAATCCTTACATGAGAACAGGACAACAAAGATTTACAGGACAAGGGGAAAGTGAAATATTGGGGGTCATGTCACTGCAATGAAACAGGGGCCAATAGTAAGCACAGGGGCTAAGACACAGAAAAATTGCTTCATCTTCTCCAAGAAGTCTTAAAGAGCAATGTCTTGGCTACTCCTATCCATTCAATTTTTTATTAAACAGCAATAGCCATGAACACATTTCTGTCCTTTTTTTTAAAAAACTGCTATAAACTGTGGCTCCATTGTTAAGAACACCACTCCCAATACAGAAAGTGTTTCATTGAATGTGTTCAACTTTGAAATGAGTAGGGATGACACTACTTCTGTATTTTATATAGTACACAAGTGGCACCCAACTGTTTAGCCATCCATAAAGTTTTTAGGCTTAAAAAATAATGAAGGGTCACAAATGAAAACAGCAAGTTGCAAGCAATGTAACACCTGTAATGACCCGTCAATCTATCAGGTTAGGAATACTTAAGTAATAAAAGTGTAATGAAGTTGTATTTCAGAAGTAATGTAACAACTGGGATCAATGCTGTTTTATTGGTGTATGAGTAATATTTTCTAGTTACTTCTGAAATTTACCTTTTAAGGTAACATAACAAATACAATTATTTTTCAAACAATGGAATAAATTACCTTTTAAAGGTTACTTTCCAATTTCTACCAAGAACAAGAATAACACTATTATTTTAGTCAAGCATGTTATTTAGATATGTACTAGTAAATCGTGAAAACATTCATTTACCCTCAAAATTATTTTAGCATCAGTTTTTCATTTTAAGTCTGGAGAACGCCTTAAAGTCTAGCATTATAACTACAAGAACCTGGATAGCTGAATTTTACTAGGGAATTATAGCAGCAGCTGCAACAACAACAACAACACCTCAAGTAAATGACAAACCGACTTTTGATTTTTAAAAAGAAAAATAAATAAAGTCATTTCCATTCCACTTCTGAAAAGAAGATTGGACTATGTGACATCAGATAACTCTACACTTTGTTTCCAGTGGATGATTGTAAAGAGGCAAGAAGAATCCCAAGAGTTTATATGGTATTTTATTTAAACTAAAGGCAAAATATATGACAGACTAGTCAAAACCATATCATCATGGACTTCAGGACATCTGTGTCCTGAGATGAATGACAGAGAGAAAAAAATCATTTTTAAAAGATTCTAGTTTTCAATGTTCTTGGAAAAACATACTTCAATTCAAATCAGAACTACATTATTTCAGTAAAACCAGATTTAGTGCCATGCTTCATTTCATTGGGTTGGGAATATCAAAGCAGTCATTGTCTCCCAGTCGGTGACCTGCAGAGCCATCAGACTTGGCTAAAAGCTGTCCCAGATTACCACATGGATAGGGATAAATCACCTTCTAAACCATAAGAAAATTGTGAAGTTGTAGGCTTTCATGGCCGGCATCCATAGTTTTTGTGGGTTTTTCGGGCTGTTTGGTCATGTTCTAGAAGAGTTTCTTTCTGACGTTTCGCCAGCATCTGTGGCTAGCATCTTCAGAGAAAAAAGATGCTAGCAACAGATTTTCTCTGAAGATGCTAGCCACAGATGCTGGCGAAACGTCAGAAAGAAACTCTTCTAGAACATGGCCACACAGCCCGAAAAACCCACAAAAACATAAGAAAATTATTTTTAGACCACAATTCCCAGTATCCCCCAGCAAGAAAATAAGTTCACACTAAGCTACAAGCTCTGTCATCACTCTAAGCTACAAAGAAGCCTTTTTGTCAACATAGCATGCATGACAACTTGTGTTGTACCTGATACTAGACTGGCATTAGCAGCTGTCAAAGAACTAAGGGCATCATTTTTCAGTGTCTCTGTGGAGTGTGACTTTGGCCCATGCCATCCCAGAATGTTTTCTGAAACAGGGAAAAAACACTAAAGTTATATGCAATGTTTGTTCTTTAATACGTGTTGTAGTTATTCATTCTTAGGAAAATACTAGAATGCACAGAACATAGGTAAAATACCTATATTTCAAACATTCATTTTTAAAACCTGGTTGTTTCTCTGTATAAGGGCAGGCCCACCTAGAGGGTTTACATGATGTGAAGAAAGGACTGGACTGCCCTCCCCTAGAAGGATATATGCCTGGGCAGCACTCTGGTGAACAATTAAGAAGGGCCAAATGTTCCAAGCAGGTGGAACAGGCAAACTGTCCCCATGCCCTCTCAGCAGCCCTGAATAAGCCATTTTCTTGCTACCTCTATTTGTATAACTTCTTACAGTACAGTTTAAGTCATTGAGATGGCTCCATATTTGGGTTTATTGGTATAAGCTCTGGCTCCATTGTTAAGAACCACACTCCCAGGGGGAGAGGAGAAGTATGTTCCATTCAGTATGTTTTATTTTAATTTATTTTTGAAATTAGGAAGGAGAATGCCATTTGTGTCTTTTATACAGTATGTAGATGACAACCAACAATTTAGCCACTTACATTTCTTCCCAATTAGTATATGTAATAAAAGGGCAGTGATAGCTAAAACAACAACAATACATTTATTCAAGCATGGTATTTAACTATCTATCCATACATTCTGACAAATATTAACTTACTCTAAAAATTATCTTAACTATAATTTTTAATATAATCAAGGTTGGGAAAACCCACTAAACTCTATCTTCAAAACTGCAGACGCTTGAAGAACTGTGCACCTGTGAATTTTCCAGACATGTGGCAATCACAGCAGCAGCCGCAGCAAACAATCTGCTTCAAGTAAACAAGTGCAGGCATAGAGAGGTAAGTTGATTTTAAGTGTTTTTTTAAAAAATATACTTGAAGCAGTTTCCACTCCACTTCTGAAGAGAGGACAGGACTGTGTGACAACACAGAATTCTACTAAGTCTTTCTGTTCACACCAGATGATTGTGATGAAACAGAAAGAATTCCAGAAGTAGCATTTCTCAGCTCCCCAGTTACCTTTTCAGGTAAGCTATTTCATACTTTAGTCCTACCACACATCCTCTCATAGATGATTTAACTCAGACCTGCACAACTTGGCAGTAGGAAGGGGCCAAAATTAAAATAGGCCAAGCTACTTCGGACTGCAGATAGGTTTTAATTAAATATTAATTAATTAATTAATAATTATTAATAATTAATATTATTAATATTAATTCCATTCTCATCCTCCTCTGCCCTGCCCTCTCCTCAGGACAAAGCTGAGCAAGGAGGAGCCTTGTCCACCCTTCTCCTCCTCCATCTGGACTTCTCCTCAAGAGAAGGCCAAGCAATAGAGAAGCCACGTAGGACAAGCATTTGCCCCTCTTCCTCCTCCACTGCCCTCAGGAGAAAGTTAGGCGGAGGAAGTGCCTTGCAGGGTGAGCATTTGCCCATCCTCCTCCTACACCTGACCTACTCCTTGGGAGAAAGCCAAGCAGCGGAGGAGCCTTGTAGGGTGAGTGTTCACCCATCTTCCTCCTCCACCACCAAGCCTTTTCCTCAGGAGAAAGCCAGGCAGTGGAGGAGGCTTGAGGGGTGAGTGTTTGCCCATCCTCCTCCTCCACCCAGCCTTGTCCTCAGGAGAAAGCTGACCTGAAGAAGAGCTCTGTAGGGCAAGCATCTGCCCTTCTTCTTCCTCCTCCTCCACATGGCCCTCTCCTCAGGAGAAGGCTGAGCAGCAGAAGAGCCTTGAAGTTGTTCCACATCTTCATGGGCCACCCAAAATCCTCTGGCGGGCCTCATGCGGCCCCCAGGCTGTAAGTTGTGCAGGCCTAATTTCAATGAAACCTCTGTGACATTGCCTTTAAGCTGAAGGGAAATCACAACAAATCATACTGAACATTACCATCACTGATTGCAGCCCATTTGTCCCCTTGAAGGAAGAACACAGAAGACCTTCAACTTTGATTTTTAAAAGGTTCTAGCTACCAAATTGATTCAGATCAGAAATAGGATTGTATTATTTTGATTAAGCCTTATATTCTGCCAACCAGTGGGTTGGGATCACAACAATAGCTATTATTTCCTGATCATCATTGCTTTACTGGAAGTGACCCATGAAGTCAACTGGCTTGGCTCAAAGTTTAAGTCTCGGATGACAAATCATCTTACCTCCAAGCTAGACAGAGACCTCTGGATGATCATGTTGAATCATGTTGAAAACACACAAACACCAACAATAGCAAGGACTAACCAGCTAAAAACTTATCATTAGACCACATCATGTCTTAAAACTGTTAATCATAAGAATATGTTCATAATTAAGTTAATCCTGAGTATTCATGGACATAGATTTGACATCTGGTCAAATGTACAGATCCGGCATAAACCAAAGTATATTGTCATGATGATTAAGTATCACAAGAACAGGTTGCCTGCCTGTAACTAGGATTCTTCAAATGGTCATCTGTGAACTCAAACATATGCATCATTCTACGCCAGCAGAGATATTCAGAAACTTCTAGAGTAGTAGTTTCCAAACTTTGGTAATACTCCAGATGTTTTGAACTTCTGCTCCCAGAATTCTTGGCAGCTGGGCAAGCTAGCTGGAGGTTCTGGTTGTTGAAATCCAAAATACCTGGAGGAGCAAACATTGGGAGCCACTGTTCTACAGCAATACATATAAGCTGTGCATTCCCACAAAAAACCAGTTTCAAATCCACTATCAGCAGACTTGGAGAAAGGGATGGCATGAAGAGGGGAAGAGGGTAGGTTATGTGAGTTCACAAGTGACCATTCAAAAAAGCATAGTTACTGGTAGGCAACCTGTTCTTCACAGTCTCTGTAACTCACACTTATAAGAGAATAGCAAGCTACATTCACTAAGGACTGATGACACCAAATGTAGCATTGATGCAGCACAAAGTATCCAGTCTGTAATAAGACAGGAATGTAAATATTTGCAAACAAATAGTCATGGACAGACTTCTGGGAGTGGAATCCCCCTGAGATATGCCAATGAGGTGGCCGCTGCCTGAGTCAAGTGACCTTTGACCCCTTGCAGGAGAGGTTTTCCAGCAAGGGAGTAGGCAAGGTGCATAGTGTTCACTATCCAGTGGGAGAGATGTTGAGATGAAATGGGCACAAGCAGATAGTCACTGAAGAACTTTATTCTGGGCTGCAAAAGCCAGTCTGGAGGGCCCCTTCCTACTGATGAGTTTTAAGACAGGAAGCTCTGTTATGGCTCACTTGCTGAATAAAAGTCTGGCAAGACAAGCATTGTGTGGTCACAAATCAACTGCGTAGTCCAGGCACAGGAGACAATACATGTGATCATTTGATAACGGGATCTTCACTCCACAGCCTAGAGACATCTTAAATAAAGTATTTGGGACTATAAGCCCCAAAGAGCAAAAAGTTGTACCAAAAACACTGAGACTTCCTAATGATCCTACCATGATGGCACAAGGAAAAGAACTCCGTTTGGCAAGAACACACAGCTTATGTGTATGCAGGCAAGGGAAGGGGTTACCACCAAAATTCAGCTCTAGAAGCTTCCAAAGATGTTCATTGCCTAAGCATATTGAAAGGGGTAGAAGGTTGACTTTTTGGAAAATAATTGGGAAGATAATGAGATTTTACTTCATTTTTGCTTCTGAAAAGGCCTAAATGCTAAATAAAGGCTAGATCAACTAGCCTTTGCAGAAGCAGAAATATGAGGTAAAATCTCATACTCTTCCCAGTTATTCTTCAAGAAATGAACCTGTCTCTTTCAGTGTTCTTAGGCAAAGAGTAAAGTCACAAAACTGACCGATATGAATTGTGTGGGAGGGGTCTTAAAGATTTAAATTATACAGCAGCCCACTGGTCTCTGCACTGCATATATGGGCACACTGTGCAGAACCATGCTAAATGTACTATTAAAGAGCTAAAGTGATAGCCCTCAACAGGGAATATTAGAATAGCTGAATGATGTATAATAGAAAGACTGCATTTTGTAATTGTGTTTCATATTTAACCTGCAATGGGAGCAGGGACAGAGAGGTGGAGGAGAAAAAGAGAGAGAATTTAAATATTATGAAACCAGGGAAAGGAGGAGAGAGAAAGAACAGAATGGGGCAAAGGTATCTTCAGTCACTATCTTTCAGGCTGCAATCCATTCTATAGCTACTTAGCCAGAAGTAAGTCCCACTGAACTCAATGTGTAAACAAATACAGGCTTGCTCTGTTAATTTGACCTTTTAAAAAGCCTCCTGCACATATTAAGAACCTATTGATTCTCAGATCCATTTTTAAAAACAGAGGCCAATTCTTTTCTCAGAGCAAAGTCAGCTCAGTCATCCTTACAGCAAGCCTATACCTGAGTCACATCATTTTGCAGATGGTTTATGGCACTATATGGGGAATAATTTTAGAATGCAAAACCAGTATCCTAAACTTTGTGGAATGTTTGTTTCCTGGGAAAGCAATATCTCTGGAATATCTGTATGATCTACAGTTTGTAAAGGCACAAAAGCTCTATGATGAGCAAAGATGACAAAGGAAAGGGGTCAAGAAATTGCAGAAAGCATACTGGGATGCAGTGTGTACACCTTGCATTATATGCAAAAATAGCACAAGAAAAAGAAAATACAACTTTAATATTTTTCTTTGTGCAAATTCTAGTTGAAAGGAATGCTTCTGAGAAGGGGATTACCAGTGTCCACATGTGCATGTTCTCACTAGTCAATCTTTTCATGGCCCGCCACATAACATACATAATGTGCAAACTGTTTCTATAATGAGTAAATGTGGTTGCCTGAATTTCAGCAATCAGAATATGAAATCCAGAGGGAAGGAGAGGCAGGCTCAGGCACCTAATAAGGGTAAGGATGAGATGCTAGTTAAGAGGAAGCCTAAATGAGCTGCATTTAGCCGAGGAAAAGTTTTCCAAAAATGAGAAATTGAAGGAATTACAAGGGAGGGGGAGATCAGACAGAAAAAGAAAAATCAATAGGCAGAGGGGAACTGGACATACTGACCCATGCAAGGTTGGTACAGGGTGAATTATTACTGGGGTGGAAGAAGAGAAAAACTAGAAAGAAAGAAGAAAAAAATGAAGAGAGGGAGGAAAGAATTAGCATTGTCATGAGGAGGTGAGGTAACAGAATTTGAATCCAGGAGAAATGATGTTTTCCTTAGTTTATTATCATTATGCATTGTTATTCCAATGTATGGTTTGCAAGGATCCAATATACGCTGCAGGGGAGGGCATTCCTGTTGCTGCTTTTAAATGTGAATATAGCTTCAATTATTATACAGTTGTCCCTCCATATCCATGGATTCAATCATCTACAGTTTGAAAATATCTATCTATCTATCTATCTATCTATCTATCTTCCCAACAGCAAACCCTGATTTTGTCATTTTATATATGGAACACCATTTTACTGTGCCATTATGTTTAATGCTGTGGAGAGCAGGCAGAATTATGCCAAGCTAGCAACAGCCAAT
>CM034710.1:74917508-74930218 GCA_020142125.1 Phrynosoma platyrhinos | reverse complement strand
AAGTAACTACCAACAATGGACTTTTATCACATGGGCAAAAGAGACTGGATAATAGTGCTATGCTCCCATCAAAATCTCGCAACAATGGGATGCTTTTCACATAACATCACCATTATCACATTGTTATCCCATGAATAAAGCAGCAAAATTGTGCCGCTTTTTATTCATGGGAATAACGCGATAATGGCAACGTCATGTGCAAAGCACCCCATTATTGCGAGATTTTGATGGGAGCATTACACTGTTATCCAGTCTCTTTTGCCCATGTCATAAAGTCCAATATCAAAAGCTTCCAGAATACTAATATAATGTTACAGTATTTTATTATCAGTATTTTATTATCTATTGATGTGATTGATTGATCTGTCTTAACTTGAATTATTTATTTAATTTCTATCCCTCCACTATCCCTAAACTGGGATTCAAGATTACTCACAACAAAATTAATTATTAAGTACCCTTGGTATCTGATGTGGTTTGGTTCCAGCACCCTCCGTGAATACGAAAATCCGTGGATGCTCAAGTCCCATTAAATGCAATGGCAAAGTAAAATGGTGTCCCTTATATAAAATGGCAAAATTGAGGTTTACCATTTGGATTATTTTTTTAATTTATCATATATATTTTTTCAAGCCGTAGATGGCTGAATTTGTGGATGAAGAATCTGTACCAACTGTACACACAAACCACAATTAAACAAATATTATTATTAAAACATTACTGAATTTAAAAACAGCTATTAAACACACTGATAAACGAATGAAATTTTAAAAGACTTTTTAAAAATATGGTGATAACTAAGGACAATATGCACCCACGAAAAGCCCCTTTCTGGCAACCCAGTCAATTGCTAAAAGTCCACCTGAATAAAATGGTATTTGCCTGCCAGCAGGTGGGCAACAAAGAGGAGACCAACCTAGTTTTCCTCAGAATAGCATTCCATAGCCTGGGAAGAGTACTAGTAAAATATGACTTTTTTGCTGACATTCCACATCTGACAAACAGCTCCATAACTTGCAGGATTATTTGTTGCTAAGAATATAGCATAAAATCATTCATATTTTAAACTCAAGATTAAAAGCTCACCGGGTTAGCTTGTGACTAAAGAGACTTTACAGATACTCCACTGCCTCCATTCTTTACATTTTGGCTAAAGGCTCATGAAAGCTGCAAGTTATCTTCAGGGAAAGGGGGAAATAACCGTATTACTATGGTTTTTTTTCTTACAAGAATCACTGCTTACCTGAAGACAATGTCCTGTTACCACGTGTGCTCACTTGATTTATGCTTTGTTGCAGCAAATGCAGGCATTCTCCAAGGCAGCAGAGGGCAGCAGCAGAGGTAGCTTTTAATAGCAATAAGTCTTGATCCAAGGCAGAAAGAGGACCAGAACCTGGGAGGGATTCAATGGCTTGTACAAGGTTCTTTTGTTGTCCCTCTACTTGGCTCATGATCTGCAAATATATATCTTTATATAATCAAAAGTACATACACATCAACTTGTTTCTACACTTTCCTTCATATCTGTCATTTCAAATTCTCAAAACACTACTCAAAAGAATGGTCTATCAAAACATGACCAAATAATGTCATTTATGTCCATCCTGTCATATTATGGCACACACAGCATAAGAGCATGAGACACTGCCCACACTTTACTGCCATGTTCCACATGTCACCAAGGACCGCACTGTGCAACTGTGTTTAATTCACAACATACATTTTGAGATAGGCAACTCAAAGTCTTCTGAATTTCAACATTATGACTTCAGCTACTGCTTAGCTGAATTATTTCCATAATCAAACGTTTTTGTGGTTAGAGTACCAGAGCAAAGGGCAAGACTTCCATAAATAAGTCACTTGTCCAATCTATAGTATGATATGTATCAGCCCTCAATCTATAGTGGAGTACATAATGCAACATAGTGTCCTAAATCTCATAACTTCAATTTAAACTCTTCCCTCAATACTACTTTAATAGTCAATAATCTCATAAGTGCTGTCTCTTGTACCAATCCTTCAACTGTGTTTACTTTAGTTCTTCAGAAACATTCCAGATAAGACCCAATTCCATTAGCCAAAAAAAAACACCACCTTACGTTTTTTTTCTCTTCAGAAGACTGGCATATTTATCCTAAATACTTCATGATGGAACACATTAGTCAGTGCAGTCCTGCCTCATTTGTTTCTCAAACACGAGTTTGCGAAGTCAGTGAGAAATTTGATTTAAACACTGTATTGAACATTCATCTGCCACAGGCAACATGTCCCTCCATTTCAGCCTTTGCCTAATATATACATTTACATTCATTTAGGATTATGAATCTAATGATGGAAGGGAAAGAATTCAGTTTTTAACCAAAATTTGAAGAATCTCTGCATGTGTTTCCTTTTCAAAGCTTTTTAAATTATGCCTAGACTTGAGAATTTAATACCTTTGGTGTTAAACCTCTAATTCTTTTGCAATAAGAAGTCAAAGTATGCAGAACGTAAAACTAAAATCTAAAAAAACAAAAACCTAAAACCATATCTGGAAACAATTATTGTTGAAACATGACAGGTACAAAAGGCCCTTTACAGCATTAGTATATGACAACCTTTCCCAACCTAGTATCCCCAGATGTTTGAGACAACAGTGTCTACCATATCAGACCACTGGCCATACCTGGTGGGACATATGGGAGTTACAGTTCAAAACATCTAGACAGCATCACACTGGGTGGGGGGTGGAGAAGTGCTATATGGATCTATGGTACCAAAGCACTAGCTGCCTACTATCTGTTTAAAAACAATTCTAGATACCACTGTATGAATTAGCATTAAAATTCAAACAGTGACTGCATGATATTAACAAACAGCCAATTAGTCTACCTAACTCAACTAGATATGGTTATTTTTTTCTTTTAAGAAACAAACTTGGTATAGATTACCCATTACTTACCATAGTAAGTGCTATTATGGTATTACTCTCCTTCACTATCTGAACACCAAACCCTAAATCTTTATTTCATTAGTTTCAGTGATTCAACTGTAACTGCAATCTACAATCCAGTTCTATTTAATCAATTTTTCTCTGCTGATCAATGTCAAATGGGTTGAAAATGCAGAGTCCCTGAGCAAAACTGGAATGCATTTAGGAGTGCATAAGTCTTCTATCCTCGCTCAACACACATCCACTCTGCTGTTGTACCTGCTCTTATCCATCAGCAATGAAAACAATTCATTCCTATAACGGTGGACTCAAATGAGGTACCCTGAGAATGGTATCATCTTAAGCCAGCACTGCCAAGTGAAAACATAAAACTTTCATCTCTCACAGAGCGCTTTCAAATTGAAACAGGCCTTTAGAAAGTTGCTTTCCTAAAGCTCTCATTTTCCCTACCTACCCTTTCTTGATCAAAGCTGTTAAAATCTTTCTGCTCACTGAAACGTAGAGTCCAATTACAGCAGATGCATTTAATGGAAGGGTTTCTTGCCCACAACTTCCAACCACTGAGAATGTCCTGAACTTCAAATGCACAGGTTCATAAATATTTTCTGTCCAGCTTCTTTACTAGAACAGTACTTCTTACCCTTCACTGCAAGGAGGAGACAATATGACCTCCGGGAATAGTAATCAGTGAAGCAAATTCCCTTAGATTCTAATTTATCCCTCAAATCAATTCCAGCTAACCTCCTAAAGAGAAGCAAAGTACATACAGTGAGCCCTTGGTATCCACTGGGGTTTGGTTCCAGGACTCCCTGTGGATACCAAAATCTGTGGATGCTCAAGTCCCATTACATACAGCAGTGTAATAAAATGGTGTTCCTTATATAAAATGACAAAATCAAGATTTGCTTATTGGATTTTTTTTTCTTTGTGTATGGGGGGGATATTTTCAAGCTATGAATGGTTGAATCAATGGATTAAAAATCCATGGATATAAAGGGTTGACTATATTATAGGAGGTCAGTTACCAATTTACTCAATTAGTAAATATACACATAGCGGCTTTGAGTCCCTATGTTGAGACAAAGGCAGGATTTAAGAAAAGAAAAGAAATAAATAATAAAAAATGCACATACGCACTTTATATAATGATGCAGCAACACAGGTTGAAATAGTTATCCTACATAACAAAAATATGTGCATACTAGATGCTGTTGCTGTTGTGTGCCTTCATGTCATTTCTGATTTATGCTGCCCTTAAGGCAGACCTGTAACAGGGGTTCCCTGGCAAGATTTTTTGAAGGGAGTTTGCCTTTGCCTTCCTCTGAGGCTCAGAGTGTGTGACATGCCCAAGGTCACCCAGTGGGTTTCCATGAGCGAGCAGGAATTCAAACCCTAGTCCTCAGAGTCATAATTTAATACGCAAACCACCATGCCATGCTGGCTCGCCACATGCTAGATACCACTATTTTTCCAATCTGGGATGAAAAAAAGAAAAACAATTCCTCAGAGTGGTTAGTATGTGAGCACCAGCAAAAATAAATGCTCCATACATCTCCTACCTCTCTGACTTCATGAAGCTGGCCGGGGCACTGGTTCTTGGCTCTTCGTGCTGCTGCAGGCGATTTGTGATGTGTAATGGTGACAACTGGTGGCCCACTCTGATTCAGGTTTTTCTGAAAACTCGGAGATGTGTTGATTGTTCCAAGAGGCAACAGAGACAAGCCTTTCATTCGTGAGGTTGGAGTGCTCTAGAATAATCAAAGGTTTTAACAGTAAAATCAAATGACAGTATAAGAATAATACTCTGACAAACCATGCTGAGATTTTTTTGCGCTGGTGATGACAGCCAAAACACTGTTGTTCATATTAACAAAAGCTGTCTGTAATCTGTTCCTCCTTCTCCATCTCGACTCCAAGCCTGAAATATAAACACATGCCATACGCCTGTTTCTTCTTACACCAAAAATATGATCAGTGGCTACTGAAAGTTAGATAAGGCAGCTCCACAATAATTCGAAGAAGTGTTCTTTTCCACTTTCTTCCTAATCTATGGACTTCCAGAGCCAACATCAAGTATATGGGAACATGGAGGGAGTCAACTCACTATTGACTTCATTTATCCCCACCACCTACCTACTGTTACCACACCTAACTTTCACCCTTTCTCTCTGTCCTATCTAAAAATCTCAAGGCTTTAGCATTTCTACCCAGGTCAACTAATACCAATGCCTCTTTCATGATACATGACATTGCCATAATTACAGCATCTACCCAAAGAGATTATTTATCCATCCAGTTTACTCATCTTCTCAAAACAGTAGGAATACTACTAGTTGTAGCAGCAGCAACAGGGGTAATGCTTAACATTTAGATAATGCTTTCAAATATTCTAAGTATTTCACATGCATCATTACCCTCTCAGCTGGTCAGGGTCAACAGGAGGGTAACCAAACAATGCACTGACAACAAGAAAGAGATGTTTGTGGAAAAACACAAAAATAGAGAAGAAGAATTGAGTAACCATCCCACCCTAGAACAGGCCACTGAGAAGAGAATGCTCAATGGATACAAAATTTTTCATCTATTGGAGGTATATGTGAGAAATAACCTATAAAAAGGCTGGGCTGGAACACTGAGCTTTCTATGCTGCAAATAATTTGGTTGCAGGCCCAAGAGTGTGATCCTAACAGTTCTAGTTGGCTGTCTGAGGTAACTGAAGCTCCCAAGCAGTCTTCAAAGGAACCTCCACATAATACATTATTGTATCCTGGAGGTTAACAGAACATGTGTCATGCCATAAAGGTGACCTGCACCTACCGGTATACTGAAAAAGCTCATTCAGGGAACATCCCTAAATGGCAATCCTGTTCCTCCAATAGAATGCAAATCTGTCTAAAACGTGACATTGTTGAATCACCAAACCGAGCAGATGGACTTCCTGTTATCCAGTTCCTTCCAGAGTAACAGACTCAGAACACATGCATACATCCACAAGAAACAATCTCAAGTAAAAGGGTTGATAATGCACTCTGAGTTTCTCGAACATCCATACATTTGTATATTTTAAGCATGTAAAATCTAGGTACTGTATAAAAGCACACAAGATGACAAATTCTACCCCAAATTCATACTGTACCATCTAAACTTAGACAAAAAAAAAATTCAAAATAAAAGAAAGAAAGAGAGCTAAAGGCCAAAAACGTGTATCACACATCAATTACTCCTTGTAAAGGGAAAATAATCAAATTAACTCAACTTGCAATAAAAAGGTACAAAGATACAAGGGAGGAACAATACAGGGGTTTTTACAAGCAACAGAGAGCTAAAATACAAAGGTCAGATGAAAGTAAGTATGAGAACATAAATATACATGAGGATGAGCAATAGTCTCTTCAACTGAATATAATAATCAGTGGAGAGAAATCACAAGCAATGAAATTATTGTATTTGCAGGCCAAAAAAAATGGTGGGTGGCAGAACACAAAACAGACACAAGAAGCTTAAGGTAAGAATAGAAAAGACCAACTAAAAGAGCATTACAGTAATCCTTTGGTTCATAATAACAGAACAAACAAAAAGGAAAGGAAATTCAACAACATTTGACAATTGAAAAATGACATGACTGGACTAATGATGGATCTTAGAAGCTAAGAAAATAAAACGAACCCACATCAAGATCTCTGCCTTCAGGAGGAGAAAAGATGGCATCAACAGACACAGAAGAAATGGGAAAACAGGAACCTAGCAGAAAGACAAGAATCTATCTTTGAAAGAAAAAAGATTTTAGCTTCAAAAAAATGAGAACGACAACCATACAGAAATATCAAAAAAGACGAAAGCTCAACAAACTAAGGGAACAGATCAAAGAGGGGAAAAAAGAACTGAATATTCTCTGATAACACCTGCCTATTTTGAAAGAAAGGGAAAAACCTATTTGTTAATGAGAATATACCCCAGTAGTCCCTCTATACACCAGTCATTACAAGGAAACAAAGCTAATGAGAGCCTAGGAGTTTCTTTTCACTTGGCCCCTGCTACAAGATTGCATGTCTGGAGGGAAGGGGAAACCAAAATGGTTTCAGTAGAACCAATGGACATACAGCTCACAGTGATTCTGCCTGTGGTAGCCCTACCCACAACTGCCAGTGAACAGCTGAATGAGGACTGGATGGAGCTTAAGAGCCATATGGGACATTTGAGGGCCTGCTTGGTCCACTACAGAATACTCTGATCCAATGGTTCTCAATCTAGCCTCCTCCACATATTTCAGACTTTAGTCCCCATCAGGCTTCATGGTCAACAGTCAATGGGTTATCAAAGCTGGAAGTCTGAAATGTGAAGAATGAAAGGTTAAAAACCAATGCCCGCTTCTCTTTAGGAACAGTGAAATGTGAGAAGGATAGGTTGCTGGAGATAGTAGGGCTGTAATCTAACACATCAAAGACCCCAGACTGGGGAAAGGCTCAGCTAGCAAACTGAGAGTGGCTGGGAACTTCCAATGGCTCCTGTTTCTGTTTGAGACAAGATGTGAATGGCAGTGATTTCAGGAATTAAGATTTGGAAAGAGTTTTCCTGGTGGTGTCAGATACTCCAGAAGGACCCTAGAGCAGGGACAGACAACTACAGTGCATGGAAGACAAAGTCTGCTCTTGCAGCATGCCACAACATCCACTAAAAAACCAGAAAGTGACTGGAAGTCACCTACAATTTGGAATTCTAGGGATCTCCAAATGTTAGGAGTTAGGAAGGGGTATATAAGAATGCAGCCTGCCACCCTTGAAAAGACCCAGGGAGGAGTAAGTTCAGCATTTTTGGCCCATTTAGGAGCAGCCGAGGGTGATTTTTCATCCAAAATGGGAAGGTGAGTATGGCAAGAGATAAACCTGGAAGACTGCATGCAATGGATTGAACTTTCTCTATCCTTACACTAGATGGTATGAATTGGAAAGAAGAATAGGCACTTTTAGGCTATGAAGCAGACCCACCCCCAGGAAGGCAGCAAGGAAATGGGGTAGGAGATTATGGCAAAAAAAAAAATTAATTGAAAAAGGCTGCACCTGAAAGAGACAAAGTTCTGAAGTATCTCCAATGAGAACTTAATTTTTGGTTTGATTATAGCTACATGAGAACTATAGAAATGGTATAAGCTGCCTTGAGTAGAACCAGATACAAGTCTGGAGAATATACACATTTTATTTGTACTAGGAAATGCTAAAGCAAGAATGCACTGCATAATCCACAAGTGAGCTGCCTTGAAAGTAACCAAGGAGACCATCCCATTAAAATGCAACAACATATATAATACCACTTTGCCATTGGGGGAAGACATAAGAGACATAAGCAACCAGAGATTGGGAGGAAGGTGGAAGAACAAGCACACAACATAGCATGAAGGCAAAGGCTTCACTCAACAATTTATGCCCTGACTTTCAAGCTACGGTTTGAAATCTCAAGCTACGGTTTCAGTATTGTGGTTTAATGTAATATTTGAGTTGAGCTTATGAGAGAGAGGTGTGAATTGTGTGGTCCTCTAGATCAGGGGTAGGCAACCTTTCCCCTTTAAGAGCTGAGGGACTTCAGCTCCCAGAAGCCTCAGCCATGTTGGCCAATCGTCCCATGTTGGCCAATAGCTCCTGGGATTCTGGAAGCTGAAGTCCCTCGGCCCTTAAAGGGGAAAGGTTACCTACCCCTGCTCTAGATGTTACTGGACTGTAACTCCCAGCAGCTCTAGGCATGAGAGCTAATGGGGAAAATGCTGGATTTACCATCCAACAACATCCAAAGTGCCACATGGCTACCACTGCTGTTATTTGGCAATATGTAACCTAATCAACAACCATTTAAAGACCCCAAACTGTAACTAGCTAAAATACCTCTTAAAAGACAAGCAGACAGAAACCCTGTAAAACATCTGTCTGACAGACATACATCTACAGACAATGGGGCAGATACTGCACAGTAAGATTTCCTAACAACTTAGCTGTTTCAACAAATGTTACCTATTCTCAGTTCTTATTCCATGTGACCTAAAAGGTAACTGTACTCCCAAGGTTAAGAAATGCAATACCTTTTTCCAGTAAGGTATTAGATTTGAAGTGCACAGATAATCACCACTAATGCAACACAGCCTTGAGCAGAAATACCCTAATGCGTAACACCAGGTAGTTTTGTACAGTCTTATAAACAGCACATTCTTTGTCCTCAGTGGCATTACTATGGGGATGCAGACTGCACCAGTGACATCATCAGAGGAGGTGACATCCAAATGACTACCTGTGTCACCATACAACACAATTAAATGTGTCCCTCCCGCTACACACCAATTTTATAATCTCCACACAAAAACACAAAAGGGAATCATTTCCCCAGCAGATGTTCAGGTGGGTTTATTATTCAAAGCAAGGGGGAGGCAAAAGAGAGAGCCCTACAAAGTGGGTAGGTCACGGCATCCCTCACTAAAACCTTTTTAACAGTGACAATGTATTGATTGGCCACTGCCAGGGATCAGGAAAGGGTGCAGAAATATATCTGAGCTGTTAACTGGTCCATTGAGACCCGTAGGTCTTAGTTCCCTCTCTACTCTCTTCCTGCCTCCTCAAATGAATCCCCTTCTGATTAATGGATGCCCATTCCCACATTCCTTTTCTTCTGAGGTAATCCCCCTCAGGACTACTTCCAACGCCAGCTTCTTTCTTTACAAGAGAATCACAGTCTCCTCTCTTCCCTCCTGCCTTTTCTCAATGGCTCCATCCAAACTTGACTGCCACCAGCAACCCTCCTCTCTTCCTGGCCATCCTGTTGTTAAGGGTCCCTGGCTTGAGACAGACAAAAGATGGCCAGCACAGGAGACTGCAAGGGGAAGAACAGCCTCTTCCTCCCTTCTTTCCTTCCTTCCTTGCTTTTGAGGCACACACCCAGTGGAACCTGGAGTCACTTTCCTTAGTATCTGCAGCATCCCTTTCCCTCCTGTTCAGCTGAGCTGAGGCAGAAACTTGAGGAAACAGAAAGAGGACAAGGCACTGAGCGCCATCCTGTCACTTCTCTCTCCCTTTTCTTTCAGGCCAAGGAGAAGCTTCTGCTCCTCCAGCACCCCCAACTCAACCCCTACCCCACAAAGCAGGCTGCACTGTGCCTTAAACTCTTAATAACTGTCTCAGGGCCAAAACAGACAGCCCTTTTGCACCTTGAGAGTGTGATGTTTCGACAACACAAGCTCTGAAGCCATCTGGAAGCCGGCTTGAAGCTGCCCAGCTGCCCAGACATGGGCCAGCTTCCGGGCACTCCGGCGGTGCAGCATTTGTATGCTGCATGCTGCTGGAGCATCTTGAAGCCAGCTTCCACGGTGGGGCAGGAAAAGCTAGCTTTTTGCAAGTCGTAAAAGGAGCAGCCCTTTGCCACTCCTTTTTCAGCCGGGTTGAAGGCAGATTGGGGCTGTGGCATGTAACTGCCACGGCCCCAATTTGTCTTCAGATTCATCTTTGTCTCACACCTCATTTCTCTTTCAATGCAACACCTACCTTCCTTCCTTCCCCCTGCACAACCTGCTCATTTGTGGAAGAAGTTGCAGGGAAGGTATTGATCCTTCAAGACTCCCCACCTTCTCTCCTTCCACCCCCTACTGATGAGTGGTTCCCACTTTTTCTTTTTCTAGTACAAAAAGTCTGGCAAGGGAGGAAGTCCATGGGGGTGCCACCATGAGTTAACACACTGGGTGATGCTAACTCTTCTGGTGGCACTACTTGTCCTTACGGTGGATGCATACATAGATCTCAGCTCAGTGATTAATGTCCTAAAGCACAAACCCAATATACTAAATATCTGTGCAAACCATATACTCCAAAGGCACAGAATCATCTACAATTCAGGAACAGGGCTTTTTAAAAATGTCATTAATATATGTCCTGCAGTGTTCAAGAACTCCTTGTTTCCCCCTGCACAAAAACTGGCACCCTCTCTCACATTTACCAGAAATGTTTGTTTATTTTAAGCAGAGAGCTTCACATCCTGAACCTCAGCAACTGAATTCCTCAAAAACAGATCACATTACAGGTTTTATAGTTAATCCCCCCCTTCCAGAAAACATCAGAACATCAGATTGGAAGGATAATTAAAGTCCATATTAAATGAAAGTGGGGTTGTTTTTAGATTTTAATACCTTTAAATGCATTTTATTTCATTGCGAGTTAGAAGGCAACTCTCTTTTCCTCTATGTATTTATTTTGCCCCTTTCCCACTGAAAAGCTCTTGAAACTGAGGTTAACACCTGGGCTGGTGGGCAAAATCTGCCTGAATGTACTACCAATACTTGAAGAAGTAATACAACTCAAAATCAATTACTTACTTGGACCAATCTTCTTTTAAAATGCAAAACTGCAATTCCCACCATCACAATGAACTTTTATTAAATCAGCTGTATTCAAAATTTTGGCAATGCACAGTATAAAGACAGACTTCTCTAAAACTGGGTGAATATTAATCCAAGCATACTAACAGTTATTTTGACTGTTATGAGCAAAGGTACATGGGGTAAGGTGGGTGAAAAAAATAGGATAATGAAAGAAGACTAAGATGCCATTTCTTGTTATGTGCTCTATGACAGTCAAGTTATCCTCTTTGTTCAGTCAGAAGTAGGCTCCTTGAAATTCAGTTGGGGCTTACCTCCAGTTATGGGGAAGGTAAGACCATGGCCCCAGAAGTTTAATTCTTATGGTACTAAACATAAGTAAATTAAGTAGTTTAGCATTCTGTAGAAAATTAAATACATTTAATAAAAAGCACAGCAGGGATTTCAATTAATGAGGCTGCAACTATAGCCAGAATTTTTTCAAAAGAGCCCACAAGAGAAGCAGACAGACAGGACAGGCAATAAAGACTGAATGTAGACCCCCCCCCTCCAGCTATAGTTTCTATTCCTTAAATAGGGTCAGTAACACATACTCCCTATTGGGAGAGGAAAAGTCCCAGAGAGAGATGGATGGAAGGCAAACAAAGATGACTCAGGCCACTGCTCCAGCTGGGCTGTCCTTCCTTTTATCAAGGAAGGTCTTTTATCAGTCATTGCCTTGCAAGACCCATACTTATCAGTAAATAAATAAAACAAAATATTCCCAGATCATTTTATAAATATGTGATTTTTAATCACAAATCTTAAAGAGACATAATTCTCCCACTCTTCCATGTAGCAGAACCTGTGAAAGCAAAATTCTAATCAGTAACTCATTACCTTAAGAAACACATCAAAGCAGTTAAATTCTGTATCTGGACCATTCAAAATTCTCCTCCATCCTTCCCACCAGCTTGTCTTTTCCCCAGCCCAGGAAAAACTAACAAAAGCTGGTAATATCCAAAACTTTAGAAAACAGGCAATACAAACTCAGCTGTTTTGTCTATTTATTTGGAAGCAGAAAAAAATAATCTTTTTTTTTACTGAGTTAACACATCTAGCTAAGAACTAAGTGCTAATAAACTAAATGACATGCAAGAACACTTTTTCCCTTTAATAATTATTTACCTTTGAATTACTTTCCGTATGGTACTTGGCACAAGATCGCAGCTGAGTCACCCAGTATTGTCTCTCCTTTGCATCACTAGCTAGAAATAAATATACACAAAAATAATCTGTAGTTTGGTTAAATCAACCTTTTAAAAGAATCAACAAGTTTTGTTGCTTCAGTGATTCTTAAATCTCAAGTTCATCATTGTAAAAAATGTTT
The DNA here is from genome assembly GCA_020142125.1 of Phrynosoma platyrhinos. Classification (NCBI taxonomy): domain Eukaryota; kingdom Metazoa; phylum Chordata; class Lepidosauria; order Squamata; family Phrynosomatidae; genus Phrynosoma; species Phrynosoma platyrhinos. The sequence goes on along the minus strand of CM034710.1, from coordinate 74,917,573 downwards.
TTAAAGATTGATGTTTTCATACTTTCTTTAATTTTAATTCCATGGATTTTAAGCATACACCTACA
>CM034710.1:74891023-74904722 GCA_020142125.1 Phrynosoma platyrhinos | reverse complement strand
GGATTTGTGTGGATTAACCAGCATATTTGCCCCCGTGTGATAACGTCCATTGTCAGTTTACTAAGCTGAGCCCCACAATATGCCAGCTAACCCTCACTTCCACAGTGACTATTGAGTCCTCTCTTTCCATTCTGGACTCTCCTTGACTGGAAGCAAGATCCTGAGCAGGCAAGTATTACCCTTAGCAAAGCTTTACATCTATTCACTGCTCTTGCCTTAGTTTCATAGCTCTACTGTGTGTGCATGCATTTCACTTATTCCCCTTAATCAAATATAAAAATCTATTGAAACACCTCTGGAGTTCTGTGTGATTTCAGACCTGTATAGTTGGGTTGTATCCTAAGGTCACTGTTGCTCCGACGACTCGATTTCTCCTTTAACTAAGTACCAAATTCCTCTAAAAGCATAGCAGTTGCAGCTGTCCTCCCTGGACCCTAGCAGTTTGGATAACACAGTACATGTTTAGGAAAACTGAATACCAGAAACTGCTCAACACTGCATTTGGGCCAGCTCAAATTTCCTCACTCATTTCTGGTCACATTCAGATTAGGTACTTACAATGTACTTTACATTGCTGTGTGCCTAATCAAATGATTTCTGACATATGACAGGGTTTTCTTGGCACAATTTGTTCAGAGAGGGTTGCTCAGAAGCTAAGAGAATATGACTTGTCCAAGGTCATCCAGTAAGTTTCCACGCCCAAGTGAGGATTCAAGCCCCTGGACTCCAGAGTTGTAGTCCAGAGCCCAAACCACTACACCAAACTGGATCACAGTTTACATAGGGAATGATTTTCATATTTCATTACTTATTTGTCTTTTTTCACAAAATCCTTATTTTGAAGATAAGTGCTGCTGTGTAAACCAAAGAAGTGCTGCTTCTTTGGTTTACACAGTGTGTAAGCTAGGTTTAACTTTGCTTTATCACCTTAATGAGTGTGCATCTCATAGATATTACTTTAATCTCATAATATATTCCATTCCCCTATGTAGTGAAGAGGAAATAAACTCCAAGAGTTAAGGATGAGCCAAGAATCACTGGAATCCAAAATGAGAGAAGTACCTAAGATAAATTTTAAGCCAATTTCTTAGCTTCTTACTGATATGTAACAAATTCTGTTGTTAAGAAGTAACTATGCGTTTTTTTCTTTGTAGATAGCTTTGTTGTTTGAACTTTAGAAATAATTCATTTACATACTATACTAAATCATTCCAAGATAATGTACATAATGTACAGTAGTTAATTCAAATTAGGTACTCTCCAAACTGGTTTCTGAACACCAGTCACGTACTCTCCTGTAATAAGTAAGTATCATTTCCATTTAACTGGATAGGAAGATTTTGAAATCAAATTGAAGATGATTGGTAACACATCAGTGTCTCACGTGTCACCAATTTAATACTAGATATGTACTGAACTTGGAAGTTAAGTAGGGTTAGTTCTGGTTAGTACCTGGATAGGTGACCGTCAATGAATACCAGGTGCTGTAAACTATACTTCAGAGGAAGGAACTGGTAAAACCATCTCTGAGTATTCCTTGCCTAAGAAAATCCTATGAAATTCATGGTCACCACAGGTCAACAGGCAACTTGACACAAATGTAGTTAGTCCTTTTTGCACCCTATTGGCAAGGCTAAACAATGGAGGGAATCATAGTCTCTGAAGCAAAGTCATTCCTTGACTTCACTGCAGTAGTAAAGGGAGGGATGAGAATGCAACAGGGTCAGGCAGGGGTGTGCAACCAGCAGCTTCCAAGCACAAACATGCTTTGCTTTCTATAAACTTCTAATAATAATAATAATAATAATAATAATAATACATTTTATTTATACCCCGCCCCTGTTAACAACAATCAAGGTGGCTTACATTTCTCATTTCTCCTTTGATTAAAAACACAAAACAATCTCTTTTCTACAAGTCATTATGTTATCTTGCCCTGTCTGTGATACTGAAGCATCATTTTTCCAAATAAGTTCTCTACAGGTTTATTCTATTTTATTTTATTTCTATTCCGCCTTTCTCCCAAAAAGGGACCCAAAGCAGCTCATGATATAAAAGCACAGTAAAACAACATTTTAAAAACAATTAAAATAACCTAATTAAAACACTAGAAGATTAAAATTTAAAACATACAAAAGTTAAAAACATAATCTAAACCAACCCCCCCACACACACACTTTTAAGTCTACAAAAGTGTTATGTAGTCTCTCAAATAAGATATATATGTAAAGTTAAACCCATTTTTGGATGCAAGACAGGGGAAGAAAAATCTCAGACCTGGGAGAAGCAACAACAATGTTTACAAAAATAAATGTACCAAGGTGTTTTTATAAAAATTTGCCTAGGTCTAACCTGAAAAGGAGTACAAATGAATCCTAATCTTATGAAACAACTCCAAAAATCTGAAATATTCAGAACCCAAGGAGTCAGAGGACCACACTAGTGCTTCCTCTCCTTGATACTAGAAACCTACTGACAAGGGCCCAGAGGATGCAGGCAGGCTCTTGCTTTAAGACCTGGTCACTTGAATCCTTATGTCAAGCAATGCCAGTAGCATCCAAGTGTTTGATAATGCCAGATAGCAGCAGATGCTATACTAGATTATCCACAGAACTGACTCAGAGAAATCCTTTTATGTTTACTCAGAAGAATGTCCCAGTAAATGTAATGGGGTTTACTTCACAGTCGAGTGAGTATAGGACTGTGCCCCCCATTTGCAAGTATCTTTACCTAGCCAGAAAATTTTATGAATTGTTTATCACCTAAATACTGCACAGCGGTATAAACTGTAAACAGTAGCTATTCAGTACCGTAATTTATAATATAATGTATCTGTGATGGAAATCCTTTGAAATAATAGAATTCCAAAACAAAACAAAATCTGGGGGAAAAAATCAGTGTTGTTTTTGTTTTTTAAAGGGGGTGTCAAGGGACTTTAGGAAATCCAAACTGAGGCCTCATAGCCCCAGGCACCAGCAGGCTGCACTTTTTACATCCCTCTACTGAGATGATGAACAAAATAAAGAATTACAAGGATAAAATCTAATGAGCACCCTATATGTGAGATAACCTAATAAAATCTCTAGTGTCTCTCACAGCCATCCATCATTAAGACAGCCAATCTGTTCTGTAAACTTTATTTATATGAAACAACTATACTAGCTCATATTATACAACACAAACATGAGGAAACATAGATACTATGATTTGATGCCAAGCACTGGATAATGGGAAAGAGAGAATGAACTGTGCTATTCCATATTGATATGAACATAATAGATTTTCCTCCTGTGGATAATAATTTAAGTACTTCCCACAGTACTTCCGACAGTACTAGATAAGTGGCAGGAATTAAAAGCTAAATACGCCTTTAAATACCAAAAGTGTAAATCAGAATGTAATTACTATCAAATATTTTTATACAGTATCAGTATAATATTCAGTATAGTAAATCATGAAACCTAATCCACAGTATGAGCAATGTTAAGGACCTGAATAATCATACCCCTAAGATTAGGGGTGCAAAATGTGTCTCACGTTAGATTTTTCTGAACAGCTTCCAGAACTCTTCACCATTTGCTAGTCTGACATGGGCTATGGGGAGTTGCAGTCCAACAGTATCTGTTCCACTTCATCTTTGTCCTGGGGGAACTTGTATTCAATTAAGATTTAAGGTGTATGATTTGCGTTCAATTGTGGCTTAATTGTCTGCAGACCAAATAAAATCGATGTTCCAGCAGTGTGACAAGAGGGTAACACTTTAGAATAACAGCCATTAATTTATATAGAGCAGTTGCCCTAAGGAATATTTTTTTTTCCAAACTAGCTGGTAATTTATAATCAGATTGTAGCAAGATAAGAATTTTGCATATTAACTCCTCAATAAAACTGAAAAACAAAGGCTATATACATAAAATTCCCTCTGAAATCAGTGGAACCCTAAAGTGGGACTTTGACTGAACTGTGCCTCAAATTACAAATCTGTGAAAGTTCAGTGAGGTATCTGTCTATCTGTTTGTGTTTAATTATACAGTACAGTCAGCCCTCTGTTTTGGTGGAGATCCGTTCCTGACCACCACCCACCGCGAAAATGGAGAGTCACCAATATTCAAGTCCCATAGGCTTGAATGGGACATGCACCCCATTGATTTTAATGGAGGTCATCCCTCTGTGAATATTCAAAACTGTTGCATTCTTGACAAATTTCTAAGCCTTCACAACTTTCAAAGAGAGCAAAAGATCGTGAAGTACCCCTTGTATCTCAGTGCAGTAATATTTACACATTAGTTCCTTCTGCACAATACACCTACAGAACTGAAGTATTCACTTAGCCAGGGGGTCTGCAAGTGAATAAATCACCTAGAATGGTGCACTGAGTGCTGTGAGCCCTGGTGGTGCAGTGGTGAAATGCCTGTACTGCAGCCATTCACTCACAAACCACAAGGTTGTGAGTTCAATACCTCAAAGGATGCCAGGCTGAGTTGATGCTGAGCACCTGGGGCTCTGGGTTGACTCAGCCTGGCATCTATCCAAGGTCGCTAATGTGAGTATTCAGCTTGATGGGGCAATTAGCTTACACTTTGTAAGCCACTTAGGAACTGCATAAGTGCACTGATAAGCAGTATAGAAATGTACTTATTTATTGCTATTGCCGAGTTCAATAAATAATGGCTACAACCCTGTTTGTACATATCTTCAAGTCACCTTATGGCAACCCCATGAATTCCAAAGGCTTTTCTTAGGGAAGGAATACTTCAAAGGTGACTTTGCCAATTCTTTCCACTGAAATATAGCCCATAGCACCTAGTATTTTTTGGTGGTCTCCCATGTGAATACTAGCCAGAGTTGACCCTCTTTTATAGATCCATCCCTCAGCAACTTACTGCTTCATAATCTGCTTCTGATTCTTTCCTAAATTAAAAAACTACTTTTCAAGCATGCTATTAAAGTACTAGTGCTTACAGTGAAATCAGATGTTCCAGTGGATGTGAAGCAATGGACAAACTCGGTGGTATGTACCAGCATACATTAAGGACAAGAACTGTAAAGCTTTCCAGATGTTGCTGAACTACAATTCCCAATAGCTCGGGCCACCCTAGCCAATAGTGGGGTGTGTTGGGAGGTTCAATCCAACAACATCACAATGGTCACACAATTCTGACCCTTGGTATGCATGCATACATCTGTGCTTCAAAAGTTTATTGGCACTATCATTGACATTGAAGACCTCTTTTAGTTTTCTTTCCTAAATCCAAATGGTTGTCTGAAGTACTGTAGATCCAGTGACTCAATGGGATTCACAGAAGTATTGTTTTGCCATTCAACAATTCATTCAATGGGTCTTATTCAGTTGGGTCTAGCAGTTGGATTTAGTTGTAAAAGTAGATGTACTTCATCAGTTTGGAGTGCTAAATAATTTCAGGATCAGGCAATAAGCTGTGTACCCAAGACAGTGAGATTCTGACAAGTTTCTGAGAGACTTTCACAAAAAGCCTTGATGGTAACAGTATTGACCATACATCATCTAGACATGGACCAGATCAAGCAGAAAATATAGCACCATGTTACCAGGCGGTTTCACAGAATCGTTTTCTACCATTAAGCATTAATACCAATAAATCTATTGGAGCAGTACAGAGATGAGAGGAATCTCTCTTCTTGCCACATTCTCCCTTTACCCCTCCCCCTTGACCCAACATGTTTGAAATTACTATCCTTACTGTAGGACTGAGATAAGGCTGACACAATAAATTATACACTTGTAATCTCTGCCCAGCTAAATAGTGGGCATTAAAGGTAACATAACAAAACATACAACTGGACTAGGTAAATAGATTTTCCAAGAAGAACAAACATGGCTTTTGCGAAGACTACCTTTGCCTCACTAAACTATTAGAAGTTCTACCCTAAGCATGCAACATGGAAGATTTAATAAACACTGTATATTTGGATTTGCACAATGTTTTTGACATAGTTTTTTGCCAAAGATCCTGAGAAAGTGAACTGTCACAATACTGAAAACTCTCATAGATCTCTCACTGTAGGAGTAACCTAAGTACAGGAATTGCTTTGAGGGCTTCCTCCTTTGAAGTGGCAAACAAATATTTCAAACAAGAAGAAGAAATCATTTTCACAAAGGACAAGTAAACAGTGCTTCCTACAAGGATCATACTTGGAATAATGCAACTGAATTTATTAAGAGTCAACAATAAATAGGAACATAGTCATGTCTGCAGGCGACAGCTAAGTACTGTATTCAGGATAGTGAAAATGCAGGACTCAACAATTTATCTTCAAACCTGGTGAATCAGCAACAAAATGTCAGGTCAGATGATGCAATGTAACTGTAAGAGCCAAGCACACTGGAATATTACTTAACATTTACACTAACAATGTTTTTCAAAATAAATCCACCCACCCAAGGAAGAGCTCACAGAACACAGTAGAGAATAAACCAACAGATTCAGGTCCTAGAAGTGTAATAGTGTATGTGCCTTCAAGTTTCCTATTGACTTATGTCAACTCCATTAATTTCATATGGTTTTCTTAGGCAAGGAATATTCAGAGGTGGTTTTGTCAGTTCCGACCTCTGAAATGCAGCATACAGCACCTGGTATTTGCCCATTCAAGTACTAACCAGGGCTAACCCTGCTTAGCTTCCACAATCAGAAGGGCTCTGGTGCCTTTAGCGTATTTTGGCATCTAGCAAGTGTCTGAAAATAGCAGAGCAGGTATCCTACAATGGCATTATATAAATCCATGGCATGCCCACAGCCAGAATACTCTGTTAAGAATAGCAGGGAAAGTTATGTCACTCTGTATTAAAAAGAATATTGCCAAGAAAAAAGAAACTTAAACATGTTTACTTGAACACCAATGGGTCTGCCTCACAATTTTGACAGAATTCTGCACATGTGCATTGTTTTAAATTATCTTAAGGTCTTTTAACTGCTTTTAAACTTATCACATTATTTACTATGCTTTTAGTCTGGTTACATTATTTTTTCATGTTGTAAATTGTTTTAAATTGATCACATTAAATTTTATTACAGGCTGTCCGGAGATCCAATGAAATATAGAATACTTTTTTTCACCCACCACTATCAACAGCAGTAAGACAATATTGACTAAAAACTACACTCATCACTTCCAATTCCTGGTAAAGAAATTTAGGGGCGAAATAACCATTCTTAGATCAAATTCTGTTCCTTCAAAAGAGATGCTTGCTCCCTCCCCTGTTTCGGCTCCATGAATCTAATGGGAATATGGTAAAATTACAACAACATGATTAGAGCTCAAAAATGCAGATTTTTGGATAACAATTTTCAGAATCTCCTCTGCTCACCCAGTGGTTTGTGGAAATTCACTTTTTAAAGCTCTAAAGAGGACTTGTTAGCCAGGAGATCACATCCTTGGCCTCCATAACCCATCTTTTAAAAGTATATCACTAGCAAAATGTGTTGCTGGCCAGGGGTAAAAAAGTTATAAAGAATTTGCCAATTTCAAACAGTCTTTCAAGTTAGACTGTTTAAAATACCATACATTTTAAAACTATTTTTACTAGGTTATCTTAGGAAAATGCAACTTCAGCTCTGATAAGCAATAACAAAGTAGTCAGCATTACATCCACCCACAGATCACACCACAAACATTCTCTGCACATTCTTTGCACATTATTTTTACAGCTGCTTGCATCCACCTGCAAGCCCCCTGAAACCTGAGAACAGATTGCTCATAATGTATCTGGTAGATACACAAAACTAAATAACAAATATTGTCAAACCCAAAGGTTTTTCATACCAATAAGAAAGAAATGCTTTTTCCCTTCTTCACCCAATGTTTGTACATTAGGGCAAGATTTTAGTTATGCTTACTTGGAAAATACATCCACAAAGCAAGGCATGGAAATTCTGTTTTAACAGTGAATATGATGGCATCCAGACAGCATCCACAACTAAGTAGTAATAAGATGATTGTCTGGAGCCCTGAGCATCATCACAACATTATTATTAAAGGAAGTGGACAGTTGGGAGGGGGGGGAGTTATAAGGCTGTGATCCTAGGCCCTGGGAGTAAGGGCCTTTACAGACTGCCAGAAATAATGCAGTTTGAGGCCACTTTAACTGTCCTGACTCAGTGCTAGGGAAACATGGGAACTGTAGTTTATTGTGGCACCAGAGCTCTATGACAGAGAAGGCTCAATATCTCATTTAAAAATACAGTTCCCATGATTCCCTAGCATTGAGCCAGGAAAGCTAAAGTGGTCTCAAGCTGCATTATTTCTGGCAGTCTGTAAAGGCCCTAAGTTCACTAAACTCAGTTACTTCTGAACAGAGATAGAAGAAATGTTATTTTCAAAGAGACAGTACATTAGTCTTATTTGATACTAAAAGTGAGGGGCTTCACCTTTAAAGAATAAACAATTTATTTCACCATAAGCTGTATGGATGGTTGGGTTTGATCCTATTTCAAGAAATGGGCTGTATTTCATGAAAGCCTTGTGCTGGAATAAATGGTTAGCCTAAAGCTTCCACAAGAATCCTTTTTACTTTCATCCCATCTTTTTATATAGGATGTACTGTCAGACATTTTAACATTTTCTTCTTTCTGTTAAGGACATACTTGTAGCAAAAAATATAAATGTGCACAACAACTGCCATTTGTCTCACTGCTAAATGGAAGTGCATCACCTACCAAAATGTTAATTCCACTAAACAATTTTGAAACAAACACTACTATGCAGTGTGCATATACCTTCAAGTCAGCTGTCAATTTATGATGACCTTAGTAAAGACCAAATAAAAATGTGGAAAAGATCAGTGGGGTGTGGTTCGGGGATATGTTTTAAGACAATCTATTATCCCAGAAGATACAAGACAACTGTAATGAAAATACATCGATAACCGGCAATCTCAACTGCAGTAACCAAACACCAGCTCCCCATTTCCATATTTAAGAATATTTATAAAGTCTTTTATATCTATAAATGTGTATTAAGCAAGTGGGAAATCATTATACTTTTCTTCATCCCTAGTTAAAGTAAGTGTGAAAACAACAGCTAATCCAGTACAATTAATTTGATACCTAATCTTATTATCAACAAAAGATCCTCACAAAGGTCTTCATTAATTCAAAATTACTTTTGTAGGCTCCTCCAGACCACTCAATAGTCCCAGAAAATGTCAGAACTTTCTATTATGGGATTTCATGTCTTCTAATGCCTTGTAATGGTTGTTTTCATAAGAGAGCCAGTTTGGCAAAGGGGTCTGAGTGTTGCACTATGACTCTGGAGACCAGGGTTCGATTCCCAGCTCAGCCATGAAACGCACTGGGTGACCTTGGGTAAGTCATATGCTCTCAACCTCATGGGAAGGCAATAGCAAACCACCTCTGAACAAATCTGGCCAAGAAACCCCTGTGATGGGGTTGCCTTAGGCTAGGTCACCATAAGTCAGAAATGACTTGGAAGGCACATAACAACAACAACAAAAACAACAACAGCAAATCCAGTCATGGCCTAAATATTCCAGTGGTTTGATCGTACAGTGGGCCCTAGTATCGGTGGAATTTCCCATCTGAAGATTTTAACCTATGTCCAATCAGCACATTTTAACCGCTCTTATTTCTAAGTCAATCTGTGATTAAACTATGATGCGGGAGTAGTTTCTCTCTATCCCCTCCGTGAACTCACTATCTCCCCCCATGCTCTTTCTCTAAAATCTACATTCCTCATACTGGACAGTTCAAAACTTTTAACCCATAAATGCAATGAGAGAAGGAAGGTTGGGAAACATTCAAATTCAACACATCAATACACATACATACACATACAGACAGCAGGAGGAACCAAGCCAACACATGCAGATGAGTGACATTTATCCCAACATGAACTGGAAATGCACAGGGTAGGGATGGAGAATGGGCAATACACCTTTTGCTTTGGAATAAAAAGTTATGGCTAGTACGAGAAATTTATAAGAAAAGAAGGACAGGAAAATGTCATAAAAACCAATTATTTTCAAAAGTTCAGCTACAACACAAATCCAATTCCCAAGGCTTTTGGACAGATGGGAGGGTCCCTGACCCTGCTTTCAAAAATATTTCACAATCTCTTTTCCACATACAGTGAAATGATTTTTTTTTCCTGTAATGCACATACAAAGCAAAAAAGTAGTCATGTTTGTCCATAAGAAGCAGCTCCAAAAAATCCACTGGTGTGCAATGCTTTTTTTTTAGAGTCAATCAAAATGCCATAAAATTGCAAGCAAAGTTTGAGATCTCCAAGGTCTATTTACTTCCCGGATCTTGCTCTGTTTTAACATTCAGCCTAATGAACAAGAGCTTAAAAGCTTGCTAACTAATTTCAAACATTTTGGCCAGTCCCAATAAAGTATCTGCCCATCCATGGATTTTATACACTTTCCCCATTTCCTTAAAGTGATAGGATGATTATAATGAGCCAATGGGAGGAGGGGAAGTGATCACTATCTTCAGCCATCTGCATCTTCAGTCATGTGCACCTCATCAACAAATGTATTTCAAATTATTTGCATGGCTTGCCCTGGGCACATGATGACTACAGGAAAAACTCCCACACAGTGGCCACCAGCCCTTATTGAGATGATTGATGGATCCACTACCCCAAGGACCACAAAGCTACAGAAAATGGACTTTCGCAGCAGGAACATGTATGTAGTCAAATTATCAAGAACTGGGAGCCATCAAGTGCCAAGCTTCACAAGTCCAAAGTCTTTGCCCAGCAGTTAGCACTAGCCTGATCCTGATGCAAACAAGTTGAGTGTTGGGCTTTGCACCCACAAAACTCACTGGGTGACTCTTAGACCTGACACTTTCACTCAGCCTGACCTACTTCACAGAGTTATTATGCAAGCAAAAATGGGAAAATCCAATAGGAACGGCAAACCTCCTCTGAATAAATCTTGCCAAGAGACCCCTATGCCTTAGGGTCAACATGTCAGAAATGAAGGCATACAGCAGCAACAAGAACAAACTCAAAGTAATAGTCTGCGGATGATGCCAGTCTGTGAGCCATTGACTAGTAGTCTGTGGAGTTTCCAGAAAAGAAACGTGTTTTAGCAATGGACACAAAAAGGGTGCCAGTTATTGGTGCATTAAAGGAACAAACCCCGCAAGTCCCCAAGCATGAGAAGCAACAATGTCCACCTTGAGCTCACTAAAGGAGAGGCTACATACAAGTGCACCAAATAAATACATTAAAAAACACTACTCTGTCTTCAAACCAGGGACAGAAAGATTCACTTTCAATGAAAATATATTCTGGAATGCCAAAGAAACAAAAGAGCTCTACAGCAGTACCCTAACAAAGAACACAATTCCTTGTGGCATAAGTTTGGTTGTTGTTGTGTGCCTTCAAGTTGTTTCCGACTCGTGGAGACCCGAACCTGTCATGGGCTTTTCTTGGCAAGATTTGTTCAGCGGAGGTTCCCCATGTGGCTGAGAGAGTGTGACTCACCCAAGGTCACCCAATGGTTTTCAATGGCTGAGCTGGGAATCAAACCCTGGTCTCCAGAGTCATAGTCCAACACGCAAAAGACCTTTGTGAGATGCCTGGAAGCTGTGGAACCTATGAGCATGGCTGCCACAATAAAAAATGGCTAGGGCTCCTGTGCCTTTCATGGTTGTGTAAAGCAGGTAACAAGCTGCAATCCCTTCTGGAAAGCCAGGAAAGGCTCTAGAGCAGGGGTAGGCAACCTAAGGCCCGGGGGGCCAGATGCGCCCCCCCCCCGAGGCCTTTGGACCGGCCCCAGGCCAGTCCTGCCGCCGCACCCCGCTGCCGCCTGCCATGATGATATTGATTATTGTTGTTATTACTTGTTCTTGGGGTTTTCTTGGCAAAATCCACAGGGGGTTTGCCATGGCTTTTCTGGGGCTGAGAGAGTGTGCATGCATATATTTTTTTAATTTTTTATTTTTTAAAAATATATATATATATTTATTTTTATTTATTTATTTATTTATTTTTGGTGCTTCGGCCCCCCCAATTGTCTGAGGGACAGCAACCCGGCCCCTGGCTCAAAAAGGTTGCCTACCCCTGATCTAGAGCATCCAGAGTTTTCACTCTGACAGGGAAGAAAACGCTTGGACATGACAGACAGACAGAAAGAGTGGGATGTGGCAGAAAAGGGTGAGGTTCAGGGAAAGGGTCCAAGACAACAATAAAGAGAAAAACCCAATTCTGCCTGAGGGAAAGGGTCCCACAACCTTCAGGGCTGGAAATGAGGAGAACAAAAGGGGGGGGGCGAGCAGGAAAATAGGTTGTTTCTAATGAAGTTGCATCCACACTGGAGAAATAACCCGGTTTGGCACCGCTATAACAGCCACGGCTCAAGGCTATGGAATTCTGGGAAGTGTATTTTTGTTGTGGCACCAGAGCTTTGCTTTGCTTTGTTGTGGTGCAGAGTGAGACCAGACGTCCTCCTTTTCCCAGACATGTCCTACACTTCAACCTTCTGTCCAGGAGGAATTTCAAAACATCCTCCATTTTGAATTGGACTAAGGAGCATGAACTTACATTTTCAGGAGTTGTTGTTTTTTTTAAGCTTTAATCTTGTAATATCCTAAAAAAAAAAATCCCTCTTGGTCTGTATCCACACTGCGGAAATAGTCTGGTTTGACCCCATTTCAACAGCTCAATGCTGTGGAATTCTGGGAACCACAATCTGTTGTGTGAAGGAACAAACTGCGGTCCCCAAAATTCCCTGGCATTGAGCCATGGCTGTTAAAGCGGGGTCAAACCGGATTCTTTCCGCAGTGTGGATGCCGCCTGGAATCACCCTCTATTTTTGCGGCGCCTTGTCCTCTAGTAGAGCCACGACAAACCACCATTTCCCAGAATCTTTATAGCCAGTGCCAAAACGGGTTAACACCCCTCCAGTGAGGTCCAGAACAGTGTAATAACCCGCTCCGAAACCGCTTTAACCGCCCTGGCTCAGTGCTAGAAGGAATTCGGGAGACTAGAGAGTAGTTTGGAGAGATATTTATGAAACCTCTGATGCCACAACCAACCAACCAACCAACCAAAACCCCAGGACCCCCAAACACTGAGCCAGGGGCAGTTGGAGGGGGGGGGGGTCTCTCGAAGGGGATTATTCCTGCAAAGTGTCTGGGTCCAAGAGAAGGGAAAGGAAAGAGAGAAGGACCCCAAGAGGCGCTGAATTCGAATCCAGCCCGGCCTTACCTGCTCTGCCACCCCTGGAGGAGGTTGGTGTACTTGCTGAGGGCTCCTTCCAGCAGGGGCTCCGTCCTCCGGAGCAGTCCCCCGGACCCCCCGGGGCTGGGGGCTGCGGAGCTGGAGCTGGGGCTGCTGCTGCTTCCTCCTCCTCCTCCTCCTCCTCCTCCTCCTCCATCTTCTGGCCTTCCAGCCGAAGAAGGGGCGACGGAGGCTCCTGGCCGCCCAGGGAGCCCTCGGCTGGCCGAGGAGGAGGAAGGCGAGGAGCCCGCCGAGGTGGGGCGGCTGCTGCTCCGGCTGCTGCTGTTACTGCCACCCCCGCTACCACTGGTAGTAGTAGTAGTAGTAAAAGCAGTAGTAGTAGTAGTAGTAGCAGCAGAGGTAGTGGTGCTGGGGGTGTTTCTGTTGCTCCCTTCAGCATCCCCGACAATGCCTTGTTGCATCCCAGCCACTGCCCTCTCCATGGAGCTGGAGGAAGAGGAGGAGGAGA
>CM034710.1:74854283-74876070 GCA_020142125.1 Phrynosoma platyrhinos | reverse complement strand
TTTTCCTGCTTAGAAAGTCGTCTTATACGAAGGAAAATACGGTAATTGCATTTATTTTTGCTTGTTTAATCTAGCACACCCTTCTTTCTAAAGCACATAATGTAAATCTTACCTCTTTATGTTTCATGAATGGAGTCTGATACTCAATTGAACTCATCAGTTTAACAATGCAGCACTAGATAGATTCTGGCTTGGGAGACCTGGGTTCTGTTACCCAAATAACAGGTGGGGGGGAACTGAGGGGTCCCCACCAACTGTCAATGTTAATTCAAATGTTGGGGAAATTAGTTTTAAAAGACTCTTGGACCATGTGCACTAGTGTATACCAGTACTAGGTGGGAGGACTCCTGGTCTTGGGTGAATTAATAGAGCTTTATTTAGAACAATGCAGAGTGCAATCACACAAGACAGCAATTCAAACAAACACAGCATAAAGAGCTAACCGAAATGGAAATATGGAAAGAAGACAGCAGAGTTTTTAGGGGTGTTGCAATGGGGTTATAATTCCCTGTCTGAAGAGAAGACAGCAGTTCAAACAAACACAGCATACAAAGCTAACCGAAATGTAAATATGGAAAGAAGACAGCAGAATTTTTAGGGCTGTTGCAATGGGGTTATAATTCCCTGTCTGATGAGAAGACCATGGAAAGCTGAAGTGGCTCAGACTGGGAAAACATATTTATACCTTAAAACCAACCCTATGTGATAGGCTATCTGACCAGGTAACAAAGACCGAATGACTTCTCCATGAAATTGACAAGGATTTTGGACTGGTTGATGGTTTTAACTTTAGTGTAACAAAAACAGTGATTGGATCGGGATATCCCTTAATGGATGGATGAAGAAGTTTGACAGGGGAAAAAACAGGGGGCAGGCAGAGAGAGATTGGCCTACTGGTTTCGGTGCAAAGAGACCTGTTGTCATAGGCTTTGAGAGGAAATGCAGATTACATGGGGGAAGGAAGAAGCACTTTAGATTTTGTGGTTTTGTTTACTTGGATGTACACATGCCTCAGGGGAAATGATTTTTCCACCCTGGAAAACTAACCTAGTTAATTCTGAAAGGTCATTGATCTCTCAGAAATATGCTATCTCCAGATATGAGACGACTTTTCCTTTTGAGATGGGTTACAACATATTAAAAACCCCAAATGAAAAGGAAATCTAAGACCATGAACATATAAAACTCTAAAACAACACATACAGAGTCCAACACTGTTACATTGCAGAATACTATTCTTCTATTTATAAGAGAAAGATTGGACAGGAAACTTATCATTGGAAAAGAGTTTAATCAAGTAAATGTTAGCAAAGCTCCATGAATAGCACAAAGAGATATTACAAAGATGCTTTCATGGTGTCCCAGACTGATCCAGGATCTAGATATGCAGAATCTGCCAATGGAGTTGCTATGAAGTCTGCATACATATACAGCAAGTATTAAATTTCCTGAAATGCAAATAAAGGAATTGTCTTATTAAATAAATAGATAACGACTGCACAATCAGTTTTTCCTCCTGTAACAAAATAATCCCTCTTGTTTTCTTCTCCCTAGTATTATTAATTCTGTTGCATGATATTTTTCAAAACATTCTGCCTTGCTAGGTGTACTACAGACATCAATTGCAGCCCAAGGTAAAGAACTTTGCAGGAGAGCATTTGTCTTTATTTTAATGAGGCTCTCTTGGGATACCATTATATGCTTTTACCAGAATCCTCACCACTGGAAGTACTCCAAGGTAACATGAGAAAAGAGCATTATGCTGAGCTAAGCCAACACTCATCAAAACTATGTAATTGGTGTTGTGGCCTGCAGATGGTGCCATTTTTGCAACAAGATGATTTCTCATCTCCCCAAAGACTGGGGGAGCTAATTTTTGGGCTGTATCTCCCATAAACCCCACTCCAGGATGATTCTGGGGTCATAGTGCACAAAACTAAATTTTCCAAGCTCTGGCTTCTGTGCATTCTACCTTTATTTTCCTCTCATCGCAGCCAATTTGCTGCCTTGTTGCACATCTCTACTTTGGAGGTAATACTTGGCCAATCAACTACAATTTAACAAAATTTTGTGTAATACTAGAAAAAAAGAACTATGGGATTTGGAATGTGGCATATTCCCAAAAGAAGCTTTTTGTACATGAAATGGAAAGAGGTGAAATCTCATTTTTGCCTCAGGCAGCAAAATGTCTTTGAGACAAACATAACTTCAGTTTACCATGTGGCTGGCTTCCCCAGAGACTGTCAAGAGTATCTTTACGTGGAACCTTTTTGTTCTAATATGTGGGCCTTACTGTCTCAATTTTTGTAAACATATGAATACTAAGGGGGAGTTCCAAAGAGAGATTTCCAGTATGTAGCCGCACCAGAAGGGATACTGGCAAAGCTAGTGTGAGCCTGGGCCACTAACCAAGTAAAGCTACCACTATATGCCTCACACACCTTATCCCAAATACAGAAGGACAAAGACAGGAGAATGACGAGAATAGTGTGTGTTGTGTGTGTATTGTGTGCTTTCAAGTCATTTCCTACTAATGGTGACCCTGAAGTGAATCTATCATGAGGTTTTCTTGACATGATTTGTTCATCAGAGGTTTGTCATTGTCTTCTTCTGAGGCTGAGAGCATGTGACTTGCCTGGTCTCCAGAATTGTAGTCCAACACTCAAACCACTACACCGGCCCCCCAAGGACTTTGTACCGGCCCCAGGCCGGGCCTGCCACCGACCCCCGCTGCCGCCACGCACACCTCCACCGCACGCTGTCGCTGCACGTGCTGTGGCTGCCCCTTTGTTTTCCAAAATGGCAGCCACGACTCGTTTGCGCATGCACAGTACTCAGCACATGCACAAACGAGTCACGGCCGCCATTTTGGAAAACAAAATGGCAGCCACGACTCGCTCGCGCATGTGCAGTACTACTGGTGCACTGTGCATGCACGCACACAAACGCGTGCAGTGCCATTTCCCCCCCACCCCCTCGACCCGCGGAAGACCTGGGGATCAGTGAACTGGCCCCAGGTAAGAAAAATTGCGAAATTACAGTAAGCACATTTAACGTTCACACACAAGTGAGAAAAGCCCGTAAATGTACTATAAATGATCTTCTTGCACATGCGCAGATAGAGGAATGCTCGCTGTGGAACCATGGGAAAAGCAGGGAAATGCTCCCAAATGTGCATATGCTTTTCACATTACGGTAAATGTGAAATTACTGTAATTTCACAAATGCATTTCCTCAAAACTACCAAATTTCAAAAGATCTCGGATAACACCAGTTTCTGTCCAGTTTCTATGCAACGTCGTGTGAAATCATGAGGCACAAATCCAGTTTCTGTTTGGGATTTGTGTGGATTAACCAGCAGATTTCCCCCATGTGATAACGTCTTTAGGCTTGCATCCTTCTAAGGTGGCTAAAATGAGTACCCAGTTTGTTGGAGGCAATTAGCTTACAGTTGTAAACTGCTTAGAGACTGTGTAATGTGGTATGAAGCGGTATATAAATGAAGCTGCTACTACTAATAGATGTTGTTTTGCCACCTCTTCATTATTTTAATTTCCTAATGAGCAAAGTTTGGAAAAGTTACTTTTGGAACAACTGCTCCCAGAGGTCCCCAACCAGTGTGGCCAGTAGACTACAATTCTAGGTGCTGTAGTCCAAAAACCAACTTTCCCAAGCTCTGTTTGCAAGGCAGCAGTTCTAAGAGGAGACTCACCATCTGTTTCTTTGTCATGTGAATAGCCACAGGCCTGCCTTGATCCTACAAGAAAACAATAGCATGAGCCAGATTTTAATGATTGTGGCAGATGGCATATCTGTTACTGTGATTGGTTTATTGACATAAACATTTCCCCATGCGATCCCTGAAGTTACAGTTCTTGGAGAAAGGATGGGATAAATATATAATGTAGCAATGTAAGAGACCAATGTCAGTAGCAGAGTGAGGGGTGGAAGGAGATGCAGATAGGGCAAAAATGTGTTTCTGGAGGAGGGTACATCCCCCCCCAGCTCAGTTTCTGAAAGATAATGTTTGCTTTCACTTTATTAGAAAAAAATCAACTTTATGAGCACTATAGTTTATATAATCATGGAGTCAACTTTCAAGTAAACATGTTCCGGTTTGCAGCCTTCTTTTAATTTCCATTTGATGATTTAGCCTGCGTCCTCACTGTTCCAGTTTCAGCCTTCTTTTAGTTTCCATTTGATGATTTAGGCTGCACCCACACTGCAGAAATTATCCAGGTTGACACCACTTTAACTGCCACGACTCAATGCTTTGGAATTCTGTGAGTTGTCATTTTGTGAGATATTTAGACTTCTCTGTCAGAGATCTCTGGTGCCACAACAAACTGCAAACCCCAATATTCCATAGGATGCAGCCATGGCATTTAAAGGATTGTCAAACTGCAATATTTCTGCAGGGCAGATTCAGTCATAGCGGTGCTTCCTTTGTTGTAGGTAGTGTAGATGGCTAAACCATTTGGAAGGAAAAGCAGCAAGAAATATAACTAGCTACGATTCTGGTTTAAGCAAGTTTCGTTATTTTGTGGATTAACTGAGAGCAGAAAATACTGTGACATTACCCACCCCCCATTAAGGTACAACATCCTTCAAAGTAGAATGGGGATGACATCTGGTTCTAGGATGGAATGCAACATGATGAATTCAATTTACTGTAAATCAGCACTTCCTTTTTCATAGGTATATGTGGTAATATAAAAGGATTGTCAATGATTTTTAACACTGCTTGGACTCAATGCTTTGGAATTCTGGGATTTGTTGTTTTGTGAGATATTTAGACTTCTCTCTCGAAAATTCTGGTATCACAACAAACTACAAATCCCTGAATAGTAGAGCATTGAGCCATGGCAGTTAAAGCGATGTCAACCTGGATGATTTCTGCAGTGCAGACGCAGCCTTAGGTGCCATTCGCATGTGAAAGGCTATGTCTTTTCCTTGTAACCATTGCGTGCAGGGGAGGAGTAAACTATTTGGGTGATGGTGGATGAAACCTTCAGCCTGCTCTCATCTCAGTTTAGGGGTCAGCACTGTAGCCATCCCAGCCTCCTACTGTCACCAACCCCCCAAAGCTCCAGTGGAGAGATCAGGGGAAAGAAATTTGTCTTGGAGGCCCCAGTGAAGTCCCAGGGCTGCCTTTGGCTCACACTGCTTTAATGAAAAAGGAATAGTAGTATAGGCTATAAGAAAGTATTTTCTGACTTGTTAATAGACTCACGTTGTAAGTATTGGCTTTAATACTAAGCAGAAATTCCTTGGGGGAAAAGTTTCTATGTATTCTGTTTGTCATCCATCTTAGAATCAACACAGGTTTGTTCACGTAAAGAAAAGAGGTTACGGTGTCAGGTTGCCATTTCCAGAACATCTGCTACATCTTGACAAAGGAGACATAATACATCAGTGTTTGCAGTCTGAAAGAAAAGTCAAAGTATAGTTGGGTTATTTAATCCAGTTTGGCATAAAATCCCAGAGGTGTTATAACCATTAAAAGATTACATGTGCTAATTCAGTGTAATTTTGTTGTCTTAATTACTACAATGCCAGCTAGCAACTTAAGTGTAATTTAATATGCGTCAGAATATTGGTGATTGAATTGCCTATAAAGACTTTTGAATAAGGTTAGGCTGTACAAGTTGTTATCCTGTCTTCTTGTATCACATCCTCTTTGCTACATTTATATCAATTTCTTTAATTATTTTGAGTCTTGAAATTCACAACTGTTGTCTAAAGACACCTCACCTTTGCAACTCACTTATTTTAATTGCCGCAATATTGGTAATATGCAGGTTTAGCTCCCATTATACCCCCATAGTAGCAATAATAGTAGTAGAAATAACTTTATGTGTGTGGTGTTTTACAACTTTATGTGTGTGGTGGTTACAAGAGGTAGGAAAACCAATGGAAGAAATAAGAAATGGAAACATATGTAAGGAGGAGAAAAATAGGTAGTAACTGAAATTATACTCAGGCCTGTGGTTCCCAAACTTTGGTTCTCCAAGTGTTTTGGTTGTTTCAGCTTTCAGAATTCCTAACTGTTGGCCAAGCTGGATGGGGCTGCTGGGAGTTGAAATCCAAAACATCTGGAGGGGCAGTGTTTGGGATTCATTGGTGTGTGCCTTCAAGTCATGACCAACTTATGGGAACCCTAAGGTGACCCTATGATGGGGTTTACTTGGCAAGATTTGTTCAGATCTGTTTGCCTTTGGGAACCACTGACTTAAGCCATCTTCACAGCTTAACCTGTATGACTGCTGCCACACTAAAGAATTAATGAATTTTACATTGCTTTAATTGTCATGGCTCTATCCTGTGGAATCCTGGGGTTTGTAGTTTGTTGTGGCACCAGAGGTCTCTGACAAAGAAGGCTAAATATCTCACAAAACTACAAATCCCAGAATTCCACAGCACGGAGCCATGACAGTTAAAGCCGTGTCAAACTGCATTAATTTTGCAGTGTAA
The DNA here is from genome assembly GCA_020142125.1 of Phrynosoma platyrhinos. Lineage (NCBI taxonomy): Eukaryota > Metazoa > Chordata > Lepidosauria > Squamata > Phrynosomatidae > Phrynosoma > Phrynosoma platyrhinos. The sequence goes on along the minus strand of CM034710.1, from coordinate 74,869,596 downwards.
ATGCAGCCTATGTGAGAGGTAGGGAATCTTTGGCCAATTTCATACTGTCTTACCATTAATCATGCTGATTGGAGCTGCCAGCTGTTGGGAGAAGAAGTCCAAACTATCAGACAGGCCAAAGTTATGATACTGATTTCACAAGTTATTTTTAACCCTATCCTTCTTTTGTTGATTTCAAGTCAGCATACATAGCGCAGAGACCAATTTGATCCTCACAACAATCCTGTGAGGTAGTTTGGCTGAGAGATAATGACTGGTCCTGGTCATCCAGAAAGGTTTTTGGCTAAACAAGGATGGGGGACAAGACCTAACCCTGCACAGGCAGGTGGCTGCACTAAATGATCTTTGATATCCCATTTAGCGCTGTGAGTCTGATTCTACTTTCTATCCTGACACTGAAAGGCTTAATTTTAACTGAATGAAATGTTACGGGATGGGAGACTTGCCTTCGCATGCCAAAAGAAACATGACATCTCCTAGTATTACTGCAGCATTATTATGTATTCTCTGTCTGATCACACCTCTTACAAGACCTGTTACAATGAGAGCCACCTTGCTTGAAAGGTGAAATCATTGAGTTCATGGTGTGGTGCAGCGTTCCCAAACCTGAAGTCCTCCAAATGTTTCAATAACAACTCCCATCACATCAGCTCAAATGAGCATGGCCTGCGTTGTCTGATATGATGGGAGCAATGTTCCAAAACATCTAAAAGGGATTAGGTTGGAAACACTGATATAATGACTTAGAGACAGTGTTGCCTGACCTACCTCACAGTTGTTGTGAAGAAAAAGCGGAGAGGAGGAGAGCCATGCTCACTCTCTTTAGCTCCTAGGAAAAAATGAAATAAAATCAGGCTCAGCTAAATAAACACATGCCATTACTTGTACCACATATTCTAAACATTTCAGATGTCCCTACGTGTGATGGTGCAGAATGATTTACAATGATGCAGATGCAGCAGCATCCTATAGACGACACCACCATGCTATGTTGCCAGTCAGTAAGAATCCTATTACAAAGTGGTTATGTTAATAACATGTCAAGTATATATAAAACTGTCAATTTAATTAGCTTGGTGGGGTTCACAAGGCCTCTGTGAGGTTCATAATATCTGATGGAGTGGTGCCCAGCAGTTCCAAGGCCTGTCTTAACCACATACTCTCATGGCACCTTTGTGGGTCAATTCCAAGCTGCAGCTGGGAGGCTTTGGCTGCCCCGCACTGCTAAAGTGGTACAACTCTTAAACAAAATCCCAATGCACTCCTCTAATGTCACATATGGTACCTCTCCACCTGGCAAATATGTAGACCATGGAATCTGAACAGCAAATAAAATGGCTACAGAAATTAAAATATCAGCATGCTCGTGCCTGTTGAAGTTTTTAAACACTATTTTTATGTATCTGTCTCTATTACGAGTTATGATCAAAAGGGGCTGCATTCTTCTAACATGGAAGGTGAAAATAATGCAGCTTCTAGAGATGGTTAGACTGCAACTCCCAGCATTCTTCAGTATTAACTATGCTGGCTAGGACTGACAGGAGTTGCATTCCAGCAACATCTGGAGAGCTATACAATCCCTACCCTTGTTCCAAAGGTCCTTTCTTATCTCTGAAGAAGAGTTCCTTCTATCCAACACTTCTTCCTCTTCTTGGACATGCTCCATTAAGCCTTTAGTGAGCCGTGTATCACATTTTTCATGCAGACTGATATTTCTCTAAAAATGAAGCAGCATTAGACTGTCTCTCAGATAAATTATTGATCAGATCTGATCTAAATATATGGGATTTTGCAGGGGAGGGGAAAGGTTGGATAGGGTGAGAATCTTTTTTTTAGGAATAAGGAAGTGCCTTCAGAAGAGGGTGCAACCATTTGTGCCCATCCCTCAGAGCTTTTTCCTACTGACATGAACGACCTCTATATGTGAGAGAAAATAAAGGTATCTCACTGAGATATCACTGGAGCTAAGTTGGTTCCTTATCTCTTCTTGTTAACTACTCATGGCAACCTAATGGATGAGACATATCCAAGTCCCCTGTCTTCTACCGCTCTGCTCAAGGCTTTCAGATCCATTTTTGTGACCTCCCTAATCAAGTCTAGCCATTTGGTGTGTGATCTTCCTCTCTTTCCACTGCTCTCAAGCATTATTATCTTTTCTAACGAGTCTTGACTGCTTATGATGTGGCCAAAGTATGACAGCCTCAGTTTCATCATCTTGACTTCCAGGGAGACTTCATGCTTGACCTGTTCAAGAACCCATTTGTTTGGCTTTTTGGCTCTCCACAGTATCCTCAGCACTCTTCTTCAGTGCCACATCTCAGATCATTATTTCTTATCTGCTTTTTTCGCTGTCCAGCTCTCACATCCATACATGGTGATGGGGAATACTGTGGCTTGGACAATTCTGACTTTGGTGTTCAGTTGTATGTCTTTGCTCTTTAGGATCTTTTCTAATTATTTCATTGCTGCCCTTCCCATTCCTAGTCATCTTATTTCTTGGCTGCAGTTGTTTGATCCTAGGTACGGGAACCCTTTAGCTATTACGATTTCTTCATTGTCTAGGTTGAATGTATGTGTTTCTTTTGTGGTTATTATTTTTGTTTTCTTTATGTTCACCATTACCTACCTTTGCACTTTCCTCTTTGACCTTCCTTAGTACATTGTTCCAGATCCCTATCTAGCAGTGAACTATTGTAATCTTTGATGCTGAAAAACACCCGTCTTTCTGTTTGCATAACCTCATCCTTAATTCAGTTGCATTGATATATAGTAAAAGAAATAGAATAGATATGAGCCAGATAGCTTCCAATGGTGACTGCACTGGATTCCTTGAAATTCACTGAGGACCTTACCAGCCTCTGCTTATTTTGCTCTTACCAAAAAAATTCCTGGGAAGGAACTGCACCATAATATACAGACCTAACAGTTTGCAAGGCAGAGCATCTTCATTTCTTTAAGAGAAAACCTCTCCTTTCTCCTGCCCCCCCCCATAAATGCTGTGGATATTGGGCTGTGCAATTTTTGGTGGTGGCAAAGGGATGGAAAAGGCAGTGAATATAGCTGGAAAGGGCCATATGACCCGCAGGCCATGTGTTATTCACCACAGGAATGAATAGGGAAGTAGATAGCTTTTGTGAGTCTACCTTAAGGGTTTGTCTATGTAGAAATAATGCACTTTAAGTGCTGTAACTCCACTATCCTATGGAATCCTGCGATTTTCATTTTTGCAAGGTCTTTAGCCTTCTCTACCAAAGAGTGCTGGTGCCTCGCAAAACAACAAATCCTAGTATTCTGTGGTATATAGTCATGGCAGTTAAGGTGGTGTCAACCTGCATTATTTCTACAGCGTAGATGTGCCCTTAATGTGTATTCACACTACACAACTGTAGTACTTTGATACCAGTTTAACTGCCAAGACTGTTTCCTACGGAATTGTGGACTTTGTCGTTTGGCCATAGATACATCCCAGAAAACTCTAATATTGTAGCTCAGGGGTGTGAATTATTAAATCTCTCCCCAAATTAATAATAATAATTTATTTATACCCCACCCCTCTGCATAGCAATTACAAATTACAAATCCTAGGATTCCATAGGATGGAGCTATGGTATCAAACTGCTATAAAAGTGCAGTGTGGATACACCAACAATGAATCCAACCTGTTATTTTCTCAAAGTAAGGCCAGAGATCTTCCACGTAGATAAAAGCATATTTTCCATTGCAAAACACAATCCTTGTAGCTCTCAGAGGATACTCAGAACAGTTGGTGTATGAATATATTTAGGCTTCTCTTTATCTCTGCTCTTTATATATATATAACAGACTTAAAGCATCTGAAAAAAGGTTTTAATGTGTCAGTTCTCACCAAGGTCATAAAATTGTCTGGCATGTACCACTTGAGGCTCTTGGTTGAGGTTCATTTGGCAGAACTCTTCTCCCAACATTGTTTTTTTCTTTGTACATAGTAGATTTGTTGCCAAGGAACTGTATGTGTAACATTTAATCCTAAAAGGGCATTACTTTTAATTCTTGTAGTTTCCTTTTCATCTAGCACTCTGTCATTAAACCACTTCCCTTAAACAACTTCTTCACAATCAACGTAATTGTATTTAAACGCCCACTTGCCTTTGATTCTTTCTCCTGACAGCCTCCTGGTTATTCATCAAATAGATAGCCCTGTTTCAGAATTCTTGAACACATCACTTAAACCAGTGCTTCTCCAGCTGATGTGACAGACCTAGTTGTTCTGCTCCGTCATGGACCACCACCATATTTGTGCCACAGCATAATAATAATAATAATAATAATAATAATAATAATAATAATAATTTATTTATTTATACCCCGCCCCTCTGTTAAAACAATCGGGGCGGCTTACAGCAATTAAAAATACATCGATACAATCTAAAAACCCCAAACCCCCCTCACCCTCCCCATAAAAACGTATTAAACTAACATCAAATTAAAACCAACTAAATCATAAATAACATACAATAAACACATAGACAATAAAAAGAATGGTGTTGGACTATGACTCTGGAGACCCTGGGTTCGATTCCCCACTCAGCCATGAAACCCACTGGGTGACCTAAGACAAGTCACATGCTCTCAGCCTCAGGGGAAAGCAATGGCAAACCTCCTCTGAACAAATCTTGCCAAGAAATTCCCATGATAAATTTGCTTTGGACTGCCAGAAGTCGGAAACAATACCATACACATGCACAGTATCTTATTCACATACAGTACTTTCTTAGAATCTCACCACAGACTGACAGCGGAGGGTTTGCAGACTGGTACCCTCAATGGATCACCATTTTAAGTAGCACTAACTTAAAACATTTTTTCCTTTTGTGCCTTGGCTGCATCTGCACTGCAGAAATAATGCAGTTTGGCACCATTTTGAGTACCATGGCTCAGTGCTATGGAATCCAGTGACTTCTAATTTGTTGTTGCACCAGAGTTCTCCAACAGAGAAGACTATGGGCCTTTACAGACTGCCGAAATAGTGCAACTTGAGGCCACTTTAATTCTCCTGGCTCAGTGCTAGGGAATCATGGAAATTGTATTTTTTTTCTGGGACATTGAGCCTTCTCTGTCAGAGAGTTCTGGTGCCACAATAAACTACACTTCCCATGATTCCTTAGCCCTGAGCCAGGACAGTTAAAGTGGCTTCAAGTTGCACTATTTCTGGCAGTCTGTAAAGGCCCTAAATATCTCACAAAACTCCAGATCCCAGCATTCCATAGCGTTGAACCATGGCGATTAAAGCGATGTCAAGCTGCATTATTTCTGCAATGCAGATGCAGTCCTTCTTTCTCTGGCCGTACAGCATCCTGTTCACATTTACCTGGGAGTAAGACATCACTGAATTCGATGAGATAAACATTCCCAGGTTTGCAAGGCACTGTACTGGTATAATTGGTGAGAAGAATCCTCTTTAATAAATCCATTGGGATCTATTTTTGCTTTAACATACATAGTATCAGATATGCCCTGTCTTAAGAAAAATATATTTCTTATAAAAGAAAATTTAGAAAAATTGTTTAAGAGTACTGCATTCATATGACATCTTTTACTCTCCTCCCCAATTGGCATTCTTCTTGAATTGCTTTCTGCTTAGTACAATAAAATACTGAAAGAGAAACATAATATGGACTTTATCACACTGGGGAAATTGTGAATTTAAACAGTAATTAACCTGTGAAAATCACACAACTGACATTAAAACATGCTTAAAATGACATTAACATAAGTGTCATTATCTCACGAATAACCAGGGAATAACCAACCAATAAACAGCAAAAAGTCAGTTCAGTTCAGATTATTATGATCAGCCGATCAGACATCAAATAAACAATAACAATCCAGTATCAAATAAACAATAATCGACTAGCATCATAGGAAAACACAGTTAAATATCACAGTAAGTCATCAAATTATAAAAGTAAATGATATTAATTGGAAATTCAGTTAGAAAATTATTTTAAAAGAAGAAATAAAATGTAACAATATAGATTCATTATAAAGATATAAATTATATTATAATTTTTAGACTAAAAGATTAATGAGAAATTAAGATATCATCTTACGGCGGCAGACCATTGCTGCTGCACAAAAGCTGGCTACCTTTGTTGTTATTGATGAGCAATGGTCCGCTAGCAAAAAATCATTCACGGGAAAATCACGGGAGTTCCTGCTGTTTCTTATTCACAGTTATTCACGGGATAATGGCACTTTAATCACATTTTGTCTCAATGTTGTGTGAAAACCATTTGTGCAATTGCAGGATAATCATAGGTTATTCACAGGATAATAGCACTTTGCATGCGACTTCATGTGAAAACCATTAATGCAATTGCGGGTTAATCATGGGTTCTTCATGGGATAATAGAGATTTGCACACAACATTGTGTGAAAACCATTTGCGCAATTGTGGGATAATCATGGGTTATTCACGGGATAATAGCACTTTGCATGCGACTTCATGTGAAAACCATTAATGCAATTGCGGGTTAATCATGGGTTATTCACAGGATAATAGCGCTTTGTACGCAACATTGTGTGAAAACCATTTGCGCAATTGTGGGGTAATCATGTTTTTTTCACAGGATAATAGCGATTTGCATGCAATGTCATGTGAAAACCATTTGCGCAATTGTGGGTTAATCACTGGTTAATCATAGTTTATACTTCCAATTGTCCCCCATGTGATAAACTCAGTAATCAGTTTGTATGCAGTTGCTTGCCTAAATACCCTAAAGCAGGGGTAGGTAACCTAAGGCCCGGGGCCACCACCGCCCGCCATGATGGTATTGATTATTGTTGTTATTACTTGTTCTTGGGGTTTTCTTGGCAAAATCTCCAAGGGGTTTTGCCATGGGTTTTCTGGGGCTGAGAGAGTGTGCATGCATATTTTTTTAATTTAAAAAATATTTATTTATTTATTTATTTATTTATTTATGGTGCTTCGGCCCCCCAATTGTCTGAGGGACAGCAACCCGGCCCCTGGCTCAAAAAGGTTGCCTACCCCTGCCCACCAGATCTTGCCTGATCTCAGGAGCTAAGTAGGGTCATTCCTGGTTAGTACTTGGATGGGAGACTGCCAACAAATACTAGATGCTAGAGGCTATATTTCAGAATGGAACTGGCAAAACCACCCCTGATTATTCCTTCCCTAAGAAAATCCTATGAAAGATTCATAGGGTTGCCATAAGTCAACAGTTGACTTGACCATACGCACACATACAGTTGCTCCTGGGAAAAGATGCTGTTGTTTAGGCTGAGAGAGTGCAACTTGCTCAAGGTCACCCAATGGGTTTCATGGCTGAGCTGGGATTCGAACCCTGGTCTCCAGAGTCATAGTCCAATGCTCAAGCCACTCCACCAGGCTGGCTTACAATTAAATGTTACTAATATTAAAAATCTGTTTTAATAAAGAAATAAGGCAGTTTGACACCACTTTAACAGCCATAATTCCATCCTACAGAATCCTGGGAGTTGTAGTTTGGGTTCTCTGACAGACCAGGCTGAATACTGCCCAAATTACAGGAATTCCAAAATGTTCTTACTTTGAGCATGGCTAAGAAGCATTCATTCACATTTATCTCAGAGGTTCTAGCTTTTATTTGGCAATGTCCTCCATTTTTTCTTGAATGCCCTCCATTTTTGCCATGCCTTGTCCTCTTTCGTGGTGAGGACATCTGTGGTCATCCTGCTTCAAAGAAGCTTGGCCATGGCCATCCTCTGAGGCTGAGAGAGTGTGATGCGCCATAAAGCTACCCTTCCAACGGTCCAATCCACACTGCAGAAATAATCCAGTTTGAGGCTGCTTTAACTGCCCTGGCTCAGTGCTACTAGGGAATCCTGGGAATTGTAGTTTATTGTGGCACTGACAGAGAAGGCTCAATGTCTCACCAAAACTACAGTCCCCAGAATTTCCCTAACATTGAGCCAGAAATAATCCAGTTTGAGGCTGCTTTAACTGTCCTGGCTCAGTGCTACTAGGGAATCCTGGGAATTGTAGTTTATTGTGGCACCAGAGCTCTCTTAACAGATGAGGCTAAATGTCTCACGAAACTGCAGTTCCCTAGCACTGAGCCAGGGCAGTTAAAGCGGTCTCAGACCGGATTATTTCTGCAGTGTGTTTTGGACCTGTGTCTAAAAAAAGCAAAAAACAAAACAAAGCAAACCCCAACCTGTGTGTTTGCAAGCGGACTACAATTCCCAGCAAACCCCGGAAGGAGGATTTATTTGGGCGGAGCTGGAGGCGGGATCGTCTCGCATCTGCATGGCGGAGGAAGCCTTCCCTGCCGCGGCCATTGGGACCCAGCCCAGGAGAAGGGCAGCGCCAAGAGGAGCCCCTGGCCATGGCCCAAGCCTCCTCGCCTCTCAAGGTCTGCATCGTGGGCTCAGGCAACTGGTGAGTGAGTGAGGGAGGGAATGAATGGATGGATGGATGGAGGGCCTGGGAAGGGGACAGAGGGGAATACTTGCCCATAGGGAGACATTATTAGAGAATACTTGCCATAAGGAAACATAGGGGAAGATTTGCCCATAAGGAAGCATTGGGAATTACTTGCCCATAGGAATACATAGGGGAATACTTGCCCATAGGGAGACATAGGGGAAGATTTGCCCATAAGGAAGCATTGGGAATTATTTGCCCATAGGGAGACATAAAGGAATATTTGCCTATAGGGAGACATTACAGAATTCTTGCCATAAGGAGACATAGGGGAAGATTTGCCCATAAGGAAGTATTAGGAATTACTTGCCCATAGGAATACATAGGAGAATACTTGCCCATAGGGAGACATAAGGGAAGATTTGCCCATAGGAAGACATAGAGGAATATTTGCCCATAGGGAGACATAGAGGAATATTTGCCCATAGGGAGACATTAGAGAATTCTTGCCATAGGGAGAGATAAGGGAAGATTTGCCCATAAGGAAGCATTGGGAATTACTTACCCATAGGAATACATAGGGGAATACTTGCCCATAGGGAGACATAGGGAAAGATTTGCCCATAGGAAGATATAGGGGAATATTTGCCCATAGGGAGACATAGAGGAAGATATGCCCATAAGGAAGCATTGGGAATTATTTGCCCATAGGGAGACATTATTAGAGAATACTTGCCATAAGGAAACATAGGGGAATATTTGCCCATAGAGAAACATTAGAGAATTCTTGCCTTAAGGAGACATAGGAAAAGATTTGCCCATAGGGAAACATTATTAGAGAATACTTGGCCATAGGGCAGGGGTAGGCAACCTTTCCCCTTTAAGGGCCGAGGGACTTCACCTCCCAGAATCCCAGGAGCTATTGGCCAACATGGGACTATTGACCAACATGGCTGAGGCTTCTGGAAGCTGAAGTCCCTCGGTCCTTAAAGGGGAAAGGTTGCCTACCTCTGCCATAGGGAGACATAGGGGAATATTTGCCCATAGGGAAGCATTGGGAATTACTTGCCCATAGGAATACATAGGAGAATACTTGCCCATAGGGAGACATAGGGGAGTATTTGCCCATAAGGAAGCATTGGGAATTATTTGCTCATAGGGAGACATAGGAGACTACTTGCCCATAGGGATACATTATTAGAGAATACTTGCCCATAGGGAGACATAGAGGAATATTTGCCCACAGGGAAACATTGGGAATTACTTGCCCATAGTTGCAAACATACAATGGCTAATGGAGCACACCAAATAATTTTAACAAAAGAATTAGCATGTGTTTCACAGACTACAGTAAAGCATTTGATTGTATAGATCACAAAAAGCTGTGGAATGCACTCAAAGATATGGGGGTACCACTAAATCTGATGGTCCTGATGAGGAATCTGTTCCAAGGACAAGAGGCCACCATCAGAACAGAATTCGGGGGGAAAGAGTGGTTCCCAATTGCATCCTATCACCCTTGTCACCATTAAACCAGGAGTAGATCTGTGGTTGTAGTTGTTGTGTACCTTCAAGTCATTTCCGGTTTATGGCAACCCATCATGAGGTTTTCTTGCCAAGATTTACTCAGAAGGGGTTTGCTATTGCTTTTCCCTGAGGCTGAGAGTGTGTGACTTGCCTAAAGTTATCCAGTGGGTTTTCATAGCTGAGGTGGCATTTGAACCCTGGTCTCCATAGTCATAGTCCAACACTCAAACCACTCTGCCACGCTGGCTCTAATCATGTCTTAGGTATATTTATATTTCTTGCTACATTTATTGTGTATGTATTTTGAGGACTACATTTACCTTCACTACAACCCTATGTGGTCGGCTAGTCTGAGAAGTAGTAACTGTCCCAAGGTCACCCCAGTGAACTTCATGACTGAATGTAGAACTAAATCTGGATCTCCCTGGTCCTAGAGTTACTGCTGCTATGTTGCTCTGAATCCTGCATCTTTTACACAATGTTGTCCATTCATTCCAAATTATTTCTTAAGTATATGTCTTGGGATACATCTGCACTGCAGAAATGATCCAGGTTGACACCACTTTAACTGCCATGGCTCCATACTATAGAATTATGGGGTATGGAGCACCAGACCTCTCTCACAGAAAAGGCTACATGTCTCACAAAATTTTAAATCCCAGTATTCCATACCATTGAGCCATGGCAGTTAAAGTGGTGTCAACTTGGATTATTTCTGCAGTGTTGATGCATCCTTAAAGGTAAAGGTAGTTCTTTGACATGAATGTCTAGTCGTAACTGACCGTAGGGGTCGGTGCTCATCTCCGTTACTAAGCCAAAGAGCCAGCGTTGTGCCAGGACAGTTCTGGTGATGATATGGCCAGCATGACTGCACCAAATGCTGTTACCTTCCCACCAAAGTGGTACCTATTTATCTACTTGCATTTGATGACCAGGTACAAAGGGAGCAGCACCCAAGAAGCTGGTTGAGCAGTGACCATGCAGCTGTTCAGCTTGCTAGCAGCAACCAAGTAACAGCTGTGCAATGTCTTTTGTCCATGCCAGCCTTGCAGTAAAGGCCAGAGTCGGTGAGAGGCTTCTTGGTCACTCCTTGACTGGTTGCTCAGTTGCTGCTCCCTTTGCATTTGGTCACCTTAGGAGCAGCAACCGAGCAGCTGGTTGAGCAGAGGCCCAGAAGCCTCTCTCCCCCATGCAGGCAAAAGCCGACATGGGGAAAAGGTTTCTTGGTTGTTGCTTGAATGGCTGCTTGGTTACTGCTCCCAAGGTGACTGGGTGCAAAGAGAGAAGCTTCTCCCCGGAGAAGAAGGACTCTCAATCTGAGTGAGGTGAAGAACTCTTTTGAGGAATCGACCCCCAGATACTCCCCCCTCCTTCCTCAGAGACATGCTTCTGCCTCACAATGTCTAGTTGTCGTTCCCCCAACACGTTTTTTCTGCAACTTCTTCTCTCAGGCAGTCTAACAAAAGAAAGCAGAAGTGGCAGAGCAGCTCCAACCTGCTAGCCAAGTCCCGACAAAACTCACAAAGCTACAGCAGGGTCCCAAATGTGAAAGCTCCTTCTCTCCCAGTGCCATGTGCTTTAATTCCTCATCTGCACCATGGTCCTAAAGGCTGCTAGTTCCCCTTGTCTTTCTTGAGCACCAATACTTGATCTGAATCTCCGTTGTGGCCTCCTGTTCTTCATTACTCCCCTGCTGCCCCCTTGGATATTTCCACTGCCCCTACTTCGGGAATTACTGCTCTAAATGCTTTTGGACTGCAAATTCTGTTATCCATCACTATAATGATACCTGGCATGTGATTTAAAAACATACACGTTAGAATAAACAAAACAGCCTTATTTTCACTTCTGTTTCACATTAGCAATGCTTTTGGTCAGTACACTTTTGACTATGAAGGAGGTTTTTTTGGTTAAAATCTGTACAGTGGGCCCTTGGTATCCGCTGGGGTTTGTTCCAGGACTCCCCGTAGATATCAAAATCCGTAGATGCTCAAGTCCCATTAAATACAGTAGCATAGTGAAATGGTGCCCCTTATATAAAATAACAAATTCAAGGTTTGCCTTTTGGAATTTACCGGTATATCTTTTGGGAATATTTTCAAGCTGTGGGTGATTGAATCTGTGGATAAAAAATCTGTGAATACAAAGGGCCACCTGTATTTGTTTCCCTTCAACCTTGTATGTTCTCTGAATGTATGGAGGGGATTGGGGGCCTTGGCTCCTGATCATGCTAGAGTTCCCAATTGCCAGTTATCACTTTCAGCTGAATATGTGTGGGTCAGCCAACATAGTCTCTCATCCATTGAGAGTTTGGAGAAGCTACTATTTAGGCAGACTCTCCCCCAACAGCAAGGCCATCCTAACTGGATTAGCTCAAAGGTCTGTCCAGTCCAGAATTCTTGCTACAGTAGGATATGAGTACAGTGAGAGCTGTGGAATATTGCATTTCCAAAATACTTATATTAGTTAAAGGGTTTTTGTATGTCAACTGAGATATTTTTAACCTAACTTTTGTGTTAATGCCCATTGATATATTTCCTGTTGGCAAAAGTTGTTCAAATGACTGCATGTTGTCAGTGGGAGTTAATGCTGAATCTTCTGCAAGTTGACATGAGCCTAAACCTGTACAAAGATGGATTTATTTCACAATCACTTTTAGAAGCCCGCAAAAGCATCTCACAGAGAACTGAAGGGCAGACAAAAGGTTACAGGGATGTAGAAATAGGATGCGGCGGTCTTCTATTTTGCAATTCTCTGTTGCTGTACTAACTTATATGAATTGGTAATAGTTTAATTGTTTTTGCAATAATTATCTAGAGGCATTATCATTTTTAAAAAACAACTGTTTTTAGCTGTTGCACAACTTTGAAATGGAGATCAAAGATTGAATGATAACTATTCCTGAGTCATTTAGGAACTTGTTTCATGTTTGTTGTGAAGATTATATCTGCATACAAGATTGCACATTTCTACAAGTCACATATTAGTGCAGGGATAGGCAACCTTTCCCCTTTAAGGGCCAAGGGACTTCAGCTCCCAGAAGCCTCATCCATGTTGGCCAATAGTCCCATGTTGGCCAATAGCTCCTGGGATTCTGGGAGCTGAAGTCCCTTGGCCCTTAAAGGGGAAAGGTTGCCTACCCCTGTATTAGTGGAAGCTTTCCAATTTTAAATATTTTTTGAAATCAGTTTTTATCAGTGCAATATTGGCTATTTATTTTCACAGTGAAATATGCGATCTTCTAAGTTAGACAGAATTCTTCCTCTGCTTGATGTCCTCAAAAATTTAAAGGGGAGAAGTCTTTGAGAGAGACTCAGATATAAAACCCTGTATACAATTAATTTCAGAATATTTCTACGCTACACAGTTACGGCAGCTTGATTTCATCCCAATTGTTAGCATTCCATCCAGTGAAATCCTGGGATTTGTAGTTTGATGAGTTACTTCACATCTACTAGAGAGCTCATGTCTACTGCCCTGAACTACAACACTAAATACTTCACAACTCCCAGATTTAATAAGATGGAACAACATCATTTAAAACAATGCCAAATTACTGTATCTGTATAATGTAGATCAGGGACCAGCAACCTATGGCCTGGGGGCCGGTTAAGGCCCTGGATTTACCAGCCCAGGCCGGAGGTTGCCGCCTGTCACCGCTGCCGCCGCTCGCCGCCATCAGAGCGTGTTTTCGGCCGTGCTCGCAGCGATCGCCATTTTGGAAGTTAAAATGGCAGTCGCGACACGTTTGCGCATGCACAGTACTCTTGTGCATGCACAAACGCGTCGCGACCACCATTTTGACTTCCAAAATGGCGGCTGCGACATGTGCCGTGGTGGCTGGAGCCGCGCGTGCCGGGGGGGTTGCGCGCCGCCATTCCCCCCCCCCCCCCCCCCACTCAGACCGGCCCAGGTCTGAAAAAGGTTGCCTGTCACTGGTGTAGATACACTCTCAATCTTAAAGTTCTTGGGTTAAACCAGGCAGGAGTGATCCAAATGCAGATCTGAGGCTATGTGTAGCCCTTTAAGCTGTTTACATAACCGTGTACCTCTTGTAGATTCCCCAAGGCATCCTTCAAAAAATGAAAAAAAAAATGCTGCTCCTGGAAGTTTCTAGGGGTGGCAGTCTTTTAAAGTGTTTGCAAACTCCCCCTGCACTGTTGAAAAAAATGCCTCTCTTGGTTTGTTCATCCCTTTGGCAATGTGTATGGCCCCCTGGCAGTCCCTGGGGGGGGGATGCTACTGCCCCAAGCCCACCATGGTTGCCCATTTCTAGATTAAACAGTGGGATATTGGGGCAGAAAAGCAAATGGAGGAGCTCCTCTGCAAACACAGACACAACTAGAAACACAGGCCCCATTCCCCAGTGGATTTTTATCTATTCAAAGAGATTTTCTATCTCTTTCATTGTGTAATTTGAAAGCCCTCTCAAAATGTCACATACATTGATCCAATGAAATATTTGACCCATGAATGTGCATAAACTAATTTTAGCCAGTCCTGGTGTTTGTCATTCACTTTAGTATATTATGACAATCACTCTGCCTGCCTCTTGCAATCTTGCAGGTGCTTAAATTCCCTCCTTTGGCTAACACAAACAGCTGTTCCAGGCTGTGTTTTCTTTCACTGTCTGCAAAATTGGCTACGGTTTGATTCAACATTTTGATGCCCCAGCATTTTTATTCCAGGGCTGCAGTGTTTTGACATGTGGTTTCATTAAGGGTAGAGCATAACCATTGCCAGCTTTCTTTATTTCCAACAAGTATATCCTTAAATTGTACTATGAGCACATGTGCTGCTGGGTTGGGTCATGCTGGAACAGTGCCATCCTGAGTGAAGCAACTGCCTCTGGCAGCTGATCCTGAGGCAGAACAATAGCATCTTCTTGGCTGTTCCATTGCAACACATACTAACCGTTTCCACTGAAGGACAAAGCTGTGTTTTCCACATAACCTTTCCTGAACCTTGTGAACTCTCATGGATGGCACTATCCTGGCGCCAGCTTCAAAGTAAAATGCTGCTATCTGGCTTTGGTACGTGCAATGGAAAAGAATACCCTTTTTCTTCGTCATATTTCACAAAATGTCTCTTGTATTTATCTGGGAGTAAGTCCCATTAAAGTCAATGTGATTTACATCTGAGTAGACAGTATAATATTGCACTTTCAATGTCCTGCTTGTAGTCTGACATTCTGATCACCATATATACACACACACAGTGCCTTTGTCATGTTACAACCTGGAATTGAAATAGATTTAATTGGAATGGCTATCACTTGATGTACACAACATACTTAGCACTGCAGAAGTACCATACAAAATAGTTTTATTGCGACACAAAAGTTACCGTATTTTCCGGTGTATAAGACGGACCCCCCCCCCC
>CM034710.1:74814853-74849093 GCA_020142125.1 Phrynosoma platyrhinos | reverse complement strand
ATTTCTATTACTGTATGTCCCATGTTGCTTTTTCCTTGACATTTCTTTCTTTCTTGGATCTCTTTGGGATAGGTGGGTACTTTGAATGATTATTATTATTATTATTTATTTTTCTAATGGCATATGTGTTAGCTGCTTGGATTTCCTCTTAGGGGGCAAAAGTAGGATCTGAGTTTTTAAATATATTATAATTGTCCATTGAAATCGGTAGGACTTCAAATAGTTATAACTGACTTGTCCCATTGATTTAAATGGGATTAAGCATAAGCAAATAGTATTCTGGCTCCAAATTCTTGGAGAACTAACAGAAATCAGACTTCATGTGACTGACAGGCAACTGCTTAGGTAAACATTAGTTGCATTTCTCTGTCATTGGTATTCCTTCACTGGATAAGTTTTACAGTGTCATTTTTAAGGCTTATTCTTTTACTATTGAAACTGAATTGCCTTTCTCATTTTTCCTTTGCTTTCCTATTTTTAAAACAGGGGATCTGCTGTGGCTAAAATAATAGGCAAAAATGTAAAGACGGTGCAGAAATTTGCTTCTACAGTGAAGATGTGGGTTTTTGAAGAAACCATTAATGGAAGAAAATTGACAGATATCATAAATACTGACCATGAGAATGTAAAGTATCTCCCTGGTTACAAGCTACCAGAAAATGTGGTAAGTTTTATACAGGTATGGGCCATGACCAAGAAGGTTTGGGGCTTGTATTTCTCAAAAGTGAGGGCCTAAATAATCTAAAGGCATATTCTCACATATAATACATATAAAACACAAAACATAACAGAATAACAAAATAACACGCCTAATAACTTACTACTAACTTACATTCCTTCTCATACATACCTAACAATAAAAAAATATTCTTTCTTGAGTATCTAAAAGACATATAACACGTATAACCCACCTCTCAATTTCATATTGTGTGTCTTTTTGGAACTTTCTCAAAAGCATTTCATAAATAAATAATATTCTTCTTTGACTTACCGTAAAATTATTTTGTTTGCCCAATCCACTCCTTTTTGGATCTATGTTCCTGTATTTTCTAGGACTGTACATCTTCAGAGTAAATCTTAATAAATCTATTAGTTCTTATTTTATATTTACCATTAATATTATATCCCAGATTCTTTTTTTTAACTTTATTGTGTTTTAGTATCTATGTATTCTGTGTTTTTCTATGTAGTAGTTTCTAGCTTTATTTTCATTTCTATATCTAAATATGTTTACTTAACCACTTTTTCTCACAAAACTTTAGCAGTGGTTTCCAATCTTCTTCCCATCCCTTAATGGAATTTCCATTTATTAGCACTGTTAATTTATCCATCTCCATCATATCTAGGCATTTTCTGAGGCAGTCGTCTATTGAGGGTGTATCTTTCTCCTTTCATTTTTGGGTGTATGCCAGTCTTGCAGCTGTGACCAAGTAAAGAATATATTTTAGTAATTTTCTT
Source organism: Phrynosoma platyrhinos (assembly GCA_020142125.1). Lineage (NCBI taxonomy): Eukaryota > Metazoa > Chordata > Lepidosauria > Squamata > Phrynosomatidae > Phrynosoma > Phrynosoma platyrhinos. The sequence continues at coordinate 74,847,635 of CM034710.1, read as the reverse complement.
TCTTCTTCTCTTCAACTATATTTAGAAAAAAAACATTCTGGTGTCATTTTAATCAGTTTTTGAATTATTAATTGTAGTGTCTTGTGAACATCTTGTGAACAATCTCTAGGAATTTAAATCTTTGCTTATTTCATTTGTTTGCACGTAAACCAAAAAAAGGTAAAGTTTACAAAAGTTAATTCCATGTGAAATACCACATTTTATGTAAAATACTGCCTTTGGGGAGGAGAATCATTCTTTTAGACAAATTACAATTTTTGCACAAAGACATTGTATTTTGCAGAAAAAGCAGTTTGGTTAGACCCATACGAGGAGCTGTCAGGGAAATGAATTGCTGAGATGACTTCATTCCTTCAGTGGAATTCTCTTCATGAATTTCTGGATCCAACCTGCACAGGAATCACATTGGCCCTGTATAATTGGCAAGAAGTATGCTGGTCTCTATTGAATAGAATTTGATTAGGTCTAAATTTGCTTATGTTACCCTCTTTGCAGTCTGCTCTTCTTATCAATTTAAAATGTGCTGTTACTATTTGCTTTCAGACTGTATATACTTTGACTCTGTCAACAAAAAGTTTTGCAATTCCAGCTGGAAGCATTTGCCATGGCAGTGCTGAAAAGGGCACAAAGGAATATTTGCCTCAATATATTTAATTATTGGGCTTGAAATATTCTAGGATTGCAAACTTTTAATCTGAACAAACAAAATGAAGATTCAGCTTGAAAGAAAACCTGGAAATTGGGATGAGTTTCACTTTTATAATTGCTTCAATTTTCTCCTTTTTTGCTTGCCCAAATGTTATTTCATAGGTTGCTGTTCCAAACTTGAAAGAAGCTGTAAAAGATGCAGACTTGTTGGTTTTTGTCATTCCTCACCAGTTTATTCATAAAATCTGTGATGAGATCACTGGACGTGTAGCCAAGAAAGCTGTTGGCATAACTCTCATTAAGGTACAAAAAACATGGGACAAACATTTTAAATATATAGGTATTTATCATGTTAGAATGTTCCAAAATTATACAACAGGATGTTGAATAAATGGAATTATGAAGGAAAAGAAAGGGAATGAAGATGCCTGTTTTTCTAACTTTTGTTCCTAATGCAGTTCTTGGCATGCATTTTCCTGGGTTTTTGTTTGGTACATTCACAATCTACCCTTCTTTCTACAAGTTGTCACTGCATCATATAGTGTTCAAGTCAGGGGTAGGCAACCTTTCCCCTTTAAGGGCCAAGGGACTTCAGCTCCCAGAATCCCAGGAGCTATTGGCCAACATGGGACTATTGGCCAACATGGCTGATTCTTCTGGGAGCTGAAGTCCCTCAGCCCTTAAAGGGGAAAGGTTGCTTATCCCTGGTTCAAGTCCATGTCTTTTCATGAAGAACAATTTTGTCCTCCTAAACCAGGGGTAGGCAACCTTTCCCCTTTAAGGGCCGAGGGACTTCAGCTCCCAGAATCCCAGGAGCTATTGGCCAACACGAGACTATTGGCCAACATGGCTGAGGCTTCTGGGAGCTGAAGTCCCTCGGCCCTTAAAGGGGAAAGGTTGCCTACCCCTGTTTTAGACCAAGAGTGATCAAACTGCAGCCTGTGGGCCACATGTAATAATAATAATAATAATAATAATAATAATAATAATAATAATAATAATAATAATAAATTTATTTATACCCCGCCCCTCTGTCAACAATCAGGGCGGCTAACAACAGTTAAAATTCCATACAGTATATGTAAAACACAACCCTAATCCCACCCTCTCCTTAAAATGTAATTAAACTAAAAATATCTTAAAACATCTTAATTAAACAATATAAATAAATTATTATTCTAACTGACAGACTTCTAGACAGATATGAATTAAGCGAGCAGAGAAGCGGCTACATCCAAGGAGGAAGGAGGCAGAATGGGGGAATTTCTGAGGCTGGGAAGTCAATCAAGAAAGGCCTGCCGGAAGAGATCCATCTTAACGGCTTTTTTAAAGCTGCTCATGGTCTTAATTTGACGGATCTCATCTGGCAGGCCATTCCACAATCTGGGGGCAATTACCGAAAATGCCCTCTGGGAGGTTGCAGACAGTCTAGATTTTAGTGGCTGAAGCAAGTTCCTCCCAGAGGACCGGAGAGTGCGGGGAGGATTATATGGGAGGAGGCGGTCCCGAAGACAGGTTGGACCCAAGCCATTTAGGGCTTTAAAGGTCTTGTAGCCCCTAAGTGCAGTCTCTGATGTCCTCCAAACCCTCCAACTCCATTTTATTTTATTTTTTGTACTATACTGACCCAATGCACCCCAACCCATCAGCAAATGTAGGGGTTTACTTCCCCTACCCTAGAGCCCACAACTCCCCCTAAAGCCCCCAAAACCAAACAAAAATTTTCTACAACACAGCCAAAACTTGATGGTGTGGCTTGTCAGGGTGGGTACAGGGGAAGAATGGCCTGTACCATTCTTCTGCAGTTGCTCACTCTTTTTTGAGAAGTAGGGTTACCAGGTGCAAATCAGGACAAGACTCCTGCACCTGTAATAGCTATACAGAAAAGGGAATTTTAGCAGGTGGACCTTATATGACAGGCAATCCTACTGGCAACCCTACTGAGAAGGCAAGTAGTTATCTGGAACCTTAAGCCATTATTCAAAGTGCTTTGTGTGGTATTGCATCTTCACATGAGGACTTTTTGGTTCTCCCCATATCCCTTATACCCCCTGAAAAGCCCTACAAAAAAATCAGGAAACCATGTCATATAGCATACCTTGTAACATCATGCACTACCACTGAACGGGAAAAAAACTTAGTTCTACCTCCTGCCTTCCCCCAACTACATATAGGCACAGAAGTAGTTGGTATGTGTGGTTCTATACATCACATCTTTTTGTTATGTAGTCCCAGGTGCGATTTCATTTCTAGAACCTTTATAAATTCAATGTCTAAAACCATGATTTGGAATTCCTCCACCCCAGTCTATTGGTTGAAATAAATAATAAAATAATTTATCTCCCCCAGATCAAAAATGGGGGGGGGGGGTTTGCCAGTTAAATGTGAATATTGCTGGGAAATTTAGCAAGGTCAGGAACACTTATGCATCTGTCTGCTTGTATGTTGTAGAGTACAGTAATGAATTCCTCATTTACATATGAATAGTGATTACTCTCTTATTTTAAGGATGCTGGAGTGGAAAATGCAAATTGCTTTGACAGCAATTCAGCTTGATCCACATCTCATCTTTGCCTCAATCTTTTTGAGTTTTGGAAAATAGATACATTTTTAAAAAATATGATGGTAACATAGCTTGTTAGTGAGATTGTATTTTAGTGGTCACTGCAGTAAACAAGATATAATCTAACAGGTGGCTTATAAATGTCATTGTAAATTCTACCCTCCGGTAATGATAATTATCTCCATTTTCTATCCAGGTGTTACTAATACATAGCAAAAGTTTAATGTTCTTCTTTTACTCTCTTTTATTCTCTGTTATGTTTACTTCAGGGAATAGATGAAGGTCCAGAGGGACTCAAACTCATTTCAGACATAATACGAGAGAAAATGGGAATAGACATTAGTGTGCTGATGGGAGCTAACATTGCCAATGAGGTAGCCGCAGAGAAATTCTGTGAAACAACAATAGGTAATTTGAAGGAATAAAGTGATGCTTTTAAATAATTTCCACATCCCATAGGTGTATTATCGTATGGTTCATTTCTGCCCATGCTTACCTGAAAGTAAGGGCCTTTACAGACTGCCAGAAAATAATGCAGCTTGAGGCCATTTTAACTGTCCTGGCTCAGTGCTAGGGAATCATTGGAACTGTAGTTTTTTTTCTGAGACATTGAGCCTTCTCTGTCAGAGAGCTCTGGTGCCACAGTAAACTACAGTTACCATGATTCCCTAGCACTGAGCCAGGGCAGTTAAAGTGGCCTCAAGCTGCATTATTTCTGGCAGTCTGTAAAGGCCCTAAGTTTCATTTAACTCAATGTGGCTTACTTCTGAGAAGGCAAGTATAGGATTGCACTGTTGCTGAAATTCTCCATAACAAATGCAACTAAAAAAAAGTGCAATGGTGAGGGAAAGGGGGAGGAAGAGGAAAAGTTCAAACTGTGTTATGCCTGCATGCTCAATAGTTCATTTATTTTCTAAGAAAGAATAGCTTCCAAAGGTGCAGGGCTGCTTTATAAAACAACTGGAGAAGTGCTGTGCAAGATATGTCAGAGATGTCAACTAATCCAATACTCTCCAAAGATGCATTATGCCTCTGGCAGATAGGTGTCAATCTCAGTTGTATTTCTGTCGCTTTCCAGAAACACCCTGAATTCCATACATGGGTTCAGCATTGCAATCCAATCCTGTGGGTGCCTGCCCAGCCATAAGTCCCAGTAGGGCTCATTTCCAGCTTAGTGTTAATGGATTGCCACACAAGACAAGCTAGATCCAAATTCTAGGGTCTTCTAAATTTATGTTTCTTTATTCTGCAGCTTAAATTGCTGGCAAGGTAGGGGAGCCTGACAGATGTGTTACTGAGGGGTGGGTGACTCCACTCTCAGTTTTATGGCTTCTTTTCCCACAGATGCTCCTGGTTGTATAAGAGCCTAGGTTCTATTCTTAATAGAATCTCAGCAGTAGGAGAGGTCCATACAATCCAGAGCTCTTGGGTTGCCTATGTGAAACAGTTTCTCCCTGCCCCAGGGACCGATTCCCAGTCTTTTGAGCATAGGCATGAAGGAATGCCTTGCTTCTTCCCTATGACTGTTAATACATAATAAAAATTGACAATATGTATTATGTAGGACTACTGGGATCGACTGGAGGGCAGTTAACGGCAACAGAAACTTCTTTAGAGTCACCATTTTTTCTTTTCGGGGAGGCCTCTGGCTCTTAACTGTGGCAGAAGGATCTTTTAATTGGGTGTGTTGGTGTGTTTATGAAAATTGTTTATTTTTTAAAAACTTCTGAATGAAGTAGGTTTTAACTGTCCTTTGTTGTAATTTGTTGTAAGCCACCTTGGACCCTGTACCAGGAGAAAGGCAGGATATAAATTCAATGAGTAAATCAAAATAAATTATGGCCCAGGAGACTACTCCCTGAGAGCCAGCATGATATAAGGGTTTGAGTGTTGGGCTAGGACACTAAGGGGGGGGGGGTTGTTGCAGACTGCCAGAAATAGTGCAAATTGAGTCCACTTTTAGGGTTATGGTTAGGGAATCATGGGAACTGTATTTTATTGTGGCACCAGAGCTTTCTGACAGAGAAGGCTCAATGTCTCAGAAAAAAAACAATTCCCATGATTCCCTAGCACTAACCCTAACCCTAAAAGTGGACTCAATTTGCACTATTTCTGGCAGTCTGCAACCCCCCTAAGAGACCAAAGTTCAAATCCCCACTCAGCGATTTAAACCCACTGGATGACCTTGGGAAAGTCGCATTGTCTTAACCTCAAAGGAAGGCAATGGCAAACTCCCTCTGGAAAAATCCTATCCAGAAAACCCTGTTAATAGGTTTGCCATATGGTTGCCCTAAGTCAGAAAAGACTCAAGGCATACAACAACAATAATACTCCCTTAGATTTCTTGTGGTGGTCCGTGATTTATCAGTAGGCCTCTCAGTATCAGTTGCTGGAGAATGCTACTCAATCATGTCCATTGGGACTTTTCAGAGGCATTTGGGATTCATTTGCCACCGTGGGAAGAGAATGCCAGACTAAGGGCTCCAACAAGGCTCCTTTTTAAGTTCTTTGTATAGTCCAGCTCATCTCGGCCGAAAACCTGTTACCAGTATGTGCCTAGAATGTTGCATTGCTGAGCATTTTCTGATACCCAGGCTTGCTCTGCATTAGTAGATACTGTGAGGTGAGGAGGAAATGGATTCAAATCCCAGCTCTATCATAATTACCAGATATCCATGAGCACAGCCACTAACTGTCATGCTATCCTGTTGCAGAGGCTTGATGTGAGGATAAAATGGGACAGGACCAAGGTGATACAGATATGCTTGGATGGGGTATGCAAAGCTGTGAGAAAGAACTACCTAATAACCTATTTGGAAGAATTATATTGGTAATAATAAGAATGGATGAAAATTAAAATAATGCTAGCCATTCCCTTTATCCTCCTTCCCAAAAAACAGGTTGTAAAATTTTGGAAAATGGCCTGATCTTCAAAGAACTTCTTCAGACTCCAAATTTCCGAATAACAGTGGTAGATGATGCTGATACAGTAGAGCTTTGTGGTGCTCTTAAGGTAAGATTAGCTGTTTGCAGGGACAACATTTAAAAAATGAAAGTGGCTCCTACCCTGGTCCCTAAAACTAGAGGGTAGTGGGATCATGGTACCAAGATCAATCTTTTAGACTGTAGACCTATGTTAGAGCATTATTACCAAACTTCCTCTCAGCTTGCCTTCTATCAGGCAGTGTTGTCTTCTGGGAGAAAAGTGAAGTTGTTCATGCTGATGTTCTATGAGAAGAACCAGCCAGTGAGTTTACATTGAATCCCATTTGAGGAAGAAAATGGTAACATGAAGCAAATAAGATAAATAATGGACAAATGCAATGTTGACCATTCATTTGTGGAGTTTTAGAAGCCACTAGACCCTTCTAAGTACCCTGAAAGGACCAGATCCCATCTCATCTCAGATGTTAAATAGTGTCAGGCCTGTTTTGTACTTGGAAGGGAGACCATCTAGAAATAACAGGTGCTGCAGGCTCTATTTCAGAAGAAAGCAGTGGCAAATCACCCATGAGTATTCCTTGTCTTTAAAAAACTTGTGAAATTCATAGGGTTACTATCAGTCAACAGGTGACTTGAAGGCACATACACTGCATTAGAGTAGCCTTGCCCAATTTACAAATCCCATCATCCCCAGTCAGTCTGCTGATGGTAGTGTAATACATCTGATTGGGAAAGGATGCACTAAAGTAATGCCATGTCTGCAATGAATCCAAAGGAATCATGGTAAGACTATAATTTTCCTGGGCTTGTGACACAAAATGAACTGCTAAAAAGAAGGAATTTGGTAGTAGAGACACTTTCCAATATAGGTATTGAGGATGTATTACTTCCTAGTTATTGATCTACAAATCCCATCTTCCCTCACCATCCATCCCTCACTTTATTTATATCCTGCCCTTTTCACAAATTGAGATTCAAGGCAGCTGACAAATCAGAGAGAAATACAATAAAAAACAGGGAAACGTGAGATTACAATTAACAAAATGAAAACCATTCAGAATATTACTTTAAAATATTACTCACCGTTCAGTATATTACTTTAAAATATTACTCACCGTTGGCTATTTTGTCTCAAGAACCTTCCATCTTACTCTCACTATATGTGAAAAGGATTTTGATGGCTTTTTTGTTGTCCTATTATAATTGCTGTGTAACAGATTTTGAGAGTGGCAGATTTTGAAATACAAACATCAGAGGGATCAAAAAGGAAGCTCTACTCAGTATCATGAATCCTCAAGATAACAAACAAGAATAGCCAAATAAAATGTTGATCACATCAGTGGTTGCTTTTTCCCTCCTTTCCTCCCTTTTCTAATTGACATTCTCCCCATCAGTTCTCATAAACAAGGAAGATTTGAATAAGGATGACTGCTTAAAAACTTGAAACAAGCACAAAAGTTAAGGGAGGCATTCTAAATGTGTTGTTTTTCTGCCAGCAGTGATAATTTTTAGCTTCTAAGCACATCTAAATGCAGTCTCTAGTGGAACGATCCACAGCTGGAAGAAGATGGAAGAACATCTGCTACTCGGATGCACTCATTTTACATATCCACTTCCATTTCATGTATTTTTATGGTCTCTGGCAACCAGCTGATAGAGCTGGGTATGCAATATTGAGGACTGTTGGCACGAAGCAAAACCTTTCCTTTAAATAACAGATGTGTTACGAAGTTACCAGCAATTTCCTTGGTTCTGGAGAGAGAGGGTGAAAAAGTTAGAAGCAGCTGTCTGCTAGCAAGAGCTTCCTGCTTGTTTTGTACTGATCATTTGATATCTCTTCAACATAAGGGATTTTTGAATACTTTTAAAAGTTATACTCTTTTCTTAAGACAGTGGGAAAGGGCCAAGTTGGAAATCAGTGGCAAACGGCAGCCCATAGGTCCAAACCCCTTTTTAATGGGGCTGTGAGGATAGGTTATCTCAGACTGCCATTTAAAAAAAAAAAAAAAGCAAAATTTTGCCCAAACATCCCAAAATGCAGTGGTTGGCCTCATTTACTACACATAACCCCACCAAATGCCCCTAAATTGAAAAACGCCAGCCAAAAAAAATTAGCTTAAACAAAACTGAGAAGTAACATTTGATCATTTCTTGTTTCCTTGGAGGGAATGCCATGTGGGCTGAAAATTGGCCCTGCCCCACCAGATGTTGTTGCACATCCCTCCTGTAGATACTAAGCCAAGAAGTGGTGGTTTTTCACAGGGGCTGTTTATATTTAAGTGTTCATAGTGAGATTTCAACAGAAGATACAGGGCTTCTATTGTAATTGGGGTCAGTGAAAGAAATCCCTCCTCCTACAGTTGGCAAAGGTACAGAGCTGCAAATCAGTCATAGAGGAGGAAGGATGGCTAAGGACATTCTAGAACTGGGCCAATACATGTTGCAAAAGTCAGATCAGACTTTCAAGGCTTCTGCCACACTGCAGAATTAATGCAGTTTAGCAGTGCTTTAACTGCTGTGGCTCAATGCTGTGGAATCCTGGGATTTGTAGTTTGTTATGGCACCAGACCTCTGACAGAGATACCTAAATGCTTCACAAAATGACAAATCCCAGGATTCCATAGCATTGAACCATGGCAGTTAATGCACTGTCAAACTACATTAATTCTGCAGCGTAGATGCAGCCTGAGGCATTTTAGCCAGAATCTTATTGTTACCCATTGGAATTACTTACACGTTGACTCTCCATTCAACAGTTAATTCAGTGTATGTACTTTAGTTGAAATTAACCAATAGGATTCCAGGCATAGTATCCCAGACCTCTTCAGGGAAGTGAGAAGACAATGCCCATGAATATTGTATTATTCTCTTCAAGATGATGCTTGATGAGCTGCATCAGGAGTGGTCAAGAGCCATTTGAGGTCCATAGATTAACCCTCCATACTTTATCATCATTTGCTAAAACAAACTAGCTATCTGGGCCATGTAACTGTTAAGACATGATTCCTGGAATCATAGAAATCATAAAAATTTAAACCAAATCTTCCTCATACCTGATTTAGCATTGCTTGTGAACACACCTGTGCATTCCCTATTGGCTCCATTTTCAGTTCCTTCTAGTAGTGCTCAGCAAACTAGAATGATTTCTGTTTCATAATGCTATGAATTATTATCTGCATCTTTCAAACTGATTGAATAACCACTATGTAATCACAACAGGCCTGGCATATATGACACCATTAATAATTGGATATGATTTCTTTACTGTTTAGGGACTTCTTTCTGACTTTTCCATGCCCTGAGATGAGAGAGTGCAAGAGACCATCCATTAATCACACTGGTTTTCTCTCAGTTAAACTTGGCAAGCCTTGCACAGGCAATCTATTCTGAATTATATCAGTTCTGGCAAAGTTCTCTGCAGTTCACTGAATCTAAATGCAGCTCTGTGATCCATTGTTTCTCTGTGTGCTGTGTATAGTTCAGAAGGAAATGCCTGCCATTTACAGCTATAAATATCTGATAATATCTCCTCCGGGTTTCATCAATCCAGCCCCCTAAATATATTAGGGCCTGAACAGACAGGCCAAATGAAGCAGCTTCTGGCTGCTTTGGAGGTGTGCTGTTAAAACGCCTCCAAAGCAGCTGGAAGCCATGCCAAAGCCGCACTGTGGTCATTAGGTAAAAGGTAAAGGTATTCCCCGTTGATAAGGTTGTCAAGTCATGTCTGACCATAGTGGGTGGTGCTCATCTCCATTACTAAACTGAAGAGCCAGCATTGGCAGAGACTACTGTGTGATCAGCATGATTGCACAGAATGCTGTTTACCTTCCCACTAAAGTTTTTATCTATTTATCTACTTGCATTTGTATGCTTTCGAACTGCAAGGTTGGCAGAAGCTAGTGATGGGAGCTCACCTCATCATGCAACACCTGGGCCTTGAACTGGCAACCTGGCGATCTTGCAATCAACAGAGTCACTGTCTTAGCCACTTGAGCCACTGCATCCTTTGTGGTCATTAAGACCGGAGCAAAAAGGACCTGGGATAGTTTGACTCCTGGCAGCATTGGTCAGCCCCTGCATCCACAGCCTGCCTTGGGAGTGGGCTGTGAAGACACCAGGGTTCCAACCTGCTTCTGGTCAGAGAGGACTCAAGCCACTCTTTCATGCCCATCTGTTCCACCCCTTAGACTACAGGCCTCATAATCCCCAGCCATGGTCTTGCAGTCAAAAAAAGAAGCAACACAACTGTTCTCGTCAGGTTCAGTTCAGGTTTCTCCCATTCTGCTATTGTAATCCTTTTTTTTTTTTTTAATAATAAAAAAATTGGAGGAACAGTGTTGAACCTATGACTTTACATTCACAAATGCCACTGATGTGTTAGGCTTAAATAGTGGGTTAATCAAAGAAGTAGCATACTATGTTTTATGCTGCTGTCAAATCAGGTTGGAACATTACATTATCTAAAGTAAGAATGGAAATGGTACAGTTCCTCAGTCCTGTTCAACTGCAACTCCTGGCACCCTAGCCATCTTAGCCAATGGTGAGAAATGCTACAAGTAAAAGTTCAACAACATGTGAATGTTCACACTTTCCCATCCCTGAACTAAAGGCAAAAAAGGAAGCAACACATCTGTCCTACGCAGGTTCCATTCAGGCACTAATCCAAAAATGGCTTGAACTTTGTTAGGCTAAACATGGGTACTTTCACACTACAGAGTTATAGCATTATGACTCCATTTTAACTGCTATGGCAACATCCTATGGAATCTTGGGATTTGCACTTTAGAGGGAGGTATTTAAATTTTTCAGCTCTAGTTCCTCACCTGGGATTCCTCAGCTGTGAACCCTGGGATTCCATGTAACACTTGAGGTCAGTTTACGTAGATGCAAATTGCTATACAGTGGGCCTATTTCCTGAGGTTAGGAGCACAGGATCCCTGTGAAAGTGCAAAAACAGCAAATAAAAAACACCATTTTTTTTTTACTTGCAAGAACACCTCTTTAGGAATGTCTAGGTCCTCCAGTGCACTCTGTGGTCAACATCTGCTGGAAATGGACCATAGAATTACGCTGAAGGACCTACAGATGCCTAGAGAAGTGTTTTCTCTAGTAATCCCTAAGTCCTCCAGCACAACTGTATGGTCAGCTTCCAGCAAAGTTGGGCTGGAGGACCTAAAGTACAAAAGCCAAAGCCGCAAATGTGGACAGCAAACTATCTGGATAGTGTGGAACAGCACTATGATTCAGGTGTTTGCCTCCTTTCATTTTCTGTCTCCTCAGTACTCCCATCTCATAGATTCAGTCGGGTTTGACACAGTATCTGATTTGAGCCATTATCCTTGTACGGCTTTTTGTAGGTCGTAAATCCACTCAAGGGCAGGTTGACATGACTGATAGCAGCTAGAGTACAGCAACATCTGGAAGGCACGATGTTCCCTGTCTCTGCTGTGTAGCTCTTTGTGCCCAGAAATGTATGTGGGCATAGGTTATTCTGAAAGATAGCTTGTAGCTTTCATGCCATTTTTAACCATACCTGTGTCTGTCTTTTGTCTTAGAATATAGTGGCAGTGGGAGCTGGGTTTTGTGATGGCCTTCGCTGTGGTGATAACACCAAAGCAGCTGTCATTAGACTTGGACTCATGGAAATGATTGCATTTGCAAAGTTCTTCTGCAAGGGGCAAGTGTCTACAGCCACTTTCCTGGAGAGCTGTGGGGTTGCAGATCTCATTACGACATGCTATGGTGGCCGCAACCGGAGGGTGGCTGAAGCATTTGTTAAAACTGGAAAGGTACATATCTTAGGAATTGCTTGTCTATTTAGTATTGCTATCTTCATGAGAGAAGTTCAGATAGGTATAGGTTTGCTTTATTTTGAATTTTTGTTTGCCACCTTCTGCTAAGGTTTGATGATCTAGTCTGGAGGTACTGGCGATTGCAAATATTCTGAATCTGCAGTCAAGATTCCCATTTACTGGGGAGCATAAGTACAGTATGTCCCCCCATATCTCTGAGGATATGTTCCCAGACTTACAGTGGAAATGTAAAGCAGCAGATAAAGGTGAATCCTATTGAAATTAATGACTTCCAATAGATGTTGACCATAGAGTTGTACTAAACACCTCTCTAAGTGTTTCTAGATCCTACAGCACAACTCTATGATCAGCCTCTGCCAGAAACATACCATATAATTGTGCTGGAGGACTTAGAAAACATCTTTTTGGACATGGGTAAGTGAAACTGTAGGTTCTGATCCCATGGATATGGGTGTGTGTGTGTGTGTCATACTGTATTACACTCATACCTTACTTACGAACTTTGAATGAAGGAGCAGAAGGCTCAACTTGATAGACTGTGAATCAGTGGATACTAGTGGTAGTAGGACAGTGAATTTGCTCTGGAGTTTAGTCTGAACTGAACTGAACTAGCATGCTATCCAAGATGCCGAACCCTCTCCCTAAAATAGGTTCAGCACATTATGTAATCCCTTTAAAGTTCAGAATAAAACCCAGAACAGATTCACCACCACACTGACAACAGAGCCACCAACCTCCATGGCCTTCTTGTGCTCGTAAATGGAATGCTGAATCACTACTTTGTGCATTCTATGCAGAAGTGCTTTGATAAATACTAAATTGCTTCCAGCTTTTCCAGACAACTCAAGGGAACATATCCATTCCAGTTCATTAGCTCCTCCTTATTGTGTTCCTGTACCCCTTTTCAACATTTATTTATTTGTTTATTTGGAGTATTTATACTCTGCTGTTCAGCCAGAAAGGCTCTCAGAGCAGTTTACAATGGTTAATTAAGACGGTTCCCTTCCCTCAAGCTTACTATCTAAAAAGACATGACACAAAAGGAGAAAGGAATGGCAGTGGGGAAGGGGATCAGGCCCAGGGGTTCTTCTCTCCCTCTGAGTCCTGGACCATGGCAGATGGACTGGAGGGAGGGCTCTTCTTTGTAGTCTAGGCTAGGCCTGATGGAGCTGGGGCTGACTCTCTCCCCCTGAGGCTGGATGATATATAAGATACATCTTTTAAAACTTTCTGTCAGAATCAGTATTTTACCTCTGTTAGCACTTGGATGGGAAACTGTCAAGTAATGTCAGGTACTGTAGGATACATTTCAGGGGAAGGAAATGGCAAACCACCTCTCAGTATTTATTGACTAAGAAAACGCTATGAAATTGACAAGTTTGCCAGAAGCTGATAGGTGACTTGAAGGCCCACACGCACACATCTGTCACCTATAAAAATGCAGTATGTAAATGTATTGTATATGTAAACTGTAAATGTAAATAGAAATGAAATTTCATCACATCCAGTCTCAGCAGTCTCAAAGTCTTTGAAGTTATCAGATTAGTGGCAAAATCTAGTAGAAGTGCCTTGCTGCACTCAAGTAGAGGGCAAGTCTACTTAATAACCTGCTCCCCTTGTGATGTAGACATTGTGGCCAACTAAATAAGATAGTTGGATGTGTAGTAGGATCTAGCCATTCTTTGATTTTTCATCTAGCTCTTTTTAACACAGAGTAGGGTTTTAAAATGATTGTCAAACTCTGATTCTTTTAAAAAAACTGAACTTTTAAATTTGCAGTCTATTGAAGAATTAGAACAAGAAATGCTGAATGGGCAAAAGCTGCAAGGCCCACAGACATCAGCAGAAGTGTATCGTATCCTGCAACAGAAAGGACTAGTGGAAAAGTAAGTGGAATAGTGTGGGAGATGTCTTAAACTTTTGTTTTCCAAATGTGTTGACTGTAACCTCAATCATCATTTTCCCCTTCCCTTTCCCTCCTTCTCTCCCTTTAATAGAGCAAATTATGTCCTAGCTCCCAAGTGTCCCATAATAGATTTGAGATCAAGACTGAACAATACAACAGCAAAAAGTCATTTGAACCCAGAGATGGTTGTTTGCTCTCAGTGCAGTTGGTCTGAGTCACCTGTGTTTCATGGCACTGAATTAAATTAATACTCCCCCTCTTTTTGACTCTGTACAAAAATAAGTAATTTGGGCCTTGAGAAATGTTTGATGGACTTTTAGTGTTGACTCCTGTGGAATTCCTCACAAAGAAATTTGCAAAGTGAGATCATTTAATTTTTTTAGATTTATCTGATCCAAAGTCTCAGGTTTTTACATGAATCTTGTAAATGAATAGAACAGTTATGAGCCATTGACTATGCTTTTTTCTTATATGCAAAGAAACCAGTGTGGGTGTGTGAGTGTGTGACTGGTTCATTTTGGCTAATGGCAGTGCTGCTCCTGCCCCCTTAAAATATTTATAATTCTCAGCTGAACAATTATTTTCAAAAATGTACTGCATTTCCTTGATTTGAAGGAGACAGTATATTTCAGTGGGTCTCAAATATTCCTTGGTCAGGCATTCATCATGAGTTTTATTCCATCATAGCTTTCCAGTTCTCCATCCAGTAAGATGTTTGCCTTTCTGTTTTGTCTCTGAATTTTAGGTTTCCACTGTTTGCTGCTGTCTATCAAATCTGCTATGAAGGGAAACCTGTCCAAGAGATGATCTCCTGTCTCCAGAGTCATCCACAGCATATATAAAGCATACTTTACCATTGTCACAGCTCCTGCCTTCTCATGTCCATGTGTGGGTTCAAATTGATGTAATTTGTTTCACCAGAAGCTACTTCATGAAACAATTGTTAGCACTATGAATGTCTCTGGGCTTGTGTAGGTCATTTTACTGGGTGTAATAGGGTGTAATTCTTAAGAATTGGTTAGAAATCAAGAGGCTTCTAGATGTTCAATGCAGGCATTATACATGTATATCTCTTCACACTAGGAGAGATGCTTAATGTTTTTGTGACCTTCATTCTCTTTTTGTGACCTTTATTCTTTTCATGTACGGAAGCCACCAGTGATAATGGAAGGACCATAGGGAAGATTTCTTCTTCATTTATGCAAGGCTAGGAAGCATATGCTTCTTCAGATGTAGTTGGACTGCAGTTCCCTTGAGCCCTACTTTGCATGGCTAATGGCTTGGGTCATAGTCCAACTACAACTGGAGGGCCTCAGGTTTCCACATCCCTAGCTGTTGGGGATGTAATATGGCCTGAAATGCATTTTTGTCTTGCAGCTGTTTGCTGGAATGCGCTAAGCATTCTGTAGAGCTTTTAATCAGCTCTCCTTGCCTTTGATTGTAGTGAATTGACAGACATTGTGATGAGAATCAATTTGATAGCATTTACAAAGTGGGGCATTTTATCTTTTTACATTGTAAACTTTAAATATATTTGAAGAGATATAAAAATTACATTTTTAACTGGGTGCAATATTATTATTTTTTAGGGAATATAGTTAACAGTAACATCTGTTCTCACCTGTTTTTTTTTCTGTTCTTTGGTTTGTTGGTGGACTTCCTCCATTTTCTCTTTGTGGGCCTCTTTAGTAAATGAGGTCATTTATAAACATAGCTTTGGTGCTTAGCATCACACATTTTAAACAAAAAAACACATGAATTGAGTGTGTGTAAGGTATCAGTGGGAAATCTTTGGCTCTCCAGATATCTTGAGATACAGCTCCCCCAGTTCCTTGCCACTGACCTTGCTTGCAGAAACTGTGAGTTCAAGTCTCAGACCTCTGGGGGTGGGGGGCAGAGGTTTCCCACTATAATACAGGAGGCTGAAAGGGCCATGTGAATACTCTGATCCAGCAATTCATTGCCATCTCAGTTCACCTTTGGTCATATTCTGATAATAATATGTCATTTGTTTGTTGGCATGCTTGGGTGTATTAGTAAATTTGTGCTAGTAATTCATGCTGGTAAATGTTAGTAAATTGTGTTGGGGTGATGGTGTGAAAGAATGCTTATGGTTTTCTCATCTTCTGATTACTTGTCTGCTCCAAGAATTTCATTTGAAAAAGCCAGTAGGGAATAATTTCCCTAACATCTCTTATACTTTCCTTCCAGAGGAAGATTCCAATGTAGAAAGCTTAGCTGTCTGATTGTTTTATGTGTCCACTGGCTGTGTGATTCTGATCCACAGACCTGCAGTTCTGGAATCCAGCATTCCAGCACTCTGCAAGTTTTATTAGTGTCAGTAATCCACCAGTGGCTGCTCAGATTACCATGCACCAAGGAATGTGTTGGGAATTCCCATTAATGTAGGGGTGAAGCATTTGTAGCCCTCCAGATGCTGTTGAGATTATCTTCCATCATTCCTAGCCAACAAATCAAGTGTGAGGTATGATGGAAGTTGTAGTCCATCAACATCTGGATGGTCACGTTCCCATCCCTGCATGAAAACATGATTGTATCTTTCAATGAATGATGTCACAATTGTGATTGTTTATTTGAGTGCCTGTTGCTGTGCCAACAGCCTGTCTGAGGTACCTTTTAAAAGTCCATTTAACATTGCCTTCAAATGGGTTTTTTTTTTCTGGAAGTTATTCCTAGTCTAAGCTGCCTTTACTTCCCTTGTGTCTTAAAGGACCTAATAACTGAAATTACCTGCTCTTGAGATAGAATAAGTTAAAGAATGTAATGTATCCTTTAATTTTCTCATTTTGATTAACTACTTGTCATAGAAGAAAGATAACCTTTTGAAAAACATATTATAAAGAAAACTATTCATGCAATGATTGAATGGCTGACAATAATGCCAGGTGTGTAGAATAACAAAACTGAACCTTATTCTGCTAAAGTGCTCTATTATTTATTAAAGAATAAAATTATTTCCTGCATTTGTTCCAGGGAGACCAAAAAGGTGTACCTGCTGCTTATTCCTCCACTAATTCACCCTCATAACAACCCCCTTAGGTAGATGAGGCTGCGAATTAGTGACTTGCCAAGTTTACCCAATGAATTTCATGGCAGAGTGGTGGAATTTGAATCTGGTTCTCCTGAGTTACAATTGACACTTAAATCTAGCCTTCTCCAACCTGGTGCACTTCAGATATGTTGGAAATCAACTCCTATCATCCCCAATCAAGGGCTTTAGTACAACAAGTCTGAAGGGCATCAGGATGGGGAAAACTTCTAAATTTGTAATTAACTTTCCATACGTTCCTGGCAGAGAGTAGGTTTAGATATTATCTCTTGTTGACAGTTCAGAATGCAGCTTCCCTGTCACTTATGCAACCCACAATCTGTTTATAGTATACCATTGTGCTGTTTTAAATCCAGCAAAAATAACTTGAGTAGGCTTCTTGTGTAATCATTTCAGTTAAACGTGTTCAGTCATTCCTAGAAATCCATGCTATCTCAGGTGCACTAACTTGTTACACCTTGATCATGCTTAAAACTTGAATAGGAACTGTTTTATGTATCATGTCCTGCACAGCATGCACAATACCATGTAGAAAAGATGATGGAAATTGCTTGTAGAGACAGACCACAAAATTCTTTGTATATGGCAATTGTAGTTGAATGTGTGTAGTAGAGCCAGTACTCACTAAAGTCCAACTCCTGGGATTTTTTTTTTTTTTATTAGTAGGCATTATGACATTTTCTACCACCTCCATTGGACTACCATCTTCCCGCTTAGGTGCAAAACCCATTGTTGCTGGAGGGAAAATGGATAATCCCAGCAGCTATGTGAGCGATCGCTTTTGTAATCCCAAGTGTTTTGGGCTATGTGATGGCTTGATCTTAAGAGGGCAATGAAGACCCAAAGAACTGCACCTTGAAGAGATTCAAACTATTAGGGAACAAATTAAATACATAAATAACACAACCACTTGCTGGATGATGGTAATTATAGGGATTATCATGATAAGGGTCTGCACATCAGAATTTACCACTACATCACTGCATATGTTTGCTATAAGCAGGTACATTTGATGTCTTCTCCCCTCCTACATGTACCTTCTGTGCAAGGAATCGCACTAATTTCAACCATAGTGAGGCAACCCCACCCAAAAGCAGCAAAGTGTGCCACCCCCACCCCAGTTGTCACTATGTCCCTCCAACCTTTCCCAACTCCTTTTGCTTTCCCTTGCTACCAGGCTCATGTTTTGCCTCTTCCACTAGGTTGTATTACTCCTTCACCACCACCTGCCTATCTGCCCACCATCTATGTCAGGGGTCTCCACGCCTTTTGATCCAGGGGCCAGTTCACTGGCCCTCAGATCATCGGGGGTGTGCATGCGCACTACTCGGGCACCATTTTGTGTTCCAAAATAGCGCCCAAAGTCGTGCGCATGCACACGACTCCAGGCACCATTTTGGAACACAAAATAGCGCCTGAGTAGTGCGCGTGCACACGCAACACCGGACACCATTTTGTGTTCCAAAATGGTGCTTGGAGTCGTGCGCATGACGCTGGGCACATGCACATGACTCCGGATGCCATTTTGGAATACAAAATGGTGTGCAGTAGCGCGCACGAGCAGCGGTGGTGGTGGCGGTGGCGGCAGGACCAGCTATGGGCCGGTAAAAAGGCCTCGACGGGTCGGGTCCGACCTACGGGCCGTAATTTGGGAACCCCTGATCTATGTAAAGTCCCAGCCACCTACGCACTCAGCATGTCTTCACAGAGGGCACCAGACAGAAAGGTGGTGGTGAGGAAAAGGCAGGTGGGCAACTGTCTGCTGCAATGATTGGTTTGTTTTTTTAGCAGATTCTTTCCCATCTCAGGTGGCAGGAGAGATTGGGCTGCCATTAGTAAAGGAAGCATAACTTGTAAAGCAGCCTTTGGGGTAGTAGTTTTTTGTAGTCAGGATAGGGAAACTGCCTCCCCATGTTGTTTGGCTCTAATTCCTTTCTTTCAGTATCAGTCAGTATCCTTAGTATTCAGAGATAATGGGAATAATATCTAGGGGCAGCAGTTCTCCATCTCTCCTATAAATGGAAAATTATTTCATGTATAGCAATCAGATTTGGAAAATTTGGTCAAGGTTTGGTACTCAACGCCAGTGAAAAAATAAACTGTTAATTTCATGAGATACATTTTGCCTTATTATCTCAGTTCCACTATCTTGTCGGGAAGTGAGGATGGCCAATATTTGAAGTGGCTTCAGTGTAAATTGGCAACATGAGATTTGTTTTAAAATATAAGGATGTGCATGTGAGAGAGCCATTTGTGGGGTATAATGGGAAAAGAAAGCCAACATTTATGGTACGTAAAGCCTACTACATCTTATGTGAAATAATGATCTTTCAATCTATGAATCATCTAGTTTAATGGGTCTGCCTTTTTAAATATACACATCCATATATATATATATATATATATAAAACCATTTGTTTTTGTGTATATAATACATAAAGGGCTCTGTAAGCTGAATGTGATTATGTGTACTGTTGACTCACTCCACTTCATGAAATGAAGAATTGTGCTTTTTTCTTGTAATTTGATTTTTGAAATTTGATGGAAAAATTAATGTATGATTTCTCCAAGCTCTACTCATTTTTATTTTTTCAATAAAATATAAGATTCACTGTGTGTTTGTACATATGTTGTGTGTTTTTTAAATATTGTGACCACTCCTATGTAAGCATTTATTAATCTACCACTTCTGTTTTCCAAACTAACTGATTCTATTAAAAAACACAAACTTTTGATATTTATATTATACTTTACGAGGAGGAGGAGGAGAAAAGTTTGGAGAGGACTGAATTTGTTTTGGGACTTCTTTTATTAAAGTAGTGCAACTCAATTGGCACAGAAAGCAGGGCTGTGTTGATCTGTCCTAACAGATCCTTTTTTTAAAAAAAATGAGTATATTTTTCATTAAAGCAAAATGTAACAAAATGTATTGACTTCTTCAGATCTATTTTGCAGGCAGAATATTAATGAAAGCAGGATGGGGGAGGAAAGCCTAGATATATATAAAATTCATAAAGACCCTAGTTTGAAGATTACCTGTTGGGGAACATCAGCGGGAGGGAGCTAGTTGACCATTGTGGGAATGGAATAATAGATTAGATAAGTGGTGGGAATTGTGTGGCCTTCCAGATGTAGTTGAACTCCCATTCCCAGAATTCCTCACCACTGGCCATGCTGGCTAGGACTGCTGGGAGTTGTAGTTCAGCAAAAAGTGAAGGGATGCACAGTTCCCAACTTAGACTGAGGTGGCCACGTTCCATATGCCAGTTTTGCCTCCCTGGCGTCATGGGTCACCTCACTTCTAAAAATGTCTTCTGACCTTTCCCCAAAACCAGAAGTTCACTTCCGGTTTAAAAAAGAAAAAGTCTATGCCTCTTCTGTGCCTAGTTTAGAACTGTGCTACTCAAAGGGATCTGTGGACAGGTGTTGCTCCATGGGACACTGGTGAGTTTCTAGGAGAAGGGAGTGGTTTCAGTCTGTGGTGCAAATATGGTACCAATCCCTGGCATACTGTGTGGGGAAAAGTTACTGGCACATTAGATAATGTGACATGACCACCACTCTTGAGGGTTTCTAGTAGTAGCAATTCCATTGTAAGCTGATTTTTCCCCCAGCTGGAAGAGTCTTTTAGAAGAATTCTAGGGCTCAAAGAAATGGCAGGGAGGGATCCTGCTAGTCCCTGGCAAGTTTCCAGGAAAGAGAGAACCCAATAAGCACAAATTTAGTACCAATGCCTGGCACATTGTGAAAAAAATAATTGCTTATCCTCTACAACAGATAGCTTGAGAAGCACTGTTCTGTAGAATTTCTGGGTCAGCATGCTTAGAAATGTGATTCATGTTTAAGAAATAGCCAAATGATATACTTTGAATTATTTAAAATAAAGAACTGCCTATCCTTTTTTTCATCAATCATAGGGTGTATGTGTAGGTATTTGAAAAAGACACAAATGAATAGTAGCTAATACTTTCCTTGTATGATAGCTTTGCTTTTTGGCTTCAGTTTGTTTTAAGAGTCTGTTTTAAACTGCCTCTCATCTACAACAGCAAAATAGTTATTGTCATAGGGTTACCAGATTGAAAACTAGAGATGACTTCTGTACCTTTAGTGGTTATGAAGAAGAGGGACTCTCAGCAGGTGTTGCTTGTCACCTAACCAGGGTGTCAACCAAGGTATCATCATGGGGTTTTCTTGGCAAGACTTGTTCAGAGGGGTTTTTGTTCATGCCTTCCTGTGACACTCAGGACAAAATATCTACACTTAGAATGTTTCAGTTCTAAGTACATTAGCTTGTGAAGGCCTAAATACCCTAAAAGCATCAGATCCTGTCTGATCTTAAAAGCTAAGCAGGGTCAGCCCTGGTTAGCACTAGGATGGGAAACCGCCAACAAATACCAGGAGCTGTAGGCTATATTCCAGAGGAAGGAACTGGTAAAATCACCTTTGAAGATTCCTTGCCTAAGAAAACCCTATGAAAATTGGGGTCACCATAAATCAACAGGTGACTTGAAGATGGACACACACATACACACACACTCACCTGTATTCTGTCAAGTATACTAAGTAGCCCCCCCTGGCCCAACTTCACCACAAACCCAACAGAAACATAATTTACCTGTGCTGCATTCACCAGCGGAATAGACCTTGTTCTCCCCATATGTCTGGTGCCTTCTAAAGTAAATGAAGGGAAGGGGAAGGAGAAGGGGAAGGGGAAGGAATCTTTAAAGTGAGGGAAAAGGAAGTGGAGGAGCCCTGGTAATGCAGTGGTTAAATGCCTGTACTGCAGCCACTCATTCACAAACCACAAGGTTGCAGGTTCAATACCAGTCAGGGCGTAGGAGCGACTGAGGCTTCCATCCTTCCGAGATCACTAAAATGAGTACCCAGCTTGTTGGGGACAATTAGGTTACAGTTGTAAGCCACTTAGAGACTGCATAGCGTGGTATGAAGCGGTATATAAATGAAGCTGCTATTGCTATTGCTATTGCTATTGCTATTGCTATTGCTATTGCTATTGCTATTGCTATTGAATGTATCAGTAGTGTCAAAATCAGGTGGAAGTAGTGGTCATGAATATGAAACAATTATGGGTGAGTAAATCTAGGTAATGTTCAAATTCACAATCGCTACTCAGTCAAGAATTTAACACTATTGCCATGACTGTAACTCCTCCCCACAACCTATTGTACTGAGCATTAGCTACATGAGGAGAAGGTCCAGTCTGAAAGTGATCGGAGCATGGGTGAATCACATTACCATCTGGTTTTGGAAGACTGAGCCAGGACAGGTTACTTAGGGCCGATAAAGACGGCCCGTTTGGGTCAGCTCTTGGCCGTCCCTGAGAGCGGTGGATCGGGGCCACAGCAGCCACACACCGTGCCCCTGATCCTCCTTTTTGCCACCCCAAAAAGAGCAGCAAAATGTCGCTCCTTTTTGGGGCGGCAAAAGGCCACCCTTAGAGCCGGTACTATTGTTCTTTTGCGCCCTTTTGGTGCAGTGTGTGTGCACGCTGCCTCAGGACAGCATCAGTTGGAGTTGGGGCGGCCAGCATGCGGCTGCCCCGCCATAACTCCACCCCCAGGCCGGTCCTTTGTGCCAGTCTGCATTGGCCCTAAGTCAAGTATACTTAATTAAGTATCTGAATAGAGAATACAGGCCAATGTCTTTGGTGTCAGATTCCAGTTGATGTATCCTGAGATACTAGTGAAAAGCAAGAGAGATCCCTTAAACCTGAGGCCTATTCATCCTAGTTAAGAGTCCCATCCCCCCATACTACACTTAGGGAGAAAAAAATCCATATATAGGATGGGTGACACCTGGCTGGACAACAGTACATGTAAAAGGGACTTAGGAGTCTTAGACCACAAGTTGAATATGAGTCGACAGGTAAGAAAATGTGATTTAGGCTGAATCAGTGTGAGTGTAGTGTGTAGATCGAGGGAAGTGATAGTACCATTCTATTCTGCTTTGATCAGACTTCACATGGAATACAGTGTCCAGTTCTGGGCACCTCAATTCAAGAAGGATATTGACAAGCTGGAATGTGTCCACAGGAGGGTGACCAGAATGGAAATTACACCCTATGAGCCATGGCTAAGGAGCAGAGTATGCTTAAGCTTGGAAAAGCAAGGTAAGAGGTGACATGAAAGGCATGTGTAAATACAGATAGACCTTTATATCAGTGGGGGATCCATTCCAGCCACCCCTTCACTTCAGACAATAAATAAATAAATAAATGAGGGATTTCAAGTCCCATTTTCCCTAATGGCAGTTACATGTGTGCAGCCACGTGCATGCACCACCATTTGGTCAAATCCATGGATGGCAAGCTTGCAGATGGTGAGGTCCAAATGTATGTGAAAGGATGTCATATTAAGGAAGAAGCAAGCTTGTTTTCTGCTGCTCCAGAGATTAGGATATGGGGGGAAAGATTTCATTTAAAACATCAGGAAGAACTTCCTATCAATAAGACCTGTTTGACAGTGGAATACGCTGCCTTGGAGTGTGGTGGAGTCTCCTCCTTTGGAGTTTTTTAAACAGAGGCCGTATGACCATCTGTCTGGGTCACTTTGATTGTGTATTCCTGTATGGCAGGAGGTTGGCCTGGATGGCCCTTGTGGTCTCTTCCAACTCTTATGTTTCCTCAGAGAATAAAAGCATGTGTCTTGCCCAAGTTCACCCAGTAGGTTTCTATGGATATTTATCTACAAATGAATCTCAGCTGGTTTGTGTGCATTGAGGACAAGGAGATTCACCCCTTTGACCTTCTCAGTGGCTGCTTCCAGATTATGAAACTCCCTTGTGAGGAAGCCTAGCCTAGGCTGGCCCCTGACCTGTTCTTCTGGCAAAGATCTTTTAATGGAGGCAGGCTTTTGATAATCAATTGGCTGGTCTTTATGAATTGGTGCTGTACTCTTTAAAGCAGATATGGGAATCATGAGGCCCTCTAGATGTTGCTGAATTGCATTCCTCATCACTGCATTTGCTGGTGAGGGCCACTGGGACTTGCAGTGCTATTCAAAGTGGTGGTCTCAGGATTCGTGCTCATCCTTGAACCACTGGCTGCCAGTCCCTGATAAGATTTCCAGGAAAGAAAGATACAACTGTAGCCATTGGGCATAACTATAGTGCTGACCCCTGGCACACTGAAGAATAATTGCTGACCCCCTGCATCAGATAGCCTGAGAAGCATTGATGTGGATGGCCACATAATGTCCAGCACTACCTTCAAACATCTTATGGGTTGCTTTTATATTGCTTTCAGATCAACATTGTTTTCTTAGAATTTATTTGTTTGTGCTGGCATTAAAATAGTGCATCACTGGTTATAAGGTTTATCAGTGAACATACTACTCAGAAAACCTTAATTATTGGGCAATTCAAATATCACATGCAGACATATGGCTTCTGCAAGAATTAAATTGATAGATATATCAGGCTCTAATTCCCTAGTGAGAAAAGAGAAGCATGTGAACTGTTCCCAAGAAAAAGCCCTATATAGACTAAAATGACCTATCAAACAATTCTTATTAAAAAGGGTATGGATAGGAAAATGCAAGATAGTGCTAGAAAATGAGCCAGGTTTGAACTCTGGCAAATAACAAATGGACATAGCACAACCAGAGTTTGGAAACATTATTGTTTTAAATCCCACTACTGGAAGAGGAATCTGGGAGTTGTAACAAACCAACTTTTCAAAACTGACTTGCTGTGGCTACTAGTGAACAGAGTGGAAACCCTCTGTTGTTGTTGTGCACCTTCATTTCTGCCTTATGGCAACCCTAAGGTGAACCTATCACAAGGTTTTCTTGGCAAGATTTGTTCAGAAGGGAAAGTAAATTTGCCTTTACTTTCCCCTGCAACTGAGAGAGTATGACTTGGCCAAGGCCATCCAGTGGGTTTCCATAGCTGAGCAAGGATTCAAACTCTGGTCCAGGGCTCAAAACACTACACCATGTTGGCTCTTTGAAACCCTTTACATCAGCTGCAATTAAACATTAATTACATCAGCTGTAATTAAAAATTAATTGCAACAGCTCTTTTAAAAATTATTAAAGTCTTAATTTTCTAATACTTGAGCCATGGGAGTCTACAAGGTTTAATTGTAAAAATAGTAAGGTTCATGCTTTACACACACACACACACACACACACACACACACACACACAATATTGTGGGTGTAGGAAACTCCCACTTATTCTGAACTGCACATGTCTGAAAGTCTTTGCTCTCCTGACCAAAACTATCAATACATGGGCTTACATAAATATTTATTCTTTTTTTCCCAAGCCCTTGGCTATTTAAAATGTTTTTCTATTCTGTGATGATTAAGTAAACTTACACATTACACTGTGATATACATCTAGGCTCAGATAGTTTTTTAATGTTATATTGTTTTTTCATTATGATTATTATTCTATGGTTCTGGGTTTTGAATAAATATCCAAAGGAATTACCCACTGGATATTTTTTTAAGTAGAGAAAACTGGAAAAGACTTGCAGGTGGCTGCCATTCTTTGAAAGGAACACATTGCAGCTATGTCATTAGGCACCAATTATATGTATTGCAGTATTTATTATATGTATTGTATAGCTGCAAAATAGCATAAAAAGCTTGCAGTTGATCAGTTTTCATTTTTGGAGGATTAAGTTCCAGTTGCCATTCATTCCTTGTTAATAATTATGTCTATTTAAATTCTCTATGGTTACTTATCATAGCATTTTTATTCAACAAGGTGCTCTATTCTGTGGGCACTGCATAGCACAATTGTAAAGATATTCTGAAGTCAGTCCTTCACTCTTTGTGTGTTGTGTGTGTGCATAGCACCTTTGACCACGACTGGTTCCCCCTGGCAAGATATTCCTTGAAATCCAGGGTGTTCAAAGCAATCTAGAAGTTGCTAGAAATCATTTCAGCAACCACATAGAAACATATGGAGACAAGTGATTGCTGGCGGTTCCTCTCCCCCCCCTCCCCCAACTGTGCACAAATTATTTCCAAAAAATGTCCACATTGACAGCATTAAAATGTGAGAAAAACATTGTAATATTGCAGGCCAAAAGCAGAACAATTTTTGAAAAAGCTCTCTATAATTGCCATCTGTTGCTGCCTTAGGAAACTTGTGGTCCTCCTGATACCATTATCCTCAGATACCCACACACCAAAAATTGAGGCTAATACATTAAAAGGAGCAATGTTACTTTTTACTTCCCCCCCCTTCCGGAATTCTTTATCACCTTTTACGCAATGTAATTTTATGTATGTTTACCTAAGTAGCAGAAGGGTTAATAAGCCCTGTTAGTGAACAGCAGGACACCAGCACATTGTGTGATGTACATTGGAGCACAATGCAAATTGGGCACTTTGTTGGCTCTGCTATATAGTAATGTAACAGCAGCCCTCTACTGGAGATGGACATTACAGAATTGCTAAGTCGACTTGCAGAGACACAACTCTGGTCTTTAACTTTACTTTTTAGTATGGAAAAGCACCTTCATTATTTTAACAATTTTAATGGCAATGATGATAAGATTTTTTTAAATGGTCAAGAAAAGCTACTTTGGGGAATTGGCCATTTTAGTAATGTTTTAGTTTAAAACCATGTTGAGACTGAGGAATTAATAACTCCGTACAGATGCACCACTCTTAAAAAAAAAAAAGAAAGAAAGAAACAACCAGCCAGCCAACAAGAATGTTTTTGTATCATCTGAATAGGAAAATATTGTGGACTGTTAAGAGTTTGAGTTTTCTTTAGTTTCTGGGGTACTGGGCACTCTTTATTCTTTTCATTTTCTAAAAATGGGTGGCCAAATGCCTCTGTGAAGCTCCATGCAAGCCCAAAGGCTCTATTTACGCCCCTCAACCCATCCAGTCTGCCTTTTTTTCTGGCCACAAAAATGATAAATTTGCTCTTCTGGAAGTCTCAGAAAACTACACCATTATAGCAATTTGATCTCATTTTTACTGTCATGGTTTTATCCAATGGAATCTTGGGACTTATAGTTTGTTGAGATACTTACCTTTCTCTGCTGTGATTCAAAGGAGAGTACTAGATCTCTCTAGCTGAGATTGCTAAGTACCTCACCAAACTATAAATCCAAGGATTTCATAGTATGGAGCTGTGACTGTGGGACCCTATAACTGAGAAGTACATTCTAGGAAAGCAATTCACCATTTAAATAAGTTACAAGCCCCTCTAACAAGTCTTTAACATCAAAAAATACAATTAAAAAGAAGATTTGACTTTTGTTTCATTTGCTGTCCTGTTTGTTGGCATTTTAGGCAGTGGACCCCAATTTACCCAAAGAAAGGTGGGTGACTAGGGAAGCACCCAATATGACAGTATTACTTTAATTGTTGGGGAAATTAGATTAACAAGATGCTGGATAACCTTATGATCATTTGCACTTCGAGGGATTTACAAGGGGGTGATAATTACCTATCTGATGAGTAGACCACAGAAAGTTGGAATGGCTCAGGCTGGAAGGTCTGAGGGTGACACAGAACATACACAGAGTGCAGAGGTGTATGTCATTTGTGTATGCCAACTTATACCTAAAATCTAGCCCTAAGTGATGGGCTATCTTGTTAGGTAACAAAGGTGAGATGTCCTTTCCCAGGAATTGACATTGGGATACTGGACTGGTTGATGGCTTTAACTTTAGTGTGACAAAAACAGTTACTGGATCAGGATATCCCCAGGATGGATGGACTGTGAAGTTTGGCTAGGAACACAAATAGGGGTAGGCAGGGGAGATTGGCTTACTGCAGGGACCGGCAACCTACGGCCCGGGGGCTGGTTAAGGCCCCGGTCCCTGGACTTACTGGCCCAGGCCGAAGGTTGCCGCCGCCGCGCGCCGCCGCCACCGCATGTGGTGTACTCTTGCGCATGCACAAACGCGTTGCAGCCGCCATTTTGATTTCCAAAATGGCGGCCGCGACATGCGTGGTGGCGGCTGCGGCAGCTGCGGCGGGCGCATGCATGGGGGGTGCACATGCGCGCGTGAG
Organism: Phrynosoma platyrhinos; assembly: GCA_020142125.1. Classification (NCBI taxonomy): domain Eukaryota; kingdom Metazoa; phylum Chordata; class Lepidosauria; order Squamata; family Phrynosomatidae; genus Phrynosoma; species Phrynosoma platyrhinos. Next base: position 74,819,684 of record CM034710.1, on the reverse strand, counting down.
CGTGCGCTGCGCCATTCGCCCCCCCCTCGGCCCAGCCGAGACCTGGGCTACGGGAGACCGGCCCAGGTCTTTAAAAGGTTGCCTTCCCCTGGCTTACTGCTTTGGTTGCAAGATCATTTGTCTCAAGATGCGAGAGGAAATGCAGATGACATGGGGGAAGGAAGGAGCAATTGATACACCCATCTAAATGTGATTGTCCCATTACCTGGATGCCTTGGGACATGCTCCTTTTCTCCTGGGAACCTGAAAGGTCATCAATCTCTCAAAAATATGCTGTTCCCAGATATGATATATGGGGACTCCAAAGTACAGTGTGGGGTATGCAGGGTGTGCTAACACCCAAAGCTACTCCAGCAGTCTATCCTATTTTCATGACATAATACCTTTATGTTGTCTTTCCAAATGATAACAATATCCAAGGCTGTTAACAACACAGCATGATATTCCATAGTTGAAAAGATCTCATTCCTGAATCCACCATGTGGGGATCCACTCATTCACTCATTCAGTTTTGATAGAGATTAAACAGATAGGAAGGCTATCTATTTTTTTGCATGGCACAGGTCCTCTAGCAGTCCTTATGCCATTTCAAAAAAAGCCTTTTACACACTGCTCCTCAGTCTTTACACACCAGATACTGACCTCTAGACCAAGGAGAAGTGGGGAACCTGGTGTAAACTGTAATGAATTGTAAGACTGCTCTCCAGTTGCCATAGCTCAGACCTCAAACATGCCCTCAGTGGTCACATGTGTTCTTGACATGGTGATTTACTTGGTTGCAGTACAGCACTTAACTCTGCATATTAGCACTGTTGCTAAGAGCTTTTATGCAATGTTGGCTCAGTTTGGAAAGCTTACATTACACAGTTCAGGCCATTCTTCACACTGATAATATTACAAGTGGATTACTATTTGCTTCAGGCATAAAAATGTATTATTCTTTCTCCCTGACCCCCTCTGCTCCATGTCTACCTACTGTCAGTGACCACTCACACTCTTCAAATATTCAGTAGTGATATGGATATCTAATCTACTTCAAATAAATGCATGTGTCTAAGAGCCGTCTAGTAAATGAGAATTTGAGCTGTAAAATACTGGGTTCAATCCAGATTTAGCTGAGTGCAAATGTACTGACCAAAGTAGACTTTGCTATCCCCCCTGCCATACTATAGTTATTGCAGCATTCAAGCAATGTGCTTGATGCTGCAATAACTTGTAGAGAAGCCAGCACAAAGAACTTGAGTACCTCTTCTGCTATTGGGGTAAAAAATATTGTCTTATGACACCATTAATGTTAGGTCTTTCTGGAAATAACAACAGCTATTATTCCTCATGACTGATATCCACTTGTTACCTGGGGGAAGTGTCACAACAAGTTTCTTCTTCCATCTGGAAACAACAGTGGTAGTATTTTAAGACACAAACATTATGCTGTTTATTCCCTACTTCTCTTTATTAATCCACCACCACCACCACCCCAGAAATGGATGTCTGTTGGCTACTCAAAACAAACATACCATCTCAGGGGAACGTATTTTTGTCTACTGCTGTTAAAGTATTGTGGAATATTCTTAATTTTACACTGGGGTGGATAACCACTGTCTGTAGGCCACATGCAGCCTCTAGTAATATTCCATCATCAATCATCATCACCATCATCATCATCCTCTGCCAGACCTCCCAAAGCCCCTCCTTGTAACCCCTTTAAAAACAAATTGCCTGAAAAAAATCAACTAACTATATCCTAAATGTCACAAAAATCCAAAAGATTGGATGAATTTGCACGTCCCCACAACCCCCAAAATGCATGAGAGAAAATGAAGACTTTCAGCCAAAACCAAACTCGCAAGTACTGTCATGTCACTTCTGGTTCTGGTATGTCACACCTGTGGAGCTCACAAGAACAGTACAGAAGCAAAAACTGGCCCCTATTTCCAGCACAGTTATTCACCTGCAAACACTCCTTCAGAGTGTTTGTTTATACCTTGCATTTGGTTCCCATAGAAAATACCCCAGAAGTCACTGAATTCAAGTTTTAATCATCCATCTGGATTAGGGTGAATGAGGAATGACTTAACTCCTTTTGTACTATAATTGCTTTTAAAATTACTTGTAAAGTACATTGACATTACTGTGTCCTGCTATCTTATGCTGATGTTGAAACAACAATAAGGTGGCTGGAAAGAGAATGTGTTTTGTACTAAAGAGCAGTGTCTTAAAGCTCTTGGGATTTTAACAAAATGAACTAGAAAGCAACTAGTTTAGTTACTTATTAAAAACATGAATGTTTCAAACTTACTTTTAAAACTGTAACTGAAATAATAACTAACTATGGGCAGGTCACCCTTGAAACGCCAGCATTTACTATTTACTTCTTAAAAAGTGACTTTCCAAGCTTTGAAGTGGATGCAATGGTGTCTTTCACACTATACAATTACAGCACTATGATTCCACTTTAACTAATATGGTTCTATTCTATGGAATCCTGGGATTTTCAGTTTAAGGATGGGTTTTTATAATTCCCAGCCAGATAATTTTCTTGCCTTATCAAACTACAAACCCCTGGGGAACTCTATAGGAGGCAGCTTTGCTTGACTGCAGTACTAAGTAAACAAAATAATGCAGCTGAGGCAGTTAAAGTGGAACCATAGTGCTATAACTGTGTAGTGTGAAAGAGACCAAGGGCAAAATACACTGCAATACGTGTTCATCTTTAAGGCACTTCATTTTAAGAGCCTTGATTTCTCTTGCAACAGAATAGCACAGCATTCTACTCTAGACTATTGTGTTTGTGTTGTGTTTGTCATTGAGATGTCCTACACTGGATTCAGGGTTCTGAAGATAACTAGAAATAGCAACCTGTTTGATGTTCATTATACCCCCTCTGAGATTAGGGTATTTACCTATAAACAAATTCACCTTCAGCAGCTGAAAGTAGATTTCCCCCTGGAGCTGTTTGACGATCATTTGGTCACTGTATGGTAAATATTATAAATTCTCTCTGTGTGTCTTTAATAAAGAAAACAGCTGTGTTTTGCTTCGATTATTTGGTACTAATATTATGACTGTGTGTATTTCCACATAGGGCTCTTACATAGTGTAAATGCCATGCCTTATTCTTGAAGTTCTATGGTTGTCCAAATGACAATGATTTCTAGTTGCAAGCCTGCCTTATTTTTCTATTTTGTCCATATTTTTCTTTGCACTCACACATACACCCAATGGCTGGCATCCTTCTAGTGATGCAAACTGGCATATGTTGTGCTGCACATATGTAGTAATTTTACTGGAGAAAATGTAATGGTCATATCCAGCTGATGGCACCATAATCAGAGTTGTGCATGGGAGACTCTTTACACATGTGGTAGCACATTGAAGTGCACACAGTAGGTTGTGAATGCACATTGCTTCTACATATTTCCTTTGCACATTGTGCATTACGATTAAACAGTGGATTGTCAGCCATGTGCATTGACCATTGATCCATCCATTACACTACATTGTATTCAATACAACAGTTACATTATATAACTCTGCCAGTGGATATTTACATGGGAGGGGGGAGTAGCATATCGGTCACAGCTAAGAAGGGAAATATGGAAGAGCTGCACAGTATCTTGTAATTGGTACTGCCAGGTGAGCCTCCATCTGGAAGCACAATGGTTTCCTATATTGTCACAGGATAATGAGTGAATGTGCTTGCATGTGCACAGACATGCACATGTCTAATAAAATATAACTAGATGCTCTCTATATGTTTAATAGTCTCCCACAACTTGATGCTCTGTGAACATTTTGAATAGAGACAATGACTTCCTGACACACTACACATATTACAACACTGGTTAACACTCCAGCCTTACAAGGACACTCTTGGCCAGTTTATCATATCTTCTTTCTGGTTCCCAGTCTGCACACACCACATTCCAAAACTTCTTCCACCATTCATATGGTCATCCACCCATCTTGGCATTAGGCAACATCATTCCTCCTGCCTTTGTCCCTCAATTACCATTCTTAAAACTGAACTTGTCACCTCATCATAAATGCACAAGTGTTGCATTTATATGGTTGTTCATACAGTCTGATTATAAAGGTTCTTCCTGGGAATCAGTTCACTCCATGCATCTGAGGAAGTAGGCCAAGCCAACAAAAGCTTATCCTACAACATATTTTGCTCATTTAATATCAAAGGTGCTACAAGATCCCTTTGCATTTTGGACTATGACTTCCAAACCCTACTGAGCATGGCCAATGGTCAGGGAAGCTGGGAAATGTCTTCCCAAAACATTTGCAGGCTATCAGGCTGCTCATGTTCTGACAAACACACTAGTCCTCTTCAGGCATTTCAAACAACATGTTAGGAGTTGAAGGTAGTAAGTGATACTTCCTTCACTTTAAAAGTCACAATGTTTCAAACACAACTTTGCCAGTTTTGTTAGTTAATAAAAAAAATCACTGAATTATAGATAACAATGGCATCATCTATTAAGATATTATTTAATATTTATTTTTTGCTAAAATGGTTATAGAATTTAGTATAAAATCAAAATTAAAGTGATAATCACATAAGCATCACCTATTAAAATCAAATATATGATAATAAGGACAAATTATCTGAGCATTAATTTTTTTAATTACAATGTTAGTTCATTCCTTATTGAGGGAAAATGTTATTATGCTGCCCTTACCTCAAAAAACTAACATTTTACAGGCAATTTATCCCTCTCAAACTCTGCTTCTCTTCCAGCTTTCACTTTTTACTTTCACATTCCTGGATTGCTACACTTTGACTAAAGGCCTAAGCAGACTGCCAGAAATAGTGCACATT
>CM034710.1:74779365-74791467 GCA_020142125.1 Phrynosoma platyrhinos | reverse complement strand
GGACCTTCCCAAGAGGAAGGACCGGAACCACTGCAAAGCAGTGCCTCCAATTCCCAACCACCTCAGGCGGTCCAAGAGGATGTTGTGATCTATCGTATTGAAAACCGCTGAGAGGTCTAAGAGCACCAACAGGGGCAGAATCCTGTGTGAGTAAGGTTGCCAGCTCAGGATTATCCAAGCTGGAACAAACTGGTATGTGCCCAGAGGAGGGCAATCAAAATGGTAAAAGGTCTGGAACCCATGCCTTATGTGAAGTAGCTTAGGGAGTTGGGTATGTTTAGCCTGGAAAGAGAAGTTTAAGAGGTAACATGATAGCCATGCTTAAATCTCTGAGAGGATACCATAATGAGGATAGAGCAAGCTTGTTTTATGCTGTTTCAGAGACTGGAATATGGAGCAATGGATTCAAACTACAGAAAAAGAGAATCCACCTAAACATTAGGAAGAATGCCCTGACAGTAAGAGACGTTGGACAGTGGAATGGACTGCTTTGGATTGTGGTGGAGTCTCCATCTTCAGAAGTTTTTAAGCAGAGGCTGGATGGCTATCTGTTGGGGATGCTTAGATTATGAATTCCTGCATGGCAAGGGGGGTTGGACTGGATGACCCTTGTGGTATTTTCCAACTTCCTTACTTAGGATCTGGGAACATTCATCTAGCTGACTTGCTTCCAGCTAGAAGGTGGATGCAGAACAGAGCAGAGCACACAATGAGCCCTGGCAACACAAGCACTGGGAGGGAAGGAGACTGCTAACTTAGGGGCTGAACAGATGGCCCTTTTACGTTGCCATCTGGAAGCCTTCAGAGCACAGCTTTTTGACACTGCACATCCAGAAGCTGCCCTGAAGCCGCCCTGGCCATTTACATATGGGCTACTTCAAGATATTCCAGCGGCACCACATTTATACGCCGTACTCCACCGGAACATCTTAACACTAGCTTTGAGCTTTGGCGGGGCAGGAAAAGCCAGTTCTTTCGCTGGCAGAAAAAGAGGTGGATCTTTGATGCTCTTTTTTTTTTTTTTTTTGGTCTGGCTTTAAAGCGAATTGGTTGCTGCGGCCCTCATCCATCTTTGGAAGAGGCGGCTTCAAGCCACCCCTTCCAGTCCATTTGTTTCGCCTATAAGTAAACATCTTCCCCCACCCCCAAGTCTTTGTAATTTGCAGAAAACGGATCAATTAAGCATTGCACATTGTAGCATGCTGTTGTTACTCAACTAGCTGAGCTGGAGATTTGCACACAGCTTGCCTAGAGCTCAGCCCATCAAAACTGGAGGAGTTGCACCCTTATCTGCCACCTGGAGATGACCCACAAAAATGAGACTCACAGCCAGGCCCTGAGATCTGGTAAAACTTTATGTGAAGATGTACAGATCTAAAGGGCTACATATTCTTCAGCCCCATGTAATAGCCCATGTGGCCCTTACAGCAGGTACAGACAGGTGTAACAGTTTTTTGGTTTGGTAGGTTTAAGCAGCAAGCTTATTTAAATAGTGCCAGATGTCCTAAGGAACATTATAGGCTACTTTATTTTCACTTTTTAAACAAGCACAGAGCACTTCCCTTACCCCTTCACAACAAAGATTTAAAACAGATCCACAATCCAGGGAAAGCACCAGAAATGAGATGAGAATTGCTATTTTTGTGACAAGTGTTACAAGACGGGGGAGAGGAAGAAGTAAATGCAAAAACACAAACGAAATCCAAGGCAGTTCCACAAAAGGTAGTGAGAGTGAAACAGGCTATACTTCTAAAGACATATCTGAGAGGATCTGCCATTAGATCTGGACCTCATTTGGAGGATGTTAAATCTATGGGATAGTTTTCACACAAATGAAATGAGGACTAGACATGAGGAATTCTTGTATACTCTCAAAAGATACACATATGTGGAGGAGAATGTGTTTATTAATATGTTTTGGGTATCCAGTGTTTTCAGATTAATGATTTAAATATAATATAGAGTGTGGATATAATATGTATATAAAATATACACAGAATTTATAATATGTACAGAATCATTCTTAATTCTGGTTCTCAGAACATATGCACTTAGCTGCAAAACCTTACTTTCTTAGTCCATTCTTAGTCTACCATAGATTTTAGGGGGACCATGAATGGAAAGGTTTTGCAGCTAAGTGCATAAAGTTCTGAGAACCAGAATCAAGAGTGATTCTGTACATATTCTGTACATATTATAAATGAAGCAAATGCTTTACATCAGTGTGACTTGTAGTTCATTCCCTTCTCTCACCAGTAAATATGCTTAAGATGACAGCTGTAAAAAGGATTGTTCACACCTCAGTCTCAGGCTGTTAAAGGGAACCATAACTAAAATTCCAGCAAATGTCAGGTAGGCTGAAGGCGAATCCATACTTGGATACACATGACTGATACTGTAGAGACAGAAAGCAGAAACAAATGAACAATTGTTCTTAGTACATTTTGTATCAAACTGTGAGTGAGTGCCTGCATTTATTTTCCCCCCAAAGCACACTATTGAACAGTGTCCTATAACTGTAAATGACTACTTTAATTATTGGAGAATGTGTAGTCTCAAAATAGATTGCTAATGGTAACTCTGGGCCTTTACAGACTGCCAGAAATAATGCAACTTGAGTCCACTTTAGTTGCCCTGGCTCAGTGCTAGGGGATCATGGGGATTGTAGTTTTTTCTGAGACATTGAGCCTTCTCTGTCAGAGAGCTCTGGTGCCAAAATAAACTACAGTTCCCATGATTCCCTAGCCAGGGCAGTTAAAATGATTGGATTTTTTAAAAAAAAAATTGGGTTTTGTAAGGCCATAATGATGAATTCTAATGAATTGTCACCATGCAGTTAGCCCTTATAATTGTGTATGACATTTGTGGTAAACAGCCTTTTTTTACCCTTTTGGGGGTTTCCATGGCTGAAAACCTGAATAAGCATAAACAAACATTTGCAAATATTTCTCATTTTTATATATTGTAGCTGTATTTATAGTTTGAAATAATAATCACACAAGTAATGTAAGCCTGCTGTTAGGCCAGTAGTATATACATTCCTTTCATGTTATTATTCTTAAAATACGTGTTACTTTCATGTTACTATTCTTTTATTCGTCTTAAAATAAAAAACTCCCCACACAAACCAGCCTTTGATACCATGAATAAAATTATTATATTAATTTTTATTTGAAGTTTGTCTTTTTTATTTTTAACTGTAAAAATATGTAAGAAATCCATAAAGTAGCCTGTACAAAACTTTAGCAAGCATGTTGGATATTTCTTTGTAAAACATGGTTATCATCAAAAAGAACCAGATGCTTTGTGCTAAACCAACTAGCTCTTTTTTCTTCCCCTTTTTTTCTTTTCTTTCTTTTTTCCTTTTGATCCCAGAATAAGATTTTCTGGGTAGATATTTGCAGAGCAAGATAAGCTGTGAAAGAAAGGTAATGGGACTACTTAGAAAATGCCCTTGTTGAGGCCAGTGAAAACTCACCATACAAGTGATAAATGAGGCCAAATTCTTTACATTAGTTACACATATTGGCATTTACATTTCCTTATAAGATTGTGAAAAGAACTAACAGCTTCACAATTTGCTTTGACAGCATTTTTTTCAATGCATGGTAGTAGAGAGGCCAGTTCGGAGGAGCTGAAAAAGATTTTCAGTAAATAGGGGAAGCTCCTTTTTCTTTGCAGGCACAGAAGCAGCAAAATCTAGTAGATAAAATATTCAAAATTACAAAATAGACATATGCCAAGAAGTATTACCCAGGTAGTGTTAAGGCCTTAAGAACATCCCCTGCTAGAATTAGTGGAACATAAAAGTGCTGAAATTTGTCCAGATTGGGTGTTTGATGTCTAGAGATGATAGAACTCAGCTTTTCTTTTCACAGTTTGGTATAGAAACATAATTTTTTAAAAAAAAATCAATTAATTCTTTTAGTACCTATTTTCCAGGATTTGCAGAGAAATTGTAACATTTTGCTGTGACCTTAATTGTTATAGAAATAGGAAAGCTAGATTAGGATAGTTTAAAGAAGGAAGATGCCCCTATTGTGTCTGTAAACTCAATATTTTAGAAGTTCCAGTAATCCATTGAAGAGTTAGAGCAGGGGCCGGCAACCCACGGCCCCCGGGCCAGTTCTGGCCCAGGCCCCTGCACTTACTGGCCCAGGCAGACCCCTACCCTGCCACTGCCACCACCACCGTGCGCTTTGGTCGCCATGCGTGCCGCGACCGCCATTTGGTTTTCCAAAATGGCAGCCACGGCACATTTGCGCATGCGCAGGAGTACTGCGCATGCGCAAACATGTCACGGCTGCCATTTTGGAGAACAAAATGGCAGCCATGACATGTGCAAAGGTGGCTGTGGCAGCACGCGGGGGGGTCGTGCGCGGTGGCAGGGGTTGCACGTGAGCGTGCACGCCGCCATTCCCCCCCCCGGGCTCGCCGGAAGGGACAACTTTGGGGAATCGGACCCCTTCTCAAAAAGGTTGCCTACCCCTGAGTTAGAGCATTGGGCATGAATAGACCAGTGGCAAGCCTGTTTGGGAATAATGGAGGATACCAGCTTGCGGGCAGTTGTCCTAAAATGCCTTTGTTATGCATTCCTCCTTCAGAACATAGGAAATTACCTTATACTAAATCACACTATTCCATCTAGCCCAGTGTATTATTACTATAGCAAGACAGTGGTATCGGAAAGCAATTCCTGTTGGGGTATGCAAATAAGCGGCATCTAGCATACACACATGCAGAGTTGAAGCACGTTGGCAGGAACACCTAGAAGATGGTCTCTGTGAAGAGTCTTGCTCCAGATGGCACATGAAAAATCCTCCCACACGCAGGTTGCTGCTTTCAGCTTGGAGAAGTGAATCGCTGAACAGTGAGACTTAAAGAGTACCAGACGTCCGTCTTGAATACTCACAGCTATACAGACCAACAAAGTGCTTCACCAACCACAACTAACCAACAACGGAGATTCTGACCCTCTCCCATATATAGGTGGTTTTCTTAGGAACATGTGACAGCCATGCACCAATGAACCTGGCTGGTTTCATCCCCAATGCCTGTTGTATCAGGTCCCCCATGATGCATATCTGGCTTGTCTCATCCACTATGCAAGTTGCATCAGACCTCCCATTATGCACAGCTTCCAAATTGCTTGACTCATGCTCCTGCCACTTGAACTGTAGTAACCCTGTTTCCATTGCTCCAGTTCCTTTCAGTGGCCACATCCAAGTCATTTTCCAGACCAGGTTGCCACATGGTCTTGACAATTCCAGCCATTCATGAACAATTATACATTGATGAATGATTTAAAACAGTTTAAATGATGATACTTGCACAATGTATTTGAGTGAAAATTACCTGTCATCTGCAGGATCACTTCAGTTCAGAAAATCCAAGCTTCAGTAAAACAGAAAAGTTTTATTCAGAAACTAAAGATGTTCACAGCAGCTCTATGTTGTCAGGACTGAAGTAATATCGGTTACACAGTATAATAACAGCACATAGCAATTAAAATTTTTGAGTAGGCTTGCATCACCCCCAAATCAAAACAATGTTAAACATCCTCTTTTCCCAGAGCTGCCCCTCCTGTGTTTCTTGTGCCAGCCATTTCACATGAGACTGACCTGGATACTCTTAGAGTGATCTCCTCTCCTCACACATTTGCTTGATAACTGTCCCATTAATGGTAAACAACCAGCATCGTCAATAATACAGCATGTCCCACATCCAGGAAAAATGGTATAGACATTAGATTAGCCTCTGCCAATTGCTAAGGAGACTTCAGGTTGCATTGTTGTTGTTGTTATATTTATTTATATCCCGCCCTTCTCCAAAGACTGGAACTCAGGGCAGCTCACAACATTTTTTAAAAAAACAGTACATTAAAACAGAATTAAATTATTACCATATTAAAACAAGTTACATATTAACAATAAATAAAATACAATTAAAAATATTAAAATGTTAAAACAAAACTGTAAAACAAGCCACGTTGGCCAACGTAGCAAAGTACAATAGGACCTGGGTCCTGTCACCTTGTCTTTTGAGTACAACACAACCCAGAATCCAAACCAAGAGGCAGGGGTAGGCAACCTTTCCCCTTTAAGGGCTGAGGGACTTCAGCTCCCAGAATCCCAGGAGCTATTGGCCAACATGGAACTATTGGCCAACATGGATGAGGCTTCTGGGAGCTGAAGTCCCTCGGCCCTTAAAGGGGAAAGGTTGCCTACCCCTGCCAAAAGGGATCTCTTTATTTGCATTGGCCTCTTTGGTAGTGGATTCTGGGTTGTGTTGTACTCGAAAGACAAGGTGACAGGACCCAGGTCATCGTCAGGGGACAATGTTGAGGGCTACTGTGACAAAACATAAACAGCCACCCTTTTACTTTATGTTTTGAAATATGAAATCTAACAGTTACTCTGATTCCTCCTGTGTGGACGTAACTGGAATGGAGGTCAAGACAAAAATGAATGCTTTGACTTTAGGCCTTGTCAGGACGTATGCAAAATTTTAACAGAGAGGAGAGAATGATTATAAAGGAAATGTCACTTTTTCTAGAAAGTACTCAGACCCCTGCAAGAAGGCTAGACAGACTCTTTGGGAGTTCAGTGTTACCATACAGTGTACTAAAGGCAGATCTTGAGATGCAAGAAGGAGGAAATGTGGGCTCTGCATAGTTCTGTGCCTAGCAATGCTGGACTTGGCAATTTTAACACAGTGCCTGTAAAATAAAAAATGAATTCTGCAGGTCTAGTCATCAATGTAATTAACAAAATGCTTTCAATTATGTTTTCCTTTCCAGTAGATGAACGTCCTGTGGGCATTAGAAGGATGTTCCAATGTGGCAGTTCTTTCATTCTTCATTTACACAGTATTTGCTGAAGTGCTTATCAAGAATTGCAATACAAGGAGGATATGAATTAATGACATAATCTGCTTTGAATTACTGTAAAGTTTTGAGTATGCTGCTCAAGAGCTGAATGAGCTGCCCTCATTGCTGGTTCACTTGTGCATTTAGAATCACAGGTGAATTGGCAAAAATGCTATTTCTGTCACCTGTCCCAGTTATCTTTGGCATTGTGAGTGCTTTGTCCTAGTTTTGCATTTTCGTTGCATGATCCAGAGTCCTGCAAGAATATAAAGCTTCTGTTAAGGAGTTATTGGAAGATCAGCTCCATTAGGACAAGATGGGCAAAGTGTGATCCATGGGCTGCATATGGCTTTCATGGACCCTATGGGGTCGGTATTTTTTCTTTTGAAATTTTGACAGTTATGCAAACATAAACAAATGAGCTTCTGCCAGATAATAAACAAACAAACAATAGCCTCCATTTTATTTTATTTTATTGAAATATTCAATCTAAAATAGGAAGTGGAAGTGACTTTCAGATCACTTTGTATTGTAAAAAAAAATGTAATGAAATGCCCGAATGCCTTCTACAGGGCATTGGGAAGTTTGAGGACAATTTTTTACTTTGATTTTTTTTTATTTTTTTTTGGCAAGGGGGTTCAACCCTACAAGATGTCTTGGAGCCAATGCAGCCCACTAACCCTTGTCAGTTGCCCACCCTGCATTAGGATATATGTCCTGCATTAGGACATATTACTCTTTCCCTATCTGCCCATGAGAAAGTACTGCTGTATGCATGGACCAGACCTACTGTTTCATAACTATCATTTGTAGCAAGTTCCCTTTGAGACTTTCATACCATAACTTTGGACCACAAGTGGGCCTTCCTTTATTTTCCACCAACCTCCAAAGTACATTTGATAGGTGATACACTTTCATTGCCTCTTCCCACATTTTTGAACTCATTGCCAAGGAGGCCTACACAACCAACCCCTTTTCAGGAAGAGACATTTTTATTCTGATGGCCTTGGATACCAATATTCTGGCATCTTATTGCTGCAGGAATTTGTGGGCAAAGCTGGCAGGTATGGTGGTGGAGTTTAACAAATCACTAAATCTAATGAGGAATCCAATCCATAAATAGATATAGAGCTCCATGTACAGGTCAGAGATCCTTATGGCCACTCTCTTGACTCAGAGGAGGAGGTACGTCCTACCTCTCAGTGAAGTCTATTCTAAAGGCAGCCTGGAGCAATGTGAAGAACATAGCATGGCATTCTGTTGGGAAGTTACAAATGCAAAGCTAGGTTTAGCAATTGTAACTGCTTATTTTTGTTTATGATTGTGGCACTATTGCCACAATTGCAAATGCCCCTCCAAACCTATCTTAACATCCAGCAGCTGCACTCTGCAAAGGAGGTCTGCTCTGTTGGTGATTGGGGTGCAGCAGGTTGATATTTCCAGGCTTCTTATGCCAGTGACTGTGGCTGCAAGGAGCAGAATCAGGATTCGTGTTGCAATTCTTCTTTGTACCACAGATTGCTGGTGGGAGGGGGCTGGAAACATCATCCTCCTGTGCCCAGACCACCAGCAGAACGCACTTCCTTTGCTCAGTGCAGCTACTGGCTGTTTAAAGTAGGTATTAAGGGTCATGCCACAAGACAATACGTAATTGCACTTTTGTAATTATGTTGGCAGTGCGGGATCTCAGCCATAATTTTTTAGGAATAAATGGAAATACTTAGAAAGCATGAGACTTGCACACAGATCTGAGTTTTCCTGTGGTACCTACTGTTCAAATGTACCCCATTGTCTCCAAAACAAGTTCAGTTTGCCCTGAAATGTATCTGTCTGTTTGTTTGTTTGTTTGTTTTTTGTGGCATCAGAACTCTCTGGCAGAGAAGGCTAACATCTCACAAAACTACAGTTCCCAGAATTCCCTAGCATTGAGCTATGACAGTTAAAGTGGTTTCAGACTGGATTATTTCTGCAGTATGTCTTTGCATTATACAAAAATACTGCATATTAACTATAAGAGAGACTTGATTTTATTTTCAATGTCTTCACTTGAAAACTATCCAGAGAAGGGTTTGTAGACTTCCTTTATTTCATAAACATGAATGAGTGACAGTTTCAGGTCTCTGACTGAAAACATGATCTTGAAAGGAAGTGTGGGACACAAAAATTGTAGAAAAATTAAGATTTATATTTAAATGGTGAGAGGAGAGCTTGGTGAGAGGACACTCATGCATCTGTTGTTTTGGGAGACTAATATTTTCTTTACATCTTCCTGTGAGAAACTGTTCCAGCTGAAATGATTACTAATTTTGTTTCCAGCAAGTGGTAGGAAACGCTTTTCCTACATTCACACACATGTACAAAATATCACAGAACAATTCTGGTGCCAGCTATATATAGCTTTTGTAACAGGAAGGTAGAGCTCTAAAAACAGCAAAGATTGCTAGTATTAATGAAGCAGCTGTATACAACATTGTTCTTTTGAAGCCTTCAGAAATGCTTTAAACAAACTGGCCTGTGTAAATAAAGGTCTGTTAAGAGTCATTCACAGTCCTTGTTAAACATTCCTTAACAAAAAAAAAAGGCACAGGGTAGGGAGAGAATGCTACTGAGGTATTGAGTAGGCAGGTAAGAAATATAGTGGCAGATAACATTTACTGCCTTTCAAAAGTGCCTATCTTAATTACATTTCCTAGGTCTGTTTGCATTGTTTAACAGTTCCCATTTATAAATAATAATGGACATATTTTAGAATTGAAGGAAGTTTTTTTTTAAAAAAATGGATTTGAGGAAGGAAATGTTTAATGGCATTGCTTATATGGAACCAATATTTTAAATAGTTCAGTATTTTATACTGCTTGTTTTCTTTCAAAAGCGATATCTGATGAAATTCTTCTTTTTAAATTAATTTTTATTAATGTTTTTAAAATTATATACAAAGACTATTACAAACTATATGTAGCTTTCTTCATAAAAATATTAAGTACAACGTAGATAATAAATAAATAAAATCTTCCCCTTGCTCGGACGTTTTTGTAAGTTGCTTCCTGATTACCTACATATACCGTCTATATGTTATTAATCTTTTTACATTTTGTTTCCATTTCTTAAAATTAAGTACTCCTTTGTTGGCTCCTTTGTTGGCTCCAATTTCATTTGCTTCTTTCTTTTGATGTTCCTAAGTCATAAGTTCAAAAATATATTATTCTTCAGTTACCGCTTATGTTCCCCATATCTTATCACAGTATGTGTAAAGACATTTTATCAGTTCTAACATTCACCGATGTTCCTTCAATTATATCTGATAAATTTTCCATATTTGCTATTTCAATCATTTTTAGTAACCAGCTATCTAGAGTAGGTGTTTCTTCAGATTTCCATTTACTTCCATTTACTATTTTCCAAACTCTACCTCGCTCTTTCATATCAATGCATTGTATCATATTTAGGAGATAAATTTCTGGAGAACACTCAAATGAGATATTCAAAATTTCGCAAATTAGTTCATGTTCATGTAAATTTTCCCAAAATTTTGCAATTACTGAACATGTCCACCACATGTGATACCAAGAACCATAATCCTTATGACACTTCCAACATTCATATTTACTATTTTTGTAAATTTTGGCTAATCTAACAAGAGTTAAGTGCCATCTGACTTCCATCTTGAAGAAATTTTCTCTCATGAGTTGATTTTTTGTGAATTTGTATGTTATCTGTCTAGCTTTGTTCCATTTGTCCAATGTTATTTCTTTGCCGATGTTCCAGGGCCAGGAACATTGGCAAAGAAAAAAATTCTTCTTTTGTATAACTGTTAAAGATAAAGGAGCATTGTACTCTTTTACATATGACCACTCAATTTTTTTAAAAAAACAGGATGTTGAAAGTTTGAAGTGTCCAGCCTTCACTGTATTTACTTGGAAGGAAGCCCAATACATTGGAATTTATTTATTTATAGTAACTGTCATGATTTTATGAAATAAGTAAAGCAGTCCAATTATAGTATGTGCATGGTACCAGTACAGTTATCTGCTGCACTAAATTACTCCTTTTGCATACTTTGATCACAGTTATATGGTTGTCCCCCAAGTCTATGGACTTGAAATTCGTGGACTTGGAAATCTGCGGAGGAGCAACCATCATTAGCATAAATGGGGCGCACACGCAGGGGTACGCCCCATTCAAGCCAATGGGGCTTGACTATACATGAACCTTGTAACTCACAGGGGGGGGGTCCAGAACAGATCCCCTGCGAGTTACGAGGGATGTATTATCTCAAAGGCATTCAGGTGATGTCTGAATTAGGCCAGTGAAAAGGCTAAAAATACATCACAGTAGATTTCAAAGCTCACTAGCTTATTAATCAGGCAAAAGTTGTTAAAAATCATATAGAGGAAAAAAACAGATTTGCATCTTATTTTGAAGTATTTGCTTAAGGCAGTGTTTAAGATGGACCTTACAAATAAGATTTGCAAACCACAGCTTGATCCTTGTTTCTCTGAAAAATTCAAATTACAGTTTCCCAGTTCTGCTAGTTTCCTGTCACAAAAAAACCATAGCTTAACAAACCAGGAAAGCCTCAAACTAGCATTTTCTCTCATCTACAGGAGTGCTTGCCTAAGAAATCATGATTTATTGGAAAGAGAATGAGTGCTAAGCTTCTCATTCTATTTACAGTACATCATGAGTTCTTAAACTGTCAGTATTTCATATGAGCCATGGCATTATACAAATAAGCATTGCTTTTCGTATTTTAAAAAATCAATTCTCTTTTCTTCATTGGGTGGTTGTTTTATTATACTCCTACAGTAAGGAGTGGGTAACAGCTCACTATTCAAAATCATTACTTTGGATTTAGAAAAGTGCCCTGAGAAAACAATCCTTTACCATTGATGTATTGTCTACAGAAAGAACACATTCTGCTCCATCTGAAACATAATTTGGAGAAAGGGCCTTTCTATTAACATAAACTACCATGATTAAATATTGACATCCATGGTTCTGCTGGAAAAAAGAGGTCAGTTCATATATACTGAATGGAGAGACTTTCTGCAGTCAATCTGCCTACTGTTTCAGTCATATTTGTCTTTTAACATGCTTGTAGGATATGACCCTCTATACTTCATAGCAAAAATGAGATGTAGGCTGTATGGCCTACTCTTAGACAAGCTCCATAGAACTTGATATCTGATGCAAAGCTTGTGCATGAATGAAAAGACAAATAGCAGGATTTTTTT
>CM034710.1:74746311-74762745 GCA_020142125.1 Phrynosoma platyrhinos | reverse complement strand
GGACTCAATTTGCACTATTTCTGGCAGTCTGCAACCCCCCTGAGTGGTGTAAAGGCATGCTGCTCAAAAGGAAGGACCTTTGGGGATTCCCTCCAAAAGAGGGAAGGTTGAAGTGGAGGACACGTCCTGGGGGGGGGAAGAGGACAGCAGGTCACCCTGTCTCTTTCGCACCTCTTCCCTCTCAGTTTGATTTCCTCAGCACTAGTTGGAAAAAAGTTGTCCTCTCCACTACTTACCACTGCTCTTTGCATTTTCTAATTAGATTCGTCCCTCCACATTTGCTGGGGTTTACGGGCACAGGACCCCTGTGAATGTGGGAGAACCACAAATAAGTTATTGTTATTGTTATGGAGTATTTATACCAAAAACACAATGTTTTTACTTGAGAGAACACCTCTCTAGAAATCTCTAGGTCCTCCAGTGCAACTCTGTGGTCAACATCTGCCAGACATTGACCATAGGTTTGCGCTGGAGGAGCTACAAATGCCTAGTGGAGTCTTCTCTCGAGGAATCTCTAAGTCCTTCAATACAACTTTTGGTTAAAGTTGACTATAAAGTTGTGCTGGAGGACCTAGATATTCCTAGAGAGAACATATAAATAAGATCTCTGAATAATCAAATCCACAAAAGTCAAAGCCACAAATATGGAGGGGCTAATGTACTTTAAGGTTGCAATCTTCTGTTATGTGCCTTCAACTTGTTTCCAACCTATGGCCACCGTAAGGTGAAGCTATCATGGATTTTCTTGGCAGGTTTTCTCAGAGGGGCTGGTTTGCCCTTGCCATCCTCTGAGGCTGAGAGAGTGTGACTTGCCCAGGGTCACCCAGTGGGTTTTCATGGCTGAGGGAGGATTTGAACCCTGTTCTCCAGTGCTCAAACCACTACACTATGCTGGCTCATAGTCTACGTAGGCAATGTTGGAGGCCGATCCTTTCTTCTCCTTCATTTGAGTCACACTTTTGATCTTTTTTACACACTCACATATGCACTTGTGCATATGCACATCTACACAAGGCAAGGGGATGACTGTTTCTGTGCAACTTTGTGTGCAAGAGAGTAAATTAGTGTGTAAAACAGCGGATCCCAAATTTTGGCCCTCCAGATATTTTGGACTGCAGCTCCCAGAATTCCTGATTGCTGGCCAAGCTGGCTGGGACTTCTGGGAACTGACGTTCAAAACATCTGGCGGACCAGTGTTTGGGGATCACAGTGTAAAAGAAAGAATGAAAGAGCATCACTGAGTGTGTACAATATCTGTGAGCACTGATGCATGTAAGTGTGGCTATGCATCTGAGGAAGTAGACTGAAGTCTACGAAAGCTCATGCTGCCAATTTCTTTCAGTTAGTCTCAAAGGTGCTACAAGATCTCTCTATGTGAGAAACAGTATGTGTAACATTTATACATGTGTTGAGTTAGGTATTGAACTTATTTAAATAAAATTTTCATATGGGTCCTTAAACAGATCAAGCCAGAACTCTCCCTGGAAGCCAAGATGACTAAATTGAGGCTGTTGTACTTTGGCCACATCATGAGAAGGCACGATTCATTGGAAAAGACAATACGCCAGGAAAGGCAGAAGGCAGTAGAAAGAGAGGAAGACCACATACCAGATGGTTAGACTCAATTAGGAAGGTCACAGGCCGAATCTACAAGACTGAAGCAGAGCAGTGAAGGTGGGGGGTGAGGGATTTCCTTGGAAATGTCTCATCCACAGGGTCACCATAAATCAGGACGACTCGAGGACAGCTAACAACAAATCTGAACACTTATTCTCTTATAAAATGTTACAATATGAATATATATGAATGTCCAGGTGAAAATATGCAGACTAAACACACAAAATATTTTAATTAATATACTACCTCAAGGGAAGGGTGCACAACATCCACACGTAGACAGGGTGACCCCAATGTCCTAACCGCAAAGGAGGGCAAGGCACCGCAGAATGTAGGGTGTTCAAAAAAAATGTTGGGCATGACCAAATAATAACTGAAGACACTCGTATAAATGTACATTCATGCTTCTTAGTCAGGCTCAAAATGGAGGACCTTTTGGAATTCCTCCTGGACAGAAGGTTGAAATGGAGGATGTTTCCTGGGAAAGGAGGATGTGTCTGGTCATCCTTCATGTAGATACAAAGGCAGTCGCAGGAGTGAAAACCACTCCTCTAGGTCAATTCATGGAGGTTGAAGGCTTGGGACAGAGGAGTTCCATGTGCTTTGTGAATGTTTGAGGGTTTAATATTATCCTCTGCCCAACAGAGAGAGCAGCAGCACCAAGGTTAGTCAGCTGGTGAGTGCCAATTCCAAGCCAAGAAACTTGGCAGTGGGGAAAGTGGAGGCCAAGACAGCTCTTACTGTTGCTGCTGCTGATTGAACCAGTCCAGTGCCCCTGCCCCCTGGGACCCTCCTGACCAGAGTGACCAGGCATCCTCCTTTTCCAGGACGTATCCTACATTCCAACCTTCTATCCACTCCCCACCCCACAACTCTTGCACACACACCCTGGGGGGGGTCTCACCCCACAGTTTGGGAACCACTGGTGTAGGGGCTTATCCTTTCTTTCCCTCCCATTTCCATTCCCGCCCCCCCCCCCCCCGAGTGGATGAGTCCCATCCTAGCCATATGCAAAACCACTGGGAGCATTAGGCAGGGCAGGAAAGTGCCTCCCCTTGATGCAAGCTTTCGGCTGGCATGGGCCAGTTCTGTGATGGTAAACTTTGGAGTCCAGGAGCTTAGGATTGTGTGTCAGTGTATGCAACAAAAGTGGGACCTAGGAGAACTTGCCTAACCTGGAAATGCCCCCCTCCTGTCTGCCCACAATTTCCCATCCCTGGTGTATACCATTCTATACCATAATTTCATTTATAATAATAAATAATATCCAATTTGTTAGGAATACCATGGCTAGATTCCCAGTCTTAATCACATTGCAATAAATTCTCTGACTTGTCTCTGTGCTAATCTATCAGAAGCAATGGTTAAACCTGAAAACATTTAAAACTTTAATGTTTCATCCTTCATGTATCCAAGTGCTCTGGCAGAATGCATAATCCTTCCTGCTTTGAACAAGTCCTGAAATTTTATTTTATTCCCACAGCCCCCTTTTCCACAGCCCCAATGGCCTAAGTGGTAACCAGTATCTCTTATAGGAGGAAAGGTTCCCAGGCTAACTGCTATTTGATGTTGCTTCATAGTGTTGTTTTCCTAACTAGAATAATATTTCTTGGTGAGATAGACAGACAGACAGACAGACAGACAGATAGATGCATGTGTTGTGTGTGTGTGTATGTGTGTGTGAGAGAGAACTAGGGATTTAATCCTATTTTATTTTCACAAGGGATCCCAGAATGCAAAGGGATATTGTAGCACCTTTGAGATTCTGGGAGATAGAAAGATGTTGGTAGCAAAAGCTTTCCTAGACTTCAGTCTACTTCCTCAAATGCATCTCAGGAAGTAGGCTGAAGTCTAGGGACCTTATCCCACGGGGCCAAAAGCAGCAAGAATCCACTAAGAATCAGGCGCTATAGCGCTATACATTCCCGGGTGATCACACGACGTCGCTCAGAATCGGCTAAGAATCAGGCGCTATAGCGCTATAGTTTTCCGGGTGATCACACGACGTCGCTCAGAATCTGCTAAGAATCAGGCGCTATAGCGCTATAGTTTTCCGGGTGATTACACGACGTCGCTCAGAATCCAACAAGAAACCGCTCGGAATTCAGCATCATTCGGGTTCTTTTGAATGTCGGTTTCAGCGGGCATTGCAATAGCGCGAGCTTATCCATAGCGCTATTATAGCGCTAGCGCCATATTTATACTAGCGCTATAGTACTGCAATGATGCTCATATCGCTTTCTTGCCACTTTTGAGAGCAGCGTGGGATAAGGTCCAAGGAAAGCTTGTGCTACAAACCTCCTTCTTTCTGTCAGCCTCAGAGGTGCTACAATACTCCTTTGCTACAGTACTCCTTTACATACTATTCTAGAATAACACTCCCAAGTCTTTGAAGAGATTCCTGTGTATGGTAGGCTGGGTGGGTAATAAGTCCAAGTTTATTAATTAATTGTGAGTAGAATTTTGATACCAGTCTAAATATAACACTCAGACCACCATACCACATTAGCTCATAGTTATTTTTAACTAAAAAATTAATAAACAATTTTTGTGGTCCTCAAAGTGGGTTGCAGGCCAATAGTACAAAAATACAGCTAAAATGTAGAGAGTGGGCAGCATCCTGTTAGTGACATATGAACTCAAAAGTGTATTTTCGGACAGCACTGTTGTTGTTGTGTTCCTTCAAGTCATTTCTCACGTACAGCAACCCTAAGGCAAACCTATCATGGGCTTTTCTTGGCAAGATTTGTTCTGAGGAGGTTTGCCGATGCCTTCCCCTAAGGCTGAGAGTATGTGATGTGCCCAAGGTAACCCAGCAAGTTCAATGACTGAGCGAGGAATTGAATGAACCCTGGTCACCAGAGTCATAGTCCAACACTCAAACCACCATGCCACCGTTGCGTCTCTCTTGGATAGGGCCCAGATATGCTATTTTCTAACCCTTTGCACCGTATACAATCCTGCAGGCAATATCAACAAAATCCAATCATTAAATGTAACAGGAAAAGGCTTAAAAGATAATCTCCAAAAACATTATTGCAGCCTTTAGGAGAAGAAATTTCTTTCTATTTATGTGGCCAAAGATATGTATGTGTATAATTTACGTGTAATTGGCACTGGTATTCTTTAACTGCTTGATTGTAAGCAACTTGTAAGACATATTGGACTATTACACCTGGTTGTCTGTATGGGCTTCCTGAAATATTTCCCTATGGAAGTGTTTTCTGTATATGAAATCAGTGATATATAAAGTCACTATGACTATTTTCTAAGGATACCTTTCCTATTACTTCCAACAAAGCAGTTCACAAGAAGAGGTGACAAATATTAGTATAGAAGGTTATGGTAAATAATTAGGTTGTTCCCATGAATGTAGAAAAATGTAAAACCTCTTTTTTTTTTACAGTGCCTCTAGTATCAATTATGATTTTTAACATCTTTGCCTGATGAAGAAGCCAGTGGAGCTTCGAAAGCTTGCGACATATATTTTGTCCATTTTGGTTGGTATCACTGTTTTGTGGATTTTGGATGTTATTATGCTTTGCTGCATGGCCAACATGGCTACTCCTGGATATGTTTTCTAGTCACAAATGCACATGTGTCCCATTGCCATACCAGCTGCTAGTAGCACTATTCTGTTGGTGTGTTTTCTTACTCTGGGCAGAAGGCAAGAGCAGGAAACAACTTTGGGTTTTTTGTTTTTGGGTTTTTTGTTTTGTTTTGTTTTGTTTTGTCTTTCTCTGGGCCATTCTTGGATTCAAAGAGCCAGCAGTGGAAAGTCACAAATTCTAATAGTGTTGTTAAGTGAGCTCTTTTGCAACAGCCAGCAGAAGTCGTCTTACAGTGTTGGCAGCACAACATATCAGGGTGCAGTTAGTATGAGAAGTGATGAATGAGGAAAAATAATGCTATGGCTGATAAAATCTAGTGTGACATCCTTAGTTGTAGCTATGCTGCCTGGGGGTGAGGGTGCTTGTAGTACAATGCATCAGGAGGGTATCTGATGAGGAATATTGCTCTACTACAGGAATAAGCATATTGCAGGTTGCATGAAATGTCAGTCCCCACATTTATGGCTTCAGAAGCCCCCCACAAGTCCCCTAAAGGCCCAAACTAAAAAAAATGGTGTGGTTTTCTATTAGTTTTTGTGCCAAAATCAGACAGAAAATCCTCTAAACATGTGAAAATACCTTCAGCCCACTGGCATGTTAGAACCCTATGCTACTCTCTAAAACCTCTATTTTCATCTGCAGTCACTCTCAAAATGGTGACACTTTCTGTCACCATTTTGAGAGGGGCTGAAGAAGAAAACGTAGGGGGAAGTCGACTCATGGTCCCTCTCAGTTGCCAACCCCTGACCTAGTGGGTCATTAAATGATCTTGGAAGAGGAGCATTTGTACTAGCACATACACTTCAGTGGCTCATTAGAAGGTCTTGACAGAAACTGTGCAAATTTTTACCAAAAATATTAATGTAAACAGAAGTACATATATGGATTTCCTCTTGTAATGGTTTTCTAGAAACACCTTCAATGAATAGAAGTGGCTTTCTACTGCAGGACACCTATGAAGCCCCTGTCTGTCTTCCATGTGGCTAGGCTGTGTGTTTTTGTTTAATGGAGGTTTACCTTAGCAACATTTGAAAGCTTCTGCATTTAAAATCTCACAGACGCTGTCACTAGGAAGGTTATAAAGAACAACGTTTTCCCAAAGCCAAAAAGTTGTTCTTGATTTTCCTTTAAAAATGTTTACACAAGAAACACATTCAGCAGGAGTTTTTCGAAAGACAGACTGTATAAATATTAGAAAAGTTGCAATGATTTGCATAGCATTGTTGAAATCACTGGTGGTATTCTAGAATACTCCCCAGAGTCATCTGTCTAAAAACAGGAACTTCCAACAGTGTGCTTCCTGTGCAGAAGCAAACTGGAAGTTGAGGTGTTTTTACCGTCAGCTAGTTCCGCTAAACGTGCAACAACAATCAAAAGTTCAAGCTAGAGACACTGTTAGAAATGGTGACCCTGATATTTGGAGGTTTAAAAATAGCATTGTGCTCAAATGTTTAACTATCATGTTGCAGTCTTTTTGATCGCAATTCTTGTCTTTCATATTCATGTAGTTGTGTATATTGCTGATAGCTGGATTCCAGATGTTGCTGAGGTGGAAATAATTTTCTGGGTCACATTTTTCTTTTGAGAATTTAAATTGCATCTGTCCCCACCTCCCGATGATAAAACTGTTTTTTGTCTAGTTTAATGGTAAAAAGATGGTAAAAATCTATTTAAAAATACATCTTGATTGAAAATTAATGCATTTTGTGATGTGCTTTGGGAGTGTGCAGGCTTTCCTACACCGACCTATCGCTGGCTGAGGGTTTCTGGGAACTGCAGCTTTCCATAATAATTTTTCCAGGCTGTGGGAGCTACTTGCCACTAAAGTCAATGGTGATCATTGCAGACATGAGATTTTTCTTTGTGCATTGGGACAGCATCCCTACCATGGATCAGTGTGGAAGAATTGTGGAGCCTGTAAAGCTGTTCAGACTTGATCTGCAAGTAAGGTTGAATTTTGCTAAATTTAGAGGATCTTGAAACTTGACTTTTAAGCTCTTTATACTTTATACCAAATAATCATGCCAAAATATAATCTGGGGAACATTCCAACAGAATTCAAATAAAATGTGAAAAACAGATTTGCACTATTAAGTTTAGTTTACTGGGAAACAGAAGAACTATGCACAGAAGCCAGGGACACAATAAAAGAGGAATATAAACAGATGATAACTGTGGCCAAAAAGAAGGAGAAAAAACAATGGATGACATATGAAACACTTAAAGCAGTCAAAGAATGATGAGAAGCAAAAGCAAAGGGTGACAGGAACAAAATTAAAACCATGAATGCTACTGTCCATCAATTGGTGCATAAAGACAAGGAACATTTCTACAATAATTAGTGCAGAGAAGTAGAAGCTGAAGACAAAAATGGGATCTATTCCACAAGATTTGGGAAATCAAAGAGAATTTAAACCAAGGTTGGGGATACTCTACAATCAAAGATCTATTCCACAAGATTTGGGAAATCAAGCAGAAATTTAAACCAAGGTTGGTGATACTCTATGATCAGAAGGGGAACATAATACACAGCTAAGATGAAATAAAAAAAGATGGAAACAATACACAGAAGAGCTGTATAAAAATTTGAAAGGATAAATGTTATGTGGAAAGAAGAAACATTCAAAGATGAACCCCAAATTTTGAAAAGTAAAGTGAAAGCCACACTCAAAACAATTGGGAATAATAAATCACTGGAACAGATGACATACCAATAGAACTGCTACAGTCCACAGAATCAAGTTTAATTCTAATTAAAATTTACCAACAAATATGGAAAACAAAGTAGTGGCCCATGGACTAGAAAAAATAATATACATTCCTATACACAAAAAAGGAGACACAAAAGATTCCAGTAATTACAGGACCATTGCACTAATTTTCCACGCAAGTAAAGTCATTCTCAAAATTTTGCAGAAAAGACTTCTACCATATATGGAATGAGAAATCCCAGAAGTGCAAGTGGGTTTCAGAAAAGGTAGAGGCACTAGAGATCACATTGCAAATATACAATGGATAATGGAGCACACTAGGGAATTATGAAGGAGAATTGACTACAGTAAAGCTTTTGACTGCATAGACCATGAAAAGTTATGGAATGCCCTCTAGGAAATGGGAATACAACTGCATTTGATTGTCATGATGTATAACCTGTACTCAGTACAAGAGGCTATCATCAGAACTGAGTATGGAGAAGTAGAATGGTTCCCAATTGGAAAAGGGGTCAGGTAATACCCTATGCCAGGGGTAGGCAACCTTTTTGAGTCGGGGGCCGGGTTGCTGTCCCTCAGACAATTGACGGGCCGAAGCACCAAAAATAAATAAATAAATAAATTAAAATTAAAATTAAAAAAGAATTTAAAAATTTTTTAAAAAATGCATGCACACTCTCTCAGCCCCAGAAAAGCCATGGCAAAACCCCTGTGAAGATTTTGCCAAGAAAACCCCAAGAACAAGTAATAACAACAATAATCAATATCATCATGGGGGGGTGGCGGCGGTGGGGGGGGCGGCGGCGGCAGGACGGGTTTGGGGCTGGTCCAAAGGCCTTGCTGGGCCATATCCGGCCCCCGGGCCTTAGGTTGCCTACCCCTGTCCTATGCATTCAACCTTTATTCAGAAAATATCATATGCAGATCAGGCTTAAACTGAGGGGCAGGAGGAGTGAAGATCAGAGATAGGAGTAGAAACCACCAAAGACCTGGAACTATTACTGAAGAAGGTCAAGGAGGAAAATGCAAGGTTTGATTATTGCTGAAGAGTAAAAAAAAAATGATGATGGAAGATCTACAAGAATTCAAGCAAGATAACAAGACAATTGAAATTTTGAAAGCGTTTCCATACTTTGGATCAAACATTAGTCAGAACAGAGACTCCAGTCAAGAAATTAGAAGGCTAAGATTAGGAAGGGCAGCTATGAAAGAACTGGATAAAACCTTAAAGAGCAAAGATATAATTCTGAACACTAAAGTGGGGATTGTCCAAGCCATTGTATTCTCCATCACCTTGTACAGATATGAGAGCTGGACAGTGAGGAAAGCAGATAGGAAGAAAATCAACTCGTTTGAGATGTGGTGCTGGAGAAGAGTGCTAAGGATACTGTGGACAGCCAAGAAGACAAACAAATGGATTCTGGAACAGATTAAGCCTGAACTCCCCTGGAAACCAGGGTGACTCCATGTGCCTGAGCCTTCTCATCCACAGGATCGTTGTGAGTCTAGAGCAGTTAACAACTTACTAAAGTAACAACTCCCTGACTATTTACTAATAAGCCTGGCATATATAAATATTTATGTAGGATGTTTGTAAGAAATTACATATTTGTTAAAATGACATCAGTTAGTGCAGAATTGTCAGCTAGAGTGGAAAAGGAACATTTTCAGCATGTCATGTGCTAGGCAAAGTTGGTTCGAAATGGAAAATCTTATGTTCTCTTGGCAGCTGTTGGGGCTATTGTGAGCCTGGGGAGCTCAAATACTAAAACTAGGGGGGGTTGCAGACTGCCAGAAATAGTGCAAATTGAGTCCACTTTTAGGGATAGAGTTAGTGCTAGGGAATCATGGGAATTGGGTTTTTTTCTGAGACATTGAACCTTCTCTGTCAGAGAGCTCTGGTGCCACAATAAAATACAGTTCCCATGATTCCCTAACCCTAACCCTAAAAGTGGACTCAATTTGCACTATTTCTGGCAGTCTGCAGCCCCCCTAACTCAGAGGGATTTGTTCCTAAATAAAATGGTAGTTTAGTAAATTTAAACTGCTTAATTACAGACTGTTTGCATATTTAGTTTGTATTAGTGGCAGTTAGATACTTATTGTCCTACAGATGACCAAACAAAGCAGCTGGGAAAATAAACCAGTATGAAGCAATGAGTCTGCATTCAGATGTAATGTCATGTCGTGATGAGTTCATAAGCCACCAACAAACAATGGCTTCTAATTGTTGCTTGCTATTGTTTTTTCTTTTTTTAAAAAAAAATATTGGTTGATTGTAAATTGTAGGTGCAAAAACAAGCCAGGATTCAACAAACCACAACTTGGCTCACTATTGAAGTGAAAATTCAGCCATAAGATCACTGTTTATTCTGTATATGTAATGACTGTTTTTCCTTGTCTTTCTGTCTTTCCTAAAACTACTGCACTTTTTTGCTCCCCATATTTTACTTTAAAAAGAACAAGATCTTAATGTTACAATCCTGTACATATGTACATAAATACAGTAAATAAATAATACATGGAAGTAAATCTATTGAGCTTGATAAGTTCTTCCATGCAAATGTGTAGGTTCATGCTATAAATAACCTCCAGCATAATTACCCTCTGATATAAATTCTTTATTATTACGTACTTGTAAAAATGCATACTTTAAAATATGTATGCTCCTCTGGGAAGAAACCTGAACCTTATTTGTTTTTACTCTGTAAATGCCATATATGTTACCGATGTTGTGCAAATCAAAAGCAGAGAAATTCACAAAGTTCTGCCGTTTCTGTATTTTGTTGCTACTGTGTCCTCCAAACTCCTATTAAAATCAAGCACACCAGCCACTATTCTATATCAGCTACTTTATTAAGTATACTTAACTGTTATACCTACCACAACTATTCCATATTCATGATCACTATTTAGTCATGATTGTGACACTTTTGCTACAGCCATAATTTCCCCTCCCAATCTACCTTACTAAGCATCAGCTGCATGAAGAGAAGAAGGTCCATTCTGCTGGTGAACAGAGGACAGTTGAGTATTTCTGTTAGGTTTGGGAGGAGAGCAGGATTGGATTGGATTGGCTCCATGGATTTTAGTATCCATGGGGAGTCCTGGAACCAAAACACAGCGGATACCAAGGGCCCACTGCACTTAACTAGGTAGCTGATGTAGAATATTGGATACCTTTTTTTCAGCTTTTAAATGTTCCTTTAATTTAATTTGGCAATACTACACTGAACTTCCATTTTCTGATTAATTTTTTTAAAATTAGCATTCATGGAAGCAAAACAACATGCATTGTTATGATGATCAGTATCACCTAGGAAATATTGTAAAAGAGGATTCTGTATGAAAGGAGTGGTCAAAGTGCAGCTCATTGGCCACATATGGCCCTCAGCGATGTTTTGGGAGGTGGAGGCAGGAACAAAAATATTTTTTCCAAAAAAATGAAAAAGAAAATTTGCTTCAGAATGCCCCACCCAAATGCACTGTAGAGGTAGTGAGGGTATATGAAGTGTATTTAGAGACCTCTTGGGCCTCCCAGGCTCAAAAACAATTTTTACAAAAAAATTCAAAAATATATTTTGTCCTGAAATGCCCCAAAATGTCCACTAGGAGGCATGGGTGTATTTCCACCACTTTTCAGGGCACTTTGTGACATTTTATGCCCAAAAGAGGCCTTTTTTGAAATCCAAAACATGGTGAAAATGCCACCATGCCTCCTAGAGGGGTTTGGGGGCAAAATAAATATATCATTTCTTTGGTAGGATCTAGTGCAGACTCCAAGGTCTCCTATGGGGCTAATGTGCCATCCCCATCCTTCCACAGTTGCCTAATCCTGATATATGGGATGTTCACAGATTTTAAAGTCTTGGACACTAGCAATTGGACAATGACCTTTCCATTATGGCACTATATTATCTAAGAAACATTTGAAATGTGTAGCTAAATATATGTCTAATCGGTTTGGAAATAGTGATAAACATTTTCTTCTTTGATCGTCTGATCCACCCTAACCCCATGCTGCTATTTCCGCTCTTCCTCTGAACTGTTGCTAATATTTGGTAATCTAGGTTTCAGTTATTCTGTACCATAATACCTTTCATATATGTTCTTACTTTTCAGAGGGAGATGTGATCATCTCATGCTTAAAAACAAACAAACAACCTTTCCGGGTATTCAACCAATTTCTTACATACATGGACCATGATATTGTATGATCTACTTAGCTATGTAACCACCTCAGTTATGTAGCTAAATAGTATCTCTCAGCTCGACCCAGGCAACCTCCACTGTGAGCAACACAGATCTATTCCACTATTGATCAGGAAGCAGTAGACTGACATTCCCATCTCCTCCCATGAGCAATCTCTGTTGCAGCCATCATAAGCAGGGTCCCTGTTGCCATTCCCTCTTACACCAGAGATTGCTTGCTTGGAAGGTGCCTGGGAACATCAGCCTGCTGCTTCTGCATTGATGGGGAACAGAGCCCTGTTGCTCACAGCAGCTGCTGCCTGGTATGGGAGAACTGGGGGACTTTAATGTTCCCTGCGTATTCCCTAAACTAGTGAATACAGAAGAATTGTAAATATAAACCAGTCACAAATGCATAACTCTGGTTATGCATTTGTGACTGCTTTGGTGAATTCTGGCCATGATTTCTTATTGGGTTTGGTTTATTATCTCTGTGTTTGTTCACTTTAAAGAAACAGAGGCACAGCTATCACGCATACAATTTTTGTGATACATCTTTCCCATTTTTGAAATATTCCTTTTAAAAATCTCTTTTCAGAAACCTTACTAAAAATACAGGTTTCTCTCCTAGAGTTTTTATTCTGCTGTCAGCAATTCTTCATGGGATTTCTGTATTTGCACTTGTAGTAGAAATACAGCTGAACAATTCATGGCTTTTAAATGTTTCAGATGAGGAACAGCCAATTGCTTCTTTGTTCCAGTAGCCTTTGATGCAACCTGAGATCTTTTTGCACCTGATGTGATATAAACCTATTAACAAAGCAGTGCAGTTTTAAGGGTGTGTACCCAATTAGGCTACATCCCAAATAACAAAGTAAATTTGACTGATTTGTACTGGTTTGTACAAACACTAGATTAAATCAGTTTAATCTACTTCTGTTTTGAAGGAGAATGGCATAGTCCAAAGTTGCTTGGACTACTACTGTACAGAGATCTTGTAGTTAAAAACAAGCATGGCAAAGCCCGATAGTATATTTCCAACACCGCAAAGTAAAGAAAATGCCAGGGGTGGTGTGATGCAGAGATGGGAAAGGGGAGATTTGCTTTTGACAGCTCTTATGTGCAGTCTGTTCTGAAAATATTTTCAGGGGTAGCTTTGTTGGCAATATAGCAAAATACAATAACATCCAAAATCTACAAAACAGTGATATTTTTATTCAGAAAACCAAACTGCAAAATACATGATGCAAGCTTTTGCAGCTCTACTGGCTTCTTCATCAGGCAAAGGTATTAGAAATAATATAGGAGAATTTTTTTAAAAAAAATTATGATGTTAGTCATAGGCCTGTGTTTTGTCAAGATGTTGTTGGTGTGGTGTCCTCCTTCTGGCCATGTGGCACTGAAGATAAAATTTGAATTTCATTAGCAATACAAAAAGCTACTTCCTCTAAGATTCAAAATGTCTGATCTTTTGTGAGGTCACAACCTAACAAAGAAGAAATGTATTCTCATCACCAGTGACACCCTCCTTTTCCTTGCCATTTTCATTGCCACAGGACAATGAATTAATTAATAGCGGGAGGGGAGAAAGGCAACATAGAAATTAAATAAATACCTAAATAAAATATGTGTGGCTGCCACTAACCCACATCACAAAATCACAGCATGTAACCTTGTGTTCATCATTTTGTCAAGCCATGCAAGCAGCTTGAAGTAAAATAGAGCAAGCTGTAGTGATACTGGACAGGGAGATACCATGTCTTGTATTATTGCCATTAATTATCACAAGGAAGAAGGGGTCAGCAAAAGTCATGGGCTCCCTGTAAAGTAGTAAAATGGAACCTTTGGCTTATGGGCCTAATTTGCCTCAGCAAGTGTTCTCTTGAAGCCCCTTCCCCAAATTTCATATTTACACACATTCTGGAGATATTTGCTCATGTGCTGCTGGTCTTTATTAGATCCTTTGTGCAATAACTGGACTTTAATTTTATCTTCGCTTCATGCTGGGGTTTGCATTTAAAAAGTATTTTTCTGGAATCCTATTGCAGCATTGTGTCTTTGTAAATGGACTTAGGTCTGCAGGAATTAGACTTCCATAGTTGCACAACATCCATATCCAGTAGAGGGCCACTCTTATGTCACTATGTAGCAGACCTGGCAAAATGCCTGATGCATATTGGTACCCGATCCACAACAGGACTGGTTGCATGGTTCCCAGTGCACATCACATCAGAGTCCTGAAGCACATCACATCGGTCATAATATGCACTGGGCACCAATGCGCATCAGGCACTCTTGCTAGGATTCCATTACAAATCTTCGCAATTCAGCAATTGGATTTTTTTAGCACCTCTGCTACTTAGGGCCTTTGCAGACTGCCAGAAATAGTGCAAATTGAGTCCACTTTGGGGGGAAGCAGACGAGAGCTTCCCAGACGCCCTGGGCCGGCGCGCCGCGGGGCCGCAGCCTCCGCACCTCGGCGCACCGGCGGCGACCCTGGAAGGAGCGCTAAATCAGCGCTCCTTCCTCAAGACAGCGAAAGTGCGCACTAACAGCGGCGGGCGCACTTTCGCTGTCTTTTCCGCCGCGGCGCGTTCGGCTGCCGCGGCGTGAGGTCTTCCCCGGAGCGCCGGCCGTGCGGAGGGCCGGCGACTCCGAGGGCGACCTCAGGGAGAGGAAGGGGCGCCGAACGTGCGGCTGCCCCTCCTCTTCCAAGCCTCCAAGACGACCCTATTAGTCGTCTGCCGAGGCCCTTTAAGGATTAGGGTTAGGGTTAGGGTTAGGGAATCATGGGAACTGTATTTTATTGTGGCACCAGAGCTCTCTGACAGAGAAGGCTCAATGTCTCAGAAAAAAAAACAATTCCCATGACTCCCTAGCACTAACCCTAACCCTTAAAGTGGACTTAATTTGCACTATTTCTGGCAGTCTGCAAAGGCCCTTACATTATGAAAAAGGTCATATAGGATTCTGGCATTAAAAAAAAGTTATTCAAATGTTCCTAGACGACAAGTAAATGACAGTCATTCTAAGCATAGTAGTTATAATGCAGAGGAGGAAACATAGCAGACTCTCCTTGAACTTTTGCATCTAGTGTTAATAATCACTGCTAATGACACACATTAAACATGTGCAATGTAGTAGAACAGTCAACTGCTCAGTTTTATTGGAATCTTTATAGTAACAAACTGTGTTCCTCAAATAGACCAGTAAGATATGGAAGTTGTAAATATCAGAATGTTTCTGCCATCGGCTAAATATGTTTGGTCATTTTACCTTTCTCCATCCAATTTTTCTGGATATATTGACTGCATCCAGCTGCAAGAGTAAGCTATGATTTATGTTAAGTGAGTCTCTGCTCATGTGCTTCCTTACCCTTTTCATCCTCTTTGTATAACCACAAGAAGGAAGTGGGAAGCTTCTGCAACCTTCTGTAATTAATGGTTTTAAGTCGGGGGATGGAAATTATGTGGCCTTCCAGATGTTACTAAACTTCCAGATACCCTAGTTAGAACAGCCAAAGGTAGTATATGTTGGGAGCTGCAGTTCAACAACATCTGGTGGGCTTCATGAATCCTACCCCATTTAGGGTTACAGTTGAACCCTAAATGGTAGTTAATATGAACCATGATTAGCTTCAAGGTTTGAATTTGATTTGTTTCAATGGACTCTAGTTAAAACAGGTTGCTGTTGTCCAGGTTCAGATCAACTGACAAACTATAATTTGCAATAAATAAATAAATAAGCAAAGATTTTGCATTTTAGCATGTCACAAGGAGGGGGAGTCATTCACCCAAGGCTTACATAGGGTCATTTTCAGAGTGAGGAACCATAGTTTATTGTTTCATCTTAATGCAGTCACTGGCTTTGGACTGTGCCTGTGGGAATGTGCCTTGTGGCGATCCCCTGAATTTTATAGGATTTTCTTAGGCAAGGAATACTCACAGGTCATTTTGTCAATTCGTTCCTCTGAAATATAGCCTACAGCATTTGGTATTTGGGTTTTCCAGCCAAGTACTAACCAGAGCTGGCCCTGCTTAGCTTCCAAGATCAGACAGGATCTGGTGCCTTTATGGTATACTTGACAAATAATCTGATAATGTCATGGTTAAGGCAGCATTTCGCCATCACAAATGACTGTTGCCTCTGTCACTTTAAGACTTCAACATATAAATTGGCCTGCAATAATATTAATAATAATCAAAAATTAGCTGCCTGCTTTTTGGTGTTTTTTAAGTATCTTTCTATACCATAAATCCATTCTTTCAGTACTATAATCCAAATAGTAATGTACATAGCACCTT
>CM034710.1:74725594-74736445 GCA_020142125.1 Phrynosoma platyrhinos | reverse complement strand
CAATTTAATGTGCACTATTTCTGGCAGTCTGCAAAGGCCCATAGCCACATGGGCCTTTGCAGACCCATCTGTTCTTCCATAGTCTAGAAGAACAGAAACAAAGTACAGGAAAGCAATAAAGAGGAGGTATAGTAGCAAACACTGCCAATTACTGAGAACTGGAATCAGTCTCATGCAATCTTAGTTTGTTAAAATATTAGGGGGCTCCTACCAATAAGTGATTTTCCCCCCACTTTAGCACAAAATAGCCAAGATACTTACATTTTAACATTGCCCAATTATTCTTTTGAAAATCATAGTAGCTCCATGTATCCAAAGCATGTTAGTTAGGGGAGTACTCAAAAGAACAGATACACATCTTTGGATTTAATGGTTTTAACCCTTAACTGGAGATTTTTTCAGCTTTCTCTAAGGCCATGTGACATTTGGATGTGCACAGATCATAACAGCAGGCACTTGAGAGCTTATTTTTTATCATTAAAACTAAGAGTTCAAATACTCTTGCACCTTGTAATGCACACAAATGTGCAACTTATTCTTTGCTTGCCCTTTGATGCATTTGAAAAACATAAACAGTGTTCTGGATGTTACTTTGGGAGTTGTGTTTTGGAAACGGTAAACTAGCCCGAGTGTTTTTTACAGTTTGATTATGTTCTTCACAGAGTTCTCAGGAGGCTTTTCAAATCTCCCACAGTTCTCCTGATTCAAGGAGGCATGCCAAAATTAACCTACATACTGTGTGCTTGGGAGTATATCTGCTAGTAGCAGCTGTGGAAAATTCATTCGAACAACCTAAATGGCAATGTACTGTAATTGCTTCACACTTTCTCTATAGCGACAGTATATAGACAATGCTTCATGGACAATGTTGATAACAAGTTCCTTAATTATTTCCATTAGCTTCAGTTCAAATTACCACAACCCTCTATGGTGGCAAACTTATTTACACTGAAGGGTATTTTAGGACTCTGTTTCTTCTTAGAAGTGGCAGTAATAAATCAGCAATTAGATGACTGGCCGATGGCAAAAGCTCTTCCTAGCCGTTGTTTTATGGGTTTTTTTAATTGATTTCATGTCTCACCTTCCACCAAGCTGTTGTGTTAGAAGAGTGTAATTTGTTAATAAGGGGCACACAGAAGGTCCCAAGTTAAATTCTTGACATCTCCAGTTGTATAATGCACTAGGTTATGTGAAAATGTTTGTTCAAACACCCTACAGACCAAACAGTGTACATAATCCTGAGCTAGAAGAGCTGGGTGGGGGAGGCATTTGTAGCCATAAAATGGTTTCCTATAATTTATTCAAACAATGAATGAGATGACTGATTTAAAAACAAGCTTATAAGATATTTAATTCCCTAAGATGAACAAGAACATCTAACTTTTCTATTACAGATATTTTTTAACGGTAAGTGGAGTGACAGCGAAGAATTGCCATTACTTATGCAACGAAAGATGGAGCAAAACAAGAGCCAAGCCTTGCATAAATAGTACTTTTCCTCACAGTGAGAATGCAAAAACTCAATATTTGCTTGATTCAAAGAGCAAGAGGCCTGGTTCTAATAGGCAACAACAATAATTCTTGTGTGATTACATGCCAGTTCCTTTCCACCATACACATAACTAGAGAGATACTAGCATTTCATATGTGCAGCTGCCCAATTTATATGGCTATTGCTTTCATGCATGGCATGTAATATAATTTAAGCACATAAGAATTAACAACCAATATGTCACACAACAATTTAAAAGAGCAAACTAGGTAAATTTGTTCAGAGAGTAAAGTAGCATCAGGGTGGGCTTGGCTTCAAATCCTAGTTTAGCTGTGATACTCACCTGCACTTGTCAACATTATTCAGTCTCTTCTATCCCACAGGGTTTCTGTGAGTATAAAGGAGCAAGGAGAAGCATGTATATTCCTTGGAGGAACAGGGAAATATGAATATAAATAAGTGAAATATACTGCACAGAGTGAGCAACAGGAGCACCATATTCTTGTCTGGTAGAGAAGAATAGGAAGAATACTTGAAGAAGGAATCCATTCATTGTAGAAATAGCAGAAATACTACAGGAATTAGGGTACACAGCAGAGGTAGAAGCAGAGTAGATCTTTATCTTGCATCCTTGGAAATATGAAAAGCAGATGGCTTTTGTCAAGCACACAGATTGTTTTTACACATCTAACTTGTTTAGGAATCACCCATGTTTTTCCTATGCATGATGCATCAGAAATAGAATCTAGTAGCAATCACTGTTATTATCCTTTATTATGCATAGAGAAACACCTGGACTGTAGGAGTAATATCCACAAGTGGATCCTTGCTACTAAATTAGTGATAGCAGAATAAGACACAATGCAGAGCAACATGCCTTCTACAATTTTTAATAAAAAACAATTACAAAATGATTGAGTGACAATAAAAGCAGGCAATAAAAGATCCTAAAGAGGCTAGGTCATAAAAGTAGAATGAACAACAACTGTTAATAAGCTGACAAGTGTACAGGTTATGGAAAAAGGTGTGTGTTCTTCCCCCCCCCCCCCCCCCCCCATATCATACATCTCCAAACACATTGTTACAAGACATCCCAACTCAGACCTGTGCCAATTCAGACATTTTCACAAAGCATACACCTCTGTTTATTTTATAATCTGTACGACCCCTGATTCTGAAACCCTATTATTTATTTATTTTTCAAACTACACATTTATCTTCCTACCTTCACTTTTGTCCCTGCTTCCAATGTCTTCTATATTATGGACAGAATTTACAAGACAATCTCTCTGGTTGGCATCCAAAGCATTTAGTTCTGTGTGCCCAGACAGATTTTAGGCACCCCTCTCAAGCACCCATCTCTCTGTGGCATGGGACAAACCACACTTTAAAAAGCAGTACCACATGGTTTGGGGTGAAAATCAAAAGTCCAGATGAGCATGCCCAAAGTCAAAAGCAGCTCTTTCCATTCTGGTCAATGCTCTGCAAAACCTGTTGCCTTCAACTCAGAGGTTACTTTTTTTGGACAACAACTGCCAGAATCCCTCATCCAGTATGGTGTGAAAATGCTATGGGTTAGTAATAGGTTTACCCATACTTAGCTTAGATTCAGTGTAATCAGGACCCAAGTTGCTGTTGTGTAACTTCAAGTCATTTCTGACTTATGGCAACTCTAAGGCTATCCTATCACAGGGCTTTCTCTGCAAGATTTGTTCAGAGGGGTTTGCCTTTCCCTTAGTAATAATTAGTATTGATTAATTTCAGGAGGTCTACTATGGATGTGGTAACCATGCAGTGCTCCAGATGATGGACTGAGAGTCTGAGCAGTCCTACACTCACAGTCAATGGTCAGGAATATTCTTCAATTACATTGGTAGGGCTGCATTATTCCCATCCCTGGTCTACTCTAAGAGTGATTTAAGTCTGGATCTAATCCATTACATTCAAAACTTGCATCTTAAGTCTCCAAAATGCGCACTCATTGATGTAAAATTTGGGCCATTAACACTGGGGTGACACTTCCAAAGGTGTGAGCACCTAACTTACTTGTTGAGAGGTAGAGACCTAAAAACAACAATGCACTAATTGAAATCAGCATCAGCTGAAAAACAGAAATTGAAAATATTTGTGCAAAAGCTAATAGTCCTGATTTTATTCCCAAACAGCTAGCTGTTGTTGTGTGCCTTCAAATTGCTTCTGACTTATTGCAATCTTAAGACAAACCTATCATGTTTCTTCAGTGGGAGTTTGCTATTGCCATCCTCTGAGGCTGAGAGGGTGTGACTTGCCCAGGGTCACCCAATTAGTTTCATGGCCAGCGGGGATTCAAACATTCCAGAGTAACAGTCCAACTAAAGGTAAATGTTTCCCCTTTGACAAGGTTGTCAAGTCGTGTCCGACTGTTGGGGACAGTGCTCATTTCGATTACTAAACTGAAGAGCCAGCATTGTCAAAGACAACTCTGTGATCATGTGGCCAGCATGACTACAAAGAATGCTGTTAACTTTCCCACCGAAGTGGTACCTATTTACTTGTACTTTTACATACTTTCGAACTGTGAGGCTGGCAGAAGCTTGGACTAGTGATGGGAGCTCACTCCATCGTGAGTCAATCGGGCCTCAAACTGCTGATCTACTGATCTTACAATCGTCAGAATCAGTGTCTTAATTGTCCAATTATAGTCCAACTATATGCAGTTATATATAGCATTCTGGAAATAAGAACAATCAATAGTATTCTGTTTGGCAGCATAAATCTGAATGTGTTTACTCAGAAGTAAGACCCACTACGTTAATTACAGTCAACAAGATTCCTATATATCCAGTACAGTAGATTGGGTTCAGATTTATTCATATCAAATATGCTGGTAGGGAAATGCTATGCAAACAGTAGTAGGATCCCAATGAATGGGTGGTTCAGGATGGAATGGATATGCCCTGAGTTTGGGCAAAGACACCTTGAATGAGCAGAACATTTTTTTCTATGTAAGGCAAATCACATATCCAACTCAGCATCTCGAGTACTCACAAAATGAATTAAGCAGCAACAAAACTAACAATGACTTCTCAAAAATCTGAAATAACAAGTTTTGTAGGTCAAAAATTAATAATAACCCAAGCATAATTTGTGTTAATATAAGTGAGGGCGGGGAAGCCTGCTCAGTAATACCCTGCAAACCCAGTATGTTAAAACACTCACACCTTGTAAAGAAAATAAACCTAATTTTGCTTCAGATTTGTAACAGCTTCCTTGCCAGGTCACCTAGAGATTGTCATTCCTCTTCATGGACAGCTAGTCAGCTGGGCATTTGCAAACCTGCAGAGTTAAGTGAATACCACTTCGCCTCTGCATGCCATTGATTTCAACATGAACAAAGCAAGAGACTCTAAACCACTTGTGAGAATCATGCAGCCTTTCAGATGTTGCTTGACTACAACTCCCAGAAGCCCTCACTAGCATAGCCAATGACTAGGAATATGGAATAGAACAAAAGCTGGAGGACCACATGATTCCCACTCTGCTATAAGCAGAGGTATTGCTTAAATATCACCTCAACTGAGTGGGGAAAACCTTCATGACTACAGTTGTCCCTCCCTTTTCACAGACTTGGAATCCACATCCTTGCGCTTTGCAGGAGGGACAAGCGGCCATTAACAGAATGGTGGCGCGCACATTATTTTCTATGTGCGAGTTGCCATTTTTGCAAGGGGGTCCGGCACAGATCCCCCGCGAATTGGGAGTGGCAACTGTACTAGTTTAACTTCCATCATGCACTGCCAGCTAGGGCCACAAGTTGTATTTCACAGCTTAACACACAAAACTACTCTAACAGTAGAGTAAACTTTATAGCACAATCCTATGCATGTTTACTCAGAATTAAGGCCCACAGTGTTCATTGAGGTTTACTCCTTAGAAAGAATGCAAAGGAGTATAGCCTTGGTCCCTCCTTCCATGGCTCAAGAGAAATAGTCTCTCAGCAGCTTTCACATCTCTTCCAAATATCCTTCATTAATAAATGCTTGTAAGCTAACATGCTTGAAAAATAAATCACATTGACCTTCAAGTCTGGTAACAGAAATCCCAGAAAGAAAATTCTGTACAGTATTTGAGGAATGAAGTTTAACACCAGTCACTTAAAACTGTGTAAGAACAATTTCAATTAACTAATAATAAAAATTACAAAGGTGTAAGTTTCACTCTGCAGCCTGAGCTGCTCCCTTTAAAACAGAGAAACATGTGAAAAAAATCCCTATGCTATCCCAAATTCTATTAATATGCTACATTTCCTAATTTTGTTCCAGGACAGACCTTAGTAAAAGCTGCATCTCCTTTCTAATTTTATTACAGCTCCAAAGGTGAGCAAGTAAATCCTGGTAAATCTTGGTAAATATCCTGATAAATATTGTGAAAATTGTGATAGTATCTCACAACACCTGGCAATGACTATTTTGCTTTGCCACAATGGTTGCAATACACAGGCTGGGCTTCTAACTAAAAACAACCCTGAGAACCATACAAATGTCCTGCTGCATATCTATTCCAAAACTTGGAAAATTACTTTTGGGAGTCAAGATCCCATTTTGTCCCATAGCCCAGACTCAATCAATGTAAACTTGGTAAACCAACACTTAGGTAAACTCCACTGATTCAACAGGTCTACTCTAATGGGATTAGAATCATGAACTCCAATTTCTGAAATTCACAGCCAACACAGAAATGTTAATCTCAAAAAGTAACTTTTCCAGGCTCTACCTATTCCTATAGAGGATTATTTGTACAGCCTGCTCTGTAGTGCTTGAGAGGGGATTTTATTTTTAGGCTTTAAGAATTAATGGTTGAGCATGGCCATTATTCCTTCTACTTACCAGCTGTGTCCCTTGTAGCCATCCAGGCTACTATGTCAAGAAATTTGAATAATCATTTATTATTATTAATATCATACATTTGTATTTAAGACTCAAAACCTCACACCAGAATACTAGTGTCTACCATTCTCATTATTTCATTGTTAAACAAAAGAAATTACAGAAATAACCAATTTCACAAATGAAATAATGTGACAGAATCACAATTTAAAACTTTTTACAAGTAAGATTGGAGAGGGGGAAAAGAATTGCTTTTTCATATCTATTATTTTCAGGGCCCCAAATTATGGCAATGCAGATTTCATTGTATATAATCATTTAAACTAACATTTTAATTAATGAAAGGAAGTTTTATCTAGTTTACCAATTTACAAAATGGTAAGAGGCAGAATATGAACACAAT
The DNA here is from genome assembly GCA_020142125.1 of Phrynosoma platyrhinos. NCBI lineage: Eukaryota > Metazoa > Chordata > Lepidosauria > Squamata > Phrynosomatidae > Phrynosoma > Phrynosoma platyrhinos. The sequence continues at coordinate 74,729,685 of CM034710.1, read as the reverse complement.
ACATTATATCTATCTTAAATAAAGATATCTATCAAGGTTGAAAACCTCTGAACCTCCCAGTGCTTTGGACAAACCACTCCCATAATATTTTATAATTGGCTACACTGATGGGAATTTTAGGACAAAGCAACTGAAGGGCCAAAGGTTCCCTACTACTCCTAATATATATTTATAATTATCTCAGTTGTCCAAGTCCTTATGTAGCAAAATGTTCATGCACAATGGAGCAGTATTTGCACAGTATACAGAAATATAAAAATATTTTAGGAACATCCCCAGCAAGAGAATGAACATGCTCAGTGGTTATAGAATGATAACTAACTGTTGTGGTGGGGGGAAACAGAGGGAAGGGAATGGAGTGACTGGAATCCTGAACAAGGAACCCCTTGCACTGCAACTTTTTGTTGAAAATTTCACTTATATCTTTAAAAATTTATTGCTCAAAATACTATCAACAAAACCCCTACAAGTTTATCTGTTTGTGGTCAGGGTCATGGCTGGGGTAACTTAAAGGGAGGCAACAAATTTGTGTCCAAATCAGCCTATTTTTTAAGAAAGCATGATCTACTAGTGGTGTGCATATGAAAGCTGCATAGATCACACCATCACAGATGTTTTTCTCCATTTTCTAATCCTAAGTGGTACAGGTGTGTGCAAAAAGGCTCTCTCACAGTAAGACTGGAGAAATGCCTCATATATTCCCCTTTCTTTTCAAACACTGCTCTATCTCTCATTCATTATTAAGCTAATTTTATTGTCAACTTGTACCAGTGTACACAGCTATTTTTTTTTAATTGCCTGTACACCTGTTCTCTACATTTATATCAGGAGGACTACACAAGCTCATTTCAGGATTCCTTCTTTTTGTAACATATTGTATCCTATTTATTTCTGGCATATTAACATATACCAAGTTGAATGGGTGCCACTATGCAAATCCAGTGTTTTCCTGGGGGTGGATAGAGGGAAACCACAATTTAGGAATTGGAACTGTGCAAAGATCAGCCATGAGGGCAGTGAATTTACAAAAAAAGCACACAAATAAAATGTAGCAATCTGACACCTTAAAAGACAAGCTCTTTTCCACACCACTTAACATCGAACAAGAAGCAGCTGCCATGGTTTAGCGTTTAGGCTGATTGGTTATTCAGAGGCTGGTTCTCTGTTGCATTTATTGTGTTGGCTGTGTTTTCTGGTTTCCTCTCTTCTTTTGCTTTCCGTTTCTTACGAAACATAACGCCAAAATCCACAAGAAAGGTGATACTTGCAAAATATCCAAATATCTGTTAAATGAAAGGGGGAGAGAAATCTCTATATAAATGTCAATTAAATTTAAAGGAATGCAAAAACTATCTTGCAATATCAGCATGCATAGGGGTAAGTGTGTGTGATATATGGCCCATACCCTGAAAGACACTTTGTGACTTTCTGAATAGTGAATTTTGGGCTGTGAAAGAACAGAGAGGGAAAAACAGGCAGTCCAGTAAGATTTATACTAATGGGAAGGTCTGAAACCCTAGCTGAATAAAATTGTGTTTTATTCTGATAAAGTTCTGACTTAAATACACCCTCCTGTATTGAATCCTTTCTTTTCTTCCCAGTAAGACTTGAAGTCACAGCACTTGCAGCTTTAACATTATCTCCACTCCATGATGCCACCCAAGCTACTTGAGTTATGCATTCTACTTTCTTGTGGCTCACCACCAACACAACAAATTTTATTTCAACTTGAGATGCTTTGAAAGCCTTTCTTTTGCTACAGCAGAATAGCTAATTATCATTTGTGCATGTGCATTCTGTGTTAGTACCAGCCTACCTCCCCTTCACCATGTTATTTCCGTTAGTTTCCTTCCTGGCTTATCACCACAAAGCAGCCATCAAGCAGTCACTGCATCTCCTCTGCAGAGCGAATGCATATTCTCATGTAGCAAATTTTAGGCTGCTCTAAGCTTTGGTGGTAACATGGAGACTTCAGAGAACAGGCCCTAACATTTCCACGATGGTGTTTCTCCCTTCATTTGGCTCACTGCCTATCCCTCTGTTTCCTCTTTATCAATTTGTAACATTTTTTAAAAATTACATTTGTCATATCACTTTGTCTTTTAAATGTTTTTCCTTTTCCCCCCCCTTCTCAATTTTGGGAAGTCTAACAGAATAAATAGCCACATTGTCTCTTCAGATGACTGTGTACAAAATTGATCTAATTTTACAACTCTAATTTTTACATCTGTGCTTGCCTCCTTAAAAATAATCCAGAGAGGGCATATAGTTTGGTACAGACTATAAAATACAAAACGAAAGCAAAACAATGGTATTTACTGTGCAATGATAAACTGGTGTGACAACAATTTTCCCCAGCCCAGAGGACTATATGCAGCATTGAGCAGATGATCAAGGGCCTTACCTATGCATGCAGATAACATGCATTCATGCATAGGCATGTACATGCAAACACACACACACTCATGGTTCCCAATATGCAAGGAAATGAAAGCTGAAACTTCCCCTTTCCCAAGTTCAGTGTGTGTCTTCCCTTTCTGGCAGCAGCCACCTAGGCACTGAAGGTGAGGTATGAAATTTAAATGGGACTTTAAATTTAAATTTAAAAGACTGCAGATGGGAATGACTCCCCATACATCATCTTCCCCAGCTAAATTGTGCTCCCGTCACTCATTAAAACATAGTTGGGGAAAATGTTGTATGGGGAGACCCATTCTTGAATGCTCCATTCCCAATGAAATTGTTGTCTTGGCAGCCCACCTAAATAGCAGACATTATATCTGAACTGAATATGTGGGCAAAGTGAGGGCCGCTTGTGGCACACCCCCCCATCAAAAAATATTTTCCTCCAATATGACCTCTAGGAGATGTTTGGAGGCCCCCTGGAGCCTGTAAGTGTAAAAAAAAGATATGCAATGTTTTTCAAAAGATTGTTTTGCCTCAAAATGCTCTCTGGGACTCAGGAAGGCGCCAAAACATGGTGACAATTCTCCCTATGTTCCCTAGAGGGTGTTTAGAAACAAAAAAAAAATTCTTTTCTTTTCTTTTTGTTTTGTTTTGTGGGAAGAGGTACAATGGGGAGTGAAATCCTCCAAGGTCTCCTGAGGAGCTACTGCAGGGTCCTAGTTTTTCACAGTTGCCAACTTCAGTATTGAGGAAGGTACAGAATGAGGGGAACATGTCATATACTTACAAGAGCAGCAGTTTCAACAGCTGTTTTGTCACTGGTAGCAGAAAACACAATTGAGGCAAGTAGGAAAATTAATCCTACTATTAAAATGACCCAAAAATCCTACAAATGAAAGGAAAACGAGGTTAATATCAGAATTGTCAATATTTTTACTCTTCACTGTAAAATGCATATAGTAAGTAAAGGTAGGTAAAGGTCTTCCCTGTTGACAAGGTTGTCAAGTCGTGTCCAACCATAGGGGCTGTGCTCATCTCCATTACTAAGCCAAAGAGCCAGCGTTGTCAGAGACTACTCTGTGATCATGTGGCCGGCATGATTGCACAGAATGCGGTTTACCTTCCCACTAAAGTGGTACCTATTTAACTACTTGCATTTGCATGCTTTTGAACTGCTAGGTTGGCAGAAGTTGGGACTAGTCTTCCGGCTGTGATGGCGCCCGTTTGAGAAGGCACAGGGAATGTCTCCTTGTGACGACTCAGGCAGTGTGGTATAGGGATCGCACTAAGGTCGGTGTTTAGCGATTCGGAACTACTCCCATGGTATTGGGGGTTCGGACGACCTCATCGAGAGCCCCTATCTAGCTTCGGAACCCCTAAAACCCCTGTTAATCCTAACAGGGTTGGAAGGGGGAGAAGCAAGAGGGCTGGGAGAGACGCGCCCGCGCTGCCAGGATATTCAATAGAAGACTGAGACGCCACCAGCTTAATTGAAACTACGGCTGGAGAAAGTTTGCTCCAATAATAACTAAAGGCTTTAAAAGAAAGGAGAGTAAGACACTGTTCCAGACGATTAACTCCAAATATACCGTTGCACTGGAAACTATAACTTTAGACGGTATTAGAAAGGATCGGGGTTTTTTTAGTTTTCACAGCCCTTCCGCTATTGTTAAAAGCTTAAAGTT
>CM034710.1:74671497-74710215 GCA_020142125.1 Phrynosoma platyrhinos | reverse complement strand
CTTTCTTTCTCCACAAAATGGACCCCGAAATTTGGGCTGCAACTCCCAGAGTCCCTTAGCCAGCAGTGGCCGTGGCCATGGGGCTGTGGAAGTGGGGCGTCGTCCTTGTTTCCCACAAAGTTTCTCCTCAGACTTGAGCCCTGAGGGAAAACTTCACTCGTCAGAGCAGATGGCTCAGGCGCATTCCTAAGGAAAGGTTGGGAGGCCTGTGTTATCATTTATTTAGTTTAAAGGTGTTTCTTTGTCGCCTCTCAGCCCACCAGGGCTCCAAATTACATAAAAACCTGTGGTTTCTGACTTATGGTAGCCCTATCATGGGGTTTTCTCGGCAAGATTTGTTCAGAGGTTTGCCATTGCCTTCCCTTGAGGCTGAGAGAGTGTGACTTGCCCAAGGTCACTCAGTGGGTTTCCATGGTTGAGCAGGGATTCAAACCCTGTCCTCCAGAGCCACAGCCCAGCACTCAAACCACTACTCCACACGGGCTCTCTATTAAACCACTACAAAAACATTTTCAAAACATTAAAATATTCAAGAATTTATCTTGCTCAGATTCCTATAACTGTACTGCAAGCCAGTAAGGCATTTTAACCCGAAAAACCCACAAAAAACTATTAAAATATTCCTTTGTTGTTGATGTTGTTGTGTGCTTTCAAGTTGTTTTCTGACTTATGACGACCCTATCATGGGGTTTTCTTGGCAAGATTTGTTCAGAGGGGGTTTGTCATTGCCTTCCCCTGAGGCTGAGAAAGTGTGACTTGACCAAAGTCACCCAGTCGGTGGGAATCAAATTGTGGTCTCCAGAGTTGTAGTCCAACTCTCAAACCACTAGGCCACGCTGGCTCTCAACTAAAAGCCTATTAAAACAATACAAAAACATTTATAAAACATATTAAATACTCCTTTTAAAAGTTCCTAAAATTGTGCTCAGAAGCAATTTGGAAGCCAGCGTCATTCTTGCAGATCTGTGTTACAGGGCTTCTAAACTGCACTCCTGCAGGGTGACCAGATGTCCTCCTTTTCCAGGACATGTCCTACATTCAGGGTGACTAGACATCTCCCTTTTTCTAGGACATGCCCTACATTCCAACCATTTGTCCAGCAGGAATTTCAAAATATCCTCTATTTTGCACGTGACTAAGAAGCATGAATTTGAATTTATATGAGTGTTTTTAACTTTTGTTTGGTAGTGTCTGCCATTTTTATTTAGTGTCCTCCATTTCACAGTGCTTTATCCTCCTTTGCGGTTAGGACATCTGGTCACCTTGCCTACATTTCAACTTTCTGTCCAGGAAAAATTCCAAAATGCCCTCCATTTTATGCATCACTATGAAACCTATTGAGCAGCACCACTTTTGCTGTTCTCCTTGAAGATACTTGTCTACTTGGCAGCCTGTCATTGCCAACAATAGGGGGACAGGATGGATCCTAAAGTTCCTTTTTCCTAGGAGCAGCAGCTGACAAAACTCGCACCCAGAGCTCAGGTCCAGGGTGTGTTTATTTCTTGGAAAGGAAAAGGGCACCAAATATGTTAGGCAATGGGCTGCTTGAGGATACAATGCAAAGGTGTGGTTTTTTCCTCTTCATTTCAGCACAATGGACAAATTAAAGGAATAATTTAAATGTAGATTTAGTTGGGTTTGTTGCTGGTAAAGTACAATTTTAAGAATTTATCTTGCTCAGATTCCTACAACTGTATTGCAAGCCAGTAAGGCATTTTAATGCAGATAAAACTCATGTACACTATAACTCTAGAAATTTTAGTCAAAAAATTGACCCCAAAAAACTGAGTTGACTTATCCATGAATCAATGTAAGCATTGTACTTTAACTCTTATTTTTAAAAAGGAATCATCCCCTTCTCTGAGTCAAGTGCCAAAAGCTTAGTCCAGGGGCCAGCAACCTACGGCCTCTGGGCCAGTTCTGGCCCAGGGCCTGTGCTTACCGGCCCAGGCGGACCCCTGCCGCCACCGCTGCCTGCCACTGCCACTGTGTGTTTTGGTCGCCGCATGGCCGCGCGTGCCATGACCACCATTTTGTTTTTCAAAATGGCAGTCACGGCATGTGTGGCGGCGACGGCAGCGCGCGTGCCACCATTCCCCCCCCCTGGACCCGCTGGAAGGGACAACTTTGGGGGATCGGCCCCCAGCTCAAAAAGGTTGCCTACCCCTGGCTTAGTCCATCCCAGGAGCACTTGAAAAAAGCAATGGCCCCTTCTGCTCTCTCTGTCATGGTGCCACTTTTGACTTTTTTGAATGCCTGGGCAGGAAAATGGTGGTAGTGACAGCTCTTTGACATTTCCGCTCAAAGGAGCACCAAGAGGAATTGGACTTTTAACAATTTGAATAAGACATTTGTATGTGTTTTTCATTTTTTCTGGGTTAAAATCAACCAGAGTTATCACATTAAAGTTACTACTAGTAGATTACTACTAACAAAGTTGCCATTTTTTCCCCCGCTTTGCCTTTTCATCCTTTTTGACACATATGCATTTTCTTAGCCCAACTTGTGCCTGGTCACCCTATACATTGCACATTTATTGTAGGTTCGTCCTCATCCATCCAGCCTTTAGTATAAGTACAAATAGTTATGCCTGCTGGAATGTTGTCATATTGTTTGCATCATTTTCTTTTCTTTTGTTCTTTACATCCATTGTTACATACCCCTAGGTTTACTCTCAAGCATCCACAGGTCGTATCAAAATCTGTAAATTTTGCCCAAAGCCTGCCTCAATTTATACATGAGGTTGACCTATGTTCATCAGAAAAATATGGTTAAGTACATAATAAAACAGAGTATATGTCATAGAGCTGTAAATAAAACTATATGAAATGAATTTATATTTATATTAGTGTTGCCAGATTTTATTTTGTAATGTCTTACATATTTCTCGAATGTCCTACATTTTGCAGTGTCGTCCTCCTTTGTAGTTATGACATCTGGTCATCCTGTGCACCTGACACCAATTTGGCTGCTGCATTTTGCAGATTGAAGCAACCTTGAGCCTCCGTTTGCAATTTAACCTCCACTTCAACCAGATATAGATCAACTTTCCACCAAAACAACAACAAAAGAGCTTCAATTCTAGATACTATATATAGCAACAAATGATCAAACTCAGAGCCCTGTCAAATGAAATCATAGTGCAACTTTTTGTTACTTTGGCAACATTGTGTGAAATCCTGGGATTTGCAGTTTAAAGAGGGGCAGGCATTTAGAATTCTCCCAAACTACAAACCACAGGATGTTGCCATGGCAGTCATGGTATGAAAACTGTGTGATGTGAAAGGGTGCTCATACATGATAAGCATTATGGCTTTTCTGTTTTACATCATGCATTAAACAGCTGCCAGCAGATAACTGTTGATACAAGGGGTCAAGAAGTTACACTATCCAATGTAACTAGGTGCACACATGAGAATATGTAAAAAGTGATTTTAAAATTACCTACAGAGGTAGGATGGTTAATGATAGAAAGCAGATGAAAATTTGTAATATCTAGTGTATGTCTGGAAAAGTAGCTGGGATTAGAAATTGCATTTAATTTGAAATTAGCATATAGTTGTGTTTTGCAAAACACCTAACAGTTTGTTTGAACACAGTGGGCAAAGTGGGACTGATATAGCAATTTACTAATTGCTGAGATAATTCTGATGTGGAGTATTTGTGGCCCATTAGATTATGTTATTTTTTTCCCCCTGCTTCATTACAGGACTGAAAGCAACAATAGAATTGAAATGAATCTTTTGCTGCATAGAATAAAATTGTCACACAGCTGCTTTTCTGAAATTCTGATCAGGTCTGGAGGTCTGAAAGAATTCTCACCACTTGGCAATACAGAAGACCATCTGTCCAGGTCAATTACACGCACATTATGATATGTTGGCACTTAACAAATATTAACATCAGTGAATGCCAGAAATTGGAAGTGACACTTTTAAGTGGCCTCACCTTCCACTTTCACTGTTAACATTCAAATTACTCTCTATAGAAATTAATAGGAGCTTACTTTGTACAAAATCAGAATACTGACCTAGCTCAGTAATGTCAGCTGTCACTGGCAGCAGCTCTCCAGGGCTTCAGGAAGAATTCTTTTAAACAAGTCCTTAGAGATGATTCCTGGTAGTTTTCTACCCAGCTACTAATCAGGCTTGACAATGATTGCCTTCCATAACCAGGTAAGATCTAGTATGTTTACAGCAGTGTGGTGGATTGACAGCAGCACTGTTGAGCACCTAGATGTAGTGAACATGTCCAATCTGGTAGTCAGGTTCATGTTTATAGGAAATAAAACTTGTAAGTCAGAAAGATGCCACAAGATTCGTTTGCTGTTTTAGAGTTGTGTGAATGTTGGACTCTTGGAGATGGTAGATCTGGATTCAAGCTGACATAGGATGTGCATTAATTTGGATCAGAATTTGTGAAATTCATGACCTAGAGCAGGGGCCGACGACCTATGGCCTGCGGGCCAGTTCCGGCCCAGGTTGCCGTACTTACCGGTCCAGGCGGACCCCTGCCACCGCCGCGTGTTTTGGCCACTGTGCAGCCATGCGTGCCACGACCACCATTTTGATTTCCAAAATGGCGGCTGCAACTCATTTGCATATGCGCAGTACCCCTGCGCATGCGCAAACGCATTGTGGTCTCCATTTTGGAAATCAAAATGGCGGCCGCGACATGCACGGATGTGGCTGCAGCAGTGCGCGTGGCAGCGGCGGCAGCTACGGGGGGGTCATGCGTGGCGGGGGTGCGCACGTGTGTGTGACCGCACGCAGCGCCATTCCCCCCCTCAGCCCAGCAGGAGGGAGGACTTCGGCGGACCGGCCCCGGCTCAAAAAGGTTGCCTACCCCTGACCTAGAGAATAAAAGAGTGGATTTAAAAGCATAAAATGTAAAGCAGAAAGCCCTATATGCTGTGGAATATGTGTGGGGTTGGGGGTGTTACAAAGACACTGGCTAATGTTAGCCACCATCATGTTGATTTCTGGTGATCCTATGCATGAGAGACCTCCAAGTTACTCTGTCATCAACAACCCTGGCTCAGGTGCCCACAGACTCAGGGCACTGGCATAACACCAGCATAACTAAAAACAGTAAGAAAACACCAACAGTGAATTGATTGATAATGAACCCAAGACAGGTGCCACATTCAAGAGTAAAGGCTGGTGCAGATGGGTGATCTAATCTAATGAAAGGCAGCCAAGATCCGAGTGTACCTGGCACTGCATTACCTTTAAGGAAGAAACTAATATTTTCATAAATGGGAGTACAATGGACATCTTTTATCTTATTGGATAGGATATGTCAGGTGACAGGCTAGGAAAGATGTAAGGCTGAGAAGAGACAACTGAACATCCACCTCTATCAGAAATAAGGTTGCTATGTAGCCTCCAAACTAGGCTGTTCCTAGCTGATAACTTTCCAGATTATTCAGATGCAGACCATGCTGGTAGGAGAGAGAGTATCTGCTCTCAACTAGGCTGTGCAAAACAGATATGCTTATTATGAATAATAGATACCTGTTATGGATGTTAATAGATATGAGTACTGCTAGATATAGCCCAGGGATATTAACCCTTTGGATGCACCTGTATGTCCAAAGATGGCTGTTTAGAGATAGCATAGTTCCTCAATAGATAAGACAGTATTCTTTAGTGCAGGGGCTGGTAACCTATGGACCCTAGGTCGGTTCCGGCCCAGGCCGATCCCTGCCGCCGCCGCGGCACGTTTTCTCCTCTCTGCGTCCGCGGCATGCGCGGAGGCAGTGGTGGCGGCAGCGTGTGCGGGGGTGGTCACGTGCTGCGGCGGGGTGTATGCGTGCGCCGCCATTCCCCTCCCCTCGGCCCAGCAGACAGGAGGACTTCGGGGGACTGGCCCACGCATCAAAAAGATTGCCTACTCTGCTTTAGTGGATAAATGGCTAAATTCTATTGTTCAAGATTGTAATGTTCCTTTATGTGTAGCTATACAGAAGCCTGGTAAAATGATGCAGAGGGTATAAAGGTTGAAGCCTTATAAAAGTGTAGCATTTTACCTGCCATATACGGTAACATAATGAATGCATTATGCCTTGCATGCAGTCTAATGCAATGAAAGTAATGTGCCCAGATACTGAAATGTCTATGTATCTTATAGGGACTGTGTTAGTACCTCTGACTGCATATAATAAATAGCCTAAAAGACTAACAGGGAGTCTGATCATTCTCCCATATAAATATCCTAGAGCAGTGGTAGGCAACCTTTTTGAGCCGGGGGCCAGGTTGCTGTCCCTCAGACAATTGGGGGAACAAAACACCATAAATAAATAAATAAATTAAAATTAAAATTAAAAATTAAAAAAAAATAAAAATTAAAAAAATATGCATGCACTCTCTCTCAGCCCCAGAAAAGCCATGGCAAAACCCCTGTGGAGATTTTGCCAAGAAAACCCCAAGAATAAGTAATAACAACAATAATCAATATCATCATGGCAGCGGGGAGTGGCAGTGGCGGGACCGGCCTGGGGCCAGTCCAAAGGCCTCGGGGGAGGGCACATCCGGCCCCCAGGCCTTAGGTTGCCTACCCCTGTCCTAGAGGAGTCCAATACTTTAACATACTCAAGTGTCATTGCTGGCTCTGCTTGTCCAAATTTTACCAGCCACATTGCACACTGGATCAGGCAACAAGGTGATAAAAGGGACCTCCAGACAGATAAGCTGACAAATGGCAAAGATGCCTCAGTCTAAAGAGAAAAGGATGGGGAACATGTCTGTTTCAAAACCTTACCTAGATTGGCCTCAACCAGATGTTCATGAGTTTTTCAGCTCTGAGCTATATCCAATGGTGGCTGAGGGGCCACAGGCTGCACATGAGTGTGTACACATACTCAAAGCCACAGTAATACAAGGTCAGGTAGAATGCATGCCACAGGTCATGAAATGTAGCACATTGTCAAGCTGTCATAAAAATTTAAAAAAATTGTTAAGGCAATTGCAGTGGGCCCTCTGTATCTGCAGGGGGTGGGTAGTGTTGGTTCTTCCCTTCATTGATACTAAAAAATGTGAACAATCATACACCGTGCATATCAGCTACATAAACGTGCATGCTTCAGCATGTACATGTTCACATTACCACCACTGAATAATATGAATCATGACAATCCACAGGCAGTCAAAATTGCAGATTGGAAGCCTGTTGATATGAAAGGCCCACTGTACTGGAGAAAAGGCTTCCTTCCAAAAGTGAGTCTCACCAAATTCAGGGGGGAAATCCACAAACATGCAGAGAGGGACTAGAAGCAAACAGTACAGGACATAAAAAGGAATTATGAGGAACAGACTTACAAAATCATTAAGAGTAAGAATTAAACAAACACCACTAAGGCTGCATCCTCACTGCAGAGATAATCAGGTTTGACACCACTTTAATCACAATGGCTCAGTGCTACAGAATTCTGGGGATTATAGTTTTGTAAGACATTTAGACTTCCCTTTCAGAGAGCTCTGGGCCACAATAAACAACAATTCCCAGAATTCCATAGCACTGAGCCATGACAGTTAAAGTTGTATCAAACTTGTTGGAAAATTTATGTATTGCATTCTCTTTTCCCTCTTTAGAGATAGGGACTTCCCTCAATTTATCTCATTCTTATCTAAACATGTGACTTATCACTCACTCTTGGAGACTGTTTAACAGACTCTCTCTCAAGATTCTAAACAGTCTCCTCTCAGTCTAAGATGCAGTAACAGCCTCCTCTGAGTGAGGTTAATAGTCTCTTCCTGCTATATATTAAAGATGGTGAGATTTCATCTCTTTACTCAAACCATCACCAGTCAGGATAGGATTTAGTTTATGTATTTATTTATTAAAGTCATTATTATTTGTTTTTAAACTACATACTGCATATTTGTTGCTTTTTGGAGTAAGTCTTTATTCTTTAGGAAGGCAGATTTAGAATAGTCTGCCCTACACTTTTGCTGCTCTGCTGATGAAAGCTGGATTCTAGCAAGTATAACTTTCATACTTGCATATTTTTGATTCCCTTTAAAAGAGTTAATACCCTGGGAAACTCAAATTGCACCCCACAAAACTGGATTATCTCTGCAGTGTGGATGCAGTCTAAATCAGCAATAGGATACCAGCTAGAGAGGTAATTAGACCATCAGATGACAATGAGGTTGGAGAAGGACAAGGAAATTGACTCTTTCCCAAATAGCTGTGTTGAAAGTTATTCTGGAAGACTGGTTAGTCTTAAAAGTGTCTTTTTGTATCTGTCTTGTATCCTCTGCAGTAAAGACAGACACAAAAAGACACTTTTAAGACTAACCAGTCTTCCAGAATCTGATAGGCAAACCTGATACTTTTGAGTAGAGAATCTAAGGAATTGAGACAAACAATGGGTAGTAAGAAATGAAGTTATTGAAAATAATGAAACATTATTAAAAATAAAATTGAGTATATGCAGGGTTTGTAATAATGTGACTCCAGTCGCTGTCAGATTGCAGCTCCCACCATTCATTACCACTGGCTATCTTACCCAGGATTGCTGGAACCTGTGGTTTCTTTGGAGAGTCACAATCCAATCTCTAATACTGATTGATGGACAAGACCTGCTGAAAAGAAATCAACGTGGCTTCTGCAAAGGTAAGCCCCCTGTCACTGGCTTATTTTCTTTGAAAGGGTCAACAAATGTTGATAAAGGTGTGTGTGTGATCAGAAAACTGGACATGAGATGAGATTCTTTTAGGGATCTCCAAGGCAGCGGAGGAGGCAGCATCCAGGCTGAGGAGGACTCCAAAGCCCATTAACACCTACACCTGGGCAGCCCTCAGCAGCAATGGAGCCTGGAGGACGCTGGGATAAAGGCAGCGGAGGAGCAGCGTAGGGATTAATAAGAACTCTTGGTACGGGAGACTGATGACCGCTCTGCCATTTAGATTTATTTTATCTGTTCATTGTTTTATTGTTTGTTGCTGTTTTAAGTTTTGTTGTTTAATACTATTTTAAGGGGTGGGTGGGTTTTGATATTGTATATTTTGGTGTTTTATTGATGTAAGCCGCCCCGATTGCATTTGCAGAGGGGCGGGATATAAATTATTATTATTATTATTATTATTATTATTATTATTATTATTATTATTACTACTATTATTACTATTACTATTATTATTATTATTAAAAGAAGAGAGCCAGCGTGGTGCAGAGGTTCTGAGTTTGACTACAATTCTAGAGACCAGGGTTTAATTCCCTGCTTGGCCATGAAACCCACTGGGTGACGTTGGGAAATTCACATGCTCTCGGCCTCAGGGGAAGGCAATGGCAAACCTCATGTCATGAAACTTGCCAAGAAAACCCCATGATAGGGTTGCCTTAGGGTTGCCATAAATTGGAAAGTACTTGAAGGCACACAACAACAACAAACTGGTTAAAAAACAGGAAGTACAGAATATGAATGAACAGTTCCCACAATGGAGAGATGTAAAAGTGGGGTTCCCAAGGATCTGTACTAGGACTAATGATGGTTTTTAAAAAATAAAAACATGATCATAAGAACATAAGGAGAGACATGTTGGATCAAACCAGTGTCTAAGATCTAACTGTGGCAATGCTTTAGAACAGGGGTAGGCAACTTGTCCCCTTTAAGGGCCGAGGGACTTCAGCTCCCAGAATCCCAGGAGCTATTGGCCAACATGGGACTATTGGCCAACATGGCTGAAGCTTCTGGGAGCTGAAGTCCCTCGGCCCTTAAAGGGGACAGGTTGCCTACCCCTGCTTTAGAATATATAAATGCTGGTATATCAGATCCTATACACTTTTATTCAAATCAAGTCCCATGAAGTTTCCTCCTAGACAAGCATGAACAGAAATATAGTATTGCAAATGACTCATGCCATCAAGCTATGAGAGTAGAGGAAGAATAAAGAATACACACAATGTGTTACAAAGAGCTTTACACCATTAAGGCTTCATAACAATATCCTCAGATTAAAGCAGTCCACCTTCCAACTCTTCAAACAAAATGATTATGTGTGGGTGTTCAAAACTCATCACAGGGAAACTGATCTGCACTGTATGTCCTTTTGTGTTAACACGGTAAATTATTTATTTAAACCAATTGAGAAGTCTGCTACCTCCCCCTTGTGGACATCTACAAAAAGTGTAACAGATCTTCTTATGAATGTTAGCAACTATTAAGAAAGAAAAGAACATCAAGTGGTAACAGTTTCCTTATAGTTACTCCGTTTTGTACGGCTGCATTAAATTAGTTAAGTTCTTAAAAGATTGGACTTAATCTGAATTCCAAAGAAAGCATATGATCAGGAAGATGTAAACTTGCTGAAAGTAGAGAAAATAAAATTGCTATTCGTCTTTGAGACTAGTTAAGAGTCATTGCTTCAAGGCTCAACACCAGAGGAGAAACCCTTTTGTAGGAGAGCATTATGCTAAATGAGTAAGCTTCCTTTACCTAATTGGTCATAGCTACTATCTAAGCAAAGAAAAGTCAAATGAGTAAAAAAATAAAATAAGAACATCAAAGTATTGTGACATTGCATACATTTAAAAGAAAATTCCAGTACATAGTGTGTTTAGGGAATGTTATATGTACCGTAGTTAAGACATTAATCCAGGGGTAGGTAACCTTTCCCCTTTAAGGGCCGAGGGACTTCAGCTCCCAGAAGCCTCAGCCATGTTGGCCAATAGTCCCATGTTGGCCAATAGCTCCTGGGATTCTGGGAGCTGAAGTCCCTCGGCCCTTAAAGGGGAAAGGTTGCCTACCCCTGCATTAATCTATGTCGGGAAAACAAAGAAATGCCAATGTAGATGTTGATTTGTACAATTTACCAAGCAGTCTGTTAGACCAGTAGTGGGACTCATGCAGATGTTATTGGATGGCAAGTCCCAACAGCCATAGCCAATGGTGAAGAAGGCTGGATGTTGTAATCTAACATCTGGAGGGCCATATAGTTCTCATCCTTGTTAAACCCAATCTGTTTCTTTTGTTTCACACAACATAGGGTGGGTTAGGCTTGGTGTTACATAGCCACAAGAAATTTAATTGTTTTCCCCTTGCAAATATAATCTAATTGTTAAAATTCTATCTATACTAAGATACTATTGTACACACTTAGGAACACTGAACAGCTAAATCCCGACCTACCTGAAAAGAGGCTTCTGCCTTTGTATTGCATAGTGACCTTTGATTCTGATCTATTGGACACAAACCATGAGCAAAATTCAAAGGAAGGAATGGAGAATGACATTTTCAGTGGCACTGTCATAATGTTCTTTTTCCCTGGAAGCTCCACAATAATCTCTTTCTCTGAAAAGCAGATACAATACATTCTAAAATCTATGCTAGATTTTTTTCATTTAGCTAGCATTTAGTGACCAAAATTTAGTTTAATGCACTTAACACATTGGTGTGTCACCCATTTTAAAATTTCAACCATTTTTTCAACAATTTTTTAAATCTTTCTCTAGTTTCTTTCCCATCCTGCTGCTGGTATGGGATAGGCTTCTTATTATATTGATGGTCAAGTGCTTGTAACATTCCTTTTTGTCCCATTTAAGTTTGTGTTCCTTGTCAAAATATTTTCAGAAACTTCACAGCAACAAAGAAATGTAATGTGTGTACTTTTTTGCTTTTTTGGTGCCAGAGCTATCTTCTAAGGAACACTCTATGATTCTATGGCAGTATTGAATACATTTGTTTGCTATGTTCACATATATCCATACACCCTAATAGAACATATTATGTGAGTATGCAGAGGTTAAATACTAGAAACATTCCTTCTGTAATTAAGAATTACATCAATATATTGATAGTCACAAACAACTGAACTCTATGTAATAAATGAAAGGCATGTTACTTACCTTATCTGTTGGATAAACTCATGCACATCTTAAATGTGCACCAGAATGCTCATTCTGTGTTTACATAGTAGTAATCTGTTCACAGGTTGAACAGATTTGATTAGAATTTAAGAACTTTGTAGTCTTCTGTAAAGATGTTCCTTTCAAGTTAAACATTTTCTCCACAAATGTAGATCTGTTTCAAATTTGCTGTAGACTCATGTGTAAACTCATGTTAATTTCCCCCCCCCCTCACATACAGTAACTATGGTCTGAAGAATCATGCAGGTGATTCCATGTATTTAAGAGCCCTTTTGTACTTGCTTCTTTGAACAATCACCCACAAACTATATGGTAAACTGCATCTGAATAGGAGGGAATTTGCCTTTTTAGGCCTATAGTGGTCTTTTGCGGGAAGGGAGTGAAATTCCAGGGGAGGCAGCGTGTACAAGACTATAGATAAATCTATAATATTTCTATGGATTCCAATT
This sequence comes from Phrynosoma platyrhinos, assembly GCA_020142125.1. Lineage (NCBI taxonomy): Eukaryota > Metazoa > Chordata > Lepidosauria > Squamata > Phrynosomatidae > Phrynosoma > Phrynosoma platyrhinos. The sequence continues at coordinate 74,697,895 of CM034710.1, read as the reverse complement.
CACATATTTCCCCCATTTATCCATAAAAAAGCAAACCTTAACATTGATTTAGGGCTTTTACAGACTGCCAGAAATAATGCAACTTGAGTCCACTTTAATGGCCCTGGCTCAATGCTAGGGAATCATGGGAATTGTATTTTTTCTGAGACATTGAACCTTCTCTATCAGAGAGCTCTGATGCCACAATAAACTACAGTTACCATGATTCCCTAGCACTGAGGCAGGGCTGTTAAACTGAACTCAAAGCTGCATTATTTCTGGCAGTCTGTAAAGGCCTTTAGATTGTGAGTGGTCAACTATAGCTGTCATAAACTTTGTTTACTAAAGCTCCTAGCATTCTTCACTAACTATGCTAGGTAGGCCTAAAGAGAGTTGGAGTCCAACATATGAAATGGAACCAATGGAACCAATGGGACTCTAGAAAGCCTTGGAGGGTTCCTTGGTTGGTAATGCCGGTGATTCTGTTGAAGCCCTGGTGAATACCTGGAACAGCGATCTCACCAGAGCTATCAACACGATCGCCCCCAAGTGTCCTTTCCAACCTGCTCCAAATTGACAACCATGGTTCACAGAGGAGCTTAGGAAGATGAAGTGAGTTGGACAACAACTAGGGGGTGCCTGGCAAAAATCTCGACTCTTATCTGACAGGACTCGGCATAGGAAGTTTCTTGGCTCCTATAAAGAGGCAATAAGTGCAGTGCGGAATGCTTTCTCCTTTGCACGTATAGCGTCTGCAGAGTCATGTCCAGCAGAACTGTTTAGGGTGGTAAGGGAACTAACACAGGTTCCACCAGTGCAGAACCCTCTACTTAACCCAACAACAGCCTGCTGTGATGCTTTTAACTACTTTGCAGATAAAATCTCTCAGATAAGAGCTGACTTGGATGCTGGGGTTACAGCAGAACCGACTGATGAGGTGTCCAGTAAACCTGTTTTAGTGATTAAACTGGATCAGTTTGAGCCGGTGAGTACCAATGACGTGGACAAGATCCTTGGAAAAGTAAAGACGTGCCCCCTCGATCCCTGGCCATCATGGCTGGTCGTCCAGGGGGATGATGCCTTGATGGCTTTTCTCAAAGAGATTATCAGTGCATCCCTTAGGGAAGGATGTTTCATGTCTAAAGGAGGCGGTTGTTAGACCGCTCCTGAAGAAGCCTTCCCTGGACCCCCTGGATCTGAAAAATTATAGGCTGGTATCACATCTGCCATTTTTGAGCAAGGTGATCGAGCTGGTCGTCGCCTTTCAGCTCCTAGTGATCTTGGATGAAACTGATTTTCTAAATCCATTTCAAACCAGCTTCAGACTAGGGTGTGGGGTGGAGACTGCCATAATTGCTCTTTGCCTAAGCATTGACAGGGGAAGTGTGACCCATCTGGTGCTTCTGGACCTCTCAGCAGCTTTTGATATGATAAATCATGACATTCTCTTGAACGCTTGGGAGAGTTAGGAATTGGAGGCACTGTACTTCAGTGGTTCTGTTGCTTCCTCTCAGTCAGATTCCAAACGGTGATGCTCAGGGAGTTGCTCTTCAAAAACAGAGCTTAATTGTGGTGTCCCTTAGGGTGCCATCCTGTCCCCGATGCTATTCAATATTTATATGAAGCTGCTGGGGAAAATCATCTGCAGATATAGGGCGAGATGTTATCAATACGCTGATGACACCCAAATATACTTCTCCATGTCTCAGTCAGCAGCCATGACAGCAGACGGCAATTCTCCCCCAATCAATGTCTTGAGGCGGTAATGGACTGGATGAGGAAAAACCAACCCAAACTGAATCCAGACAAAATGGGGGTACTCACAGTAGGGGCCCCCAAACCAGGTATTGGGTTGCAATCTCCAGTTGTGGATGGGGTCACATTCTCCTTTAAGGCCTATGTTTGCAGTCTGGGGGTGCCTCTAGACCCACCGCTTCACATGATAGATCAGATGAATGCGACAGTCAGGAGTGCCTGTTATCAGCTTTGGCTGATATGCCAGCTGCACCCTTTCCGGGAAATAAGGGACCTTGAAGCTGTAGTACATGCACCGGTAACCTCACGACTTGATTTCTGCAATGCACTCTACATGGGGCTACCCTTATACCTAGTCCGGAAACTACAACTAGTACAGAATATGGCAGCCAGGTTGATCACCAGTAAATCTAAGAGTGATCATATTACACCTATTTTGAAATCCCTTCACTGGCTGCCTATTGGTCTCCGAGCACAGTATAAGGTGGTGATTACCTTTAAAGCCCTACATGGCCTGGGTCCAACCTATCTAAGGGATCGCCTCCTCCCAGACAATCCACCCCTCTCCCTCAAGTCCTCTGGGGGGAATTTACTGCAACCGATAAAAACCAGGTTAACAGTAGCCTCCCAGAGGACGTTTTCCTCTGCTGCTCCCAAATTATGGAAAGCCTTGCCGGAGATCCGTCAAATAACCAGCTTAGACAGCTTTAAAAAAGCTGTCAAGTCAGATCTTCCGGCAGGCCTTCCCTGAATAGATCACTGCAATCTAATCTGTGCTCTCTCCTCTTTATACATCCACTGTTTTTTCAGAAGACTCACTATGTTAATATTATGTTCTTATTTTAGTATTGTATTTAACTCTTTTAAAAGGGGGGGGGGTCAACTGTTACTATTATTGTTATTATTGTTTCAATGCAGGGTATGTTTTATTTAAATTTAATTTTGTTCTATGTGAGCCGCCTTGATTGTCTTGGCAGAAAGGCGGGATATAAGAATCAAGTTATTACTATTATTATTATTATTAGAAGGGCCACAACTTCCTACCTATGATTTATGAGCACTTATGTATCAGGTTTAAAGTACTGGGTCTTGTGCAAGATATTGTACTGAAAGTAAACAATCATTTAATGTTTAGTTACAACATTCTTTCTATAATTTTAGCAGGTATTGCTAAGAAGCTGTGGTTTATATCATTAGTACTTACATTTCTATATGGCTTTATAGTGCTAAGCACTTTCTAAGCAGTTTACAATGTGTTAGCCAACTGCCTCCAACAAGCTGGGTACTCATTTTACTGACCTACAAAAGGATGGAATGCTGAGTCAACCTGGAGCCCTGCAGAGGATTGAACTCACAATGATTTGGCTGCAGTACTGGAATTTAACCACTGTGCTACCAGAGAAAATTCAATGTTGTGAGAACATATGAAAATGCAGTACTGTTAAATGACCTGATCAACTTGCTGAATGAGATTACTAGGATCATGTAAGAGAACATTTACAGAAATCTGTTACTTAGGGCAAGAAGCAAATACTATATCCCCAAAATGTCAACATTTGTACAACCTTTCTAGAAGCCAACTTATTAAAGAGATACCTGTGAAATTCACAACAACATTATCAAAGGCAAAAACCTATAAGCGCTTCCATCAAATGTATTGATAACAAATTTAGATGTATATAAAGAGAATGAACTGCCTAGGAGACTTTCTCCAAAACAACAGATGGGGTAGATCCATATGAAAAGAAATATCTGCAGACAATTACTTTTTTTAAAAAAAAAGAAGGTACCTTTTACTGCATTCTGCATACAGTCAATGTTCAAAAAGCCACATGTCTGTCTGAAGTTTCCCAGAAAATGTTATTTTCAAGGCATCTGCCAGCTAAATTTGAAAATGATCTTTTAGATGTTTACAGTTATCCAGCCTTAATCCTAACACTTTAAAACAGTTCATTGGTAAAATCCTTGATAGTGTAATAGGTTCTGGCATGACAGTTTAGTTCAAGTAGTTTAATCCAATTTAAATTTCAAATGAGATCATGAGTGCAGGCTGAAGTCATATTCCAAATGAAGTGCTAAATTTTATTTGAGTTAGTTTATTGATGGTGCACAAAAAAACAAACAGTTGATTGCTCTCTTTCCAACAAAACATAGGAAATTTTTCCCCCTTGAGGTTAATTTGTAAAATTGCATTGAACTAAAAAGTTTGGGAGATCAGTATAAATTAAGTGCCCATGTTGCATATCAACTTTTCAATTCTTCAAGCAGCTTTTTGCATTAGAAATGATTAAGTGGACACTTCCAATTTACAGAATTACACTGACTTTTAAACAAAATCCAGATACTTCTGAACGCCACATTATACTGTGAACAAGAGTCTTACATTGTGTGATAACTTCCCTCTGTACAGTTCCCTTTTACAATGTTGGGCAACACAAAAGACACGAACTGCTTGTCCTTCTCTGAAAGTGTGTCAGCTCCCTAGTTCCAGTCACGGAAGGAAGAGGCAGAGGCGAGTTTAAATTATCCCAGAAAATTGAATAAATTGCTATATTTGGTGTCTTCAAGATGCTTCACCTTCTGTTGGGGATGTTGGTGTTGTTGGAGAGACCAGATCTGGTTTTCGTGACATTCTGTCCAATTCAGCTTGAACATCTGTTAAGACAGGCTTCTGGCCTAAACAAGAAGGATACAACGTGTACTGTTTGTGTGAAACATTCCCCCAAGTAGTACATACCAAGTGTTCATGGCCAAATCAGTAATACGGAGTTGCTATTAAATATATCTAGCATTATTATAAAATGTAGTTCATTCCCAGATGAAGCCCTGAGCCATATCAAATTGCACATTTATCAATAATGTCTAGTTATCACCCTAAAAATCAGTGTTACTCAGTACTTTAATCTGAATTTGTCTTTTTATGTCAGTAAGGGGGATGGGAGGAAGGATACTTCTGAGAACCAGCTGATGACAGGACATGTTTAGTTTACTGATCTATGAGGGATTTGGGGGAAGGGATGGAACAGCAATGAAAAAAAGAATAGAGCCAAGAAGGTATAAGCACCCCTCAAATACACACAAATTCTCCCCCACTTATATCTCGCCACTCCCATGTTGCTTTAGCAATGCCAGTTTGTCAAGGTAATATGTAGTTCCACCATTAGTTATAATTGTACATTCATGGCAATAATCTTTTGCAGCATACATATTTATCACCATTAGCTAGATTGCCTCAGGGCAGGCTTAACAAGAAAGTGTCCTGTTTACAAGTTGGAGGAGGAAGAGAAATGCAACACAGAATCTGAGCTGGCCAAAGGTTCGAAAGTCTCATATAATGTAGAGTTTCCATCCCGCAATCTACTTCAACCTCTGCAAAGGCCCTCAGTTCATTTCCACCAATACACAGAAGAGACAGTTCTGACGGAAAACTGGGACAGAATGACTCTAATAGTCTTAAAATGAGATGCAGAAATGATTAAGCTTGATAGATTCATCCACTCGTAAATGAGAGCATTCCAATTCAACAGTCATGGACACGATCAATACAGTACAGTGAAAACAATTCTTGTTATTAAACATGCTAACATTTTACAATATTCAGGTCCTCCTGTGCCCTACCCATGTCTCTGCTCTAACATTCTTGTATTCTGTAACATTCTTACTTGATGTGAGTAAAAGGAATAAGATTCATGTGGTCTTTTGTCTGCTGCAAAGCCTCATGCAATAAGAGAATCCCCCATCTCTGACAACAAAAGAACACTTGGGGGAGGAGGCGCCAAAGGCAAAAAGAAGGGAGCAAAAATGCCCATTTTATCCAACTATACAATTTTTGCATACTCACTTACCTGACTTTTTTGCAGATGCTGGCAAGCCGCTGCCACTACCACCACCAGTGCTTCCTACTCCTCCAGGACTACCAACGCCACTAGGTCCACCAGGTGATCCAGTCTTCTTACTTAGCAAACTGTTGAAAAAATTAGCTAGGACTCCTTCACTTGTGGCTCCAGCTAAAATGAAGTTAAAAATGTGTTAATATGAATTAATTCAAAATCTTTTAAGAGTAACTGTAAATATAAGGTTTTCTACACAATGTAATTTAAAATCTAAATGATCAATTATATCTCATTACAGCCTCATATACTGAGCATTAAAAGCCAATATTCCAACAGAATGTATTAGGAAAACTTAATCAGTACCTAACTACCAGATCCTTTTACAGACCTCGTATGTACAAGGATCTTTAAGGCTACATCTACAATGTAGAAATAATCCAGTTTGACACCACTTTAACTACCATGGCTCAATGCTACGGAATTCTGGGAACTGTAGTTTTGTGAGACATTTATCCTTCTCTGTCAGAGAGCTCTGATGCCACAACAAACTGTAATTCCCAGAACTCCACTAAACCATGACAGTTAAGTGGCATCAAATTGGATTATTTCTGCAGTGTGGATACAGCCAAGTCAAATGGATCAGTCATCTCTCTCAAGGCCTCACACAGAGGACATTTCATGCACAAAGATCTAGAATTTCTATTTTCATCCAATTCAGGACAATTCCTATCCTGGAGAAGGACAGGTTGCTTACCTGTAACAGTATTTCTTTGAGTGGTCATCCACGAATTCACACAAATGGGTTTTATCTGTGCATGAGCAGCAACTTCAGAAACTTCTGGAATCGCTAGGCAGAACTTTAGTCGCAACTTTTTGGCGGTAGCTCTGCCTGTCCCTATAAAGTCCCCTAGTGGTCCCACTCTTTGGGATTACTAGGGGACTTTATAGGGATGGGCAGAGCTACCGCCAAAATGTTCACTGCAAGCTGTGACAGCAGGAGTTTTAGTAGGGAGCAGGACACGACTGAGGGGAGGATGGGCGGGATTTGTGTGAATTTGCAGATGACCACTCAAAGAAATACTGTTACAGGTATGCAACCTGTCCTTCTTCTTCGTGGTCTCTGTGAATCACACAAATAGGTTTGACTGGCAAGCTTGGGTCAATGGAGTTGGGAGTGTCCTGAAACCAATTTCAAGTTGAAACAAACTGTATTTATTAACAATAAATTTTGACTTCAAGGTGCATTGTCTTAGTTATCATTGGTTGATTATGAATAGAATAAAACGTATCACCTTAATGCAAACCAACAAGTAACACTGCCCTCCCAAAGGCTGCATCCCGTCTGGCTCTCAAGTCCAGTCTATAATGTTTAATAAAAGTCAAAGGTTGAGACCAGACAACAGCCTTGCACACATCCTCCAAAGGTACCCCAGTCAAAAAAGCGGAAGATGCAGCTACTGCCCTAGTTGAGTGCACTCGCACCCTGGCTGGAGGGTCCTTTCCTGCAAGTTCATAACAGAGGTGGATGGTGTTGGCCACCCATTTAGGAAACGTCTGAGTTGATACAGGAAGCCTCTTCTTAAGTGTTCGCATTGTCTCAAGCCCGATGTTCTGTCCAAGTATAAGGCCAGCACTCGACGGAAATCAAGTGAATGTAGCCGGCGCTCGGTATCAGTAGTTGGGTTCAGGGCCAGGGTGGGAAGCACAACGTCCTGGTTCATGTGAAAGGCCGACATCACCTTGGGCAGAAAGATGATATCGGAGCGAAGGACAACCTTGTCTCTATGGAAACAGAGAAAGGGCTGGTCCATTCGTAGAGCACACAATTCACTCGCACAACAAGTTGAAGTGATGGCCACCAAGAGAGCTATTTTCCAGGACAGTAATCTTTAAGTCCATGGTGGCCATTGGCTCGAAGGGTTTGGATGAAAGACCTGCTAAAATAAGATCGAGGCTCCACGACAGTGCAGGTACTGAGGCAGGAGGGTGTAGGCCCTTGAGGAAGCTCTTTACCAAAGGTTCCTTAAAAAAGGAAGGCCGGTCCTGAAACTGATAATGGGAACAAATGGCCAATAGGTAGCACTTAATAGATTGCAACCCTAGGCCAGAATCAGCCAAAGTTATCAGGAACTCCAGGATGGTTGGTATCAAGACACGGAATGGGTGGAGGTTTTTCTGTCCAAAAAGTCTGAAAACTTCATCCACTTCAGGGCATAAGACTTCTGTGTCAATGGCTTGAGAGGGGCTTGCATTACTGCTTGCACTGAATGTGGAAGGCTGTCTAAAACTGAATCCTCCAAGCCACCAACTGCAAGTTGTTGATATCCGGGTGATGTACTCCGCCGCCATGGAGAGAGAGAAGATCGGGACAGGGTTCGAGACAGAGAAACTTCCTCTTGGATAGGTTCAAGAGTGGAGTGAACCACGGTTATCTCCACCACCAAGGAGTAACGAGAATGGTGTTGGAAAGATCTCTCTTGATTTTGGCAACAACTCTTGTGATGAGAAGGAATGGTGGGAAGATGTAGACCAGGGGTAGGCAACCTTTCCCTTTTAAGGGCCGAGAGACTTCAGCTCCCAGAAGCCTCAGGCATGTTGGCCAATAGTCCCATGTTGGCCAATAGCTCCTGGGATTCTGGGAGCTGAAGTCCCTCGGCCCTTAAAGGGGAAAGATTGCCTATCCCTGATGTAAACCATTGGAACAGGAATGCATCCCCTCGAGATCCCAGGGCCTTGAACCTGGAACAGAATTGACTGTTCAGGTGAGAGGCGAAGAGATTGATCTTAGGTTCCCCTCATACCCGAAAGAGGTCAGCGACCGTCTTGGGATGGAGGTGCCATTCATGGCACGAGCTCGAGGACCTGTTGAGTTGGTCTGTCAGCTCGTTCTCATCTCCGGGAAGATGAATTGCTTAAAGGGTGATGCCCCACAGGATGCGCCAGTTCCAAATTCGCAGGGTGATCTCGAGAAGCAATGAAGACCTCGTATCTCCCTGCTTGTTGATGTAATACATGACTGTGGTATTGTCCGCTGACAGGAGGACTACCTTGGACTGAAGCAGGGGCTCGAAAGCCCAAAGGACCTTCTCCACAGCCAGCATCTCAAGCTCGTTGATATGAAGTTGCTGTTCCTGCGAGAGCCAATGGCCCTTGATAGTGAGGTCGAGGGTGTGGGCACCCCATTCCTCCATCAACGCATCCGTTGTCAGGGATAGTTGAGGTTGTGGTGGTAGAATGGCATACCTATACAGACGTTGTCGGGATTGAACCACCAGCGAAGGGACCGGGACACTTCTTGGTACCGTGAGCCACCGCGAGGGAAGATCGTGTGCAGGGTTGAACACCGACAAAAACCAAGCCTGCAGGGGTCTGAGATGGAGGCAGGCCTAAGGAGTTACATATGTCGTGGAAGCCATGTAACCTAACCACTTGAACAATGTGATCCCTGACACGTCTCTGTGATAGACAATCCTTCACTTCCTCTTTCAAGGCTAGAAATTGGTCCATGGGGAGATAAGCCACCGAACTCTCCAATGGATCCAATGAATTTGATTCTCTTCGCTGGGACGAGGCTGGATTTTTCGAAGTTGATCATGAGGCCCAGCGATTGGAGGAGTGACAGGGTGAAATTGATGTCTTTGAGAAGGCGATACCGAGATGGAGTGACCAGGAGCCAGTCGTTGAGGTATGGGAAGACTGATATTGCCTGCTGGTGTAGATAGGCTATGATGGGTGCCATGCACTTTGCGAACACTCTCGAGGCTGTGGAGAGGCCAAAGGGAAGAACCCTGTACTGGAACATTTAGTGGTCTATAGCGAAGGCCAGGAACCTCCTGTTGTCCTCTCAAATCCCAATGTGAAAATAAGTATCCTTGACATCAAGGGTTGCCATCCAGTGGTCCTCCTGCAATAATGGTAGAATAGATGCAAGAGCTACTATACGGAAGTGCCGGTAGGCCATACATTTATTCAGGTGACGGAGTTCTAGGATGGGCCGGAGCCCTGAGTCCTTCTTCGGTACTGTGAAGTAGTGGGAAAAGAAAAAAATTCGAAGGTTAACAGGATCTATGGGCTCTATAGCGCCCTTAGCCAATAGAGTGTGCGCTTCGTCGAGTAGGGTGGTGGGGATGGTGGAGATAAAGGCCCGGGTGACAGGGAGCTCAGTGAACTCGAGGGCATAGCCATTGGCAACGATGTTAAGATCCCATGAGTCCAAGGTTATTTGAGACCAGATGTTAAAGAGTCTCAATCTATCTCCAAAGGGTCGGGAAACGAAGTGCGCGGCAACACTTCACAAGTACTTTTTGGGGCGCTCTGCTTCCTTCTTATGGTATCCTTGTCGGTACCGTGGCTGAATGGGTGGACGTTGACCAGAGGAGGGGGATGACTGGGATTGGTGCCTCTGCCTGGGCTGTTCAGACTGAAATTTGCTCTCTTGATGAAAATAGGGCCTATGCTGCTGGGCCGGGTACCAGGGGCATTGACCTCCGAACCGGCGGCACTGTGACTGAGAGGAGGAGGACATACTGTGTTTGCGTGCTGCCATCTTCATCCGATACCGAAAGTTCAGACATTTGTCCGTGTTTTTGTTGAACAAGCCAGAGTCATCAAACAGCACGTCCTCAATCATGTTCTTGGCATGGGGGGGGGGGGGTTAGATCTGAAGATTGGAGCCATGCATATCTCCTCAAAGCGACAGAGCCAGAGGTCAATTTAGCTGCCCAGTCAGCTGAATGGCGAGGTGAAATGATTTGCTGACCACTGATCGAGTGGACTTCTGCTTGGAGGGCCAATACCAAAGGCCTCTTGTCCTCTGCTAAGTCATCCAGAAGGGGCAGCATCCATTCCATCAAGTGCTGCTGATAGACACCATACATGCAGCATAATTAGCCACCTTCATAGCTAATACCGCTGAGGCATAAAACTTCTTGCCAAGGCCGTCAATTTTCTTACTGTCCCTATCCACAGGTGATGTGGAGGTTTTTGGAGTGGACAAGGTCTGAGTGCCCTCTACAATAGCCCTCTACAATAGCCGAATTCAGTTTCAAGTGGTCGAAGAGCCACGATGCTTGTGTTGGAGCAATGCGGTATAGATTTCCGATTTTTCAGGAAGTAGAGGGAATGGTGGCAGGCATGACCCAAGAACGTTGGGTGATCTTCTGAAGGGATGGTAGGAAGCCCAGGGCTGCAGGTATTGGTACTTTCCCATGCACCCTTCTCTCGATGGCATCCACGGCATCATTGTCAGATCTCACCACCTCGATTTCTAGTGTGATCCCCATGCAAATGATTTGATCTGCAAAAGACTTAACATCATCCGTTGGGGACACTGGAAGGTGTTCAACAAGCACAGAAGATCTATGATCAGATTCTGGAGCCGGAGACTGAGATGATGCAGAATGATGAGAGCAGAGAGAGTGATGAGAACCTCAGGACTGAGAGGATACAGAATGGGACTGAGAATCTCGAGGAGTGTCTGGTAGTGGCCTCTGCTGAAGAGACCGACCCCTTGGTGGAGGCGTTGGCGGTTCAGAGGATGCCGCCCTGTGAACTTGAACCTGTATGGTAGAAGTATGGGGTGTCGTGGCACGGGATTGGAGGGTCCGAGGATCAACAGGCATCAGGTAACTCTGGGCAACGGGATCGTAGACCAGTTTGGGATGTGCCCCGATAAAAGGATCTTCTTCCACTTCCAGTGCAGCACAATCTGCCCCAGAGCCCAGAGCCCCTTAGTCCCAGCATGTAAGGGAGCCAGAGGTACAATCTCACACCTGATCTGACTGCAACAGAGGTGGGACTTGTGGAGTCAGAATAGGGACATCATCACAGAGCTCCCCCTTGGACTCGGTATCGAGGACAACTTGAGGTTCTTCTTGAAAGAGTGTTAGTACCGTGGCCACACCTCAAAGTACAGAGGAGGGTTTTGGTAAGAGGAGGATGGTCCTGTGATTGGAGACACAGGGCATCGGAGGTGAAAGAGGCAGAGAAGAAGATGGTAACGGCTCCTTGGACCTCGAACCCTCAGATGTAGAGGGACAGGCTTTCTTAGATGAGGAATCTCTCGATTTCTCCCTTTTGGAAGAGTGCCTCATCTTCAAGGTCTTCCTGGCTCGGTGGCCCTGATGGGAGCGACCACGCTCAGAGTGGGCTCTTTTGGACCTTTCCCGGTCCTTTTCAGCATCCCCATTTGACTTGGATGTTTTCTTTTTGGGACTCAGTTTGCTCTTTTCGGGGGCCTCCACAGCAGTAGAGGGTCCAGGAGCAAAAGTTGAGATAGGTCTAAGAGCTTGCTCGTAAAGAGCTGCTTTGAGCCTCTTGTCCCTATTCCTTTGGGCCTGGGAGGTCATGGATCTGCATAAACCACACGGCTGAGGTTCGTGGCCCTCACCCAAACATAAGAGGCAAGAGGAATGGGGGCTGGAGCCAGGGATCTTACCCCCGCATTTTTCACATTGCTTAAAAGTGCGGGACAACATCACCAAATCCAAATCCAAATCCAAATATGAAGTCAAGACAGTCCAAGTCGATCGATGAGGAAACAGACGTTAATGATGGAGATCTGAAAGAATAGTCATTTAACAATCAAGGGTCAAGCACAAGTAGATAGGCTGTAATAGTAGCGAAACCAATAGAAGCTCCTTCGAAGCTGCTAACGTGGTGGATGAAAAGAACTGGATCTGCATAAACCACACGGCTGAGTGGGACCACTAGGGGACTTTATAGGGATGGGCAGAGCTACCGCCAAAAAGTTGCAACAAAAGTTCTGCCTAGTGATTCCAGAAGTGTCCAAAGTTGCTGCGCATGCACAGATAAAACCCATTTGTGTGATTCACAGAGACCACGAAGAAGAAAGAATTCTATCCCATGATCTGAAACAACTATCTTCAACTGAATAAATGCTTCCCTTAGTTTGAAATTTTGAATTTCAATAATTACACCATCACCAATAATCCACAGAATAAGCTACTGGAAGGGGTCTGAACAAGAAACATTTGCTACTCATATACAATATGAATCAATATTTAAGTTATAAAAAAACAGTAAAGGGCCTTACCCTTCATACTAGGATCAATTTTTTTTGATCCAGCAGGAATGGGTGTAACACTGGCAACATTGGAAGTGACAGATCTGTTTGGTGTCCTGGGAGATCCTCCAGGGACTCTTGGTGAGGTATCCTACAAAGGAAGTACTCAAATTGAAATACTGGGCTTCCAAAAAATATGGGAGGAGAATCTAAGAAGTTTCTTGAGACACTTAATGCAAAGGGTCACAGAAAGTTTAAATTAAAGGTGACTGGTTAACAGACATATACAGTATTAACAGATTAGGCAGTCTAGGAAAATTGGAACAGAAATATTATTAGTTTTTTTGTGGGTTTTTCGGGCTGTGTGGCCATGTTCTAGAAGAGTTTCTTTCTGATGTTTCGCCAGCAAATGCCAGCCACATATGCTGGCGAAACGTCAGGAAGAGACTCTTCTAGAACATGGCCACACAGCCTGAAAAACCCACAAAAAACAATGGATGCCGGCCATGAAAGCATACGACTTCACATTAGAAATACTGTTAATGGTAAATTGACTCTGCATTGTCACAAGGATCCCATTTCAACATCAAGAAATCAGGTTATCAACATAATGACTGAGGTGAAATCATTCCTTCTTTGTGCTATGGCAGGGGGTTGGACTGGATGGCCCTTGTGGTCTCTTCCAACTCTATGATTCTATGCTACACAGCAAAGCTTTTGACAAGTTTTTTTTAAAGTTAGCTTTTTTTAAAAAAAAATTAAGAACATAAGAATAGCCATGCTAGGTCAGAAGAAAACCTTATTTATTCCAATGTTCTGTTCCCATGGCAGCCAATCAGTCGCTTGCGGATTGCCTACTAGCAGGACTTGAGTGTAACTGCACCTTTTGCCTTACACTTCTCAACACAGCATATGGGCTATGATAGTGGACATGGTAGACAGTCATCCTCAGTAGCAGCCATTCATGGCACCATCCCCCATGTATTGATCCTTTCCCAAAGCCATCCAAGTTAGCAGCTGTAACTACACCTTGTGGCAGTGAATTAAAGATTTTTCCTTATGTATTTTTCATCCTGAATAATTCCATATACCTCTAGCTTTTCTTCCTTTACTTACCATTTCTCTCTAACCTAAAGAGCTCTTTTTCTGGTAGGGCAACTGTTCCAGTTCTTTAATTATTTTGCTTGTATTTTTCTGCACCTGTTCCCAGCTCTTGGTAAAGTAAAGGTATTCCCCGTTGACAAGGTTGTCAAGTCGTGTCCAACTATAGGGGGCGGTGCTCATCTCCGTTACTAAGCCAAAGAGCCAGCATTGTCAGAGACTACTCTGTGATCATGTGGCTAGCATGATTGCACAGAACACTGTTTACTTCCCACTGAGAAGTGATACCTATTTATCTAGCTGTATTTGCATGCTTTCAAACTGCTAGGTAGGCAGAAGCTGGGACTAGTGATGGGAGTTCACACCATCATGCAGCACCAGGGTCTCAAACTGCCAACCTGCAAATCTTGCAGTCAACAGAGCCAGCATTTTAACCACTTAAGCCACTGTATTCCCAGCCCAACAATCTCCTTTTAAACAATCATGACTGTCCTATACTATTTTCTTCCCTTCTGAACATCTTATCTTTTAATTTATATTTATATTTCATGTTTCCAGTTGGTTATCTTAACACTGTCACCCTATTTGTTTATTCAGAAGTAAGCCTCACTGAGTTCAGCAAGGCTAAACAAGTAGATACAAGATTACAGCCCAAAGAAGTGAAAGCATTACTGCTTTTATAGCAATTTAGCAATAGCAAGTAGTTTTATACTGCTTATCAGTGAACTAGCACTCCCTAAGCAGTTTACAATGTGTAAGCCAATTGCCTCTTGGAGCCCTGCATGGGATCAAACTCACAACCTTGTGGCTGCAGTAGTGGCATTTAACCACTGAGCCACCAGGGTTCCTGATACAAAAGAGAGAATTACTAGCACAATCAATGTGCAGGTGCGCATGTGCCCTTAAGTTACCTGTCAACTTATGATAACTCTATGAATTTCATGAGGTTTTCTTAGACAAGGAATATGTAGAGGTGGTACTTCACCAAAATAAGGAACCATATTCAGCTCACTACTGTATAAGTTTACGATCAAGTTATTAGTATTTAAACAAGCATGACTAACCACTGGTCTTCCAGCTGCAGTAGGTGGCTGTTTTGCTAATAGGGACTGCAAAACAAAATGAAACACACATTATGGGTTAAAGTTGACAATAAATCCAAATCTTATTCTAATTTAATTATAGTTTGAATAAAATGCAGTTTAAATGAATATGCAGAGTAGATACAAATCAATCACTACCTGTTGCTTCATAAGAAATACTTGATCATCTTCTGCTACTATCTCTTTCTCATGAACAAACTGTAATAAGGAAAAGAACTTTTTAATAATACTGGAACTAGTATTACTTAGTATATTTAATCGTATATTATTTAACATTTAACATTATTTATTAAGAAGTTTATCATTTAATAATATTGGAACAATTTGTAACAGATGTAGACACTGGAATCCTCAAAATATATGCAATGAATGACTACAGAATATTTATTTTATTTTATTTTGTTAAAATAAAAATTCATACAATCTCTTATTTCCAGAGGAAGCTACAACAACATAATAATTGGGTTATCCTGCACAGTCATCATAATAGCACAGCATAGTTTTTTGAATTTTAAAGATAGCAAATGGGGGAAAACCCGTAAACTTTTTCTAATTGTGATGCAATCCAGATAATTCCTTAGTGTCTACAAGTAATGATCTAGTTCCATAATTCCTGTTTTTTTCCCATTTCACATAGAATTGTTGGTCCGATTTATATATTTATAATCATCATTGTTAATTTGTCCATTATCAGATCATTTACTTTTGTTATCCACTCCTCCAGTAAATGCTCATTTTTCATTTTCCAATATTTAGCAAATATTATACGAGCTGCTGTGATCATATATAAAACAATGCCAATCTCATCCTTACTTAGTTTTCCTTTTAATTCCTCAGTTATATTCAATAGGAATAGTTTAGGATTCATCTCAAAGCAAAATTGAAATATCTCTTGTATTTTTTTTATTAATCATTTTCCAAAACTCTGCTGCTACCTTGCACTTCCACCACATATGAAATAGGTTGCCATTGTTTTGATCGCATTTCCAGCATTTGCTTTCATCATTGTTTTTTAGCTTAGCCAATTTTTGGGGGGACATATGCCATCTGTGAAGCATTTTATAGTAATTTTCTATTAAGTATGCACTTTTTGTAAATTTTTATTTTTTTGACCATACTTCTTCCCAGGTATTTAGTGAGATATTTTCTCCAATATCCTGCATCCATTTTATCATGCACTCTTTGATTGTCTCTTCTTTTAATGCTATCTCTAACAACATCTTATATGTGTGCAATATCATATGTCCAGAATTTTTTCTAAACCTTTTTTTTTCAGGTTCAATTCCAATTAAATGCTTGTCTTTTTAAAATCTTTCTTTTATTTGAAGATACCCTAGCCTTTGTATTTCTACTCCTTCTTTTTGAAGTTCCTTTAATGTTTTGATATTTACTCCTTTTTCTGTTTTAGTTAGAATATCTTCGTAGGTAAGCCACTTTCCTTTATAAAGTTTTTCTGTTTTGTGAAAAGCTTCCTGTGACGAAGCCCATCTTGGGATGTAGAAAAAGTTCCTGTACTTATTCCAGATTTTTAGTAGTGCTTTCCTTACCACATGATTACTGAAGTTTTTATCTATTGTCCCATTCTCATAGTGTAAATACATGTCAGCCTTTATCTAAGTTGTCAAAGTCAATAACCTTTTGTTTTTTAAATCTATCCTGCCTTTTAGCCATGTAAAGGCCGCTGCGTTATAAGAGATTTGGAGGTTTGGTAAACCTAGACCTCCCTTCTTTTTATCGTAACACTGTTTTTATTCTTGTTTTTTTCCCCTAGCCAGACAAACTCTCTGATATCTTTTGTCCATATTTTGAAGATAGTATTTGATGTTATCACAGGGATAGTTTGGAATAGGTATTGCATTTTTGGAAGCACATACGACTGTATTACTGCTATTCTTCCAAGTAGTGATAACTGCAGTGTCTTCCACCTTTTCAAGTCCTCTTTGATTTTATTCCATGTTGTGGTATAGTCGTTTGGCAGAAGATCCAAATTTTGACTTGTCATCATAATGCCCAGATATTTTGTTTTTGTTACTATCCTTATCTAAAGCTTTTTCTAAGCTGAGTAGAATAATATCCAGTTTTTTCTCTTTGTTCCATTCATAACAATCTATAATATCCATTAATGACCTAATGTTGTTTTTAATTTGGCGACCTGGTAAAAAGCCCAACTGATCTTCGTGTATCCACTGTGATAACACTTGTTTCAATCTTTCTGCTATGATTGAAACATATATCTTGTAATCAAGATTCAGCAGAAACATAGGTCTATAGTTTTCAATTAGGCTTGTATCTCTGTCTTCTTTTGGTATTAATATTATTGTCACTACACACCAGGTTTGGCGGTAGAAGCCCTCTTTGATCTCTCTTATGGTATTACATAGAGAATATATTAATTCATCTTTAAACATTTTGTAATATTTGCCCATTAGTCCATCCAGCCCTGGGGCTTTATTATCTTTTAGATAGATAGGGCTTTATTATCTTTTAGATAGAACAACACACAGTTCACCTGGGAACCACTCCTCCCTACCCAGGGTCTCACAGTATATATAGACCCATTCCCTTCCATTCCAGTTTTCTCTGAAGATGCTAGCCACAGATGCTGGCGAAACGTCAGAAAGAAACTCTTCTAGAACATAGCCACACAGCCCGAAAAATCCACAAAAAACTATGGATGCCGGTCATGAAAGCCTACAACTTCATATCTTTTAGATTCTTTATTGCTCTCTATATATATTTTTTAAAATAGTTTTTACTTTTTGACATCTGTATCAACTTTTGTAGTGAGTCCTATATTGGGATACTCTTAAAGATGGCTCAATGCACCAGACTGTTTATTAACTAACAAAAGCTTGTTGCAGAAAGCACATTGTACCTGCATTTGTCCATCTACACAGGTTGTCTCTGTTCTACCAAATCCAGTTTCAAAGTACTGATTTTCAAAAGAAATAGCCATGTTAGTCTCTTACAGAGTAAAAAGAAGGAAGTAAGAGGGAGAAGCTCGTTTTTATTTTTGCACGAGCTTTTGTGGATATAAATCCATTTCTTCAGATGCAATCTTGAGTGGTATTAAGTTTATACAGTTGTGGGAGTGGGTGTTACATTCTGCTTTATATCCAAAGCCTTAACACCACTCAATACTACATCCCATTTTAATTACATTACTAATATACTTCCATTTCATCATATACAGCAGAGGTGGAGAAAGTGTGTCCTACAGGCCACATGTAACCCCTGGGGACCCATTTTGTGCCTCCTAGAGACCCAGCTCCATCCCAAATTAATATTTTGTCACTGAAATACAGCTCCAAAAATATATTTTTAAAACATTCAAAAACTGCCAAAACATGTTGTTCTGACTTCGCTTACATTCCACCAAATCTGCCAAAACCACAGAAATCAGCTGTATTACAGGCAATTCTAGGCCAGAAGTGACATCCATAGCAGTGGCTATATAGGAAAATCATCCTTTTCCCTCTGCACTTACCCACTCCTGGTATAAGACTTTGTTCTAAGCTGGCTAACTCCAGCAGTGCTGAAATGCCTCTAGGCTGGTGTATAAATTGGCCATCCACAGTTTTGGCACCATCCCATCTCTCTACCTCTTAACTTCTGTGCTGTGAAATGGTTTTATCAGTGATACTGTAAAACCTCTAGCAATAGCACACTTAATATAATGGAGATAGCTTCCCTTGCGGAATTAGTGTGATACTGAGTTCTCAGTGTTACAAACCATGATGATAAATTGGCATATTTGTTGCACCCATTATATAATGTATTTACTTGACAATTAACCCAAATTATGTCTTGAACCAGCCTAATGTTATTACCTTCTTAAGATGGGCTCTCATATATCTAAATATGTCTCAATTCACATTTCCCACTATATTCTATGCCTAGCTTTTTCAAAGATGCTTATCCTCATGGCCAACTCCATAGATAGTGTCCCTTCATTTCCAGTCCAACTTGATGAAAGAGTGTAAGGGGCTATGCAGACGGGTGGTTCTGGGGTGCCCCTGCTAGCAACGGATTGGGACCGCAGCAACTGCACACCGTGGCCCCGATCCTCCCTTCTGCTGCCCCAAGAGCCGGCGCTGCGGCTCTTCTGTGCCCTTTTGGAGCAGTGTTTCTACACGCTGCGCAGGGAGGGTGTCCTGACGCCACACGCCGTAAGTACGGGCAGACAGCACCAGGATGCCATCAAGCTGGGGTTGGGGCAGCCGGCGTGCAGCTGCCTCGCCCCAACTCCACCCCCAGGCCAGCTCTTTCAGCTAGTCTGCAACACCCCTAAGTAAATTATGGCATGCTAACAGCAATATATTTTAGCCTCAAACAGAGGTAATTCTTAAATCCACGTCTCAATGACTTCAGATGGCATTTACTTCCAAAAACACTTGACTGCAGCCAAAACAAAACAAAACACAGTGACAAGCAGAACATGGGTTTGTATTACTGTCACCTGAAATAATTTCCTGTGCCTGAAAATGAAATAGTGTGTTGAAATTAAAATAATAGCTAAAAAAATACTGTTAAATAATTACCTTTCTGACTGGAGGCTTTGTAATAATATCCTCAAAACTGTCACCCACTTTCAAAGTCTGGAAGTTCTCATGTAATATTCCTATCTTCTTTTCATTGTCCCATCCTGCAGGACTGAAGATATAAAAACAGTTAAGACTTAATTCTCTTTTTGTTAAGCCACATATTGTACAAAAGATATTCATCTTTCAAAACAGAACTAAAATTTTCATTTGAAAATCTAGGAGGGTGCCATGGAGATTTAAAATATGTTCCCTGGACAATATGGCATTTGATTTGGGTTGGAGGACGACAAGTGTCCTAATCCAGCAGATAGAATCCTGAATAGAACATTCCACTTAGAGGCTGGAAATGCACTTAATTTAGAATAGAATAGAATAGAATAGAATTTAGAATAGAATATAATATGAGATAAATTTATAATAGAAGATATATTAAGTAACTTACATAAATACGGCATCTTTTTCCACAACAATGGCAGGTGTGTTGAAGGGGAATCCATATAGTTTCTGGACAATATATTTATACACTAAATCAGTATTCTTATTTTCCTTTACAGAAGTGTAAATAAGTGCTGCGCCATCTGAATTATTTATTAAGGAAAATGTATAAATATTTATCTGCTTGGCAGTGGCAGTTTGCAATCAGTAATAGTGTAATACTATTGCAACTCAATACAAATATTGAAAATATTATGTTAGATTAAGTTTTAAATCTATTAATTACCTTTCTCTGTCAAAAACAAAGAAAAGAAACCAAGTTTCTTATGAAAAGGCTAATTGAATTAACTACTCAAATAACAAAACATTTTCATTTTTACAAACAATTATGACATGACCTATTGCACCAAAATAGGGTGCAGCTTCTTCGTGTTACAGGTGCTTGTTTTTCTGTAAGCCTCAACTCACATAGGTGAAAGGTGTTCATAACCAAAACGATGGGCAAAACTGTCATCACATATACAACTGGCAAAACATGTATATAGTCTTACAAGCAGGTTACCAGGGATGAATCATCAGTCTTGCAACTTCTAAATAATTAAATACTTCCTAATAACACATCCTCACTTCTCTCTGCTATCCTGTGATCCTTAAAGAATGGACTGTAGACCATAAATATAGCTGTGTTTGATATTATCCTCACCATGTTGGTTCAGTCTTAACAAAAACGCTGATTTCTGAAGAATGGTTAACTGTTTTGCACTAACCAGACTTACTGAAAATATCATTTATCTCAACAGTGAGACAGAATATTAAACCAATTTTAAATTATGATTTAATATTTAAATTATGGTTTAATATTTGGGTCTGTTCCAAGGCTGCAAGTTCAAATGAAGAAATGGTCAAGTTAGGATCATTCCTTACGGGCATTGAGTGATTTTATAAGATTACTTTGCAGTAATAGAACCAAAAACAGATAGAATATCTCTTGAAAGAAAGAAAATAAAACAAAACCAAGGGAAACAGCCTAAATCTTTCTTTAAGCTCATTGAGGATTTCAGAATGCAAGACACACGGAGAAATAAATATAAAGAAGCATGAGGATATACCTTTTACTCACAGGTCCATAACTCCCTATCGAGAACAGACCTTTTCTTAGCCACAAAAGCATTAGCTTTAAAAATTCAATAAATGGAAATATTAACAAAGTGTGTTTCAGACCACAATCCAATTATGATGGAGATATTGGAAAAAAAGAAAATATATATATGGAGACTACAGGAAGAAACATTTAGAAAGAAAAACAATTTAAATAAATTAAAAGAAACACTGAAACACTACTTTAAAGAAAACAAAACAGAAGGAATATTATCAAAAACAATATGGGATGCAAGCAAGGCAGTAATTAGAGGTCTTATTATAAAATTACAATACGAACAAAGAAAAAAGATAGAAAGAAGAGAAAATAAGGAAAGAACTAAAAAAGAAAGAAGAAAAATGGAAAAATAGTGGGGACAAAAAGTTAAGTGTGATATCGATAATTTGCAACAACAATTAAAACTGACAGCAATTAAAGATTGGAAAAAAGTAAAAGCAGTAAAACAACTACATTTTGAGGTGGGAAATAAAGAAGGTAGACTATTAGCTAACAGATTGAGAAAGAAGAAAGAAAAAAAGATTATTATGGAAGTAAATCATAAGGGAGAGTCATATACAAATGAGAAAAACATTATGAAAATATTTAAAGAATACTATGGAAAATTATATAGCGAAGAAACAGAAGTGAGTAACAACAAAAATGCAATAAAAAGATACTTGGATAAACAAAAGATAAACACTCTAAATAAAGACCAGGTGAAAAACTTAAATAAACTACCGGTAATAACTAGCAAGGAAATCTCCGATGAGATAAGAAAATTAAAATTAGGAAAAAACACCAGGTTCAGATGGACTAACTTCAATATATTATAAAAAACTGATGGAAGAAATAATAGAACCTTTAAAAGAAATGATGAACAATATACATGAGCAAGGTATACCCGACTCTTGGAAAGATGCATATATTTGCGTAATTCCAAAAGAAAATAAAGATAAAACAGATATAAGAAACTATATGCCAATCTCGCTGCTTAACATAGATTATAAAATGTTCACAGCTATCATTGCCACAAGATTAAAAAACATACTTAAGACAACAATTCACAAAGACCAAAATGGGTTCCTACCAGGAAGACAAGCTAAAAATAACTTAAGAACAGTTTTAAACATCATTGAACACTTTGAAACACATAACAAACAGAAACTTGCAATAATATTGATAGACGCTGAAAAAGCATTTGATAGGGTCAAACTAATTAGCTGAATGAAAATGGGATTCAAATTTTTTGAATGGACCAAAGTGATTTAGAAAGACCAAAGAGCTCCAATCATCATAAATAATGAGAGAACAGGTAATATTCAAATAGAGAGAGGAACAAGACAAGGTTGTCCGCTGTCCCCATTGTTGTTTATCATCATGTTGGATGTCCTAAATAATGGAATTAGAGAAGATAAGATGATCAAAGGAGTCAAGGTGAGAGGACATACTTTTAAATTACAAGCTTTTACGGATATTATACGATTTTTAGAAGACCCAAAAGAAAGTATAGCTAGACTTTTAGATGTCATACAAGATTATGGGAAAGTAGCTGGATTCAAATTAAATAGAGAAAAAACATCAATATTGACAATGAATTTGAAAAAGAAAGAAGACGAGGAACTAAAAGAAATGACTGGATTTAAATTAGAGAAAAAAGTCAAATATTTGGGAATATATTTGATGAGAAGAAATATGGACTTATTCAAGAATAATTACAAAAAAAATAGGATAATGTAAAAGCAAACCTAGAAAAATGGAAAAAATTACAACTATCTTTTTTGGGAAAAATAGTTTTCAAAATGAATATACTGCCAAAATTTATATATCTATTTCAAAATCTCCCAATAATCATGAAAGAAAAGTACCTAGGTGAATGGCAAAATGAATTATTAAAATGTATATAGTCTGGGGAAAAGTCCAGAATAAAATGGAAATAACTTACGGAAGATAAAATAAAAGGTGGTTGCGGACTACCAGATCTAAAACTATACTACTATGTGGCGTGCTTAACATGGGTGGAAGAATGGGTAAAACTAAACAAAGAAAGAATGTTAGATCTTGAGAGAACTAAATTAAGATATGGTTTTCATGCCTTTTTATGGTATGCAAAATTAAAGGATAATAAGGATTTTTCACACCAAATAAGAAATGCCTTATTGAAAGTATGGACCAAAATCAGAAATTGCTTTTACAACCAAATTCCAAGTTGGGTCTCAACCCAAGAGGCATTTTTTGAAATATCAAAAATAAAGGGGAAATCATGGTTTACTTATACAGAATGGAATAGAGAAAGAAATAAAATCAGAGGAAAAGTTAAATAGCTTAACGGAAAAAAAATGGGTTTCTAAATAGACAATTAAAAGAACAATTCAAAATAGTTAAGAGAGACAAGAGATGTGACAAATGAGAAAACAGCGATAAGATAATTTTTGACAAAGAAGAGAAACAAATTTCAAAATATTATAAATTACTGAAAGAAAGGGGACTGGAAAAAGAACAAGTAAAGAGTAAAGCATGTAATGATCAGATAGGCATATAGATCAGATGTGGGGAAAACTATAGAATTAGAAGAATGGGGAAAATCCTGGCTAGACACCAATAAATTCACAATGTGTCAAGATTACAAAGAAAACCACATAAAAATGCTTTACCGTTGGTATTTGACATCAGTAAAAATTAACAGAATTTACAAATCCGGAAATGAGATGTGTTGGAAATGTAAAAAGGCAATAGGAACACTTTATCATCTTTGGTGGGATTGCAAAGAAGCAAAGAAATTCAGGAGGATAATACAAAAGAAAAGTTCTGAAGTATTAAATACACAAATACCATTAGAACCAACACTTTTCCTTTTGAATATAACAAATTCGATTGAAACTAATGCAGAAAAAAGATATAGAAGACAAATATTATACATGATAACAACTGCAAGAATTATCTATGCAAAATATTTGAAAAAAGAAAATAGTCTATCAGAAAAAGAATGGGAGGATAAAATGAGAGAAGCTATAGAACTAGATACATTAACTGTATTAATGAAAAACGAATCAAAAG
Organism: Phrynosoma platyrhinos; assembly: GCA_020142125.1. Lineage (NCBI taxonomy): Eukaryota > Metazoa > Chordata > Lepidosauria > Squamata > Phrynosomatidae > Phrynosoma > Phrynosoma platyrhinos. Next base: position 74,673,929 of record CM034710.1, on the reverse strand, counting down.
AATGGCAACCATTTAGAGAATATTGGAAAATGGAAAGATTTTTACCATAATGGTAGACTTCAAAAATTAATATAATTTAATAATTACAAGTGTAACAAGAAATAAATCTGACAGAAAGCACAGGGCATGAAATTGAAAATCAAAGCATAAGAAAACAGAAAGAATAAAGTCGTCATATAAAGGTTTCAAAAATCTTAAGATAAATGGGTAAGATCAAGGAAGTCAAATTAACATGTCGCAAAGGATATAGTAAAAAGTAAAAGCAAAAAAAATTATGTTGATAAATTTATGTTAGAGTACGACTTTGGAAATGAATGTAAGATGTTTTCAAAGGCTGTATGGTGTACATTATACTATGTAGTATGTTTTTAATGTATGCTTTTTTTGGTATGTTTTGTATCATAGAATCATAGAATCATAGAGTTGGAAGAGACCACAAGGGCCATCCAGTCCAACCCCCTGCCATGCAGGAATTCCCAATCAAAGCATCCCTGACAGATGGCCATCCAGCCTCTGCTTAAAGACCTCCAAGGAAGGAGACTCCACTAACATTAAACATTAAAAAAACATTAACATTAACATTAAAAACTAACATTAAACATTAAAAAAAAAGATCACTTTGGATAACAGCTACCCAAACATCTAGGATAAATTTTACTAATAAAGGATACATTGTAAACAAAACCTTCGGATGTGTGACTGAATGAAGTCAAAGTGCTCATCTCTGTAATCGTGCTCTTTTTCCAGCAAACTAATTGCATCGCACTGCAAATAAATAAAAAAACTATTTAAAATTATTAAATCAGCATTATTCTATCAGTGAAATTCCAAAGCACATACACCATTTAAATGACAGTACACAGGGTTTATATTTAACAGTCTATTTTTGCAGTGCAAGGATTCTTAACGTCAACCACTAAGCTATTCAAGAATTTTCCCTGTGTAAATACTTGCAAAATGGGAAACTACTGCTGCCCCTTCCAAATCGGAACCTATTCTTGGACCAATATATTGCATTTGAAACACATGGATTTCTTAGAGGAGGAAGCCCATCTTTTACTTAAGAAACTTCAAGGCTTGTGTCTGTAGCTGTTTATGATTTTGGACTCAACTAAAATAAATTTCAAAACAAAATTCAAGCAAGTAAACATGCACACACATTTTGCATTCACCATTACATCGACTATGTAGCACCTCTGCAATGTGCTAAGTGAGCTTTAGATACTTGTTATCTCCCCTTTTTGAAATTGGTTATAATGGCCAGGGTCCAAGAACTGCTTCAGGAGGCATGCCCAAGGGCTTGAGCATATACAGCACTATTTTTTTTTTTTAAAAAAAAATTGCATTTTGACAATGTCCGATATACTTCTTCAGAAATTGCATCTGAATTTCCCCATGGCTTCAAAAGTAGTTTTGCATGTGAGATAGATTGACAGTTTTTTTAAAAAAACCAAGCACAAACCTCTTGGGGCAAGCAAAACCAACAGTATGTTTCTCAGGATTTTGAGATTTTAAAAAAACAGATTTTAAAAAAACTTACAAGACTGCAGTCCTTAGCCCACTTACTATATTGTTAAGTCTTACTGAACAATATGTTTGTTGTTGTGGTGGTGTGCCTTCAAGTCATTTCTGACTAACCGTGGCCCTAAGGTGAACTTCTCATGGGGTTTTCTTGGCAAAATTTGTTGAGAGGTTGGCTTTTATCTCCTTCTCTGGCTGAGAGATTGTGACTGGCTAAGGTCACCAATGGTTAAGCAGGGATTTGAACCCTGGTCTCCAGAGTTGTAGTCCAATGCTCAAACCACTATATCACCTTGGCTCCTATTATGTTTGTTGTTGCAAGCCTTCAAGTAATTTCCAACTTATATCAACCCTAGGGCGAAACTATCATGGGGCTTTCTTGGCATGATTTGTTCAAAGGAGGTTTGCCATTGCATTCTCCTGTGGCTGAGTGTGTGTGACTTGGGGGCACTGCTATGCAGTGGTTCCAGTCTTTCTTGGAGGGGCGGACCCAGAAGGTGGTGTTGGGAGACTCCTGTTCAATTCCTTGGCTGCTAGTCTGTGGGGTCCCACAGGGTTCTGTTTCGTCCCCCATGTTGTTTAACATCTACATGAAATCACTGGGAGTGGTCATCTGGAGTTTTGGGGTGCAGTGTCATCAGTATGCAGATGACACCCAACTGTATCTCTCCTTTCCATCTAACTCCAAGGAAGCTGTCTCTGTGCTGAACCAGGGTCTGCTGTCATTAATGGACTGGATGAGGGCAAACAAACTGAAGCTTAATCCAGACAAGACAGAGGTGCTCCTGTTCAGTCGTAAGGCAGATCAGAGAATTGGGGCTGTGCCTGAGATGGATGGGGTTACACTCCCCCTGAAATCCGAAGCTCCTGGACTCAACTCTGAGCCTGGATGCCCAAGTTTCAGCAGTGGC
>CM034710.1:74612591-74626305 GCA_020142125.1 Phrynosoma platyrhinos | reverse complement strand
ACTGCAACTCTTAGTGTTATATCCAGGTCAAAGAGGCAGCTGAATCCTTTTTGATGGTCATCTTGATATGCCATCAGAAGTTAGAGAAGCAGCAACAGAGACTAATGCAGTAACTACCCTCCCGTTACTGTTGTAAATGTAAATTTACAAGCAAAATATCTTTAGGGGCCCTGATATGAAAAAAATAGAGAATAGTTCCAGATCTCAAGCTGAATATTATTATTGTTATTGTTGTTTAGTTTTTAAATTTGCAATGCAGTCCTGGATATATTATACAACAGCCACAACATTTGGCTGGATATCAGCAGAAAATTATAAAAACACTGTTGGTAAGATAGAAGCAGCTTTATTTCTTGATTTATTTTAACCTAAGGATCAAATGCTTCCACTGTTAAGTTTAGCTGTTGGAGATTTCATAACAAGTTTCATGATCACATGAATATTTGTTTTTGTTGGATCACTAATGTCCATGTGGCAAAAATGGATTAACACATGCCTTATCTATTTTTGTTTTGTTTTGTTTGGTAATACGCTAAATGCACAAGATCCTATCTGATCCTGGAAGGTAAGCAGGGTCAGCCCTGGTTAGTACTTGGGTGGGAGACCACTAACAAATACTGGGTGCTGTAGGCTATATTTCAGAGAAAGGAACTGAAGAAAGTGAAGTCAAAGGAGAAAGTGCAAAAGTAGGTTTAGAGTTGAACATTAAGAAAACAAAAACAATCAACACAGATTAATTTCATAATTTTCAAGTAGATGATGAACATATCCAAATAGTTCAAGATTTTCCATACCTTGGCTCAATCATTAATCAGAATTGAGATGGCACTCAGGAAATCAGAAGAATATTAGGACTTGGAAGGTCAGCAATGAAGGAATTAAATAAGATCATGATGTGTAAAGATATTTCATTTAATACTGAAGTTGGATTGTACAAACCATCATATTTCCCATTTCTATGTATGGTTGTGAAAACTGGACAGTGAAGAAAGCAGACAGGGGAAAAACCCTCAACATTAGAAATGTGATGCTGGAGAAGAGTTTTACAGAGACCATGAACTGCTAAAAAGACAAACAAATGGATCCTGGAACAAATAAGGCATGAACTATCCCTAGAAGCCAAGCTGAGTAAACTGAGACTGTCATATTTTGGGCATATCATGAGAAGACAGGCCTCATTAGAAGAAACATTAATGCTTGGAAAAGTGGAGGGCAGCAGGAAAAGAGGAAGACTGCATTCCAGATGGACAGAGTCAGTCAAGAAAGCTACTGCCCTGAGTTTGCAAGACCTGACCAGAGCAGTTGATGAAAGGGTGGCTTGGCAGTCTCTCATTCATAGGGTTGCCATAGGTTGAAGTCAACTCAACAGCAGTTAACAACGACTGGCAAAAACATCTCTGAGTATTCCTTGCCTAAGAAAGCTCTTGGACTGATGGATTAGAGGACACTGTAACATTGTTTTGTTCGTTGTGTACAAAACACGGGAACATTGATTTTTGGACCACAGTGCCCAGAATCCTAGACAGTCAGTGCTCATTCCCTGGTCAGTGCAAGAGACAATACTATGCTAGGAAGCTCAATAGACTGATTCTGTATAAGGCTGCACTCAGATTTCAATAAGAGGTGAGGGGGGAATCCTCATTCCATATATATATAACACAATATATAACAATACATATATATATATATATATAATATTGTTTTATATACACACACACACACACACATACCAGGCTGCATCTGCCCTGCAGAAATAATACCATTTGATACCACTTTGATTGCCATCGCTCAATGCGATGTAATTCTGGGATCTGTAGTTTTGTGAGATATCTGTCAGAGCGCCCTGGTACCATAACAAATTACCAGGATTTCATAGTACTGAGTCATGTCAGTTAAAGCAGTTCAAACTACACTATTTCTGCAGTGCAGATGAAGCCTTTGTAAGCTGAACACCACTACTTGTTTCTGTTTCAAAGGGCTGGCCCTATCATTTGGCAGAGTGAGGTAGCTGCCTCAGGCAGATGATTTTTGGATGTCATGGAAGGGCATCAATTGTTAGTTATTTACTTTATTATTATAGTTCTATTGCCAGAGATGGAGGGAGATGCCAAAATAACTTGCCTGGCATTAAGTACTAAATGTTTAATGAGTAGGAGGCACCATTTACTCAGGCAGCAAAACGTATTGGATAATACCTGCCATTTAATAACTAACACCATGCAATGAACTAATTAGTAATTCCATGCAGTGCAATTGTTATCTGAATTCAGTCAGATACTTTTTAAATGGAAAGACTTGACTGTGGCATTCTATAATAATGAGAGCACCACTGAGCATGTGCAGAGATGCCAGCTAGCCACTGGTATTCAGTTTGATACAAAGCACCATATGGGGTTAGGAAACAAGACTTTAAATTCAGAGGATTGACCAGGCATCTTCCTCAACATCTTTTATATTAAGTATAAACAGTCTAAAAATGGGATGCAATTATTTTCATAGTGCATAATATATGGAGGCATATTGCTGATTAAATATTCCTGTGAAACAAAATGAACAATATTTAATTCTTTCTTCATGATTTCAAGGGTACTAAGTTAAACCCATAGTAATTTCTCCCACCATTGCTGAGTCACTGAAGAGTTCCGTATTAAATAGGTTACTAGGAAGAAACTAGGAAGAAACTTCCCTCCTCCCCAACACACAATGCTTCTTAAAGGCACTTTAATAAAGGGATTGATGATATATCATGATATGTCATATATACTCAACTATAAGTCGACCTCTGTATAAACTGAGGACAGGTTTTGGCGCCAAATTACGGATTTTGATATGACCTGTGGATAAGTCAAGGGTAAAACTTAGCAGCATATAACAAAGGATGTAAAGGATGAAGCAAAGGAAAATGATGCTAAGAACTTGCATTTTTTTGACAGCCATAATTGTTTCTGCTCACCCTAAAGGCTGGCTGAATGAGATAGTAGAGGGGGTTGATGCTTCTTTTAGGTGCTCCGAGAAGGGATTAAGCTCTCACCTTTCACTGGGGGTTGGTTCCTTTTTTAAATAAAGTACAGCACTTACACTGACCCATGGATAAATCGACTCCTTTTTTTGGGTCAATTTTTTCACTAAAATTTCTAGATTTATACATGAATATATACAGTAAATTGCTTTCTTTCAGTCCATCCAAACATATTTTTCTTTAGGGAAAGAGAACTTGAACCTTCTGGGCTGACTGATTTTCTGAATCAGACATATGGTCGAGGAGAACTGCTTCTTCCAGGGCTATGAGCCAAGCTTTGCCTAAAGCTCCCTTTAAATCTGAGTTGCCTTGTGGTTACAGCTCGCTGCACCCAGACATTAATTCTGCTTTCTGGGTCAATACAGCTCGAATAGTTATTTTGTGTTTCTGTGGGGCTAGATTCACACTCATGCTAGAGAAAGCATCTGAACCAGTGACTGGGATGGTGTATGCCAACAATCTGGTGGTATCCCATCCCCCTCGTGTATTACTGGGCTCCAGCAGTCTCTAGTGAGACACAAAGCTACTTTTAGCCAACATTGCTCACTTGACTTACTAGCCTTGTCACTGATAATTGGATTTGTGACATGGTCAGATGTTTATTTCTTGACTCTGCTTTCCCCGCCCTTTTCTCCCACATGAAACATTCAGGAGCCACAGCAATGTGGCATTACAATATGAGATTTCTAAGGCATTCTGCATTTAAACCTACTTAATCACGTATATTTATATAAGCCAGCAGTGCACAGTACAATTTGCATGTATTTGTTAAAGCAGAATACTGAAAGATTTAATTAGTAATTTATCTAATAATTTTGTCATTGGTAAGTTTTTGTCATTTTGTCTAGTAAGTTCAAATTGCATGGTAGAAATTATTAATTAGTTCAAAACATGCACATCCATATTGGGCAGAGAGAAAAGAAGGCCTATCTAGCAGCTGATCCCAGATTCTCGAACTCCTTAGGCAAAGTTTGTTCCCTTTCTGTTGTTCTTTCACTAGCAGGCAAAAACATTTTAATCACTTTATGAGGATTGAAGATGGGGAGGAGAGTATCTAACCCTTTGGGTGTTGACTATGTCTTTTATTGTTGCATTTTTTATTTGTTACATCTTAATCAAGATTGTGTTTCATATATATATATATATATATATATATATATATATATATATATATATATATATATATATATATATATATATAAATTGTTAATTACCTTGTGCACATTTTGGTAAAAATATGGGATATGATTTCATTTGTAAAGCTGAGTTTATTTGGATTAGCAAGTCCAACATCTCCTCCTAAATGACTTTGCCAGCCTAGAGAGGTAGCATTTGAACACTGAAAGGAATCCCAAAGGTGTAGGGTGGCTAGGTGAAAAAGAGGAAAGGGCTCCTGTATTTTTATTAGTAATGTGGGAGAAGGAATTTCAAGTGGTGAAGTCTGCATGACAGGCTGTACCCATTGAAACTCCTTCTTCTATACTACTATTAAAGGTAAAACAATACTCAGCATGTATGTGTGCTATGGTGTGTATAAATTAGGGCAGGGATAAAAACTAAAATCAATTAAGTTGGAAATGAAGCTGGAAATTTGCTAAGGTAAAGAGGCAAGTTAATTATTTTTTAAATTAAAGTGATTGACTTAAGCTGGAATTTTAGCATTAACTTAATTCTAGAGTTGAGTTATTAATTAAATGGGAGACAATACTAAGGAGCTTACACAGTTAACCTTTCCCAGATGGTTCTTTATTTAAAACCTAACTGTCTTGGATTTTACAAATCTACTGGTTACTTTTTGTTAGTCCCTCCGGGTTCAGTTACCAGAGCCAAAACACTTATTTTAATGAATTGTTAGAGTATGATAGTTAATTCCAAGGTTAAAACATTTCAATCAAGAAATTGTAAGATCAGCTTGGAAAGGGTAGGATCAAATACAGTCGGCCCTCGGCATCTGCGGAGGATCTGTTTTGGATCCCCTCACGGATGCCAAAATCCCCAGATGCTCAAGTCCCATTGACTTCACCAATCTATCGGGCCAAACAGTGCTCAATGAAGGCAAAATTAAGGAGGAGACCTCAGAGGCTGGCTTAACACCAACATTTCGTAAACCACCAAATAAAAGTTTTGAGCCAGGTCTGGAAAGAACAACAAACACCAAGTGGTGGAATGAAGTACCTTGTAAACAGTACAAGAAATGCTAATCTATCTGAGTCTCGTTATTACACCTATGGCCACACCAAAGCTGTTTCTGCAGGTTGACTCCTGCAGAGTGGAGCAACCAGCTGTAGTAATCCTGATACTGCAGGGATGCAGGCTGTTATGATGAAGAAGTCAATAACATCACATCCTCAAGGCCAGTGCGTCACTTCTCAGCTGGATGAGCTCTTGTGTCCCCCCTCGACCACCCCAGAGGGGCAGAATGATGAGAAAGCTCTTCTCAAGCAGCTTGTTTCCTTTCTGAGTGGCAAAGATGAGAATGAGCTGGCAGAACCTGACTGCACTCTTGGCATCAACAAACTAGTCCAGTTTCTGGACCCGGTGATCCTGAAGGCTTAATTGATGGAATCATATTTGCTACCAATTACCTTGGCGCTACTCAGCTTCTTTCAGACAAAACTCCATCCAAGAATGTAAGAATAATGCAGGCTCAGGAAGCTGTATGCCGAATCAAGATACAAGAAGAAGTGCTAATCTGAGTCTTGTAATTACACCTGTGGCCGCACCACAGTTGTTTCTCGATTCCTGAAGAGCCAAGCAACCAGCTATAGTAATCTTGATATTGCAGGGTTGCAAGGTGCTATGATGAAGTCCATAACTTCATGTCTTCAGGGGTAAAAGGAGATAATAAAGTCGTGAACCTCCAAAAAAGGGAGGGCAGAAGCAGACATTAAGTCACTAGTGGTTTCAATTTCATCATGCTTAAGCTTTTAGTCCAAGTATTTAATATAAATTTAAAGGGCAATTTAACATGGCAACAACTTATTTTTATTCTTCCCTTCCAGAGGCAATGGAATTTTTAAAAAGTTTATTAACAATAATCTAAACACATTCACCATTTCCTGTCTCTGGATTAGGAGGTAAGAAATGTGTCCAGACGGCAACTGCTATTACCTCTATCCAGGATAGCTATAGGATGATGGGAGCTGCAGTATCACATCTGCAAAGCCACAGTTTCCCTACCCCTAATGTAAATGAATAGATTTATTCTGTTGCATGAAAATAACATTCTAATTCAGATTAAATGTACTGCCTAGAGATGTTGTTATTAAACCACATTATTAACCTGCAACATATTGCCACCTAGTGGCAAAATACTTTTAACAAAAAGGAAACATGCTGCTGAATGGTCCAGCAACTACTGTATTTTATCAGCCTGCCCTTTCCTGGAGGTTGCTATTGTAGGAATCTTCCCTTCCCCCAGATTTTCAGTACTTTAGCAAGGCTATCTGATCCAGCTCTCAAATTATGCAGATATTAGCCGACTTGAGTCCCTGTACCAGGAGGAAGGCGGGATATTATTATTATTGCCAAATAATAGTGGTATGTAGGTGGCAATGGCATATATGGAGTGAAATCTAGTTCTGTTCCTGATAGTGGAAGAAGCATGTAACTGCCATCATCATGTCTAATACATTCTGCCAGCTTTACCTTCCATGAATTTGTTTTAATAGCCTTTCAATGCCTTCAAAATATGTGCCTTTGGAAAGGCTCCAGTCCCAGATGTTCCACTGATATTCAAAGACATAGCCGTGTTGGGCTGGAAAATCAGTATACAAAGGAATCTTGTAGCACTTTGGAGACTAACTGAAAAAAAAATATATACTGGTAGCATGAATTTTCATAGACTTGAGATTATTTCCTCAGATGCATGGAGTGGAGGGTCCAGGAACAGATCTATATAAGCAGGCAGGGTGTGATAACAGCAATAGAACTGCAAAACTTATGGGTATGGTGATGAAGTGACAAGTCCCTAGACTCACAGTTGCAAGAGACCGCAAGGACCTTTCATCCAACCCCCAGCCATGTAGGAATACACAAGATTTATTGGATGCTTTAAGGATGGTTAGACCAAGGCAGGAAGAAGAATATTGCCTGAAGGCAAGGTTGTAACCATATGGATTGTGAGTCTTGGTATGTAGTGCGATACTGCCTGGGAACCAGAAAGGCAATGTGATAAAGTAGCTAAGAGAGCCCTCATAGTATTATAAAATGTGTAGTGTGCCAAGACATCATTGGTCCAAAAACAGACTGCAGGAATAATTCAGTGTGAGATGGCTTTAACTGCCCTGGCTATGCTAGGGAATCCTGGGAACTGTAGTTTTGTGAGACTCTTAGCCCATCTCTGTCAGAGAACTCAGGGGCCACAACAAACAACAATTCCCAGCATTTCCTTGCACTGAGCCAGGGCAGCTAAAGCCATCTCAAACTGGATTATTTCTGTAGTGTGTTTTGGACCACAGTCTCCTTTTTCAACCCACTGTTGACGGACTGAATTTTGTGGATATATTTCAGTTTTGCTGTTTCTCTTTCCAATCTTCCTTTGCTGTTTTTTTGGGGGTTTTTTGTTGTTCAAAGACTTCTGTTCTTAACAAGAGGGTCCCCCAACCCACTACAGATAATTTTTAGAGGGGTGCAGGGGACAAAGTGGGAAGGAAGGGATGGAAACGTCCCCTTACACAAGCTTTTGCATCTGTTGAGCTACTGAAATTGAAGCCATTGTTGTTAATCATGTAACTATGGGCCTTTACAGACTGCCAGAAATAGTGCAAATTGAGGCCACTTTAACTGTCCTGGCTCAGTGCTAGGGAATCATGGGGATTGTATTTTTTTCTGTGACATTGAGCCTTCTCTGCCAGAGAGCTCTGGTGCCACAATAAACTACAGTTCCCATGGTTCCTTAGCACTGAGCCAGGACAGTTAAAGTGGACTCAATTTGCACTATTTCTGGCAGTCTGTAAAGGCCCTATCTCACAATGCAGGGCTGGGGGAACATGCAGCACTATTGAGTTAGGGTGCATCTACATTGTGTGGAAATAATGCATTTGACCCCACTAAGTGCTGTAGATCCATCCTATGGAATCCTGGGATTTGTAGTTTTACAAGGTCTTTAGCCTGCTCTGCCAAAATGTGCCGGTGCCTCACAAAACAACAAACCCTAGGATTCTGCAGGATGGAGCAATAACAGTTAAAAGTGGCATCAATCTGCACTATTTCTACAGTGTAGATGAACCCTAAGTCTCAAAGGTGCTGCAAGAACCCTTTCCTGGTTACAGTTATAGTTAATCACAGTTAGTTATAGTTATTCATAGGGTGACTTAATGTCCTAACTGCAAAGGAGGACAAGCCACCGCAAAATGTAGGCCATTCAAGAAATATGTGGAACATGACCAAATTAAAGGTAAAAACACTACCATAAATGCAAATTCATGCTTCCCAGTCATGCTCGAAATGGAGGACGATTTGGAATTCCTCCTGGACAAAAGGCTGAAATGTAGGACATGCGCTGGCAAAAGAGGATGATTTGTCACCCTGGTTATTCCACCACCACCACCACCCCCCTCACCCCCTTCCAAAAGCCGCTTTTGTGCATACAACTCCTAGAACATCCCAGTCACCATGGCCAAGGGGATACTGGGACCTATAGTCCCAAAAGGTAACTTTTCTACTCGCACCTATGGTATACTTCTTGTATTCCAGAGCTGAACATAAAATAATAAAATTTTATTATAAAATAAAAAATAAGCATTAAAAAATAAAATATTTAAAGTGAAAGTAAACATGATATTTCCCTTTATAGAAGTGTTTTTAGCTTTTATTTTTCTGCCCAGGAGGAATTCCAAAACCACCTCCATTTTCAGCATCACTAAGAAGCATACATTTACATTAATAGGGGTGTTTTTAGCTTTTATTTTTCTGCCTAGGAGGAATTACAAAATCTCCTCAGTTTTCAGCATAACTAAGAAACATAAATTTACATTTTATAGGGGTGTTTTTAGCTTTATTTTCTGCCTAGGAAGAATTCCAAAACCTTCTCCAATTTGAGCTCAACTAAGAAGCATGATATTTACCTTTATATGAGTGTTTTTAGCTTTTATTTTTTGCCCAGGGAGGAATTCCAGAATGTCCTCCATTTTGGGCAGGACTAAGAAGCATGGATTTACATTGATAGGGGTGTTTTTAGCTTTTTATTTTCTGCTCAGAAGGAATCTCTTCCATTTTGAGCAGGACTAAGAAGTACGATATTTACATTTCTAGGAATGTATTTCGCTTTTATATGCTGTAAGCTCCTCCATTTTGCGGCGCCTTGTCCTCCTTCACACCTTTCCCTCACAACCCAACCTCCTTCGAGGCCGCCGCCTCACAACTGACAAGACAGAGCCGGCCGACCCCTTCGACGCTCCTCCCCTCTTTCCCACTGGCCCCGCCCACTAACGCCTCGAGACGAGTCCCTGGCCCCGCCCACTGCGGAGATGACGTCCGAGGCGCCTATCGCGGCGAAAGCAGTGAAAAGGTTTTCCCCGCCAGTCCTAGAGAGGCTCAAACCAAACCGGAAATGAAGACGAAGAACCTCCGGGTCAGGAGCTGAGGAGCGAAATTAGCGGTGTGTTCCGTTCCGTCCACCACCCTTTTTCCTGCGGGCGGTGGCTCCTGAGGCGAAGGGGGTCTTCTCTGAAACAGACAGTCGGGGATTTAGCTCGCCCCCCGGCGGCATCCATGGCAGCGGACCGAGGCGGAGGTGAGGACAAGGAGGCGCCCTCTCTCGGGGTTGATTTCCTCGGTGGTCGGGGCGGAAGGATACCTTCGCCCGCCGTGGCTTTTCTGTGGCGGTTGGCAGGGATGCGAAGTGGCAGAGGGCGACCCTCCCAGGGTATCTCTCCGCCTGGCTCTCGGTTTGCAGGGCCCTGGCTGACCGAGGGAGATCTTGGCGGGCTGGAGTCTCCCGAAGTGTTTTTGCCTCCCACAGAAACGGAGGGAAGGAGGGAGCGGAGCCCTGCCAGGGAAACCAACCACTCCTTTAAAGCGTAAAGCCTCGGGACGCCACTCTTCATGGTGCATGTCCTTGGCCACTGATGAGGGCCTTTACAGACTTCCAGAAATAATCCAGTTTGAGACCACTTTTAACTGCCTTGGCTCATTGCTAGGGAATCATGGGAACTAGTTTATTGTGGCACCAGAGCTCTCTGACAGAGAAGGCTCAATGTCTCAGAAAAAAATACAAGGCCTGTGAATCCCTAGCAATGAGCCCGGACACTTAAAATGGACTCAAGCTGGATTATTTCTGGGAGTCTGTAAAGACTAGCAATTTGCACGGTTTTAGCCAGCATGGTGTAATGGTTTTAGTGTTGCACTGTGACTCTGCAGGCCAGTGCTCAGCCATGGAAACCCACTGGGTGACCTTGGGCAAGTCACACTCTCTCAGCCTTCTCAGCAAAAGGCAATGGGTAAACCTCCTTGGAACAAATCTTGCCAAGAAAGATTGCCCATGATAGCTTTGCCTTAAAGATAAAGGGAAAGGTATTCCTTGTTGACAAGGTTGTCAAATTGGGAACATACTAAAACAAATAACAGTACTTGCCCATAGGGACACCATACTTGCCCATAGAGAATCATTGAGGAATACTTGCCCGTAGAGATTTACAGGGAAATACTGGTATTGCCCTATGATTTCCTATGGGCAAGCATTCCCTTATGATTCTCTATGGGCAAATATTCCCCTATGATACTCTATGGACAAGTATTCCACAATGATTCTCTATGGGCCAGTATGGCTTCCCTGTGGGCAAGTACTGTCATTTGTTTTAGTACGTCCCGTCAAGTTGTGTCCAACTGTAGGGGGTGGTGCTCATCTCCGTTGCTAAGCCAAAGAGCCAGCATTGTCAGAGACTACTCTGTGATCAAGTGGCCAGCATGATTGCTCAGAACGCGGTTACCTTCCCACTAAGAAGTGGTCACTATTTATCTACTTGCATTTGCATGCTTTCATTTGCATGCTAGGTTGGCAGAAGATGGGACTACTGACAGGCGCTCATACGGTGCTTGGGCCTCAAACTGCCAACTTCCCAATCTTGCAGTCAACAGGAGCAGTGTCTTAACCACTCAGCCACCGTGTCCGTAATAAGTCAGAAATGACTTGAAGGCACACAACAACAACAGCTGCTGCTCTACTCCTTGTTTAATCATGACAGCCCCTTGAAACCAGTTAGCCTTATGGGAAGGCAATGGCAAACCCCCTCTGAGCAAAAATTGCCAAGAGAACCCCATGATGGGGTTAATAATAATAATAATAATAATAATAATAATAATAATAATAATAATTTTTATTTATATCCCGCCCCTCTGCAGAGCAATCGGGGCGGCTTACAACATTACAATTTCCATTAAACAAAACATATTAGCGGTGTGTTCCGTCCACCACCCTTTTTCCTGCGGGTGGTGGCTCCTGAGGCGAAGGGGGTCTTCTCCGAAACAGACACTCGGGGATTTAGCTCACCCCCGGCGGCATCCATGGCAGCGGACCGAGGCGGAGGTGAGGACAAAGAGGCGCCCTCTCTCGGGGTTGATTTCCTCGGTGAGGGTTGTCTTAGGATAGCCATAAGTCATAAACGACTTGAAGGCACACAACAACAACGATAAGGACAGTAAATGTTGCAGGCTGAGAGAAAGAGGAAGAGGTGACTATTGCATTTTCTCCTCTTTCTCATTCTTCCCCCTCCCCAACTTTATAGTAAAGTTTAGGGCAAAAATAAAGATGTGGATATTGAGGCTTAAAAAATGATTTTCCAGATCTAACAGCCCAGTGAAGATGATCCTAATTGAGGTTTGCTGATGTGTGCCTTCCAGTGCTTTCCAACTTATGGCAACCCTATGATGAGGTTTTATGGGGCTGAGAGTGTATGACTTGCCCAAGGTCAGCCAATGGGTTTCCATGGCTGACTGAGGAATCGAACCATGGTCGCCAGAAAGCATATCCAGGGGGTAGCTATGTAGGCCATATAGCAAAGTACAATTACATCCAAGATCCACAAAACAGTGATACCCTTATGAGTGGTAGCCCAATACTGAAACCGCTACGCCATGTTGACTCAAGGATACCATCTTCTAAATGAAATCACTGCAGGTTTGTGACTGTGACAGATGGTGGCTAAGGTCCAAAACACACTGCAAAAATAATCCAGTTTGAGACTGCTTTAACTGTCCTGGCTCAGTGCTAGGGAATCCTGGGAATTATAGTTTGCTGTGGCACCAGAGCTCTCAGAGAATCCTAAATGTCTCACAAAACTACGTTCCCAGAATTTCCTGGCATTTAACCAGGGCAGTTAAAGCAGTCTCAAATGATTATATTTGCAGTGTGTTTTGGACTTGAGTTCCTCTGTTGGTAGAATGTTTTTATTTTGATGTATATATTTATTTTATATCTCATCTTGGGTTCCCCTGTAGTTTGTCCATATTATGGACAAACCCAGAACTTTTTGCTGTAAAATGTGCCTTCAGGCTTTGATATGGAAGCCCTTCTGCTCGCTTTTGGTGCACTGTGGATTTCCTCATAAATGGTGGGGAACTACTAAAGATAGAACAGGGATGAGCAATGTTTGCTTGTTCTGCCAGGTGTTTGGGCCTATAACTCCTAACAGCCTCACCCACCCTGGTCTTTGGTAACAGCTGTTGCAGCTCAAAAAATGTAAAGGCCTAAACATTTGCCAGAGTGCTTGGTAATAAATTACTTGGTCATGCTGCTGTTCCTGTGACCAGTGCTCCATTTGTCAGAGGACACTTCGCCAAAATGTGGTGGGCACCATGGCACACTGAGCCTTGACTATGTGTGAAGAGTCTGCTATTGGGACTAAACGCAATCGAAAGTCTATTTTTGGCAGATGTATTTGGGTTGCAGACTGCCAGAAATAGTGCAAATTGAGTCCATTTTTAGGGCTAGGGTTAGTGCTAGGGAATCATGGGAATTTTTTTTCTGAGACATTGAGCCTTCTCTGTCAGAGAGCTCTGGTGCCACAATAAAATACAGTTCCCATGATTCCCTAACCCTACCCTAAAAGTGGACTCAATTTGCACTATTTCTGGCAGTCTGCAACCCCCCGTAGTCTTCTCATTCCAGAAATACTATACCATGATAAATTACACCAGCTTACACCTCCCCACTATACAGAACTATGAATGGCACAAAGGCCTACTTTTGTAATATATCTGGTCTCTCTACATGCTTTCTCCATGTGTAATTATTCTATGAAGTCCTAATCATTATCATTATCATCATCTTTATTTATACCCCCAAACCAGCCTTTCCTCAAAACCAGGGATCAAGGTGGCTAAGACACTAGACCAAATGATATTTTTCTCTGGCCATTGGTTGTTTAAGCACATACTTGCATTTACTTTAGTTTAGACAGTATATCTCCATGTTCTTTCATCATCAGAACTAAAGGACATCTGGTATTTCCTGAGGTCATAGGAACTTCAAACTCCAGTGGTATTAGGTAATTTAGAAAACTTATTGCTTAAACTGGACTATTAAGATAAATGCCTTTTACTACTGCTTTTTCAGTCCTAATAGCTCACCACTCAGCAGTGTGTGTCTTCATTTGCCAGAGTACAATCTGTCTAGATTGAGGAAAGTAATAGTACCACTCTATTAAGCCTCCCTCCATTCCATCCGATGTCATCTGGGAGAGAGACACCAGGCCC
>CM034710.1:74581424-74612491 GCA_020142125.1 Phrynosoma platyrhinos | reverse complement strand
ATTATTATTATTATTATTATTATTATTATTATTATTATTCATGTGGCCTGTCAACTTATAGCAACCTCATGAATTTCATAGGATTTTCTTAGGCACGGAATACTCAGCAGTTTTGCGAGTTCCTTCCTCTGAAATATAGTTCAGGAAACAATAAAATAAAACCAAACTGAGGCCTTGAAATCAAAAGGAGTGAGGGCTTTTTTAAAAATGGAATATCGCCACCTCTTCTTTCTCAGTACAGTGGATTGGTGTACATGGACTCTTTTATATTATGGTATTCCACGTTTCACTTCTATACTGGGACTATCAAGGCAGCTAACTGTAATAGAAACATATCACATAATTTCACTAATGTATGTGCTTACCTACCCCCCTTTTCTGTTTGCTAAGGGATCTTATAATGAAAATCCACAAAAAGGAATAATACAATAATGAACAACAGTATTTGTTTGTTTCTGGGAACTGATGCATTATAGTTCCACGCTCTTTCCAGGTTGCTGTGTTTTGTGCCAGTTTGAAAGTATCCTAACATTTTCCAAAGACAGTCCCATGTAGAAATTTCAGTTTACATCCAGTATTGTAACCCGGATGTAACCAAAACATATGTGACAGGCCAGAAACATTTTGAATAATAACATTTTGAACAATAACATTTTGAAAGAGAATGAAATTTAAGTTTGACAGAAATGCTCCTGACAACAACTGTTCCCTGATTCTGTGGTAACAATGCCCGATCTGGGAGCACTGCAAACCTGACTTTTAAGGATCAATCCTAATTTGTAATTATTTATGAAAATACGTGGCTCCTACCTTTTTTACAAAGATCTTAGAATGGCAGAAAATAAAATTAATTTAAACCATTAAATCAGCAATGGACTTAAAAATATTAAACAACTTGACATATTAAACAAAACAGTTTAAAGCCAGTTAAATCAGTTTTAAGTACATGTACATGTTCAGATTTAGGTGAAATCAGTTAGGCATCATTAGCTTTAATAAAACACTGTGTTTTAATTTTGTGCCAGAATTGGAGCCAATCAGACCTCTAAGGGGAGGGTATTATGCAGCCAGGGTGCCACAGAAAAGAATATTCTCTACTACATCCTCCCATAGAGTATAGCCTGCATTGTTGGAACACAAAAGAAAAGGCCCTCCAGCAGACCTCATAGGCTATGCTCATTCAAACATTGAAATTCCAATCTGTTTAGAGGGGTTAAATGTTAGCATCAGCACCTTGAATTAGGATCAGAAGTATAGTTTTTCTTGAGGGGGATATATGGCAAGGTTGAATATGCTTGCAAGATCTATTTTCTTTTCTTTCTAGAATCATGGAACCTACCAACTGGAGCCTGAAAGAGAGACATACACTAAAAATTAAAGATCCTGAGCCCAAGAATATCAGGTTTTGAATACCAGAACTGAATAGTGCTCAAAATCCTTCCACATTTAAAAAAAATCCCATTCTTATACCTATATTCAGATACTGGTCCCAAATGGAGTACTGTAGATTCATTGAATCTATTGCTGAATGGTAAATCAAAATAAATTTCATGTATTCAAATGGATCAACTCCACCTGGGGTTAGCATTTTGATTTAGCCCCTGGTTCCCCAGGGTTTTTTCATTTTTCCCCGTAGAATTCATAGAGGTGAGAAGGAATAATTTTGTTGCTGTTATTCATAAACAACTGCTCTGGCTCAGTGCTAGGGAATCCTGGGCATTGTAGTTTATTGTGACATCAGAGCTCTCTGTTAAGAGAAGGCTAAATGTCTTGCAAAACTACAGTTCCCAGAATTCCATAGAATTGAGCCAGGGCTGTTAAAGCGGTCTCAAACTGGATTATTTCTGCACTGTGTTTTGGACCTTAGAATCACTTGACACATCTGATCAGCTTTAGCTATTGCTTAACACTTTACTTTTCACTTAGATCAGGGAACAGAAAAACATGAAGGAACGGGTATCTCTTCTGGGATTACTGATCAAGAAAAGGAGCTGTCAAACAGTGCACTACAAGCATTTATGGTAAGCTAAATCTTAAAATAACAAACAATTCTTACCTTTTTTGTATGCTAAACATATAGATCTTCTAGCCTGCTTTCTGCAGAACAAATACTTTAGTTGAGATGATAAGAATATTAAAGTAATGTGTTATGTTTCACAAGCTGATTAGATTTTTATAATGAGTATGTGTCAGAATTTTTAAAGTCATTTTCTAGATTTTTTAAAATTTCAGTTAAAATCTTTGATTTAAAAATCAGTAAAATACTTTATAAGAAATAACATACAATTAAATCTCAATACAAATATGCTAACATTATATGTATAGTTTTATAAAAATGAGTGAATGGCTTTGTCACAGTCACATGCTGAGTTACGTATCGATCCAAGATGGAGATTCATTGCAGTTTTGTTATGAGAATGCTTCTGTCCATCTCAGCTGTCCAGTTCTTGCTTCTTGAAAGTTAATGGTTTTTCAGTTCTGATTCTTTTAATAAAGTGCAGAGAGAGAAATGTATTTACTGTCACCTACTAAAGTGATATATACAAAGTCAGGCTACATCCCCTGCTTATGCAATTAGGTTTATGAAAATGTAAGTACAATTCTGTTTGTATATTGTTTAGTTGTTACCTTTTCTAATATTCTGCTGCTGCATTTACAGCTTGATAACATATAAGGTGTTGTGTGGGTACTCTCTCTTGGTCTCTCTCTATTCTTCTTACTGCCCTGCTGGGCAGCAAAGGTGATGTAGGGATGCTCTGTGATCAAGAGAGCAACATAATACATGACCATGATAAAATAAAAAGACGATGGAAACAATACATAGAAGAGCTATGCAAAACAGATTGAAAGCTGAATAACACATGGGAAGAAGAATCATATGAGGATGAACTCCAAATTTTGGCAAGTGAAGTGAAAGCCTCACTGAAAGCAATTAAGAGGGATAAATCACCAGGAATAGATGATCTATCAATAGAGCTATTGCAATTTATGGAGACAGAATCACATTTACTTGTAACTAAAATCTGCCAGTAAATATGGAAAACAAAACAATGACCCACAGATTGGAAACAATCAATGTGGTTTTGGGAGGGAAGAGGTACTAGGGTAGGGATCAAATCACAAACATACAATGGATAATGGAGCACACCAGAGAATTCCAGAAGAAAATTAGCATGTGCTTTATAGACTATAGCAAAGCCTTTGACTGCATAAGATCATACAAGCTATGGATTGCACTTAAAGAGCTGGGTGTGCCAAAACTTTTGATTATCCTGAAGTGCAATCTATACTAAGGACAAGAGGCTACTGTCAGAACAGAATACAGAGAAACTAAGTGGTTTCCAGTTGGAAAGGATGCATCTTAGCACGTTATTTGTTCAACATATGCAGAGAATACCATGTGAAATGCAGGCTTAGATTTGGGGGAAAGAGGAGGAAAGAGTGGAGGAATGATAGTCAACAACCTAAGTTACACAAATGACACCATGATACTACCAGAAAATAACAAAGATTTGGAACAACTACTAAGGAAAGTCAAAGAAGAAAGTGCAAAAGCAGGTTTAAAGTTGAACAGTACGAAGACTAAAATAATGACCACTGAGAATATTCACAAATTCAATATAGATGATGAGGAAATTGAAACAAACACTTCCCATATCTTGGACCAGTCATTGATCAGAATGGAAACTGTAGTCAAGAAATCAGGAGAAGACTAGGACTATGAAGGGCAGCTGTGAAAGAACTACTGTATATACCAGGGGTAGGCAACCTTTCCCCTTTAAGGGCCGAGGGACTTCAGCTCCCAGAAGCCTCAGCCATGTTGGCCAATAGTCCCATGCTGGCCAATAGCTCCTGGGATTCTGGGAGCTGAAGTCCCTCGGCCCTTAAAGGGGAAAGGTTGCCTACCCCTGGTATATACTTTCTATAAGTCAATAAATTTATGCCCAAAAATTGACCCCCAAAATTCCAGGTCAACTTATTTATGGGTCAGTATGGTAATGTGATTGTAGCTCTTTCAGATTTCCCCATGCAGTCTGGAAAGCAGTTTCTTTCTCCCCTGAGCCAAGCAGAAAGAGTCCTGAGTGATTGATTGCTGTTTGTTTAAGAGTCCATCTCTGGCCCCCATGCCTCTGTCTCCTTTGCTGTCTCAGGAGTGAAGACTGGCTTAAGCAGAAAGCCTTGTGGGTGATTGATTGCTCCTTCAACAGTCCCTCTTGCCGAGTGCACACAGATATACGCACTGAAGGAGCCTCCATGTTTTACCCTCGACTTATCCACAGGTCGTGGCAAAATCCATAATTTTTGCCCTCAAACTTGCCCTTGACTTATCCATGGGGTTGACTTAGTCTGTACGGTAGACAAGATTCTAAAGTGTGAAGATCTACAACTGAACACTAAAGTGAGGATTGTTTATCTCATCATATTTCCCATCACCATTATGGGTAGAGAGCTGGACAGTGAAAAAAGTTGATAGAAAGAAAATCCACTCACTTTAGGAGATGTAGTGCTGGAGAAGAGTCTGTGAATACCGTGGACGGCTAAAAAGACAAACAAATGGGTGCAAGAGCAAATCTGATCTGAAATTCCTTAGAAGCCAAGTTGACTAAGTTGATTCTATTGTACTTTGGTCACATGAGAAGACATGACTCACTAGAAAGCCAATAATGCTTGGAAAGATGAAGGGCAGTAGAATAGAGGAAGACCACACACCAGTTGGATTGACTCAATCAAAGAGGACATGTCCCTAAGTCTGTAGGAACTAAGGGGATCTGTTGAGTACAGGGAGTCTTAGAGATGCCTCATGCACAGGGTTGCCAGAGGCTGAAGTCAACTTGAGGAGAGTTAACAACAATATATAAGGAGTGTTGCATACTGTTTAATAAACTAATAAAATCTAATCTTAAAAATAAAATGTGCATAAAGCACTGTTCTGAGTTGTAATATAAATTATTTAAGTTAACAGTTTCATACCATTGGCTAAGATATACATGAAACACTATTAGTGAATGGCCAACTTACTTTAATTCAGGGCTTTTGATGTCAAACATGTTTTGAATCACATTGCTATAAACCCACCTTGATATGCACATGTGAGGAAAAGGTGTCTTCCCTTTCCTATTTTTAATATGTCATGTACTGCAAAAAAAGCAGAATTGCTATATTTCCATTTCTTTGTAGACCTTAAAAGATTTATATAAGACTAAGATTATATTGGCTTCCTGGAGAGAAACCACTGTGGGCAAGGCATACCAAACCTCTAATTCTCTTGGCTGGAGCAGGAGCAAATTACCCTGAGACAGTGTTGCTGAAACATGGGTAGAGTGGGAAGGTGGGTGTGCAGACAAGACTTAGTTTAGATTGATTAAACATTATTTATGGGGCATGTCTGCTAAATTGGATTTTATGGCAAGTTGTGGTTTGACAAACCAGAAACTGTTCTACCAAGCATAGTATGCAGAGGGAGGAGAGATGTACTTGTAATCTACATCTGACTGCAGTCCAGTGTATATTAGTAGCAAGTGCTTTAGAATTTTAACTTTTTGATTTAAAGACAAATCTGCTCACCCCTTGTATTTTTAATTCACAGACTGGAAATTATGATGCTTGTCTCCAACACCTTAGCTGCTTGCAAGAAATAAACAAGGATGACTACAAAATAGTTTTGAATATGGCAGTAGCAGAATTCTGTAAAAGTAATCAGACAACAACCGATAACTTGAAGCAAACACTTAACCAGCTAAAAAACCAGGTATAATTATGCTATATGGGGTGGTTATATATGTGTGTGTGTATGTGCGTGTTTGCAGTAACCTTTCCCAGTTTGTAATTAAATTAAAGTTCCTTGTAATGTGCACAAATATTTTTCAGCACCGATAATCCTATGAAAACAATTTTTTCCATAAGGTAATGGAATTACCATAAGTAATTACCATAAATAAGGTAATGGAATTACCATAAGTAATTACCATAAATAGGGTAATGGAATTACCATAAGGTAAAAGAATTCCCATACCTGGGATCTAACATTGATAGAAATGGGGACTGCAGTCAGAAAATCAGAAGAAGACTAACGGCCTTTGCAGACTTCCAGAAATTAGTGCAAATTGAATCCACTTTAACTGCTCTGACTCAGTGCTGGGGAATCATGGGAACTGTAGTTTATTGTGGCACCAGAGCTCTCTGACAGAGAAGGCTCAATGTCTCAGAAAAAAATACAATTCCCATGATTCCCTAACACTGAGCCAGGGCAGTTAAAGTGGACTCAATTTGCACTATTTCTAGCAGTTTGCAAAGGCCCTAAGATTGGGGAGGGTGCCTATGAAAAAAGTAGAAAAATTCTAAAATGCAAAGATATAAAAATGAGCACACAAGTTAGAATCATGCAAGCCATTGTATTCCCTATTACCATGTATGGATGTGAGAGCTGCACAGTTAAGAAAGATGATAGGTGAGATGTGGTGCTGGGGAAGAGTGCTGAGGATCCCATGGACAACCAAAAGGACAAACAAGTGGGTCGTAGAGCAGATCAACCTGGAAACCTCCCCGGAAGCCAAGATGACCAAACTGAGACTGTTGTACTTCGGACATTTCATGAGAAGAGGGGACTCTTTGGAAAAAAACAATAATGATGGGGAAGGTGGAGGGAAGTAGGAAGAGAGGAAGGCCACATGCCAAATGGATGGACTCTGTTAAGGTGGTCATGGGTATGGGGTTGCAAGATTTAAGCAGAGCAGCGGAGGACAGAAGGTCTTGGAGATGTCTTATCCATAGCGTCACCATGAGTTGAGACTGACTCAAGGGCAGGTAACAACAAAAATGAAATTATAAGGACAAATTAGATATTACAGAGAGTTGTGGTCCTTTCTAATGTTGCTTTTTAAAACCAGAAGCCAAATGGATGGACTCTGTTAAGGTGGTCATGGGTATGGGGTTGCAGGATTTAAGCAGAGCAGCGGAGGACAGAAGGTCTTGGAGATGTCTTATCCATAGCGTCACCATGAGTTGAGACTGACTCAAGGGCAGGTAACAACAAAAATGAAATTATAAGGACAAATTAGATATTACAGAGAGTTGTGGTCCTTTCTAATGCTGCTTTTTAAAACCAGAATGAAAACTCAGAACCAGACTGAGAAGTTGTTCTCTACTTTAAAATTGCCCTTTCATCTGTGGGTGAAAAAGAAAAACACCCAGCCATCTTCTGATGGTAGGTGTAATGCTCAAAATAAACAGTATATTAATCTTAATAATGGTATTAATGTTTTATGCCACAATAGTCTAAAAAAACAGAACAGTGGTTACTACTGAGTACTGAGACCTTGCAGGAGTAGGCAACCTTTCCCCTTTAAGGGCCGAGCGACTTCAGCTCCCAGAATCCCAGGAGCTATTGGCCAACATGGCTGAGGCTTCTGGGAGCTGAAGTCCCTCGGCCCTTAAAGGGGAAAGGTTGCCTACCCCTGCAAGTTGGTACAGAATATTAACTCAGAGTGAAATGGTACTGGCACATTTGCAAGGCAATATTAAGCTCTTCTTTACTCTTGATCAGTATTGCTTGAGTGTGTGACCCAAAACTATGTGATAGAGGGAGGAAGACTAAGGGCCTGTACAGACTGCCAGAAATAATCCAGCTTGAGACCACTTTAACTGTCCTGGCTCCATGCTAGGGAATCATGGGAATTGTAGTTTTTTCTGAGACATTGAGCCTTCTCTGTCAGAGAGCTCTGGTACCACAATAAAGTACAGCTCCCATGATTCCCTAGCACTGAACCAGGGCTGGATTATTTCTGGCAGTCTGTACAGGCCCTTAGGCTGCTTCCTAGCTGCTTCACTGACATAATAAGCATGGTCATGTGATTCCTCTCTGATAACTACAGTAGTCACCCCTTATTCACAGGGGGTATGTTCTAGGACCACCAATGGATTCCTGAAACCACAGATAGTACCAAACCCTATACCAGTAATGTTTTTGAACTGCATTTGACTGCAGGTAACTGAAACAGTTTAACTTGTATGCAGAACATATTATAAGAAAAGCAGGCTTGGACACAGAAAGAGGAGAAGTGAAAATAGGAGGAAGGAATATCAACAATCTAAGATATGCAGTTGACATCATAGTACTAGCAGAAAATCTCACAGACCTGGAACACCTACTAAGGAAGATCAAAGAAGAAAGTGCAAAGGCAGGCTTAATGTTGAACATAAAGAAAACAAAGATAATGACCACCGAGGACCTTCATAAGTTCATCCTAGACTATGAAGAAATAGACATAGTAAAAGAATTCCCTGGGATCAAACATTGATAGAAATGGGGACTGCAGCCAGGAAATCAGAAGAAGATTAAGAATGGGGAGGGTGGCTATGAAATAACTAGAAAAGATTCTAAAATGCAAAGATATACAACTCAGCACGAAAATTAGAATCATACAAGCCATTGTATTCCCTATTACGATGTATGGATGTGAGAGCTGCACAGTTAAGAAAGATGACAGGAAGAAAATCAACTCCTTTGAGATGTGGTGCTGGAGAAGACTGTTAAGGATCCCATGGACAGCCAAAAAAACAAACAATGGGTCAAAGAGCAGATCAAGCCGGAAACCTCCCTGGAAGCCAAGATGACCAAACTGAGGTTGTTGTACTTTGGACACATCATGAGAAGGGAGGACTCTTTAGAAAAGACAATAATGCTGGGGAAAGTGGGTAGGAAGAGAGGAAGGCCACATGCCAGATGGATGGACTCTATTAAGGAAGTCATGGGTATGGGTTTGCAGGATTTAAGCAGAGCAGTGGAGGACGGGGTGGGGTTGGGGTCTTGGAGATGTCTCGTCCATAGGGTCGCCATGGGTTGAGATCCCTCTATCACATAGTTCTGGGTCACACACTCAAGCCATGGGTTGAGATCGACTCAAGGGCAACAAAACAAAACAACAATAACTGAAACAGCAGAGAGCAAAATGGCAGATAATGGGGGAGATGTAGTTTACCACAGATAACAAACCGCAGAAGCGAATCCACAAATAAGGGTGTACTGCTGTAGTCTTTTATTATTCATTTGTACAAATAAATAAGTATACAGCACATTTGGTGTTTAAATAACACCAAGGGCAAATTACCGTATTTTCCGGCATATAAGACGACCCGGCGTATAAGACGACCCCCCATTTTCCCAGTCATAATATAGAGTTTTAGCACCTCTATCCTCCTTATCCTTATACCCGGCGTATAAGATGACCCCCCCCCCACTTTAACCACAGATTTTGCAGGTTTAAAAGTAGTCTTATACGCAGGAAAATAAGGTATCTTCTTACATTAATTAATTCTGGGACGTTTGGAGAAGCAAAAAGCATTTTCCTTGGCACTTACTTGGGGCCAGTTTGTAACACAAATCTTGTAAATGAGCTGTTTTTATTTGATGGTCATCTGTCATAGAACTGTATTGAACTGGGCAGTGTTATGGTTCTTCCTTTCCCAGGTTCATTCAGCTATTGAGGAAATGGATGGCTTGGATGATGTTGAAAACAGCATGCTCTATTACAATCAAGCTGTTATTTTGTATCATCTGCGGCAGTACACTGAAGCGATAGTAATTGGAGAGAAGCTTTACCAGTTCATTGAACCTTTTGGTAAGTTTACAAGTAAACATAAAGCTCCTAGTACTATACTGTCTGTTCCAGTCTCTTTTTAAGTGGGTACCAGACAGCTATTCTTTGGCAGTTGTGTTCGTTGGGCAGAATCCAATATCAGTTCTAACAAGAGCAGATCCATTGAAATAAACAAGTTACTGTATGTAACTTGATGTTAATTGGTTTGTACAAGATGGGATGAAAATTGGATGTACAGTTGCCCCTCAATTCGTGGGGAATCCGTTCTGCCCCTGCCCCCCCCCCCCTGAAAATGGCAGCTCGCAAATATTTGAGCCCCATTTAAACTAAAGGCATGTGTGGCCATTTACAGTATAGCCCCTCTCTCTCCCTGCAAAGAGCTAGACCATGGTCTCGAAGTCCAGGAATAGGGAGGGACAACTGTAGACCATTTAAATTGTATCTAACATGCATTTCAGCTAGACTCATCAGTTCAAAGATATACGTATTGCAGAAAAGTTGTTCAGTAACAGAAGTATTGTATATATGTATGTATTGTATGTATAAAAACTCAATTCAAAAATACTTGGGTTGATTTATCCACAATGCAGCCAGATGGATGAGATCTTTAGTTCCTATCATTTTGGGCACTTGAGATGGAGCGGAGTGATGGTAGTCATTTTTAATAGGGGCTTACTGTATAAGCCTTGCGAGGCTTGGCATTTGCAAGCCTCAGGAGGCTTGGCAGCCCATCTACAGGTCTTACAAAACATCAAGACTTGCTAAAAATGGCCACCTCTGCTCAACTCCACCTCAGCCTTTCAAAATGGTGAGCACACCACATTGTTCAGGCTCCCCGATATTGCTGCAGAATTCTGCTCAGTCTGAAAAAGAAGATGGGGAAGGAGGGATGGCTGCCTTTCTTTCTTCAGTTTGGGCAAGGGAAGGATAATGGGGTGGGAGCATTGCTTCTACACCCTGCCATGCCAAGAGAGGCTTCTTGCCTCTACCTCTTGTCATTGCCTTGGAGCTGGGTCCCTTACAGAGGAAAGTTGCTTTCCTTGCTCTTTTCCCCTCCCTTTTTTCAGGCAACATTCTCATTATTTTTCTTCATTTACATTTGTTTCCCTATCTGTATTTGTATAGATGTAGACATTTTAAGATTAGTAATACTACTTACACACACCCCAATTGTAACACCTCAAATAAAATAAATCTTCTCTTTATTTCTTCCCAAGTATGTTTCCTCTATGCATTTTTTAAAAGGAGAAGAAAAGATTTATTACATGTTCCTAGGTTACATGTTCCTAGGTTTTACTCTTTGTCTTATCCATGGATCATACTAAGATCCATAATTTTGGCCCCAGGACCCGGCCTCAACTGCATGAGGTCAACTTATATACACATTTATATGGTTAGATTAATTCTAAACACCTTTTTCTCAAATACAGGTAGGGATGCCACAACTGTGGAAACAAATAGGCAGTTGGATAGATAGCTGGCCATGTCAGCTTCTATTTATATGCCCATGTTCAGATGTTTGTAGAATCTTTCTGATGTGAGCAATATTCTGTTGCACATGTCTTACAAGAGCAGTATTTAAACCAGATATATCTGAATAAGTTTGATTTCATAAGTGACTCTTAAAAAATACCAAAAAAAGTTTTCTAAAGTGTGGCAATATGTATTTGTAACAGTTTGGCACCCAACAGAAATGGTGTTATATATTATATATTGATATAAGGGAAAGACTAAATGTGTGTTATATTTTTAGAGGAAAAGTTTGCCCAGGCAGTGTGCTTTTTGCTTGTGGACCTATATCTGCTCACTTGCCAAGCTGAGAAAGCTTTGCATCTGCTTGCTGTATTGGAAAAAATGATTTCACAAGGTGGAAACAATAAAAATGGGAAAAATGAGGTGAGTGTAAGAGAATGCAGTAAACGTGCAATAATCGAGTCTTGTCAAGCTAAATAAAGTTTTTTGGTCATAGGTTTTAATGTAACTTGGATTAGAACTAGTCACATAAAGCAGTGCATAGATTATGAATGACATTGGAATCCCTTGTGGCCAAATTATGGCTTCCTATACTAGCTGGATCTGCATTTTTTTTTTTTTTTTTTTTTTACACGGGGTATGATGATTTTTGAGGATTGCAGGTGCCTGTTTCATGAGCTTGTCTGTCAGCTGTTTGGTATTGAGAAAGAACAAATAGTTCATAACGTAGTGTTTTCAAATACATGATTAAGATAGGATAAAGGGGATAAGGGGCTCTCCTTCAAGAGAATATGTTTCAGGAATTATGTATTCCACATGTTCTGTGACAACTGTTGGTTGCTTTCAAAAACTGACAGTCATTTCAATTTGTGATCAGACAGGTAATAACACTAGTAAGGAAGCATCCAATCACAAAGCTGAAAGTGGAACCATGACAGAGGCTGCTAAATCTAAAATACATCAGGTAAGTCTAAATTCAGGATTCTGCTTCTGGCAATTATGTCTGTATTCTTTCCAATTGGTATGATCGCACAGCTAGCTGCTGACCATTATTCATGTACAGTTCAGCTCATAATAGAATTTCTCTACATAATCTGGTACCTAGAAGGTATTACAAGAATCACAAGCAGCCCTGATAAATGCATGAAGTAGACTTTAGTTCTAGTTTTCATCCCTATTTTGTATGTAAAATTATCTTTTGCATGATACCTCTTTATGCTCTAAACTGGGGAAAGAGTCTAAGAACTGTTAATTTATTTGCAGATGATATTTAAAGTTTAACATTAATAATTATTAATTACTAGCATTATTTAGAACTTGAAATCTGTTCTTAGAACACCTTGATTTAGGGCCAAAACAGATGGTCCATAACTGCTGGATTGGGGCCACAGTGAAGCCGGACACTGCAGCAACCCTACACCATGCCCACAACCTGCCGTTTTTCTGGCACAAAAAGAAGCAGCAGAAAGCCGCTCTTTTTTACACCTGGAAGAAGGAACCTTTGCTGCCATGGCAGCAGGTTTTGGGTGCTCTTGCGGTGTGCAGCGTCTAAATGCTGCACTACCAGAGCACAAAAAAACTGTCACTGTGTGAGCAGCGTGGCTGGGCAGCGGGGCGGCTTCATAGTGTGTTCCCAGGATCTTGGATGTGTGTGCCATGTGTACACCATGCTAGGAAGCCACCAGTCTGTTTCCCCCCTTAGCTTTGGAACATTTTTATGTTTTAAGCTTTACGCAGTAAATTGTATTCACATGTTACATGTATCTGAACTATGAAACCAAAAGCAGTGTAATTTTTGAGTAATAATCATAGTTATAATACAAGATAATGACAGCAGTTACTCATTTTTAACAGTACAAAGTGCGAGCTTATATTCAGATGAAGTCTCTTAAAGCATGCAAAAGAGAGATTAAGTCCGTTATGAATACAGCTGGAAATGTAAGTACTCTTGACCATTGTTGTTAAAATCGCGTAGATTAATACAATTGGCTCTCCACATTTATGGCTTTGACTTTTGCGGCTTTGCTTATTTTTGGTTTTGATTCATATTTTCTCTCTAGGAATCTGTAAGTCCTCCAGAGCAATTCTGCTGGAAGTTGACCATAAAGCTGTGCTGGAGAACCTAGAAGTTCCTACAGAAAACACTTCTCTAGGCATTTGTAGGTCCTCCAGCATAATTCTTCTGACAGATGTTGACCATAGAGTTGCACTGGAAGGAAGACCTGGAGATTCCCTGAGAGGTGTTCTCTTAGCTAAAAAGAATAGTGTTTTTTATTTGCAGTTTTTCCACATTCATGTGGATCCTTCACCCCTAACCCCAGTGAATGTAGAGGGACCACTGTATTTCTTTTCTACTTCTAACATCTCCAAACTGCTTGTTTCATCATGGTATCATTAGTTTGTGATATTGAAAGAAGAAGTTAAAGCAAAATAACTTACCCCATTTTGGGATTTCAGAAAAATCTGTATGCAATGGCATGTACATTTCTATACCACTTATTAGTAAACTCAGCAATCTCTTAAGTGGTTTACAATCTGTAACCTAATTAGGATCTCTCTCTCCTTTATGAAATTAGTTTTGAGCAATTACTTTTTCTCCTTAACCAGATTCTGGAATCTAAAATATCTATAGGATGGGACACTTTAAAATAGTTCCTAAGAGTTAATGGACTTGGTTTATTTTTGTGCCATAATGTTTCATGATGGAGTTTTAGTGAATAGTGAATATTAAGTAGTGGCTGTAGGGTTTGTGATAATGTGAATTTACTTTTGGTTGGTTACCAAATAGATAACTGTAGTATCTAATAACAGTCTAGCTTCCTCCTTCAAAGTATCAGTAACCACAAATTTTGTGCTCTTTACAGTCTTCTCCTTCTCTTTTTCTGAAAAGCAACTTTGAATATTTAAGAGGCAATTATCGGAAAGCAGTAAAGTTGCTGAACAGCTCAAACATAGCTGAACATCCGGGATTTATGAAGACAGGTAAAATAAGGTTTACATGTTTGAAAGAAAACTACAGGACCATGTTTAATGTTTAAATTCCTTTACATTGAATTGGTGTAAAATGCTTGAGTGGATAAAAGGATCAGGCTACATTGATACATGGTGTATTATTGATTGATATTGGATAATCTCCCACACATTATGAGTTTAGATTATTTGGATCTAGATCTTTATATAATGTCTTCTCTCCTTTCTGACTTTTTAATGGCCATTTGAGTAGTATGAGTTCAGACTTGCTGATTACATGATGGGAGATATTTTCAGTTAATTGTCATTTGCTACTTCTTCAGACAGAGAAAATGAAAGTACAGGTATTACTTATCAAAAAATCCAAAATCCAGAACTTTTTTCTTGAATGGCTGTGGTAGTGACACTTTGCTTTTTGATGGTTCACTGTACACAAACTTTGCTTCATGCACAAAATAATTAAAAATACTGTTTAAAATTACCTTCAAGCTATATGTATAAAGTGTATATGAAGCATAAATGAACTTTGTGTTTAGGTTTGGGCCCCATCTCCAAGCCATTTCATTATATTTATACAAATATTCCAAATTTCAATAAACTTTTATTCCCCAAGTATTTTGGAGAAGGGATACTCAAACTGTTGTTGTTGTTATGTGCCTTCAAATAGTTTTTGACTTATGGCAACCTTGAGGTGAACCTATCACAGGTGTTTCTGGGGCTGAGAGTATGTGACTCAACCATGGCCACCCAGTGGGTTTCCATAGCAGAGCGGGGAATTGAATCCTGGTCCTCAGAGTCTTCAGAGTTGTAATAATAATAATAATAATAATAATAATAATAATAATAATAATAATAATAATAATAAATTTTATTTTTAGCCCGCCTCTCTGCTAGGCAATCGAGGCGGGCTACAGCAATTTAAAATAGTACAGTTAAAACACAATTCCCTCCCTCCAAATATGCCCACCCACCCCTTAAAACAAGATTAAACCAAGAGTTAAGTTAAAACAAACAAACAGACCATTGAAACCATTGTAGTCCATCGCTCAAATATACACCACATTGGCTGTCGCCTGTAGTGGTACTAAACATTTCATTCTGCAGCTGCAGCCTTCCAACTTTTATCATTTCATTTTTAGATTTCCTTCTATCCACTCAAATATTGTGAAATTATGAACAATATAGAAAAGAAAAGAAAAAAATGTTATGAATCCCTCTCTTAAAGCCTAGAATTTCATTTCTCGTTTTAATTTTTTTTAGGTGAATGCCTGCGATGCATGTTCTGGAATAATCTTGGATGTATCCATTTTGCCATGGGGAAACACAACTTAGGAATTTTCTATTTTAAAAAGGCTTTGCAGGAAAATGACAATGCCTGTGCACAGCTTGGAACAGGTGGCACAGAACCAGGTAAGGTGAAATTGTAATAATGCCATATGGTCATATAGACTGAGCCTTGAATATCTTTTAAAACTGAATTTGCAACTAAATAATAGAATACCAAAGATAGAAATATTTGTTCCCAAGGCACTTTGTACTTTATTGTTTCCAGAATTAAAAATCAAACTAATGAATTCACATAAACAGGTAACCAAAACTAATAGACAAATCTCAAGAGTCAGGGTTTGAACATATACTGGTACATTGCTTTAGCTGTATAAAGGTAAATATATACCAGCTATGGTGTGATCACAAGATGGAGTTAGAAATAGAAATAAATGTATGCACAATACGAAATTATGATGATGTGGTGAAAGGCTCATGTCTTTTTCTGGCTGAATTATTTCTGGTACCATCAGAATGTATGACAGACCTTGCTGCAGCCAGCTAACCCCCATTGTAAACAGTATTGTCTGAACTATGGACTTGTTGAAGATCACATGTGTTATCTCGGTTAGAAAACTGGACCTTTTTTGTTATTTGTTATTTCACACTGCAAATATCTTTTGTCTAAATGAGTGGAATGTCTTCAAAATAATTTCTTTGCTGGTCCTTGCACTTAAAATGAAATAATTACTTAACAATATTTGTCTTAACAGTACTAACTGTGACTACAGAAAGAAGGTACTTTTCAGTACTCCTGAAATATAATTCTGGTACAGCAATTAAGCAGCAGGGAGGAAGAGTTCTTGCAGTAGCTGAAAACTTTCAAAAATGGATTCTCTCTCCTCCTCTTCCTGGTTAATTTAACCTGGTGTTTGTCTGGCAATGTCTTCTTAAAACTGCATGGTTAATCTTATTTGATTCCTTTTCACAGGTAAAAAATTCTCAGGACGACCAATGTGCACGTTACTGACTAATAAGCGTTATGAGTTGCTCTATAATTGTGGCATTCAGCTTCTACACATTGGGAGGCCTCTAGCTGCTTTTGAATGCCTGATAGAAGCTGTCCAGGTTTATCACTCAAACCCTCGCCTCTGGTTGAGAATAGCTGAATGCTGTATTGCGGCCAATAAAGGAGTAAGGTTGATTTTGAAGTTATTTCTAATCAGAAATATTTTGAAAGCACATCATATATATGCTTTTGACCTATTAGATTTAGAGAATTAGTAGCTGTGTGACTGTCTAGATGAACAGACTGATGTTCTAGTCAAGTGCTGGGTTTTTAAATGAACTGAAAAAATATTTAAATGCTTACTGTTATATTTGTTCAAAAAAGCCAATTCTGTTAAAGTGTGTTTTTGTTTTGCCACCCTTTTCTACTAGCATAGCATTAATCTGCCCCTTTCAAGTGATTTATAATGCTTTGAACTATCAGTTTCTAGTGTTTAGAATAGTTTTTGTGATGTATTTATCATATTTTAGGTCTGGTTTGGATGAAAGACTATGAAGTCTATCATTATGATAGTTTGTCTTTTGGTGTTGACTATGTAAAAGCAGCAGCAAACCTTGGGTTCATACATTCCATTCTTCTTTGCATGACTGCAAGAGAGATCTGAATTATGTGGTTGCTTTTAAATTAATCCGTTCTCATTTTTTAGCTGGGGGAACTATTATTTAAGAGCGCTATGGTCATAAACCACAATTTCAACTTGGCTTCTTAAAACCAGTTTATTCAAACTAATCAGTGTTCACTCAGTTTGGATCAACAGACAGCTTTGGTTTGTTTGAAAGTGAGGGTAAAAGTTTCTGACCAGCTCCAGGGAGGGTGGTGGGTGGGGGAAGAATGAATTTCAGACTTACTAGATTTTGTGTATATGACTTTAAACCATGGTTTAGGATTATGGTTTAGCTTGGTTGGTGAACTGACAAACTGTTGAGGAATAACTTTTCCATTCAGACTTAAATTGTGTTTGTAGAAGTTGTGATGTTACTACTATTATATTCTTTTGTCTTTTCCCTTGAATCTGGGACTCATGGTGGTGTACAAAAATCAAAACAAATACACTTAACACACATAGAAAGCCATAATGTTAAAACATAAGAAGTTATTAGTTATAATGCAGTTAAACTATCCATAGAATTAAAAACACTTAAAACAAATTCTTTAAGAAGACAAAACGTAAGTCAATAAAACTACACTGTTGAAACACCTTACCTTATAGTCAGTTCCTAAAAACATGCCAGAATAGAAAAATTTTCACATGTTAGAGGAAGGATAGCAAGGAGAGACATATTA
The DNA here is from genome assembly GCA_020142125.1 of Phrynosoma platyrhinos. Lineage (NCBI taxonomy): Eukaryota > Metazoa > Chordata > Lepidosauria > Squamata > Phrynosomatidae > Phrynosoma > Phrynosoma platyrhinos. The sequence continues at coordinate 74,594,833 of CM034710.1, read as the reverse complement.
GTCTCCTTAGAGAGGGAATTTCAGTCTGCAACAAACCACCAGGAAGGCTCTGTTCATTGCTCCTACCATATGTTCCTATGAAGGTGGTTGGATATGGAGAAAGGCTTTCTCTTAAAAGCTTAAGACCTCAGGCAAGCTCCTATAGGAAAATACAGTCCTTCAAATAACATGGACCTGAGCCATTTATGGCTTTAGAGGTAACCAAAATTGCAACCAGAAATGGATCAGTACCCAGTGAGCTTTTGTAGCACAGGAGTCATGTGCTCCCTGTAACCTGTCCTAGTTAATAATCTGGTTGCAGTTGTATGGGCCACACAGAACATGTTAAAGTAATCCAGATGAGATGTAACTAAAATCATTGCGTTACTATGGCCAAATCAGATGTTTTCATGAATGTGTAGGGCTGTTGCGCTAGCTTTAACTGTGCAGAGATACTCCTGCCTACTGCAGAAATGTGGGCATTCCAGCAAATCATTCATGTCTTGGTTGATCCAGAAGTTCATTGAGCCTTCATTTTCTATAAGAATGTAACCCTCTCCAGTACAGGGCGAGTCCCTATTCTTTGATCTTTCCAACTGTGACCTGAGCATTTCTGTCTTATCTGGATTAGTCTTCAAAGTGTCTAGTCTTATCCTGTCTATTACTGCTGATGGGCACCGGTTTAGACCAAGGGCAAAGGAGTTTAATACCTCCCATTTTCTGGGTTCTCCCCTCCAGGATGGAATTGAGCCAATAAAGCAGTCCCTCCATCTCATCCCAGCATGATAGCCCAGAAGGGTACTATGATCCTGAAGGACACTGAGAGATCCAGCAGTGTCAACAATTACACACTCCCCCTGTCCAGTTCTTGGGATGGGTCTATCAAGATTATCAAAGCTATATCTGTCCTGAGGCCGAGCCTGCATTTTAACTAGTTATTCTTAATTACTAGGCAAGTACCATCTACTGGCCAAAGACTGACTTGTGGTGGCTGAAAACAGTAACATTACCACTTTACAAATACATTGTAAAAAATTATGAGGCATTTTGAGTAGTGGTGACAAGTCAGTTTTTCACAAGAATATACCCCTGTCCAAAGAGATGTGATGTTGTCACTGTTTTTATACTGTTACTTTGAAATGCAGACAAGGTCAAAGATCCTTTGGTATGCCCCCTCCATACTGAAGCCAGCAAGCAGTAGAGGAGGCATGCTAGCTTTAAATGTGTATGTTTATTTCTTTTTAATTGTATTCTTTCAGCTATCAAGTATAGAGATATAACTCTTTGTGAGTTTTAAACATGTTTGGGGTTGGGGAAAAGGCAGAAACCATCTCTCTTTGTAGTTTCTGTGTTGTCATCTTGGTTTGCCACAGTCAGGCTGGCCAAGGGAAACTGTCAAAGCATGTTTCAGATAGGTCTGCAAATGCATTTCTAGATTAGAAATGAATTCCAGTACTCTGAAGATTGAAGAGTACAGATGTTGTTGATGTTTTAGTCTTTACATTTTAGTTCATCATGCCCAGACCAATTAATGTGACTAGAGGACAGCTATTCTAGTGCCACCATAGAGACAATTCAGCTTTTCAAAAGCAACCTGATAAAATGATAGTGAGATGGGAATGCAGACAGTGCTTTTGAATTGAATCAGAAGTAAGAATTCTGGAGGAAGTTGCGGCATTTTTCTTTCTTGACAGGGGAAAGTACTTTTTTAGATTTTGAAATAAGTAAAGGCCGGTGTTGGCTTTGCTATTGACCATCTTGAGTTTTATAAGAGCATATAGCGTTTGATGCCGCTGTAGCTCCCTGTAGTAATTTCCTTGGAATCTTCAGTCTTCTGATGTGAATGTTAGCTTGATTGTCATACGGAATATATGAAAATCTTGCTTTTGCCTACAAAATAGGGGACATAATACAGGTGGTTCACATACAGAACAGGCCTGTATAAGAGACAGCAAAAATAGAATGTTGAACAGGAACAAGTAGAGGGAATGGCATTCTTTATTTAACAGACATGCTTTTTGTCTTTAATATCTTTTTCCCTAGAGTTCAGAACAAGAAACCAAGGGCCTTCCAAGCAAAAAGGGCATTGTACAGTCCATTGTAGGACAAGGCTATCATCGTAAAATAGTGTTGGCATCTCAGTCTGTGCAGAACATTGTTTATAAGTAAGTACTTGTATACAATTTTCTCTTGGTGATAACTGAATGAAAGTTGGTAGTTAGCTAAAAACATTTTCAAACTGTTCTTTTGCTCTTTTTGTATTTAAGAATACAGGCTATTGATTTATAGAAAAGAAACATACTTTGTGCTGACATGATTTTAAGATTCAAGTTATGAATAACAAAAGTTCCTGTATGTGTGTACAGCATCAGGCTTTTAAAAATGTTGAAAGTATATTAATTTGGCCACTTTTAGTTACAGAATATATTTTACAATTGCTTGTGATTTGAGGATTATGGCCATTATTTTGTTTTTAAAAAGTTTTCATCAACAAAGTGAAAATAATAGTACTTATTAATGTTGTGTAATCTAAGGGCTGGCTTCTTCATTATTAATATTCGTAACTACTTGCAGTCTCATCATTACTAGAAATCTACATACAAAGGATGCATGGGATGTCTCTCAGATATAAATATATTGACCGTGAATATCATTTGTTCAAGCATAATTTAAAACAGGAACATGAGAGACTTCATTCAAAGCTATTGGATGAGCAGAAATCCACTTGGTTGATAGGTCTTTTCCTTTTCCTTATTTCCTGCCTGACCCTAAATCTCTCAGGAGCAGAGTAGGGTATGTGTAGAATCCTTCAAATGTGAGGGGGAATTCATTCTGCCAGCAGTGTAGAAAAAAACTCTCCCCACTTTAACTGATAATTTCTTACACACACACACACACACACACACACACACAATCCATTGTAGTACAAAAAGTATTAATGCACTTGTTGTTTTTCCTTTTTAAGTGATGGTCAGTCTTCAGCTATTCCTGTAGCTAGCATGGAGTTTGCAGCAATTTGTTTAAGAAATGCCTTGCTGCTTCTTCCTGAAGACCAGCAGGAATTAAAGCAGGAAAATGGGTCCAAAGTTGGCAACCAGTTGGGAAATAATGAGAGCAGTGAGAACAATGAAGCTTGCAGGTAAGTGTGACAGTAGGTCATTCTTGCTTGTTTTACTGAAATCTCGTTGCTTACCTCAGCTGTGGATAGATTCTACAGCTCCTAATTGATACCTGAAGCAAAGCAAAATGTTGAAGTAATGAAAAGTGATTAAAACAATTGTGCTTAATGTATATAAAATCTAGTAATTAATGAGTGTCTCTGAAGGAAAGGTACGGTACATTTGCCAGTGGATGTTGACATCTCATATTTATGCATCTACTAACTGAACAAAGTGTAGGACCTATAAGCCATAACTACTGGAACTATAGTAGATATATTATTGTAACCTAGTAGTTGCCTTGGGCATCTTACCACCTGTACACAGCATGTGCGCACATCAACTGCATTCTTGGAACGAAGTTAATGGCTGAAGCCACCTGGTTCAGAAAAGAGAAAATGAGCAGTTGTGTAAGTCTTAAAAGCCTGTAATTACAAACAAAATGTTTGAGCAGCTGATTTGGGATTCACAACATTTTTGAGCAATTGGTGTGTGCTTATAGCAGGGGTAGGCAACCTTTCCCCTTTAAGGGCCGAGGGACTTCAGCTCTCAGAATCCCAGGAGCTATTGGCCAACATGGGACTATTGGCCAACATGGCTGAGGCTTCTGGGGGCTGAAGTCCCTCGGCCCTTAAAGGGGAAAGGTAGCCTACCCCTGGCTTATAGCCTGAGTAGAAAAAAACATTATATATTGTCATTGCTGATGCTAACTTCTTGACCTCTTTAAATCTGGAAGTAGAATTATACCATATTCAATTTTTTAAAAATAATAATAATAATATAATAATAATAAAATTTTATTTATACAACAGTTAAAAATACATAAAATACAAATCCAAGGACCAATACCCAACCCCCTTTAAAAGATTATTAAACTAAGCTTTAATTAAAACATCTTAGGTTAAAACATAACAGGTTAAATAGGTTAAATAAAACCAATAACCAGACACAGAATAACAAGCAGCGGAGATAACAAAACAAAATCAGCAGAGTAGCGGAAATGGTGGCAGCGAACAAATTGGAAGAGGGCAGAATAATGGGGTTTCCTGAGGCTGGGAAGTCTATTCTGGAAAGGCCTGCCAGAAGAGATCTGTCTTAACAGCCTTTATAAAGCTGTTTAGCATTGTAATCTGACGGATCTCGTCCGGCAGGCCGTTCCATAATCTGGGGGCGACTACCGAAAATGCCCTCTGGGAGGTTGCAAGCAGCCTAGATTTTAAAATACCAGAATGGTTGTGTGATTCATTTAGAAAAAAACTACAATTTCATCATGTGGAGTAAGAGGAAAACTCTTTATCAGAGGATTGCTTTGTTAACATCACTATCTCAAATGTTTTTCTTTTTGAAGACATCTTACCCACCACCCACCCCAGCAATGTCATATGTGGCAGATCCCCAAGTATTTTGTTTGTTTAGCAAATATGTCCAATGTCAATAGATAAGTTTCCCCAATAAGTGTGGAAGATAGGATGATCATAGTGTGGTATTTAAGTGTCAAAACGTGTTGAAAGCAATGCATTTTTAGTTCTTGTGCTTTGAGGAGATGTGAAGACAAACTCATTGTCAAACTTTCCTGATTTGTCATGTCGATTTTATTTTAAAAATCAGCCCTGGTGGCGCAGTGGTTAAATGCCTGTACTGCAGCACTCACTCATAAACCACAAGGTTGTGAGTTCAATACCAGCCAGGGCTGAGGCTCGACTCAGGCCTGCATCCTTCCGAGGGCGCTAAAATGAGTACCCAGCTGTTGGGGGGCAATCAGCTCACGGTTGTAAACCGCTTAGACATCCCATAGCGTGGTATAAAGCGGTATATAAATGAAGCTGCTTTGCTTTGCTTTGCTAAAAATAATTAACATATTACAAAAGTTTTTTGTGGGGAGACAGAGTGAGGGTTTCAAAATTGGGCTTCTGGCAGTACACCTGTAGTCTTGAATGAGATGAGAATCAGAGTTCCTACCAGTCCTACATATGTTTGAGTTTAGCCTTCTCACTTAATCCTATAGGTTGTTGTCTCAGTTTGGCTACTCCTAGCTTTCCTTCCTCTGAGCACTTTGAAATCCCAAAGACCCTTCAATCCTATGAGACCCTGGAGTTTGTCCCTATCTCCTGGGCAGTGCGATAGTTGAAGGACAGCCTTTTCTGGAATGAATAAATGTGGTTTTATTTTAAAGTAATCAAATCTTGAATATACTAAATCTATGGGATGAAGAAGAAGGGTTTTGTTGTTGTTACCATGCCCAAACTCTGTTATTCCCAGACAGACTAACAAGGTGTGTCTGGAGAAAATCTTTCTTTTTAAGGATGGCTTTTAATCAAGGCGTCATTGGAGCCTTCTTACTCTTCATGTGACTCATTAAGCTCCATTCTTCTTTACTGGCTGTACCAGTAAAGATAAACAAATTTAAGGAGTCTCTTTAGATATTTCTAATATTTTAGCTACCATTCCTAATTGTTTTAAACTGCCAGTTTTATCTGCTGCCGGGTAGTCTTACATGCTTAAAATGATTTTTATTGTATCTAAAACTGCAGTTAGCTTGTCACCTTGAATTTTTAAGAAAAACAGGCTATAAATGTTATAAACCATCCACTTACTCCAGCCCTAGTCAGTGCAGTTTTAAACCATGGCTGGAGGATGTGTGGCTCTCCAGATGTTGTTGAGCTGTAACCCCATCAGTACCAACAGCATGGCCAGTTATAAGGAAGGATGGGAGTTGCAGTCCAGCTACATCAGGAGGGTTACACATTTTCTGTGCCTACTAAATCATATGGCTATGACTATTCCACTGTTGTCTTGGCAATTTGATTGATTTATTCCTTTATGCCACACTAAGCTTTAGTCACTATAAGAGCAATGCAATACATGACCCATGTTCATTCTTTACCACAAAGGAAATATTAATTTCTTCACCTGCAAAGAATCGCTAAGAAAAATGGGTTGTACATTGTCTCTTTCTATAAGCTAACAAAGCAGCTGTATTTATTTTAGTACATAGGCAGCAATTTTAGTCCTTCACCTTTTTGGTGCTTTTCCTATAAATACGTATTTTAAAAATACAGCACTTCTAAACAAATGAATCACTGTTGCTGGCTGCTGTAAATTTCTTGCTTAAGTTACTAATGTCATTACTTATTCTGTCTCCATTTCAGTAGTAAAGGTCATGAAGGAGACAAATGTGTTCCTGCTCCACCATCTTCTCCACTGAGGAAGCAAGAATTAGAAAATTTAAGGTAGATTCTGATACCTCAGCATGTGCTAGCAAACAGATTCAGATAATTTTTCTCACTATGACAAATTTGATGTGTGTCTTTTAATAAGTAACAAGTTTCTGCCTATTTTAAAGGCATATGATATGAACATATACTAAATCTTAATTATATCTCAGTTGAATCTAAATGAAATACAGTTGTCCCTCCCATTTTGGTGGGGGATCCCCATTGGCTTGAGTGGCCGCACACTCCTGTGCGCAGCTTTTTCTGTGCACTGTGGGCGCACATGCCATTTTAACCCTCCCTACTTGCTGGTCCGCAAAGGACCAAGACTGCGGACTTCAAGTCTGTGAATGGGGAGGGGACTATGCTCTAGATCAGGAGTCGGCAAGATTTTCAGACCTGGGGCCGGTCGCTGGTCCCCAGGTCTTCCGCCAGGCTGGGGGGATGGTGACACGCATGCTCTCGCGCATGCGCAGTAATTCCGGAGTACTGCACTTACGCGAGCGAGTCGTGGCTGCCATTTTGGCAAACAAAATGGCGGCCATGACTCATTTGCCCATGTGCAGTACTCCGCCGCATGCGCAAACGAGTCGCGGCCGCCATTTTGAAAAACAAAATGGCAGCCGCTGCGCGCGCGGCGACTACTCAGATTGGCGGGGGCCGGTCCAGAGGCCTTGGAGGGCCACACCCAGTCCGTAGGTTGCCAGCCCCTGCTATAGATTTTGTGTACTTGAATGGTTGCACAAAAAAGTTTACTAAGGTTCTCATATAGCTCTTAAGCAGCAAAATATGTCACTATGTAAAAGCTGGACTACATATTTTGGGTTGCTGCAGTGCATTTCCATAGTGTCTTTTTTCTGGTCCATTCCTGTAACATAATCCATATCCGCTATTGAGGCATCAAAAACTCACCCTTTCATTTTATAATGAGAGTCTGGTTGTACCAGTAAAGATGTTAAACCTGAAAGTTTTTCCAGTACTGGGGAATTGTGTGTGCCTGTGCATGTTAATACGGACCTGTGCATATAGAAATGTATGTCTTTATCAGCCTACCTTGTAGCATTTTATTAAGAAATTAAAGGGACGATGTTTTTTTCCCTGGTATTAATTTAGACTTCAGTCATTTTGAAAAACTACAATTTCTCAATTAAAAGTTTTGGGGTAAAGTGGATTTGTAATATTAATGTGGTGAGAACAGTCACATTTGACAGGCCATGTGTTGTAAAGAAAGGAATGTAATCTTTCACAATCAGCTGTTGTTCTCTAGTGATGAAACCTGACAACTTGTCAAGAAAATCTTGTCATTATAACCAGAATGATTTTACTCTCACTAGAGTAAAGCAGCATCACAGAGGGGAAGAAAAACATTGATATTTAGCTCCTATAAGATTTGCTTAGTTGTTAAATTTGAGGGAGCCTTTATTTATTTCCCATGACTTAGCATGATGGAAAAGGACAAGAATTAATTTTATCATGTTAATCTTCTCTCCATTCTTTGTATTAAGTTTGTAACGACAAACTATGCGCTCTTACTCCTTCCTTTTTTTTCCCATGAGCATAGCATAATTTTTATGCAATCTATCCATTTCATTGCTAGCAGGACAGACTTTTTGCAAGAAAGGATGCATAAATAAATAGAACTTGTTAATGGCTGCAGAACAAGTGTTTACGTAAATGCTCCAGAAATTATGATGTAATACAGTGGTTCCTAGGCTGTGGGGTGGGACCCCCAGGGGTATGTGAGAATGGTTCAAAGAGGGTGCAAAACTTGTAGGCCCTTATCCCTCCTTGTCCTCCTCTGCTTCCCAAACCTTTTTTGTCCTGGAGGGAAGAGAAAGGCAAGGAGGGCACTCGGAACCCCTGCCTGAAGGAGGAGGAAGGCTATTTCTTTATAAGATGTTAAAATATGAGTATACATGAATGTGAGACCTAATATACACACACTAAATAATCATATTTTTATTCATATACTAGGTCAAGCGAGGAGGGGAGCAGTGTTGAGAAGTAGATGTAAAGAGAATCACAAGAGTAAAAAGTTTGAACCACTGGTATAAAAGGATAGTTATCTTGATTCAGATAGTTTGGTTTCACTGAGCTTCCTCAGTTTCTGATACATATTTTCCCCAGCCCCTGCAAGTTTGAATCAAGTACCATCCTATACATTGCCTTCTGTTTGCCCTCTTTGGCATTTAGATGCCAAGTTCTTATCCTTTACTTGTGCAAGTGGCATCAGTTGTCACACTGTATTATGTATTGCTTGCTTTTAAAATTTATATCAGATGTTTTGAAAGCATGTTTTTTTTTCTCTCTCTCTCTCTTTGGGCTGGTAATATGAGCCATGAAAAGTTGCAAATTAGCCTTATAGTAAAAAAAAACAAATACTTCTCTAGACTCATGTGAGGGCTTTCATACTTGTATTGTAACAGTACCAACTTCTTGCTGCTATTCTGGTTTTAAAAAGCTATCCTGCATGTAAAAACTAAGCAGCTGTTAAAAGTATAGTTTCCCTACCGGAAAAGGAGTTGTTAATCCTAGTAGATCAAATTTACTTTTATGGCATCTGTTCCTTGTATTGAGTTGGAGGCTTCTTCTAAAGTTGTCTGGAGTAACTTGTCCAGCAGAGCATGGAGCTGCCTTATAAATAAGAAGCAAGGCTGAACCATGACTACGCCAACTGTGTGTGAGTTTAAGAAAGAAAAACTATAGGACTGTGCCAACAAATTCTGAAAAAATATTATAGCTTAAAATAATCTTTTTAAAATGTGGACAAAATGCACTGCATTTGATGAAGTGGGCTACACTCCACAAAGTCTTATGCCAAATAAAATGTGTCAGTTTTAAAGTTCTTTAAAAATGCTTACTTGCTTTTTGTACTTAAAAAATGGTAATATTTTGAGGATAATCAGGCTGGTTTCAGGCTTTGTAATAAACCAGCTTTTGTTGTTGTTGGTTTAGTTCTTTCATATTCACTACTCAACTTAGTATGATGAAATAATTGCTTCAGTGTTGTTGAAAATGAGTTGCCAGCTTAAATATGCCCTTCATTTGGCTTAGGTGCTAGTTGCATTTAAAGCTGTACTATTATGAATTGAAGTGTTACTTCTCAGTAATAATACTGATTTGAATATACCCTGCTTAGGCTTGCACGTGATCTAAACTTCATTGTCTACCTGAGAGTGAGTAAACTTAGTGGGCTGACAAATTCTCTTGTCCAGTTGTCTTATCTGGCAAATGGATAGACTATGGCAGTTTATTTTTAAAACTTGTTTTCTGAGCCAAAAGCATTCCCAGGAAAAGTAGTTAAAGAATATTGAGCGTTCCATAACCATTAAAAGCTGGACTTTATTTTCAGTTATTGTAAGATACTTTGAGTTGGGAGAAAGGCTGGGTATAAAATAAAATAAAGGCAGCTTGGGAGCAGATGGCACAGTTCTTATAAAGCCTGTGTATGGCAATGGGCCAATTTCTTCCAGTTTTTCCTTTTTGGGGGGGGGGGGGGGGGGGGGGATGGAGTCATTTTAATATAGCTTCCAAACTTCTTGATTTGCTGTGCTTGGTAGGTTTAACATTTAGGAATAATATTCCTTATGTTTTCAGATACTGGCTTTGCAAGAAGACGTTTCTGTTCTTGCCATTCTCTGTGTGGCCCAGTGACCTATAGGGCGTCCAAAAATTACCTTTATGAAGCAGTTCTAATCTATATGCAATTAAAATTGTAAAGATAATTTTTGGACACCTAGTATTTTTTGTACATGCCCATTTTATCAAATGTCTACTGGTAGGAAATGGGATAGGAGGAGTAGGTAAACTACACCTTCCAAGTTTGTGTTTTACTCTGAAGGGTATGTGATGACAATGGTAGGGTTAGTGCCGCTCCCTGCCTATCAGTACTGTGACTTGATCTCAAAAAGTCTCTCCCCAAGTCAATGCAGTAGTGATTGCTTTTGCATCAATTAGCTGCTAGGTTTTTGCAGCACATTCGTTAGGCAGTGTGTCTATACTACAAACAAGCTAGCAGGAGCCTGCTAGGGATCAGTACCCTATTCCTCTCAACAACTGCAGCCATTGATTTAAAGAAACCAAATACGTCTCGGGACTTTCCTTAGCAAGCTTCTATGTGCGTTGAGATATGATGTGACATCTGGGTATGGTACAGAGGAAATGGGGAGGGTGAAGGGGAGAGGTTTCTTCCCCTGCTTGTGTATAATTAAAGTGCATGCCTCCTGGGACACAGGAATAAAGGAACCCCAGGCCCTGCCATGAATTAACATGGCTTACTGCTGAACCAAAAGTGGGCTTGACAGTTGCCAGAAGGCTGGAGAAATAATAGCCCACCTACTGGCTAGGGAGTTTTAATGTACTCTTCTGCAGCTCCCCCAACGCCAGTTCTGTCCAGGAGGATCCAGTCACTCTCTTCTTTTTCCTCTTCCTCCCATGCCAAAGAATTGGGTCTGTTCTTAGAGCAAGGCAGGGAAAGGCTTATGCCCTGAAGCCAATACAGCCTGCCTTGAACTCTGCCTTGTGAAGTGGAAAATATCCCAAAGTGCTGTGTTAAGAGGGGAGGGGGAAGAATTACAAGCTGTAAAAGCCTGACCTAATACTGACATCCTGATGGGGGCCTTTTGTTTGAAGCTGTGGAATGTGTGGCTCAAATTTCAGGGCAAGAATTTCAGGAGCAACTTGTGCTTTATTGAGAGGCCACATGATAGCAGTGTCCACAAAGCATTTTTGCTGGGGTGCCATACGTGTTAAGCAAGCAGACTCTGCTAATTGCTTTCTGTTTGAAAACAGCAATAATGCCAAGATTCTTTCATTTTGTACTGTTTTGTTCCTTCATGCAGGACATAGTTAATGCTAATTTTGTGGGCCCTTTGAATAAAGAAAACGCCTTTTATCTAAACTGTAGTGAAATTAAATATATTTAGTATTACATAATACATCTTTTAATGCCATGTTTCCGTAAGATAAGTTAAAGTACATTCATTAGTATATTGGGTATCTCTTTTAGGTGCTCCATACTCGCTTGCAGCGCTTACGTGGCTCTGGCATTGGGAGACAATCTTATGGCTTTGAATCATGCTGATAAACTTCTTCAGCAGCCCAAACTGTCAGGATCACTTAAGTAAGTTTGATCTACTCTTTATCTTAAAATATTTACAGGAAATTTCATTCCTGTATATAGTATAAGACACATGTACTGGAAAACCTTCTATTTTTCTCCCTTGATGTTTTAACAAACTAACACATATGTGTTAGGTGAATGGGAAATAAATTTACAGTTTTTGTGCCAAGCCAAGTCATGTAAATAGGAGTGGGGAATATGTGACAAACTAGATGTCATTGGATTGCAGTTCCTGTCAACCCTAACCAGTATAGCCAGTGATGAGTTGCAGCTCAACAGCATTTGAACATGCTCCCCATTCCTCTGTAATGATACTTAGCACTCTGTTTGGTAAAATAGAATCTTTTATGGATCATTTTACTGCACATAAGCATGTTTAGCTTTACAGGAGTAGGTGAGCAATTGGCATTACTCCCCACTCCTAATTGGTTCAAATAATTGCTGCTCCATATAAACAACTCCTACCAAATTTTTAATATGGGGATTGACTGGAATGAGGCAGTTCTTCAGATAAAGGCATCTGTATTCTCTGCTTTCTACAAGTAGTTTGCTTTGTAGGCTGACAGATTGACCTTTGCAACCATGTGTTCTTTGCTGTTTGTAGGTTCCTTGGCCATTTGTATGCTGCAGAGGCTCTCATCTCTCTAGACAGAATCTCTGATGCCATTACTCACTTGAACCCTGAGAATGTCACTGATGTGTCCCTGGGGATTTCTTCAAACGAACAGGATCAAGGTTAATGAGTCCATACTTGATTAGAACCGGTCATGCTTTCAACTCTCTTCCTGCTGTAACTTGTAAGAGCTCTGCCTTTTAATGCATTGTTATAAAGGGCAGAGCTGCTGCTTCCACATTTTCTCAAAACTATGCATTTTGTATCGGTTAAATGTTCTAGGACATTTTATCTTCACTTTACCTTCTCTGTAGTACTAAACCTTATATATTTTAACTGTTTGTCATACTGGTTTCCTTTTTTAATTATAAGTTGCACAGACCTTAATATTATATCACTTCAGAATGTTTTAGTAATGGTATAACCGTAAATGTGCTATGTAAAGGGGGAAATGAGATTGATTTCCAGATATACCAGCTTCAGCTGCAGCTTTTGATATATTGGGTAATTTTATGTACACAAAACACTTCTGAAGTTGTTGGCATATATTCAGTATAATATATCCAAACTTGGTGGAATGGGAACTAGTTAGAAGTTCTAAGTGTGACTATTTAGCACATTCTTTATTGAAATTTGTAGTTAAAGCTCTGTTAGCCATTGCTTCCTGAAACTGTACAGTACTTCCACTAGAAATTTGATGTATTCATGATGCAATCTGCTATTTTTTTCCTATGCAGGGTCTGATAAAGGAGAAAATGAAACCATGGAATCCAGTAAGCATGCATCTCTCTGCAAACCAGCATCTTCCTGTTTATTCTGTGACACTATAGAATGAAATTGTCTTGGAGGAAACCTGATTATCTAGATCCATTTCAAACTGGCTTTAGGACAGGATATGGAGTTGAGACTGCCATGGTCGCCTTAGCTGATGACCTTGGTCTGGGCATCGACAGGGGTAGTGTGACGCTGTTGGTGCAATAGATCGCAACATCCTCTTGGATCACCTGAGAAGGTTAAGAATCGGAGGAATTGCATTGCAATGGTTTCGTTCCTTCCTTTCGGGAAGATTCCAGAGGATGATGCTCGGGGACAGTTGCTCTGCAAGGAAAGAGCTTAGTTGTGGCATCCCTCAAGGTGCTATCCTGTCCCCGATGCTATTTAATATATATACGAAGCCATTGGGAGAGGTCATCTGGAGACATGGGCTGGAGTGTTATCAGTACGCTGATGACACCCAGATATATTTCTCCATGCCTCAGTCTTCAGCTTTGATTTCAGATGGTGTCTCTTCTCTCAATGACTGTCTTAAGGCAGTAATGGGCTGG
>CM034710.1:74535311-74581324 GCA_020142125.1 Phrynosoma platyrhinos | reverse complement strand
GTAGCGGCCCTGAAACCAGGAATTGGGTTGCAACCTCCAGTCCTGGACCAGGTCATACTCTCCTCCAAGGTCTGTGTTTGCAGTCTGGGGGTGCTCTTGGACCCATCACTTCAGATGATAAATCAGGTGAATGTGACGGTCAGGAGTGCCTGTTATCAGCTTCGGTTGATATGCCAGCTGCACCCTTTCTTGGAAGTTAGGGACCTTGAGACTGTGGTGATGCGCTGGTAACCTCCCGCCTGGATTTCTGTAATGCGCTCTACGTGGGGCTACCCTTGTGCTTGGTCTGGAAACTTCAGTTAGTACAAAATATGGCAGCCAGACTGGTCTTGGGAACATCTAGGAGAGACCACATAACTCCGATATTAAAATCTCTCCACTGGCTGCCTATTAGTTTCCGGGCCCAGTATAAGGTGTTGGTTATTACCTTTAAAGCCCTAAATGGCTTGGGTCCAACCTAACTTTAGGACTGCCTCCTCCCGTATAATTCATCCCATGCACTTAGGTCCTCTGGAAGGAATTTGTTGCAGCCTATAAAAACTAGGCTGTCAGTAACCACCTAGAGGACCTTTTTGGCTACTGCTTCCAGATTATGGAATGGCCTGCCGGATGAGATCTGTCATATTACCACCTTAGACAGCTTTAAAAAGGCTGTTAAGACAGATCTCTTCCAGCAGGCCTTTCCCAAATAGATATCCTGGCCATCAAAAATAGCCATCCTGGTCATCCCTGATTCAGCTGTAGCTACTGTTTCTTTGTAAGGGATCTTAGTTAATTATGTCTTTGTTTTTTGTGTTATTATTTTAAATGTGTTTTAAATCATCACTATTTAATTGTATTTTAAGGGGTGGGTGGGATTGTGGGATATGGATGTATATTTTAAAGTTGTAAGCCGGCCCGGTTGCATTACGCAGAAGGGGATAAACATAATTTTTATTATTATATAATTATTAAATGTAGATAGGAACTTCTTATCTATAATTCCGTAACTAACAATGAGTTGTAGATCAAAGAAATGCTTGTTCTTTCTGCAGTGATCTGTTAACATAGTTAACTAAGATCCCTTACTTATTGAATAAGCTACCACATCAGAGTAGAAAATTTTGTCGAACCATGTATGTTAGGAATTGCTGTTAAACATACTGTTTTCTGTCAACAAGTTACATATCATCTAAATGGAATAGAAAAAACCCATTAATAATTAAAATTACAGAATGTTTGACTCCTGCTGAGGGGGGTCACATAATCAGATAGGGTCAGTCATTCAGCTCTGCTACCAAGAAGGGACCATGTGTCCATTATCCCAGCATAGGTCCACTTACCTCAGTCCAGACATGATGCACTGGGGAAAAATGCTGCTAGAACAGATAACTCACGGTGGCTGAAATAAGACCCAGGCTGTACACTAAAAGAGGAATGGCTTAGTTACCCTACATTTCAACTGAATGCCCTAATATTTGCAGCACTAAGTGAAAATATGAAATAGCAACACATCTCCAGAGATATGCTTACAGATAGGCATCCGAAAAGTGCAGCCAATTCCATAAGTACCCCCAAGTTTAAGAGATGTGTTTGTTGGTCACACTTTGTGTTCAGTGTAATGAATGATGGCTGCCAGTTAATGTATTAGGTAGTTCTTGGCATTGGGACTTTTTTGGGAAATCCACACCACCTACTAGTAAATACTGTGACTAATTCAGGATGCTAATAATCTTTCATTTAAACAAGTAAGTTGTTCTGTGAATGTTTGGTACATTTTTTTCCAGCTGGAAAGCAGACCCCACAGTGTTACCCCAGCTCCGTCACATCTGCTCGAACAATGATGCTGTTCAACCTTGGAAGTGCCTACTGTCTGAGAAGCGAGTATGACAAAGCTCGGAAGTGTCTGCACCAGGTTAAAAAACTATGCTGTATTTTCACTAGAAGAAACACTCAAAATAAACACAGTATCAAATTCAGGATCATATACGTTGGGTTGTGTGTGTTAAAAATTACAACAGTTTTTGCTAGCATGTTGTCAACTACGGGGTTGTTTCAATATGACTTAGCCTCCTCCTTCCCCTATCTAATCTCAATCAAAAAAAGAGGCAACATCATAGGGAAACCAGTATATTTGCTTTCCTAAAGGACACAAAGTCCTCATTCAAACATTGCTACACTCAAGAGAAAATTTTGAGAAAATGTAGTGTATCCTTCAGCTCCTTATGAAGTCTGACAAGGATTATTTATTTATGGAACTGTGTTTATCCATAGCATAGCACTTCCTTTCAGAGCCCAAACATTATTGTGCTCTGATAAGCTAACACAATGGGGTAATTTCCATGCTGCTAAATTTTACATTATTTGTTTGAAAATCCCACTCTGGAGTAGCTATTATCTTGTTAAAAATAACTTATTTGTATATTCTTTTCTGCATTAGCACTTTTCTCACATCTTGTGTTCAGCTCTCCTTTTCTCTTTTGATATAAGGCTGCCTCACTGATTCATCCGAAAGAGATTCCACCAGAGGCAATCTTACTGGCAGTATATCTTGAACTTCAAAATGGTAAATCTTATTATAATTGCAAACTCAAATCCAAGTCAGTATGCCTTGCTAGTTGAAGTAGATCTGTCAGATAGGTTCAGGGGCCTTATTCCTCTACATAATCTGCAGTGGGAAGTAGTATTTTAGAGGTCTACCTTATGCTGTAACATCATCTGCTTCCATTATGTTTTGAATTAGCTGCATGGGTGTCAAGAAAGAAAGAATATGGGCCAGAACAGAAGGTCCTTTAAAGCTGCCATCTGGGCAGCTTGGGAACATGGCGTTTGTACACCACACTCTTTAAAGCCATTCCCAATGGCATGACATTTACATGCTGCATACCCCTGGTGCGTCTTGAAACTTTTTTTCTGGCCCAAAAAGGAGATGATCTTTTCCACACCTTTTAGGGCTGGCAGATTGGGGCTGCAGCATGTGGTTGTCGTGGCCCCAGTTTGCCTTTGGTTAGGGCGGCTTCATGCCACCCCTTCTTGTCAGTCTGTTCTAGCCCTATATAGAGAAAAGCGAAGCAGAGCTCATTGAAACAAGCATATGGAATTGAAGTGTGTTTATGCTGCTTTATGTTTTATGCTACAGAGAGATATTTTAATTGTATATTTTTTTGCAAAGTGCCCAGGTGGGATGGTTTTATATAAATATTTTGCATATCACTCACTGAAAGAGAAATGAGACTCCTACAGAGAGCCTATGAAGAGTTGCTATGGTTTTAAATGCTGCTTCATTGGCTTCTTGTGTGGTCTTTCAACTCTTTGAAATCATTTTGTAGGCAATACCCAACTGGCACTGCAAATCATCAAAAGAAACCAGCTCCTGCCTTCAGTGAAAATGCTGTCTGAGATGCGGAAGAAACCTGTATTTCAACCAACTCACCTGGTCCAGCCTATTCAGATGCCAGCATTCACCACTGTTCAGAGGAAGTGAAGTTTTGTGTTGAAACTTGTCCTCCAAGGAAGCACTTGGTTTTTTGTTTTTGTTTTTGGTAATTTTAAGAACACTGTTTCTGTTATCTACATGTAAGATGTACGAAAGTGTTCATATGTGTTTTTCATTAAAAAAAAACCTGCAAGAAAGACTTGTATATTTAATTCCTTTGTACCATGATTTCCACTGTGGTTAGTGGAGGTGCCTGAATTTATTATGCTTGTGATGCGATTCAAAATTTTTGTCCTGTGAATCACAATTTAAGGAAAACATCAAATGTACACATTTATCTCCTTGAGCTTTAAACCTCTATTGTATTTATCCTGAATCTATATCTGACTGCACAGGAGCATCCTTTGCTTTTTAATGTTTTTTTTTTCTATAATAGGACACTGAATTTCTCCCTGATACTTTTTTGCATTTTTGTCTATAGAACTGAAGATCCACCTGCTTTTTTAAGAAAGGGCTTCTAGGAAGAGATGAAATGATGACCTGCTTGATTTTTTTCTAATATTTTTCATTATTCAAAATATTCGATGTCTTTCATTTACGGAAATAGTCCTTTGCTGATCTTAAGATACATCATGTGCTGTCAGCCTCAGAGAAAAGCAATGGCAAACTACCTCTGAACAAATCTTGCCAAGAAAACCCCATGATAGGTTTGCCTTAAGAGCACCATAAGTCAGAAATGACTTGAAGGCACACAATACTATGGTAAAGTGAATGCTTTAAGTGGGATATGGTACCATGTCACTTGGATAAAATCTGTTGCAATTTGTATGTTTGTTTTGTTTACTTTGGGGAGCAAGCAGTTTTCCCTTTAGTGGTGCCCTGCCCTAAAATAACTGGATTTCTAAACATGTCTTGTTCCATATTGGTTCCTCAGATGGCTAAGGAATCACTCTGCTTGACAGTGGGAAGCTTCATATGGCAGCTTCTGTGCTACATTATTGTCGTTGTATGTGAAGAACTAATATGTGTAGGAAAACATAGATCAACCCTTAAATCAGTCTATATCAATCTATGGCAGATTGTAGACCATGAATCTTATCTTACTAATTATTTGTATTTTTACTCTACACTGAATGCCATTTAATTTAATACAACTGGATGATAGTATCTGGTAACCATGTCTCCATTAAAGCTGTTAGGTATCTAGGAAGAATCATAGAATCATAGAGTTGGAAGAGACCACAAGGGCCATCCAGTCCAACCCCCTGCTATGCAGGAACTCCCAATCAAAGTATCCCTGACAGATGGTCATCCAGCCTGAGAATACTACAAAAAGGTTCCTTCCCTTTCCATGTCTCTTAATGGTATCAGAAAGTAGGGAGAGCTCATTTGGCATATGGGAGATTCCACTATTGATCAAGTTAGCAGCTCTGAAAGTATTAAAGAAACAGAAGGTCATACCATAGATCCCCGAAGCTCAGCTTTGTGGTTGATACAGCAACAATAATACAGTACTATATATACAAGTGTTGGATCAAGCCAGGAACAGTAGCAACCTTAACAAAAGTGCCAGTGTGCTGAACAGGTGTCTTAAATTTCAGCCTAATCAAAATGTCAGTTTAGAGAACTATTCATAATGCATATACCTTAGCCTGGACATTTTGAATGTTGCTCCTTTTCTGATTATATTCCCTTAACCATAAACAGACAAAAATCTTTTTTAATACCATGATTGCAGTGAAACTTCGGCTTCACAGTAATTTGAAGACAAATGCTTCAAATTAAAGAGGGTAACACATTTGTTGATTGCCGCCAATATTAAGATTACAATACAAAGGAGAAGATCTTTTTCAGAAAATCAAGCTTCTTTCTTCCATTTTTATTTTTCACACAGGGCAGGCTGAAACATACTACTCATGGTATACATGAGACAGGGCTTACCTTTCATTTCCTTAGTATCATGAGGCTTGTAGTGGGTCTTCATTGCAGATTTTGTATCCAGCCATTGTACCTGGTTTATGTTGACTTATGTCTGGAGGGTAGATGGGTTACAAAGTTCCTGCTTCCCAATCAAGAGTGTAAGTTATTTTACTGTAAACCTTCACAAGTATGATTATGACTGCATATGTTTTATAGCTCTTTTTAGTGGGTTCAATGCTCAAGTTTTATATAGCACTCCAGGTGCTTCACCTAAGCTAGTATGCCAGGGATAGAGCAGGCTAGTACTTACATATATTTAGGGTGAATGGGAAATTGAACTGGAGACTGAGTGCCTCACAGTCTTATTCTACCACAGTGGTTCCCAAACATTTGTCCTCCATCTTTTTGGACTTCAACTCCTAGAAGCCCCAGCCACTTGGCCAACAGTCAGGAATTCTAATAGCTGAAGTCCAAAACATCCAAAGGACCAAAGTTTGGGAATCATTGGGCTACTATCTTCTCTCTAAGGCAGTGCTTCTCCATTATTTTCTGTCATGCCCCCCCTAGGAAAGAAGAAAACATTTTGCACGCCCCCGCGCAACTATAGTCACAAGGGTGGGTTTGACCAATCAGGATAGAGCACGTCGGGCTGCTACTGGGGCTGCGCTGGGACAATCTCCCTCTCTCCAGCCGTAACGGGCCCCCCTTTATGAAGCCTCGTGCCCCCCCTGGGGGGGGGGCGCCCCACTATTTGAGAACCGCTGCTCTAAGGTGACTAGTGAATGGTGAATCTAGATCAATTACCTACAGTTGCCTACAGTTGGAGAAAGACTCTCTGCTCCTACTGCAAGCCTTGTATTCTACATTTTCACATTAAATGGTAGGCCCTTAAACCAATGGATAGGTTCTACTAGCTCTGGGCCAACTCCCCATGCAGGAAATAAATTGCTACATGTTAACTTCGATCACAGCCCACAGTGTTATATGCCTACTTCTACACAGCATTTAGTGCTACATGAACACAGGACTAGGATGATTGCCAAATGCCTATCATCCATTCTGGGGTCTGACTGATGATCCCATTTACAGGGGGCTTTGTGCTGCAGCAGTATGGGCACTTCCAAGAAATGTAAGTATTAGCCTGCTCTATCCCTGGCAGACTAGCTTGGATGAAGCAACTGGAGTGCTATATAAAACTTAAGCATTGAACACACTAAAAGAGCTATAGAACACATGCAGTCATGTATCACACTTCTGAAGGCGTACAGTAAAATAACTTAGGACTCTTGATTGGTAAGCAAGAATATCGTAACTTAAATGGCTTATGTAAGGCACAGTAATGGCATTTCCTTCCCAAAAGGAGAGCTGCTGTTACGTACTTTCATAGGTCTTAAGAAATACTTGTTGTTCAGTGAAATTTTAAATATATCTCAAAAGAAGGGTTTAAAAACCTAGCTGTGGGGGGAAGGAGACAGGCCCCGGGAAGCTGCGGATTGGGGCCGAGGTATCCACACTTCTCGGCCCTGAGCTGCAGCATCCCAGGCCCAAGAAGGAGTGCTAAAATAGCGCTCCTTCCACAAGATGCCGAAGGTGCGCCACAAAAGGCCTCCGGCGCACCTTCGGCGCCTCTTCCGCTGCAGCGTGTGCAGACGCTGCAGTGGAAGTGCGTCATCGGAGCGCCGGCCATGCGGAGCGACGGGCGCTCCGATGACGTATTTGGGAAGGGGTTGGGGCGCCCAGCGTGAGGCTGCCCCTCCCCTTCCTGGCCTCGAAAACGGCGCTTTGTGCTGTCTGCTTAGGCCCTGTGACTCTTGTCAAGGGACCCTTTTAGAGGCAGTGTTCAGCAAAGCTGAAATGTTCAGGATATTTAAGAAATACAGTAAGTTCAGTCTAGGTTTACTAAACTTGCCTCAAGCAAATCTATCTCGGCATTGCCTCAAACGGTGAGGGAGACTGGGTGAAGTTTTGTTCTGTGGGTTTCATTTTAAAATGTGCATTTGCTGTGCTCTAGAGACAAGCATCTGAAGAGAAAAGACAAACTACAGATGAAGTGAAACTCACATTTATTTGATTAAACAAAAATAAAATAAACTGCATAGAAACTTTTTAAAGTCCAGAGAGACCATGACTTTGTTTTAAGGCTGCCAGTAGCTGATACATTGTCTCCTTGCTACATCCTTCAGCCTTCTCCATGGACCACAAAGATACATTCAGAAGCCTCCATTAAAAACACTCACATTCTAAGATTTTTAGCCCCTTTAAAGAAAACTTGTGCCTCACCTGACCTGCTTTACTCTGGAGTTCAGAACACCAAGTGGCCAAATTTTTAAAAGGTAAGGGCCTTCAAATTGGAGAAAAAAATAAGAGCAATCTTGCACTGCTCTGGAAACTATATATCTAAAAAACAAACCAACAATCTTTGTTCTATAGAACACTAGCTGTACGTTTTCATGGTAAATGTACAACAAAGGCAAAGGGTGTATGAACTACTATAAAAACCAGCCAGCTCAAGAGAAATGAATTTTCCAATGACAAACTCTTGAGTGCTCCCTCAATAGGATGCATATTTATTTAAAAACAAATATCTTGTTTGACAAAATGTGGATTTACAAATATGGAGGCATTTAATCAGAGAGTTTTTCTATGCTAGTTCTGTGACATGGTAAGGTTTTTGTTTGGTCTTCGACCAACAGCTTTGGGTTTAGGCACATAAAAATACTGGATATTTTTTTTTAATTAACAAAGACACTTACCCTTTTTTTATTAAAAAAAAAAGTGTACCAGCAACTGAGCAGATGCACAACAGGTGAGGCACAATACAAGCAGAATCACATACAGTAAGAAAAGTCACCATCTGTCTGGATGACTGAATACACACCAAGTTTTTAAAGTCATAAATGGCAGGGGCTAAAAACAAGATCTCTCCCTGGGAAAGAAGCTACAGAGACTGAGCAGTATTCTATAATTCTACAAAAGAACTTACTGGTTTGGTGGCTTAAAGAACACCATCTAATCTACTACATACACTTAACATTCAGTCACCAAAGCTCTAATAAAGGAGCTTCAAGCAAAATAAAAAGGCAACCTGAGTTTGTAAGTCGATACAATCATTGAAGAGGTCTAAGACCATGGAGGTAACACAAAGCTTTTTCTTCCCAATTTCTTCCTGAAGAACCATTACTGGTTAAATGCCAATGGGGGGAAAAAATGCCATTCAATCTTGGCTTGTTAACCCGTAAGATTACCTAAATATGACACAAAAGTTACACATGCCACTGGAACATTTACCAGGTTCAACATGGCATAAGCACTAGTAGTTTTCTGTACCCATTTCTTCAACCTCTCTTATAAGCAAGTCAGAGGAAGAGGCAGTAATCCATAGTGTGCCAAAAAATCCATAGTGTGCTTCTCATCTAGCTTTGCTGTACATGGGACACAATGGACAAAAGAGTTCAGTCTAAGCTGCCTTTGGTATGAATATATTAACACTGCCTCTTAATATCACATTTGAATCAAAACTTAATAGCTCCCAGACTGATTCTCTGCCATCATATGCAATACTTTGCTTTAAATGTAAAACGGCCACTATATCCTTTCATAGAATCTTAACTACCAAGGAGAGGTTTAACACCAGGTCTATCAGGTTTCCAGAAAATTATTTTCCAATATGCTTCCTCTAGATATGGAGCAGACTCTTCTCGCTCCTTGTAGAGGAGACCTTTAGACATCCCTCCAAAAAAAACCCTACAAGAAAGAACCAGTTCACCACACCAGCCAGTATGGGAGAAAGCATTAACTGCTGGACCATGGGGGTCCCTTAGTGTTTCTTTCTTACACTTTCTGTAGTGGCAGCCTAACATTTCTAGAGAAATGCAGCCATATGCATATGCTTAAATGCATTTAAAATGTATATTTACTGGGGTTGGGGCTTAGCTGTATACAGTCAATCCCACTTCCCCTTATATTGAAAATCCACTTTCTTCTATGACTTTTTTGTTATTGATTTTGAGGTAAATGCTGTGCTTTTTTCTCTCTTCAAAAGTGAGGTAGGATGTGTGTGTGTAAGTGTAAGTGTAAGTAAAGATCTTTTTTTTAAAATCCTATTACTGTTTGGCACCATTTGGATATAGTCATGTAAAAACAACAACAAAAACAACACCACAACAGAACATGCTTTGGCACTTCTTAAATTAAACCAGAACTAAATATAGGAATCTCCTGACCATCAGAAAAAAAATCAGAGATATGGCTAAAATCAAGCAGAGATTCCTCTTCAATAAATTAATTTTGGCTTAACTAACTAAAACAGGCAGTACCAGTCTTATGCCATTCTACTGGAAATTGCCATAAAGAAGCATTTCTTTTGTCCCCAGATCTCATTAGTTTTAGGAAGAGTATAGTTTACAGGATATTTCAGGGCACAACTGCATCCTATGCTTATGGTATGTCCTTGAAGATTTCCTCAAGTAAGTTGCACACAAGATACACAGCATCATCTCTGAGATAGTGCTGCTTAGGCCATGACTTCTACTGGGCTTAAAGCAGAAGTGGGGGTGGAATACTGGAATAAGCAAAAGATTCAAACATTGATTCAGGATGGAGCAATCGTTTGAAAGACTCCCCAAATTAATTATTTGTATCACAACTCAGATTCAAGTACTTAGTGCACAACTGCCTTCCCAAATATGAAAAACTATTTTTCCACTTTTTTTCTCCTAGTCCAAATTTAACAGTTTGAAAGATTACATTGGCAGTTCTAGAGAAATCACTATGTACCTTTAGAGCTCCCTCGCTGTTTTGCATTCCATGTTTGTATATCTAGATTGCCCAATAAGCCCATGAGCATGCAAACAGATGGACTTTAAATCCTGTCAGT
Source organism: Phrynosoma platyrhinos (assembly GCA_020142125.1). Taxonomy (NCBI): domain Eukaryota; kingdom Metazoa; phylum Chordata; class Lepidosauria; order Squamata; family Phrynosomatidae; genus Phrynosoma; species Phrynosoma platyrhinos. The sequence continues at coordinate 74,571,113 of CM034710.1, read as the reverse complement.
TATATACCCAATAAAAACCAAGCCCCTAAGGGACATTTTATGTTGGCATTAAATGTTTCCTGTATTATTACACTACTTAGGTTCATAGCATTATAAACACTTTTATGTCAGAAGCTACACTAATACTTTAAGTGGGATAACATGTGCTTAGCACTACCTTCTGTGGTAACTGTACAGGGAGTCACTCTGGCTAGCCAAACAGCAGCTATAGAAATATGCATGCTAGAAAGAAATAACCTTTTTGGTGGTTGTTCCTTTGTGCCAAAGCAGCAGATCTGCAGTTCTGCCAGTAGAAGTAAACAGCATATTAATGGAAGAAAAAACAACAACACAGTAACACCAATCTTCCCCAAATCTGTATGCTGCAAACACATATGAAGCGCAACACAACTGCAAATGTAATTTATGAAGCTCAAACAAGGATTACACTAGACCAGGATTGGAAATTATGCACCCTTCCAGGTGTTGGACTGCAACATTGAGGGCTGCGTAATTTCTATCCTACATTCAATTTCAGCTTTCTGTTACAGAGAGAGGGGGAAAGAAAGAGAATGGCACAAAGAGTTCTGTATCTGATCAGAAAATAGGGGAAATATGAAAACCAAAGGAAATAAATGCTTGCCTTACACAGACACAGACACAGACACAGGGGATTCTTCGAACTCTAAAATTAAAGCTTTTAAACCAATTATCTTTGGTAGCTATATCAGGAAAACTAACTTTTATCAGCTTGAGTAGAAAGCAAAATTTTCAAATTTAAATGCTGTCAGAATTAACAACATGCTGCAACAAATATGGATACAAGATTAAAAACACATCATTCTCTCCAAAAATATGTGGGACTAATATGTGGCTCAAACGTAGCCCCTTCTCTGACTGCAACAATTTCTGACAATCATCCCACTAAAAACACACCAACTACTTTGTCTCAGAAGATGGGGGGGATGACAGGATGACTGTTATGCTCTGAGAGAAAAAGAATACAGGTTTCGACTTTGCAGCATGCAAGTATAAATACAGTTTTGGTTTCAAGAAATGTACGGGTGTGGATAGAAGACCCATGCCCAATGACTCCATCCCCCAGAGAAAGCTTCTATACAATTGGTCAACTATATTAGTTAGAACATCCTCCAACATTACCTCTAGCAGACTACTAAGGTCCCCATTTGACTGGATAGAACCACTGCCCAATTTAAGTCATCTCAGTCTAGAATTTTGGTTTAAAGATAACATCCATTAGAAAAAATCCACATAAAAGCTGACGTCCTATAAGTGGCATATGCAGGCATTAGTCAGCCTTATGCCTACAGATGTCTCTCTTTGGTCAATGTGGAGTCTAGTAGTCCCTCCCTCTGTACTGACCAAAGGCCCTCCAGACCTACTGTAGACGCACTGGACTGCCTCCTGAGAGTGATAGCAATGGTGGCTATACCCCCACAACCAGACACAAAACCATCCTATAAGACTTCTGGAGAGCCCCAGTAGGAGTAATCATTTCATGTCTGGCTACAGGGACATAGGCAGATGCTTCTCCAATCTCATACTGTTCTCATCAGGCACAGAATGGATATGGTGTGTGTGTGTGTGTGCAGTGACTCTACAATAGGCCTGGAGATTGGTAAATGGTCAACTATAATGCTGAACCTAACTGCATCTGTAAGAATACTTCTCATGTTGTCTGAAAGAGGGGTGGGCAACACAATGTTTATGACTAAAACACTAGAAATGCTAAGTCAGTTCAGGAACTTACCAATTCTATTTCATCTTGGGATCATATAAATTGCTGGAGAAAAGATCCTATGCTCTCAGCTTTGCATATGCTGCAGTACAATTAAAGGATAGAACTGAGCTCCTTAGCTGAACATGACTTCCTAGAAAAGCATGAAAAGTGCAACTCACAGCATCTTTTTGTTCACACAGAAACCCTTGAATATCTCTGGCCAGACAGAGGGGGAAACAGCATTCCTCCACATTAGCTGGAGGGCATTTCTGCCTTGATTTTATATAATCATACCTCACTCTTCCTTGCTGATGACATTACAGGATGAATACAAAAAAAGCACAAAAGTCTCATTGCTAGAATAAAAGCATCCAGACCACATTATCAGCACTTTCAATCTCCAACTAAGATCATAGATGAGACATAACAATATAGTACAAATGTGTCTCCTGAGATAACCTTGGCATATGTCCTAAGCACCACACCTACAATCCACCACATGCTTCTTCATGAGTAAGTCCCTATTTGTAATCAAGAGGACTGACTTCTAAATGCATGTAGTTTAAAAGGGCATCATGCAAACTGAAGGAGATAATGACACACAGAAGGAATCACATTCCTAAGATTTGGTACAAACATTTCAAATCTGAGCTTCTTGAAGAAGTATAAGAATCCACAGCTTTTTCAGTGCTAAACTTTGTGGATGATTAAATTCAAGGAACTCACTTGTTTTTGTTTTTAGATACTGCACCCCCATTTTACATGGCATTCTTTGGCGCTGGAACAAATGAGGTAGGGTTTAGGGTGGTTTCATTTCCACAATCTCTGCTGCAACAGAGAAAGGCTACATGGGTGTCCTGGCAAGATGAATACCATATGCAAAGGTTCCATTCAAAGGGGAGCCTGAAAGAGGCAAGAAACAGTCAACTCAGGTTAGTTACTATAAATCTGGCTTCCTTCATCAGGCATTTCTGAAACACACCCTGAAATTCCAAAATGTTTGCTTCCTGTTATTTAGACCAGGAAAAAATTATACACTACTCTTGATAGAGTGACACCTTTAAAAAACGAATTCTTCAACACAACCCTTCAAAACAGAAGAAATGGAACACTAAGCTGAAACATTTGACTCACTGTCTTTCAATAGGAGTTGTAACTGCCATAGACAACCACATCAGCCATAGACAGGCATTAAAGTAAAGGAAAATGAATTCTTCTGGGGGTGGGTGGGGGAACACTGAAACAAAGACCATGAGAAAAATACAAGCTCAAAATACAAAGCATCACTCCAAAAATCTCCTTTTGACATCAGGAAGAGCTTATATTTGTGCATTAGGAGTTTCATTAAGCTTTCCTCACACACTCACCAAGGCAGCACCTCCCCAAGCTGCCATCGGAGATAATATTTGAAGATCCTGAGTTTGGAAAACAGCACTATCCAACAGCAGTATATAGGGCGGCTTTCTCTCAGCTTGGGCAAATTCTCCTGGGTCCTTACACATGGATTACATTCACCATGTCACACTTTCAATTAGAGTCCAAAGCCACCAAGTAAGAAGTTAAGCATATAACATTTTGTGCATTCTTAAATGGCTGCCTTTGCGTTGTGGAGTTACTGCATTTCTTTTTTCAAAATATACATGCAAACAAAAATTGAAAAGAACTTAGCTCCCCCCTCCCCAGTGAATCCCATCCCACTTCAAAAGACCAGAGTCTTCTGGAAACAAGACACTATGCTGAACAGTAAGTCAAATGCACTGAGGTATTAAAAAAAGGAGAACAAGGAAAGAGTTCTCTGCTGCAGCAGCATCTAAATCACACAATCCCCTTTACCCCCTTCCAAACAAACAAAAGAACCCACCCCGCAGTATGAACATAACACAAGAGCATTAAAAATAACTAACACTACTATTTTTTTTCTTTTTAAAGATGAGAGTGTGCCTTTTTGGCAGAACCTATAGAATTTATCACACAAACCAGCTAAATGTGCACAGAAACATGTTTTTGCATTATTGTCCCATCCAGGAAAAGAGGCTTAATTTTATACTGCGCTTTGTATACTGTGGAGGTAAAAGAACACAAAAATAATGAGGTAGATAAGAGTTCATAACAACACCACAGGTTCACTCCCTGCAGATAAAAAGGGAAAGTACATTCATCTATAAAAAAATTAAAGATGAGGTAGGTTTGAACTAACATTGTATATAACATTTTGTATATGTGTGTATGTGTTCTCTTAAAAGGATTTTCTTTCCCTGAGACAGATTATTCCTAGTACAGATAAACACAGATTAGAAGATGAGAATTCGATTGTTTCCAAAGTCAACCACAACAATCATGCCATCTGGGGTGACTGTAATACCTGAAGGACGGTCCATCTGACCAAAGCCACTTCCCTGAGTGCCAAATTTGCATAAAAAACTACCATTTGGCTCAAATATCTGCACACGATGGTTCCTGGAATCTGCCACAATGATACGGCCTTCCTGATCGACTGCCACACCCTGTGGGCGCAGAAACTGCCCATTGCTTGTGCCTTCGGACCCAAGGAAGCGGGCTGACTGACAGTCTGGATGTATGACCAAGAGACGATGATTGTTGAAATCTGTTACGACTAGGTGGCCTTCGTGATTGAATGTCACACCTCTAGGGGAATCAAAGTGCTTCCAGAGTGCTCCTTCAAAACCATACTTATTCAGGAACACTCCATCAGGGCCAAAGAGCTGAACTCGATGATTCCTTGTGTCGGACACCAGGATTTTTCCCTCGGAGTTTACCGCTACATCCCATGGGTAATTGAACTGCCCATTCTTGGTTCCTTTCTCCCCAAATTTCAGAATGAACTGGCCATCGAATGTGAAGATCTGGATGCGATGATTGTCCTTGTCTGCCACTATAATCCTCCGTGATGAATCTGAGGCAACGCCAGCAGGCCTATCGAATTGGCCGGGCCTGGAGCCCAAGGTGCCAAATTTATGATGGAAAGCCCCACAAGGCTTAAAGACCTGGATGCGGTTATTGCTGCGATCAGCAACAATGATGTAGCCTTCTTTATCTACACTCACACCCCAGGGGCGGCACAACTTCCCATCACCATCTCCCTCACTAGCAAAACAAAGCCCTGGCAGTCCAATGCCAACATAGCTGCGCCCTGATTTGACAGTGATTTTAAATGGGCTGCTCTCTATATGCTGGTTGCACATCATAACTGAAATGAGGTGTTCCCCTTCCATTTGTGGCCTGTAATTGACCAGATAGGTCCCATTCTGCTGGTCACCAATATCTGCTCCAAAGAGATTCCCATCTGGCCCCATGACTACAGCAGAGATCATGTCTCCCCCAGAACGACGCAGCTCTCCATCATGGTCATATCCTATCACTGTGAAAGAGGCTACTTTGCCTTGAAGTGCACGTTTGAGACCTTCCCCAGTGGCTTTGGTCAGAGGAGCGAAGGACCCACTGCTGACAAACCCCATGGACTTGATGGCCATATACAAAGCCTGATCAGGAGGTGTGAACATGACCCTGTCATCCTCTTGAGGCTGCAAGAAACCTCTGACATTCTTCAGCTCCTGAACCTGAGCAAGCATCCGGTCCCGTGCCAAGAGGATATCCATGCTCCGACCCTCCTCTAGGACCTGCTGGACTGCACTGATGGTGTTGTCTAGCTTGTTTAGGTTTTGACGCAGCTTTTCAACCTGAAGGTAGAGGGACTTTGCTTTCACTTGGCGGATTTTTTCCACCTAAAATAAAGATCATTACACACATTTAAACTATCGGCTGCATCGATCACACAGTAAAGCAGAAATTTACGTGTGTGCATATGCATATATGGGCATGTAGGTACACATATTTGGAACTGTGAAAGATGCAAAAAAATTCTGACGGTTTAGCAAATCCACCTCAATTCCCAAGGATCATATTTTTTGTTTAGTAGAAAGGTATGTCTTGTTATGGGGGGAGTAAGGGTTGGGGACAACAGATATTTGTTAGATTATACTTTTCTATAAACAATTCAAAGCTGTTTTTTAAAATGCATCAGATCTCACTTAAATGATACCCTTATAATGACGTAAGAGTTCAAATATTTAATAGAGAGAAAGGATAAAGGACCAGATGAATGTATTAAATCCAGAATGCTGAAGGCTTTGTCTAGAGCAGAACGCGTAACTGCATGCAGTTCATTCCACTCACACAAGGAGTTACTACATACTCTGATTTCTCAGTCTCTTAACACAATGATCTAATCTGCAGGCTGAACATTAGGGGAAGGAGAAGGACACATTAAAGTTGGAAATGATGTGAATACAGACTATCTTCTCTTGAGTTCACCATAATCTGGAAATCACTGATTTAGGAGCCCAATTTATTAGAATGCTAGGAATGAGTTTAACACACAAACGAGATTGTGCACTCTCTTCCTTCTCTAGCACAGCATTTGTTTCCATTAGACCAAATGTGATTTGCTACATCACCTAAACCTGGGCAACTTGTGATTGATCTTAACTGTGGTTAGTAGAAACAAGTCAGCTTCATAAAATATGGTTTGAATATTCACTTGCCAATACTCCTTTCCTTCTGCTCCCCTCCTTCTTTTCCTCCTGTCAGCTAGTGAGCTTCCCACCCCATGGCTTTTCTCCTACTTCTCTTCCATCTGTGGAGAGGTGGAATACACTCAGTCACTCACTCCTGCCCTTGTTGCCCCATCATACAACTAGCAACAGGGGCTCCTGTACAGTTTGCTGAATGGTTCTTTCTAAGCAGGGTCTGTGAGAGGGAAAAGGGGATGGATGGTCATGGAAATTGCCTGTACTCCAGCATAAGCAATTTGACCAGTTACTTTATTCTCTTTCCCAACAGCCTAGTGCTTAAGACTCAGGAATTCAAGAAGCAGCTGACAGTCAGCCTTGTTTCTTTCCTCCTTTTTGGAGGTGGCAGCAGCTGGGGTGGGAAGGAAGGAATAACCAAGCAGTGAGGAGAGGGGAGCATTTGCTCTGCTGCACTACAGCCACAGGGAGTGAACACGCATGTGCACATCATCAGTGCTGGAGAATAAGACAGCAGCCATCTCCTTGTGCCTACAAGGAAGGCAAAGCTAGTGGGAGAGAAGGTGGCTTGCCTTGGCTGCTTCTACAATTGCCACATTCCTTGTTCTCCTCATTTCCTTTCCTGGAGAGATGGATGCAGAAGCATGGTCACCATGGAGGAGGTGGTACAGGAGGGTGGGTGGTGGGCAAGCAGATGCATTCCTTAATGGCAGCTCACAGCATTTGAGTGTTTTGTTCTGTTTTTGGTGGCATACTATACTGCTGCAAAATTGTGCAGCCAAATTTCAGCAGCATTTTAAAAATCTTGAGGGGCTGGGAGAGGTTTCAAGAGCTACAAGGGGGGGGTTGGGGGCACATGAGTTTACATGGTACATCTGTATGCAACTATTCTCACCACTAAGACTTTTATAACATTTATTTTATAGATGAGGAACTGTATCAAATTATTGTTGTGAAACAATAAACCTGCATTTTATGCTTCAATTGCATTCATTTTATGCTCGTCGGCTTCCCACAATAATCTCACTGGCTACTGTGCTGTTACACATCTTGACTATTCACCTGAACAAAGCCACATACAGAGCACTCTAGAGCTAAGCAGCTTTTTGATGGGAACACCCCTCCCAAATCTGTACATGTTTGGTCATGTCAAAGTATGCCCAATTCCATGTCCACCACCAAAGAACAAAGAATAAAGAATAAATGCTACAAGTAAGCAACTTTTTATGGTATCTGTGACTGACACATGACAGATTAAGTAGCTGACTTATCAGAAGCAACCACACAACTGCCATTCCAAAGGAAGCATCCACTCTGGTCTGGAACTACCACCTGTACTTGCATCTTAGTTAGCAGTGCAATAAACAAGGTAGCCTGGTATCTTATAAGCCAGGGTGATGGTCTCTACAATTCACAAAAAATCTGGGGAAACTAATGAACAAAGCAATTTGTTCAACGTAGAATGCAAGGGCTCAGCAAAGAAGGAGTGTACAATCAGATCCAACAAAGGAAAAGAATTCTGAACAAGAATAGTCCAAAAAAATATCCTGTTCCAAGTGAAATAATGACACCACTTGTGGAAGAAAGGAGATGCTGGCATGGAGTCCCACCGTGTCACAATACAACACTGAATATGACAGATTTAAACACCGAGTGCATAGCTCACTTGCTTTCTTCACAGGGGTGATTGTGACCAAAACAGCTGTTTAAGTAGCTGTAGATCACAGGTAGCCAGGAATTCAAATAACCTTTTCATGAACTGTATTAAGGCTACCAATAAGGCAAAGTCAAAAGTGGTGGAGTAACTGGCAAGTATATATGAGGGAGTCTTTTAGGAAATGTTTGGTTAGCAGGTCAATGAACAATGAAGAACCTGAACACTAAAACAAGATACACAAGATAAGAGAAAGTGAGGCGAATCTTTAAAGATGAAAATTGAAAGCCCTCACTCCTTCAGTTAAAGGAAGAAGCGGAAAATGAGAGCACAGCAGAGACAACTGAGAACAAGCAAGGGCTTGGAAGCAACTGTGTGCAGAAGGATATGGGAAGCTCATAAGATCCAAAATGGTGGTCAAAAATGGTGCTCTCCATTTTCACACCATCAGCCACAAAGTTTGAAGGTTCAGGTAATTAGGTTTTCATTTGGTCCCTATGTATGGCAACTTCTGAAAGGACAGTACCAGTAGCATGGTGAAAGAGCATGATGAGGCTGACTGTTTTCTTGTTATCCAATCAGTCTCATCAATACTGAATTTGACCAACACTCTTCCAACAAGATGGGAGGAAACAAGTAAACTACCAAGTCCTGTCGCTCATGGATAAAAGCATCTTTACAGGAGTGGTTTCCAACCACCACCTGGTTACAATATGCTTTGAGTTTCCTGCTGCAGGAGGTTGAAAACATGACCACTTGTGGCATGGTTCAGTGACAGTTACCATCAAAAACACATTGACAAGAGACACCATTCATGAGTGACTTCCTTGAACTGCTATGGAATCTGTGATGATAGTGTCCTCTCTCAAAAGATGGAAGGCTATTGGACATCTTTCTTTTTGGATGCACAACTTCCACAAAAGATGCACAACTTCCACAGATCTACTGCCAGTCAAAGAAGTGTTCTCAACCTTGTACCTCCTTGCTTGTTCACATGGAACACTGTGCTGGTGTTGTCTGTCTCAGTCTGTAGATATCTCATGAATGTGGTGCTAGAAAACTCAAAAGAGCTTTTACAACCTTCAGCACATTTATGAGGAAGTCAGTTTGGAAGTTTGTGGACATACACAATTCAAGAGTGGGCTCTGCACCCTGAAATAAATTGTCTATTGTTAGTGTAAGGCTGTAGTGACTGGAAAGGAACGCCAGCCATGATGTTAAAAATGGACAGCTGTCACAGAACATCCCTCCTTATCTCTCTGAGAGGAGTGAGTTTGTTGTGATGGCTGTCAGAGTAACAGTCTAAAGAAGAACCAGAATGTGGAAGAGCAGTCTGGCAGTGGTGGCTGCTGTGATGCTCAGCTAGTTGGGTGATACAGACCATAGACCCAAGAAGTGCAAAGTCTCTCAGTTTTGCCTGTGATATGGAAGGAATTCCCCCAAGTCTGGAGATGGAGTTCTGAAGACCCTGCTTTGTAAAAGCCAAACAATTCACAGCACAGTAGAACAGAACAGATTTTCTCCTTCTTTCTGAGGCAGAACAAACACTCATCGCCCAAAGAAACTAGAGAAAGAAGATTAATGAGAGAACATTCCAAACACTGCTGCCTGAGCAGTGGGCAAAAGAGAACTAAGGAAAATGGGTTTTCACCTCCAAGTACAAGGTAAGGGTTCCTACTGAAAAGCTGCTCAGCTCTAGAATGTTCCTGTATGTGGCTCTCAGCAAATGTAAAGGTGTATGTGTCAGAAAAGCAGAACTAGTTACCTGGGCCAATGCAAATGCTTCTATTATGTTTGCTATTTGTCTTTTGACAGAATAAACAAAATATGCTATGAAAATCTGTCAGTCATTTATTTTTACCTTCCATAGCAGCTCACATTCTCTTTCTTCTAAGGCCTTCTTGTGTCTAGATGTCACTGCCTTCACTTCAGATTGTACCATCTTGGCCTTCATCTCAACTTGTTCTGCTACAGCTTGAGCCTGCTCAATACTCAGCTAGAATGAGAGGGAGAAAACACTGCTTAGTCAAAGAGAGTAACCATATAAGCAGCATCCAGGGCATTAATCATGCAAGCCAATAATTCTAGAACTGGAACATAAAATGATCAGTATTACTAACTTCAAATATGGGGCTACATTTCAAGATAGCATGTGCAAGACTTGACCTAGTTAGTTAGCTGTCTTAGAACAAGCAAGAAAGTTCTGTGTAGAACTTGCTCTGTGCAAACTCCACAGTGTACCTGCTGCAAACAACTGATCCAGGTACAGAGAGAGAAAAAATCCTATGCTTTAGCTGTTCATACAGTTCTGGAACTTTGCTGAACCTTTCAGGTCATGCGTGTTTTTGCTGCCATTAAATGGTGGAACGGAGGCAACTGTACAATGAAGACTGCCTTCCATCCCTGCTGCAGTTCTCTGGACAAAGAAGTGAAATGCCAGCCTTATCCTGTTTCCATGTGTCTAGACAATTGCAGTGGGAAAGCAAGGCAGTGCTGTTGTTCATTTGTCTGCCTCTCTGCCCTTGACAGCTGCTGGGATGGGGTGGGCAGAGACACAGATCTGCATGGGTAGCATGTTATACTCTTATCTGTCTGATCTAGGATCTTGCTCAAGATTTCTATTTTCTTCCCTTCCTACTCCTTGCAGTGTGTATGGGCACACAACTAAGCTGCAATGAGGAAATGGAGGCCTGTGCATACTCATTATAATCTCTCCATCTCTCCCACTCCATTTAATCCACAAACTCTTGCAGATAATGCCCATTCCCTTCAACAGCCTGGTACACCATCTATATGCAACACAACATAAAAGGAAGACAACCAGGATGCTTACTGTCCTATTGTGGAAATTTGTCTTACACACACAAAACAGACTGGATCAAACCCTTAACACACCTTGCTGTTACCATGCTGTAGTCACTCATCTTACCTCTCTCTAACAGCCACATCAAGACTGGTGGAATTAAATCATCCTAAATCCAAATTATGTGGCTGTTATTTTCTGTTAAATTAACTTTGATTTATGGAGACCCAATAAATGAGAGTCCAGAAAGAATCTAGGTATCAACAGCTGTAGCAAACTCAGGTCCATGACTTCCTGGACTGAATCAATCCATCTGTAACAACATCTTCCTCTTTTTCTACTGCCTTCCACTTTTTGCAGCATTATTGTCTTTCCCAACAAGTCATGTCATCTTATGATGCACACAAAGTATGATAACCTCAGTTTTAGTTATTTTTACCTTCTAGGAAAAGTTCAGGCTTGGTTGCTCTTGGACCAATTTATTGCTCTTTTTGGTAGTCCATAGTGTTTGCTGACCTTTTCTGCAGCCCATCAGCATTTTAAAGACTGACAAGCTTCTTAAGCCTGGACTTTTACATTTGTCCTTAGCCAATTTTAAATTAATGTTTAGATTTATGAGCCAACACATGCATGGCTAACACAGTTAGATACACAGAATCCTCCTGAGGGAAAATAAGGTTAAAGGACTACAAGTTTATACTGATGGGGCTTCCATTGAACGGAATAATTTTCTAAAACAATGATTTATTGGGGAAGCAAATTATCTGTTTACATGGTTTTCCAATGAAGAGATATGGATAAGATCTAAATGAAAAAGGATGGGGGTAAAAAAACAACCACAGAGCAGTTTCAGAAAAGGCAAAGGTTGGTGCATGACCCTTGTTTCCAACTTTCAGAATTAGCATCTCTGCTTGCAGATGTTCTTTTACAAAGATGGAAATACCACGAGTTCATTTAGTATCTCTTATCCAGAGGCCCACTGAGCAACTGAGTGCCAGGCTTTGTCACAAAAGTAAAGCAGAGCCAACATTTCCCTCCTCCCTGCCCTGTTGAAAAGATCAAGGCTTTCTTTTAAAAAGGTTTCATCATGAGAACTGTTACATGACATTTTAAAGAGTCTTTTTTTAAAAAAGAAGGCCTCCTCATTTATATACTTCACCAAGAGCACACACAAAGGTCTAACCACAGCAGAAAATATGGTAGCTCTCCCATTACAGGTATAATAATAATAATAATATATAGTTTATTTATATATCCCGCCTCTCCCGGTGAATAAAGGTAAAAGAAAATACAACTAGCTAAAACATAACAATAAAACCACAACAAAATAAGGTGACAAAACAAAAATAGCAACATAATTAATACAATTATATATTTAAATTACAATAAAATTACAAAGTTATTAAAATTACAGTAAAACTACCAATGTCAAACTGGGCGATGGTGATCTTTCTTTTCTTTTTAGCAAACTCAATATTGCAAACTCAAACACTAATATAGCAAACTCAAACAATAAAACTTTTCCTGAACTATATTCTTAGTGTGAAATTGAAGATGCACATGTTTAAATGGTTCCCTGTAGGCAAACAGAAACATTTCTGTTGTGTAATAAGCAAGTGTAAACTAATCTTCTCTCTTGTGTGTTGTTCTTCTGTGTCTAGCTTTTCACACAGTACCCTCAAAACATGGAAATCACTCTACCCCAAACTCTGAAGTGGCAACAGCCCATGAAGAGCTTTATCAATCTGTTATTCTGCATGCATACAATGAGTCACAGTATTTGAAGATTTAATTACAGCCTTAAGAATTTCTCTCCTCTATGCTAGTTTTATTTTAATGGTGATACATACCTTCCTATAGACAGCCAGTATGGCAGCAGTTTGAGCATGGGACTATGACTCTGAAGACCAGGGTTTGAATCCCCACTCAGCCATGGAAACCACTGGATGGCCCTGGCCAAGTTACATGCTCTCAGTCTCAAGAGAAAGGCAATGGCAAACCCCCTCTGAACTAAGCTTACCAAGAAAATGCCATGATAGGGTTGCCTTACATTTACACAAGCATACATTTAGAGTCACCAGAAGCTGGAAATGACTTGAAGGTACATAATAACAATACCTTCTTGAATCAAGGCTTTTCTCCATATCCCGTTGCTAAGAACAGATATGGCAAATGGGAATAAATAATTAGAACATGCTGGACTTAGATCAAACAAACCAAGAACCAAATATGATTTAGTTTCACATTCAAAGTAGACCAATAAATATATCAAGCTAGATTTATCAGTATGTGAGCTTTATCTTTCAGTAATGTTGGATTAATTCATAACCAAGTTGCTATGTGCCATTAGCCATGTTGGTTGGGGCTTTGAGGAGCTGAAGTCCAAAACATCTGGTGAATAAAAGGTTACAAACTTGAATTTTAACCTTTCTGAGAACCTAATTCTCATTTTTTTTTCTCCTAAAATAATAGCACCTAACATCCAGGACTATTAGTGCATATTTCCGGATCTCCAGGAGCTACAAAATACTTTCTTCTTTTTTACAAAAGGGATTTTTATGAACACTACTGCCAGCAGATGGGGCTGTTTGTTGCTGAGTGTGCCAGTTCGAAATCATGTGAAGTATATAAAATTTCAAGTAATCTGATAGGATGGTCACAGGTTTGCTTAATACTGATGGTGCAGTAGGTAATGCTCCTCATCAAAGTCTGTATGATAGCAAATGCTTCTGGCTGCAAAATTTCCATTTCAAGATCAGCTGGTTTAACTGGTTCAGTGGCATAGGTCTAAGTTATAATGCTAAGTGCCTGTCCTTTGAAGAAAAAGAAATCTGCTTTGAGATATTTTCCAATGTAAAAGAAACAGTAGCTGAAAAAGAGCCTATATAGGATGACTTCCCGGAGACCATACTGTGGAAGCATATTTCAGCCAGTAGTGCTATTAGAAGTACCAAATTATGGGCGAGACCTATAAGGATACTTCATGAAAACTTGCAAGAAGATGGAAAAGAGAACCAAGACAGGACCCACTTGTTCATTCAAACATTCAGTTTGGACCATCTCCCTAAGTTCTTTTTTCCACTTTGAAAGCAGTAACAAAGAGAAGATGTCTAGCTACCAACAGTCTAGCCACTGCATATTTTAGAGATTGTAAGAAAGAACAATTTAGCTTATATGCACATGTAAGTCTTCCAACAGTTGGAAAACATCCTGGAATCTTGTTGCCTTAGGGCAGTAAAACTACTTGGGATCTATCCACTCAAACTGAAAATTAACATATTTCCCTTCTTTCCCCAAAACTGTAATTCATCTTGTGCCTTAGCAATATGGTGGGCTTTGTTTTTTGGCTATTATTGCTTTATTTCCTACTTTTCCCCAAAAAAACAAAACTCAAGGCAGCTTTCAGATTCAATCAAATACAGTATAGCTAAAGCATAAAAGGGGTATCATTGAAATGTAATTAAGCTCTCAATAAAACATACAATAATATAAAGTCATTTAAAAACAGTACAGTTGCCTGCTTTATCTGTGAGGTCTGGATCTGTAGATTCAACCAACTATGAATTCAAAGTACACAATACTACACAAGAAGCGAACAAATGAGACTGGAGTTGGAGAGAGATGTGCGGCACGCAAGAAAGAGACTGAGAATCTGTGAAATGGTGGGAATCCAACATAGCGCTCCGTGTGAATTCAGACCTTCCATCATTTCAAAGATCCTCAGTCTCTCTCCAGCCCTGTGCGACCTTAATATTAGATGTTAAAGTTAATTTAATAAAGTAATAATGTAATTCAAAAAATACAGGAGAATGTATTGGGTTTATTTGTTTTTTGGTTTTTTGTTTTTGTTTGTTTTTTGCAAATGCAATACTGTAGTACACCATTTTATATAAGGGACCTTATCATCTTTGGCTTTTGGTATCCATAAGGAGTCCTGGAACCAATCCCTTGTAAATACAGTGGGCCCACTGTATAGTATAAACAAGTACAGTGCCATTTTAAAAGCCCTTTCTTTAAAAATCTTAGGTTCTTTAAAATGTATTGTTGTCAATGGAAGGAGTGCAAGGAGGGGGACTATTCTAGCCTCCCTAGGGAAGGAGTTCCAGGACCAAGAGGCAGCCACTGAGAAGTCCCAGTCTCTTATCCAGGCTAAACATGCTTGTGAATGTAGTGGAACTGATAGATGGGTTTCTCCTTAGTAACTCAGGGCCCAGTCAGGCTCTTATGGGAACGTATAGTCTGTCAGATAGCCTTGACCTAAGCTGTGTAGCATTAAGTCATAACCTATTTAATGTCATTTACAGCCACAACTGTCTTTCTTTGTGACATATTTATACTACATCAAATATTACAATGCAAAAGGCCAGGCTATGCAGTCTAATTCACAAAATAATACATTTGTAGCATCTTATTAAATATCAATACATTTACTATCTTATAAAGCCTTCATGAACTACAGTTCACTATCTAACCTGCAAGATGTTGCATCATTATGGCAAAAACCTATACCACAATAATTTTGTTTAATCTTCATGGTTCCACAAGACCATTATTTCTACTGGAGACTACCAACTGGGCTACCTCTTTGAATTTTTCACAATTAACTAACTATAGTGGCCTTGATAACTCAAGCTACAGAGACTAGCTGCAGAAAAAGCATGAAGGAGCAGGATGTATCAAATGTTAAATTTATTAACTGGTGACTACTAACCCAAATGAGAGACAGCATGGTGTAGTGATTTAGTAGGTGTTGGACTAGAACTCTGGAGACCAGGGTTCAAATCTCCAGTCAGCCACAGAAATCCACTAGGTGACCCTGGGCAAGTCACACTCTTTCAGCCTTAGAGGAAGGCAAGGGCAAAACTCTTCTAAAGAAATCCTGCCAAGAAAGTTCTGTTTGACAGGCTTGCCTTGCAATCACCATATGCTAGAAATAACTTGAAGCCATACCACAACAAACTACCTCAATAAGACATCGAGTATGAACCCTGTATCCATAGGACCAGTACTCACAGTGTCACTCACCCATGTCTGAAAAAATATTTTCTCTAGGCATTTTTCATGTCCTCCAACATGATTCTATGGTATGCTTCCAGTCAATGTTGACCACAGAGTCATTCTGGAAGGCCTAGAAAAGCCTAGAGTTGTTCTCTTAGTCCTCCAGTGTGACTCTATGGTCAACTTCCACAAGAAATCATTCATTTCAATAGTTTGCTATTATCTGCAGTTTCACATTTCCATGGTAAGTCCAGGAATGTATCCCCACAGATATGGAGTCATACTGTATTATCAATTGGCAACTGCTACAGCGACTGAAAATACAAATCATGTGCAGGAACTTCCAGGAACAGCTACTGCATAATCTTTTCGAAGGTTGGTAAAATGGATACCCAGCTTGTTGGGGGCAATTAGATTACAGATTGTAAACTGATTAGAGAGTGCTGAGTTCACTGATAAGCAGTATAGAAATGTACATGCTATTGCTATTAAGTGTACACTCACCTGAATGGCCTGGCGTCCCTGTTGAGCATCGGCTAGCAGCTGAATGGTAAGAGTTCTAGAGTCCTGCAGAGCATCTTGGAGGTAGATAAAGCTGTGACCCACATGTCGTTCCATGGTACATTCCCGGCAGATGGGGACAGAGCATGTGTCACAGTAAAAATGCAACACCTGCAAGAGAGAAGGTTCAGTAAAATATGTAAAAAAGAGACAGGCTTTAAAAAGTTCAATAATAATAGTATTATTACAACAATAATGCATAAGACAAATAAGACAACAATTATCACCTGTAAACGGTGGTGGTGGGAGGACAGTGGAAACAGAAATGTCTCTTTGCAAACATTAATTAACATTATTAATCTAAATACTAATCCAAGTACAGAGTTAATATCTTCTAATACCAATTCTCCCATTATAGAAGATATTCCTTAACTGCTGTTACATATGTTGGAAGTACTCCTGCTGCATTCTTCATTCTCTCTATAGCACGTAACCCTCCAGCAGACTGTTAACAACTCTTCCAAACACTGTACCACATGGATTCACTGATTTATTCAACAATAAGTACAGTACAAGGAGCAAAGATATACAACTAAGCATGAACGTTAGAATAGTACAAGCCATTGTATTCCCTATTACAAAGTATGGATGCGAGAGCCAGACAATTAAGAAAGCGGATAAGAAGAAAATCAGTTCATTTGAGTTGTGGTACTGGAGAAGAGTGCTGAGGATACTGTGGACTGCCAAAAAGACAAACAAATGGATCCTGCTTCAGGTTGTTTCCAACCTATGGTGATCCTAAAGCAAACCTGTCATGGAGTTTTCTTGGCAAGGTTTATTCAGAGGTGGCTTGCCACTGTCTTCTTCTGAGGCTGAGAGACTGTAACTTGCCCAAAGTCAACTGGTGGGTTTCCGTGGCCAAGTGGGGATTGGAACCATGGTCCCTCAGAGACCTAGTCCAGCACTCACAACCACTACATCATATACTCTCTCAGATTCTCCCAAGTTCATATTCCTGCTCAGCCTTCAAGCTGACTCAATCACCTTGTGTCAGTTACCGTCTCATCTTAACCTAATTAATGGGATTGTAATATGGACAAAATGAACAGAAGCACAATGTGCAACACTGTCAAACCATTAAAGGAAGAAGTGGAAGATGAAGTGCACTGTATTGGCAGCAGTACTTTGCTTCAAGTTGGGTTTGGGATGTCTCCAGACATATGTGCATTAGAGCAGCCGCAAAGCATGTTTGTTGTCTTTGGCATTAAGCACTCTAGTGCTTAAGGATTGGGTCAGGTTTACCATATTTACATGTTAATTACTGTTGTGATCAATATTCTGTTCAGAACTGCTAACTGTAGACAATGTAGTTAACACCTTGTATTAACAGGAAAAATTGTACAATGCAGCTTTAAAAAATATCCTGTTTCCAAACAGCAATATGCTACAGGTATTTGGGAAATGAATTTTGGAAGAGAGTTATAAGAGAGAGTTTGAGGAGAAGGAGGTGGAGTGAGACCTACTGAAAGAATGCCCTCGCCACATTGCAGGAAGAGACACAACTAATTAGAAAAGACAATGATGCTAGGCAAAGTAGAGGGTACTAGCAAGAGAGGAAGACTGCATGCCATACAGATAGACTCAATTAGGGAGACCACAAGCCTGAATCTACAGGCTCAGAAAGCAAAGAGATAGAGAGGATAGGAAGCCTGGAGAAGTCTGATTCATAGGGCTGCCATAAGTTGAAGTCAACTTGAAGGCAGCTAACAACAACAGCAGTTACAGCAGCAGCATAGTGGAGGATAGGGTGTTTTGGAGATGTCTCATCCATAGGGTCGACATGAGTTGAGATCGACTCAAAGGCAGTTAACAACAACAAAATTACAAGGCCCACCTTGGCAATATATTTCCATGGTGGTGAGACGGCATGCTCCCATGCAGTAAGAGGCTATACTAACTGTAAGCACTACTACAGAAAGGGTCTCCTAAGTCAGACAGGTTTTTTTTGAGGAGACAGGCTAAATGTTCAAAACAGCTACAAGGCAGCAGCAAGATTGGGTGCTAACACTGATAGAAAAGAAGATCTCTCAGAGACAACAGCAGTGGCATTTTAGTTAAGTCAGTGTAATAGTTTTAGAGTGTTGAACAAGGTCTTTGGAGGTCAGGGATTGATCCCCCGACTCCAGCACAAAAACCCACTGGATGACATAGGTTTTTATGGGTTTCTTGGACTCTAAGGCTATATTCTAGAAGAATGTATTCCTGATGTTTTTCCTGCATCTGTGGCTGGCATCTTTAGGGAATGGTGACATGGAGGCGTGTGGGATATATATACTGTGTGACCCTTGGTTGAGAGGATTAGCATGTAAATCTGTGTATTGTTCTCTTGAGGCAAGGCCTCAGGGTGGAGGATGCCAGCAACATAGCAGGTGAAACGTCAGAAATACATTCTTCTAGAACACAACCTCACTGCCTGAAAAACCCACAAAAACCTATGGATGTTGGCTGCAAAAGTTTTCAACTTCCCACTTTGGGCAAGTCACACTCTCTCAGTCTCAGAGGAAGGCAATGGCAAACTTTTTCTGAAGAAACCTGCCAAGAAAACCCCATGATAAGTTTGCCATAAGTTAAAAATGACTTGGAGGCATACAACAAAGAAAGAAGGCAGTGGTATACCATTCCTGAGTGCCATTTACCTTAAAACTCTGATGAGACATTCCAAAATGAAACAAGAGATAGTGCTGGACATGAGAAGGGCAAAAAATGTTTCATTCATAACCTCACTATAAGTTGAAGTTGACTTGATGGCAAAAAACAGGATTATTTTCACTTTCCATCCATTAGGAACAACAACAAAAACAGAATTACCTCCTCTGGAGCACTGTGTGTGTGTGTGTGTGTATATACACACACACACACACACCCTGATATAATTGTTTTTATTAAGATAACCATCATGTGATTCAGGGATGAGCAGATGCTACTCTGATCTGCCCTAGCTAGAATACCTGATGGTAATGGATGATGGGAACTGCAGTCCATCATTTTATAAAGACCATTCCTGCTCTAACTGCATAGCAGTTTTAGATTTATCCCCAGAGAACAGAATTTGAAGCAGTGGGTTAGAGTCAACCAGAAAAAAGGATAATTGCACCAGACATTCCTGAATGTCGCACCCAGAAGTTAGTTCCTCTTTTAAACAAAGCCAAGGGTCAGATATTTTCTTCAACACAACACATTTAGCCAAACGTACTACACAGTGAGAGGAATTTGGGAAAATTCAATAAATGTAGGGGCTCTTTTTTAATTTGTTGAAAGAATTCAAATGATTCTTTATGAAACTCATGTTATAATCTAACCCCATGGCTTCCCTGAACAAAATACAGACTACAGAGTAATGTTTTAAACATAACTGCAAATATCTGTTGCTGCAGAAACTCAACAAACTATATCCAGGCTCTTACAAAGCTCACTATTGCCCTTTGGCAAGACAAAGCTCTGCAACACACTTCCATGTGAAGAGTAACCCATTAAAGAAAAATCCTCTTACAAGTTTT
The DNA here is from genome assembly GCA_020142125.1 of Phrynosoma platyrhinos. Taxonomy (NCBI): domain Eukaryota; kingdom Metazoa; phylum Chordata; class Lepidosauria; order Squamata; family Phrynosomatidae; genus Phrynosoma; species Phrynosoma platyrhinos. The sequence goes on along the minus strand of CM034710.1, from coordinate 74,551,333 downwards.
TAAAGCACTGTAGCAGAAAGAACTTGAGGCTGGCCAGCCATTGAGTCACATGAACATTACAATTCTCCTGGTTGTTAAAAGTATCACACTCCCTTCTCCCTCTAGTCAAAAGGGGCCAGTTGAAGAGAAAATGGCGTCAATATGAGCAAGGGTTCAGTTTCAAGCTAAACCTACTATTAACCCGCTGAAACAGTTAATGCCAGAAGCAAAGCTAGGTCAAAGGCCAGAGAGCAGTCCTGTCATGCAGATCCAGATGCTGCTTTCCACAAGAATACAAGGCACAGTGTAGGAGTCACTGAGGCACCCAAGCCACAAAAGAGAGGAAAAAAGTAATCAAAACAATTAACAGATTGTTAAAGAAATCCTTTGGTCCACTGACATACCAAGAAATGCTAGCTCAAAAGCAGCAAGATTTTATTCAATGTTAAACATGTTTTTTTTTGTTTGTTTTTAAAACTTAGCATAAAGGAAAGATTTTTTTTTTAAGTCTTGAGTATAAAACTGGTTTTTCAAGTTGGTTTCAAGAGTGCCAAAGACTAGGCTACCTATTGGAAGTGTCTCCAATAATAACTGAGTTCCTTTCATCACAGATGGCAATAACAGGGCAAGAAATGTTGATCTTAAGGTTCTGGGGGGTGGAGTGGGGACTCGAGGAAGAACTGCCATTTGGTATGTCTGCTTTCTCCATTTACCAGATTGACTCTAGCAGTCTCTCTCACTCTGACCAAAGGCTCAAATGCCACTAAATTGTTTGCAGTGTTATTTTAAACTGACCTTCCTCAGAGGCTGCATATGTGCCTTTCTCTTTGGAGAATTAATAACAATTGGATCTGTCCTTCAAGTCTCTGGGCTGTGGTGAATATCTTGATTTTCTGCTTTTGATACAAAAATGCATGGCAACATCTGTTGCTGACCCAGCCACATGTTTTATGCACCCAAACCTGAGAGATTATGCATGTGCCAATTACCAGCCAATATTTCAAGCACAACCAGAGAAAAGAAAAAGAAGTTTAACTCTGTTCCCTCAATCTCTTTGGAATTAGTGCATTTCTACAGCAGGGGAAGAGCAGGTGAAAGGGCTCACAATCATGTCGCTTCCAGAATTTAAAGGTGCATGCACAAATGTTGGACATGACCCTACAAAACCTATCAGTGGGGAATGAAAGCAGATTAACTGGTTCATTCCCACCCACCAGTGACCTTCCGTAAACTTCCATAAGTAAGCAAGCATTATTTCACTCCCCCTTTCATCTGCCTTTCACTTGGAAGCAGCAGGATAGGAAGGGATGGGAAATCAATGGCCTTCCAGATGTTGTTAATCTGCAGTTTTCATCATCCCTTACTCAATGGCCATGCTGAGTTTAGCTGATGGGAGTTGGAATCCAAAACACCTGGAGGCATGAATATTCCCCACCACTGGAGGAAGGCAGTCCCCAGCAGTAACAGGTCCAGTAAACTTATCACACTGCATAAAGTGGGAGCCCAAAGAAAGCACTATTCAAAACACAGGAACTGTTGGCACTGCCCATTCACACCCTGCAGTTTCAGCATTGCAAATTATTTCAAAATACTACCTATACTTAAAGTGGAAGTGTCATAGAACAGAGAACACCTTTCTAGATGAGAACTTTGGTAGATTCTTACCTTTAGTCCGGATGCCAAGATTTAAGGTGTATCTTAATTATCAAATTTTCCTTGGATCTAATAGGTGTTTTATCATTTTGCACAAATGTAAATCATTTTGTTTAAGGCATTGACAGCAGGCAGAAATAGGTTGAGAAGCCATATAGACAGATGTGCAACACCTTTATAAAACTATTAGCCCCACAAGATAGTTTGTAGAGGTTACTGGATGGTGCCCAGAGGCTACAGACCTATGGAATGATAGAAAGCAATCCTGTAAGCACAGGTGGGAAATGGGGGCCTATCTGTTTCCCTGGAACCCTGGGGGGAGGTGTATCTGCAGAGACTAACAAAAATGCAAACAAAGCTAGAAGTGCCCAGAAGTCTACTTCTGGTTTTGAAAAATGGGAGTTTCAAAAATGTAAATATAGTGAGGGAAGGGGGAATCAACAATCTATTTTAAAGGTAATTTTCACTCATGGAGTCCCCATCTTTACTTCAGCATTTTTGAGTGAAAGATTCCACATAGAAGTTTTCCTATAGATTACAAAGAAATAAACAAACAAATCATCCAAACCCAATCTGATGAGAATTCATAGGATAACTTCATCAAATTTCTTTTTACAGCCAAGTCTTTCACTTGTTGGGCTCTAGAAATTTACTTATAGCAGGACACCAGGGGTTGCAGCAACCACCGGATTAAAGCATTAATCTCCCATGCAAACAAAATGATGCTCAAAATTCTATGACAAATGTTTTTACCATATATGGAGCAAGAAATGCCAGATGTCTAAACTGGGTTCAGGAAAGAAAGAGGCACTAGGGATATGTTGGATAATGGAGCTGATTAAAGAACTTCAGAAAAAAAATCAACTTGTGCTTTATAGATTGTAGCAAAGCCTTTGATTGTGTATATCATGAAAAACTATGGATCACTCTTAAAGAAATGGGAGCACCACTACATTTGATTGTCCTGATGCATAACCTCTACTCTGGACAAGAGACTGTCAGGGCAGAATATGGAGAAATTGAATGGTTTCCAATTGGCAAGGGGGCCAGACAAACTTTCTATCTGTTTAATTTGTATGCTGAACATGTAATATATAAAGTAGGACTAGATTCAGATGAAAGAGATGTGAACATTACAGGAAGGAACATCAAAAATTTAAGATATGCAGGTGATACTATACTACTAGTAGAACATAGCAAAGACTTGGAACAATTACTGAAGAAAGTCAAAGAAGGCCCAGAACAGATGGGCACAAAAGAATGGCCCAAGTCTGCTCCAGCCAGAAGTGGGTCAGAACCCCGCTATCTGCACAGCCTGTTCCCAAGGCAGGCCGCAGACACAGAGGCTCACCACCAGAAATCTGATTATCCCAGCTCCTTTTTACTCCACCGCAGCTTCTGGTCACTTTGGAGGAATGCGTTGTTTAATCAGCATGCCTCCAAAGCAGCTGGAAGCCGTTTCATTTGGCCCATCTGTTTCACCTTGAAGAAAGTGCCAAGGCAACTAAACATTAAAACAAAAATACTGAGCACAGATGATTCATATAACTTTAAAGCAGATAATAAGATACTGAAATAGTTAAAAGATTTTCTACATCTTGATTCAATCATTAATCAGAACAAGACTGCAGTCAAGAAATCAGAGGTGGACTAAAACTTGAAAAGGCTGCTATATGGACAACTAGACAAGATCCTGAATTGTAAGATATAAAATGAAGTATAAAGGTCTATAATTGAATACCAAAGTTAGGATTATCCATACCATTGTATTTCCCATTTCTATGTATGGTTGGGAAAGCTGGACAGTGAAGAAAGCTGATAGGAAGAGAATCAATTCATTTGGAATGTGATGCTGGAGAAGAGTTCTATGGATTCCACAGACTTTCAAAAGACAAATAAATAGTTCCTAAGACAAATCAAGCCAAAACTCTCCCTAGAAGTAAAGATGACTAAATTGAGACTGTCAGACTTTGGACGTATCATGAGAAATCATGACTAAAAGACAATGATGCTTCATAAGGTAGAAAGCAGTAGGAAAAGAGGAAGACCGCATTACAGATGGATAGATTCAATCATGGATGCCACAGTTCTGAATATGCAAACCTGAGTATGGCTCCTGATGAAAGAATGATTTGGAGGTCTCTCATTCATAAGGTCACTATAATTGACAGCAGTTACTAACAATATCTTTTGGCATTTTCCCTTAAATATGTTCTTGGCTGCTGCCCATAATTCTTCTGGTTCTTGGTCTATTATGCTTAGTAGCACAAATCTGTTGCCAGTACATTGTCAGTAAATTCTGTTGAGATAATTGTTCAGATCATAGTTTGGTATAATGACCGATTTTATTTTCTTCTTCAGTTTTACTCTTAATTTTTGATAAAAGTAGTTCATGATCTGCTCCACAATGAGCTCCTTGTCTAATTTTGGCCACAACAATAGAGTTTTTCTATCTTCTGCTTCCAATTATATACTCTGATTTTCGTATTGACCATCTGATGATATCCATATGTATAATTTCCCCTCTTGTTGTATGAAGAAGTCAAGGACATAATTAAGGAAAAATGCAGAAAGATACTATCAGTAGTCAAAAAGGAAAGAGAAGAAACTCTTGTGTGGTGGAGTCTCCTTTGGAGGTTTTTAAACAGAGGCTGGAGTTATAGAAAAGAGATGAAAAAATGATTGACACATGGAAGGAAGAATCATATGAAGATAAATCCCAAATTCTAAAAAGTGAAGTTGAAGCTGCAATAAGAGAAATTGGGAAAAATAAATCACCAGGAATAGATGATATTCCAATAGAACTGCTACTCTTCACACACACAGAATCAACTCTTTTGTTAACTAAAATATGGAAAACAAATATGGAAAACAAAACAGTGCCCAATAGACTGGAAACAATAAGTATAAATCCACAAAAAAAGGAGACACAAAAAAGACTATAGCAACTATAGGGCTATAGCATTTATTTCCCATATAAGCTAAATTATGCTAAAAATTCTGCAACATAGGCCCAAAACAGATGGGCCAAAAGTCATTCAGATGATGCACACCTCCGGATCAGGCCAAAGGTGTGCTATGTACACTGATAACTTTCTTATTTAATTATTTTTCTAATATTATTCCTTTTTTTTCTTTTTCTTTTTTGGCCTTGCCTCACTTACCCAAAATCCATGTAGCAAACCAAAAAAATAAATAAAATAAAATACATGACTAACAAGTCAAACTAAAGTTTGATATAGTTACTGGTTAGACTAGAAACAGCTTGTTTTCATCAGATGAAAATGAAATGCCTGTGTTTGGCATTTCAAATGTAAATATTCTTTCAAAAATGAGCAGATCTACATAGTCAAGCTTCTTTTAGATCAATATGCCTCAAAAAGAGGCACTATTTCTGTTTTAAAAGTCTAAAATGATTGTATTTAAATTATTTAATACTACCTTAGTTATCTAAGAAAAACTTACCTCCTTTTTAAATATATGGTTTTAAAAATATATCCACCTTACTACACTGTCCCTGTTTTAAGATTTTTCTACCTTTTTTGGCCCAGCCCCACCATCCCATGAAACACAAAACAGATATCCAGCCCTTGTGCTGCACATGTGAATTTGGATGGAGAAACAAAAACAGAGTTCTCAGAATTTTCAAGGAGCAAGAGCAGGTTAATTTTCATGAAGCTAATACCAAGTGGTAAATACACATCTCAGAATACAGTCGCCCCTCCGTTCTTGTGGACTGAAGTCCGTGGTTTTGCATATTCACAGAGGGGAGACCTCCACTAGAATCAATGGGGCGTGCCTGCAGGGGCACACCTCATTCAAGCCTATGGGGCCTGAATATAGGCGAATCTCCATTTTCATGGAGGGCGTACAGAACAGATCTCCTGCGAAAATGGAGGGCCAACTGTATTAATTTTTGTAAGTAATTTGTTGCTTCTGACTTTTACAAGATAGCTTGTTGGCATCACTTATTCTTTGGCTGCAGAAATAATCCAGTTTGACATCACTTTCACTGCCATGACTCAGTGCTCTGGCACCACAACAAACTACAGTTCCCAGAATTCCATAGCATTGAGCCATAGCAGTGAAAGTGGTGCCAAACTGGATTATTTCTGCAGTGTAGGTGCAACCTTAGTATTTATGTTACTAACAAGCTGCTTTTCTATGTACAGTGAATCCTTGGTATCTGCTGGAGTTTGATTCTAGGAGTCATCATGGATACCAAGATGGGTGGATGCTCAGTCCCATTATATACAATGGCATAGTAAAGTGGTGTCCTTTCTATAAATGGTAAAATCAAGGTTTGCTTTTTGGATTTTTTTTGGTGGGGGATATTTTCAAGATGTGGATGGCTGAATCTGTGAATACAGAGGGCCAGATGCATTTATTTTATTTTTTTGTAAAGCAACACAATTTGAAATTATGGAATTCTCCCCCAAAAGCCTGCTATATAACACTCTCCCAAGCAACATTTTAGGATTAACAAAATAAAGCTATTACAAAATTACTAAATAACACTGAAAAAAGAAATGATCACTTGCCATGTTCTCCTGAAGCAACACTTTAGGTAACACTGATGTCCAAAGTGAAGCACACATTACAAATAACACTGGCACTTTATTTTCAAGCTCCAGATAGGGATTCTCAATGTGTGTGAATAGGACATTTGTAAAACAGAGACAAAAAAAAAGTAATTTCTAAGGGGCTATAATTATGGGCTTCAATTAGATTTAATTATATTATTAATGAACTAGAAAGGATTTTACATGCATACTGATATTTTTAAAATGCAAATCTAATGAAAATTCAATGTAAAAATCAAATTTTATTTTCCCCATCACTGATTTGCACCTGACTGTGACTCAAAGGAACTCTGGCCTGAAGCAGTTTGCAAAGAATGCAAACAGACCCTATATAAAGGCAAAAAGAAAGAAAGGCTTCACTGGATGACAGATGAAACTTTCAAATGGTTAAGGACAGGCAAAAAGCAAAATTAAAAGTGACAGAAATATGGTCAGAATCGTTGAATGCAAGTCTTCAACAACTTGTATGTAAGGACAAAGAATGCTGTTATAATAATCAGTACAAAGAAAGTTGAAAATAACAAAAGGCAAAATAAGGGACCTCTTCCCCAAATTCTAAAAACTGAGGTGGAAGTGTCATAAAAGAAATGGCAAAAAACAAGTCTCCAGGAGCAGATAATATTCCAAAAGAACTATTGCAATCCACATTGACAGAGTCAACTGTAGCGCCAACCAACATATGTCAACAGATATGGAAAACAGATTGGAAAAGATCAATATACATTCCCCATCCACAAAAAAGGAGACACAAGAGACTTCAGCAACTATATAGCACTAATCTCCCATGCAAGCAAAATTATGCTCAAAATACTGCAACATAGACTCCAACCATACATGGAGAGAGAAATCCCAGAGGTCCAAGCAGGGTTCAGGAAAGGCACTAGGGCTCACACTGCAAATATATGATGGCTAATGGAGTGCAGCAGGGAGTTCCAAAAGAAAATCAGCATGTGCTTTATAGACTGCACAGATCATGAAAGGCTATGGAACACCATTAAAGACATGGGAGTGCCAACATATCTGATAGTCCTGATGAGGAATCTGTACTCAGGACAAGAGGACAGAACACAGAGAAATAGAATGGTTCCCAATTAGCAAAGGAGTCAGACAAGGCTCCATTCTATCACCCTATCTGTTCAACATATATGCAGAACATATTGTAAGGAACGCAAGCTTGGACACAGAAGGAGGAGGAGTGAAAATAGGAGGAAGGAATATCAACAATCTGAGATATGCAGATGACACCATAATACTAGCAGAAAACCTCACAGACCTGGAACACTTACTAAAGAAGATCAAAGAAGATAATTGTATTCCCTATTAGCATGTATGGATGTGAGAGCTAGACAGTCAAGAAAGAAGATAGGAGGAAAATCAATTCATTTGAGATGTGGTGCTGGAGAAGAGTGCTGAGGATTAAATGGACAGTCAAGAAGACAAACAAATGGGTCCTAGAGCAGATTAAGCCAGAAATATCCCTGGAGGTCAAGATGACAAAATTTAGATTGTCATACTTTGGGCACATCATGAGAAGGCATGTATCGTTGGGAAAAAAAATAATGTTGGGAAAGGTAGAAAGAAGTAGAAAGAGAGGAAGGCCACATGCTAGGAGACCATGAATATGAGTCTGCAGGAGCTGCGCAGAACAGTAGAGAACAGGGGGGCCTGGAGATGTTTCATCAGTAGGGGTCAAGATTGCCGCCATGGGTCAAGACTGATGCAAAGGCAGTTAACAGGCAAGAAAAGGGATAGGCTCCTGTACAACAATAGAAGAAGAGCAGCACTTTTTTATTCAAAATAAACAATATGTGCATGTAAAATGCAACCAGGTCAGGTAAGCCTTGTATGAGTAAACAAAAATGTTTTGGATCTTCTGTAGACTATATGAATGGCCTAAATACATAAAGGTACCAGACCCTCACTGATCATGGAAGCTAAACAGGATTAGATCTGATTAGTATTTGGATGGGGAAATCACCAAGGAACTGGCAAAACCATCTCTTGAGTATTCCTTGCCTATGAAAACCCTGTGAAGTTTATGGGGTCACCATAAATCAACAGGTGACTTGAAGGTGCACACACACTCACATGCACAGAGGCTACTTGGAAGGCTTCTTCCAAAGGGCATCCAGGGATGACTTTCTTTCACCAGCCGAGAGTTTTTTTATTTTTTCCATGTTGGCAACCAAACATATAGCTCTATGGATATATTTGTAAACATCTGAAAAAAGCTGGTGAGGCAGGCTGATCTGCTTTCCTTTTTTCTCTCTATTTTGCTGTTCACACATGCTCAATATAGGATTTGGGTGGTTGCTACTACATTCGTCCCTCCCCATTTGCAGACTTGGAGTCTATGGTCTTGGTCCTTTGCAGACTGGCAAGCAGGGAGGGATAAAATGGCCAGCGCCCATTGAAAACAATGGGCCCTCAATATTCGCAATTTTTCCAATTCACGGGGGCAGTGGTGTCCAGAACAGATCCCCTGTTAATTGGAAGGAACAACTGTATTTGCCAGTTTTGGGAGAAATACACAGCTACAGGATTGGTTAGACTACAATCCCTTTCTTTTCCAGTTCAAGCTCTGCTTACTGCACTGTTTACTGCCAATATGCTGCTGTACAAATGAAAAATCTGTGTTTCTCCATGTTCACCATTACCATCTCAATGCTGAGGTTGCTAAAAAAATCCTTCTAGCTTGATAAGGGATGAGGAAGAAAAGGGGGACTGACAGTATTATACACTCTTGTCTTATTCTCTTTCTGGTACAGCCAGCCGCAGTTGAACTCAATATATAGTCACCCCTCTGTTCTTGTGGACTTCATGTCCATGGTTTTATATATTCATGGAGGGGCAACCATTTAAAATAAAGGGATGCGTTCCCACGGGGGCGCACCCCATTCAAGTCTATAGGGCTTGAATATTCACGAATCTCTGTTCGGATCCCCCGCTAAAATGGAGGGCCAACTGTAGTTCAAGACCTAAAGCTATGACCCTCTAGATGTTATAGGACTGCAAATCTCATCAGCCCTTATCAGCACATCCAATGAAATGGAGTGCTGGAGTGCTACAGTCCAGGACTATCTGGAGAGTCCCATGATCCCCCTCCCCCCATTGATCTAAAGCAGGGGCAGGCAACCTTTTTGAGCTGGGGGCCGGGTTGCTGTCCTTCAGACAATTGGGGGGCCAAAGCACCAATAAATAAATAAATAAATAAATAAATATAAAAATAAAAAAAACATTAAAAATATACATGCACACACTCTCAGCCCCAGAAAAGCCATGGCAAAACCCTTGTGGTGTGGGGGGGGGCAGGCGGCGGCAGCAGCAGGACCGGCCTGGGGCCGGTCCAAAGGCCTCAGGGGCCGCATCCAGCCCCCGGGCCTTGGGTTGCCTACCCCTGATCTAAAGGATAAGCAACTAATTCTGTGCATACCAGCAGGCTGTACTCTTTTGGTTTTCAGAAATGGCCTGCCCTGCAACCTGAAAAGGGACAGCAGCCTTTGACTGAAAAGGAATTAAGAGAAAGAACTCAAACTAGCCACACTTAAACCAACTCTGAGTTGATTTTCAATATATCATTATTTTTTTCACTGTCCAGCTCTTACATCTGTACATGGTGATGGGGAATACAGTGGCTTGGACGATCCACACCTCAGTGTTCAGAGTAATGTCTTTACATTTTATATCTTGCCCAGTTCTTTCATAGTGAACTATTGTTGCTGTTGTTGTTATCATACTTAGTGAACTTACATAGAATAAGTTCACCTTAGGGTCACAGTAAAACAGCAACATCTTGAAGGCACAAGGAAAACAGAAGGGCACTATCTTCCATAATACTGGTCATACGAAACATTGCAGAGTACTCAATGTTCCTAGCTAAAACCCTCAAGTAAACCACACTGATGGCTACAAAGTCTCACAAAACAGAGATGATATTACATAAATACAATACAATACCTTTGCTAGTTTTGTCAATTTATCAGTCCTGGTTCTATGACCAGACACTGATATTGGGAAGATATCTTTGCAGCCACAAGACTAAAAAGGAGTGGGGTGGGAGAGGAGACTTTCAGAATGGATCAGATCCAAACTACTGTTTTTGCATGAGACTGTGGAGTCTTCAGAGCTCTGCCTATACTAGAACATATAGCACAATATAGTAGTTTTAATATGTTCATCTGCCTTACCACCACTGCTGCTGCACACGTTGCTATCACAAAGCTGCCCAAACTACCCATCCATTTAGTCTCCCCCAAGGCTCCTTGATATGGTGCATAACCCTAAATATGCTGTAGAAAATGTCCAAGAATTTTTCAAACCAATGTTGGAGATATCAAGACGAGGGCTTTTTTTTCATATGTGATGTAAGAAGGCAGAAAGTTATTGGTCTAAGATTTATATATCAATAAAAATATATATAGAAGTACCAGAAATGTTTCTGTTGGGAGTCATGGATAAAGAACTAGATAGTAAATAAGGATTACTTCTTCAACACATAATAAACAGCTCCAAGACTAGTATTTGATCAAACATGGAAATGGATTGAAGTATTGACAATGGAATAATGGATTGTTAAAGTTGCTGAGTTGGCCCAAATTGTGAAATTAAATTGGGTTCTAATGGATAAGCCTACTGAAGATTTTCTAAAAAAAAAATATGGAAACCATGTATAGACTTTTCGAGCAACAAGAAATCTACCAATGCAATAATTTGTGGCCACAGTGATTAGTAATTTTAGTAACATTATTTAGCTGGATCTGGCATGGTAGAATAGTATTTTTCTCTATTTTTTTCCTCTATGTTTTTTCAGAGCCCTACTTTGTTTCAGTTATGTTTTTCATTTTCTCTCTATTTTTTTTCTCTTTTTATGTCTTCTTTTGTTAATTTTTTTTCATTTTCTGAATGTATTTTCTGAATGTGTGTCCTTTGATTTTGAAAACGTTAAATAATTTTTTAAAGCTGGATGGATTTTTCTAAACTGCCAAGCAGTACAAAGTTAAGGCAATCTTAACCAGTTTACAGCACTCTTAAATTTTCATTATTATCTCTCTCTCTCTCTCTCTCTGATTTAATGGTTAACTCCCTTTCTTTGTACAATCTAGAGAACGTGTTAGATAAACCTCATCTGCACTGCAGAAATAATGCAGATTGACACCACTTTAACTGCCATGGCTCTATGCTATGGAATTCTAGGATTTGTAGTTTTTGTGGCACCAGAGTGCTCTTGATAGAGAAGGCTAAATATCTCACAAAACTGCAACTCCCAGATTTCCAAACCACTGAGCCATGGTAGTTAAAGCAATGTCAAACTACACTATTTTGCAGTGCAGATGAGGCCTGTGACAACAAAAAATATATGGGAATGTTGTGGGAACACTGTAAAAGCACAGCCAGGATGGAGAGATAGGTGGGGCTAGGGCCTTCCTTTGCTCATTTCCTCTCCAACCCAAAATCTCATTTCATCCCTCCAAGTCATTTACTCTCCAGCTGGGTATTGTGAACCACAGCAACCTCCATCAAAAGAAAAACAGCTACAGAAAAAAAATATGGATAGAAAGAAGTTTCTCCCTTCCATTTTTCCAGTCCACACTGCTAACTGTGGCCTCCCTTCCCACCCTAAAACAGGAATTCAACCCAACCTACACTGAATATGAGCAACTTTTCAGTCAATTCATCAACCTCTGTGTGTCTCCCATCCTCAACAGCCAGCATGGGTATGATGCTCCAAAGACCATGTTTTTGCACTACATTTCAAATACCACACACAATTTTGAGTCATCCCTTTTAACAAATTACATTAGAAGAAGCAAAATCCTTCTGCTTAAGGGTTTGGAATATTGGTAGACGGAATTGTTTCAGAAAGATTCCGAAAGGAATTTAAAAAGAAAGATGTTAATCATGTCATGGTTGAATGGAAGAGGTGAAATGGAAAAGGGTTCTTTAAAAAAGAAAAGAATGTCTATTTGTGGTATTTTATACAGATTGTAGCATTTAATTACATGCAAAGAAACAGAGATGCAAGGTGGTTGTTTCTAACCAGGCTACTATTACTACAGTTAAGGCATGCCAACAGTTAATAGAAACAAGTGAGATGGGCATCTGCTTTTGTGTTTTCTGGAGCAAGCACTTTCTATGATAATGCCTAAAACATAATCCAGGCAGAATTGCTAGAGGTTTTTTTCTCCAAACAGAAAGCTACTCTTACCCAGAGTTTGGGACATTAATCTTTAAGCATAATTTGTTCCTGTCACTCATCATCATGTTTAAAATGTGATTCACTGTCATTGCATATTACATGTTTTTTAAAAGTGCTGCCTGTTGCTTGTTACACTTTTTTCTCATGTATACTGTGGGGATGGACCTGACCATAGGTAAGAGAATATCACAAAACATGTCAAATTCATCACAAAATGCCTTTAAACACAAAGTAAGCTGAGAAACTACAAAATGTTACTTGCTCCACCAAAGAAAGCAATACAATTCCCACCAACTGAATTGCTTTTGAAATGTAACTTCATTACAGACAAAAAAAAAAAAAATCATTATTACAATTAACTGTTACCTTCTAATGCTATCACCTGAATCCTGAATCGTAAATTAACACAGGTAAATTCCATTGATTCAGTAGGTGTAAGTCTACTTGGGGTTAACAACAGAGTTCAGGCCATTAATTCTGTGGCTGCCTTATAAAGTATCACCACAGAGTTGACCAAGCTTTGGAACAAGGGAGAGATGACAAAGGCACATAACATAAAACACATACATATTATCTGTATCTTGATCAATGAATGGAGGATAGTTGTCTAAACTGTGAAGTGTATTTGCTGTTCAGCAAAAACAGCAACACTAGGTATAATGTGTTAAAATAATTTTGATTTTTTAAAAATTATTTCAGATACTGAAATCCCTCTCCACTACTACAGGCATTTCAACACCACACTAAAGCTAAACACATCGTCATTTATTTACTCACTCACTTTGGGCTGAAAAATGAGAAAATTGCTATGGAAGAAATTTGAAAAGTGTAGCGAGAATTGGTGACTACAGTCTCTTGCTTGTATGTATGAGAACCAAAAACTGGATTAAATGCATGAAAACTATCTGCATGATCACGAAAGCCTTGTTTTCTACATAAAGAGGTCTAACCCAGGGGTAGGCAACCTTTTTGAGACGGGGGCCGGGTTGCTGTCCGTCAGACAATTGGGGGGCCGAAGCACCCTAAATAAATAAATAAATAAATAAATAAATAAAATTTATTTTTTTTAAATTAAAAATAAAATAAAAAATATATGCATGCACACTCTCTCAGCCCCAGAAAAGCCATGGCAAACCCCCTGTGGAGATTTTGCCAAGAACAAGTAATAAAAACAATAATCAATATCATCATGGTGGGCGGCGGCGGCAGGATTGGCCTGGGGCCGGTCCAAAGGCCTCGGAGGTCCACATCCGGCCCCCGGGCCTTAGGTTGCCTACCCCTGGTCTAACCATTCCCTCCCCTCCCTCCCCATGACAAACAGTAGTCTTGCTGGTACATTCCACTTTAACTACCATAATTTCATCCTATGTTAACCTGGGATCTGCAATCTATCGACAGCCAGGGAGTTCTAGTGCTACAACAAATTCCGGGATTCCACAGAATATTGCCGTGGTAGTAAAAGCAGAATCCTAATGCTATGAACTGTGTAGTGTAGAAAGGCTCCAGGTTTCATCCCACAGTAAAATGCAATGGATCTATCCTAAGGAATCCCAGGACTTACATTATGAAGAAGTAGTTAGAAGGGACCCAAGATACCCTAAGAAGAATAGGACTGAATATTAAATCAGTTTAATTCTATAGACCCAGGGTACCTTGGGAACTGTAGTTCAGGGGAATGGGCTAGAGATCTCTAGGAAAGAATTCTATGTAACTCATAAAATCCCAGGACTTCTCAAGATAAAGTAGTGAAGACAGAAATTGTATGAAATTGATATATAACTATGTAGCAAAGATATGCTTATAGTCAGTGAATATCCTGCACCTTGAACCCACATATAACATTTTATGGATGACACATAATTGTCAATAAATTAATGTATTCGTATAGCTAGGCAATAGCTTAACAGACTGAGAACAAGGTGTTTTTTTTTAAGTGTAGGTTGCTAGTTGAGTTACAAAAAAATAGTTAGCAATCATGATTGTTTAAAATTTCCAAAATTATGTGTTCTTAAGACTTATCAATACTCAAGCCTAAACATAATAAACTTTCTTTTTAGTACACCATGCAAATAAATTTTTGCATGTTAAGAAAGAATATGCAGAGAAAGAACCTGGTTTGAGTGCTTAGAGGGATTCATTCAACTTGCACTGAAGACAGTTGTTTAGTGTCAGTTAATTGCTCACTTCCTAAATGCAGGGGATCTTTCTTGCCAGTACACATTTTGAAAAATGCAAAATAAAAACAAGCCAAACAACGGGAATCTGCTTCAGAAGCTGGTGAAGCATATTACAGAGCTATTCATCTTTTATAGCCTCAGTAGGCCAAGGGGTACTAGAATCAGGCCATAAACTAGATTGCTCTAGGAAAGGGCTTTACAGTGCACTGTTAAAAAACAAAAAAAAAAGGAGAACATTTTACAACATCCAGAATTCCTGGGTGTCATACATCTTGCTTTTTTGTCCATCTGCTTTCAAATGGAATTCTGGGGGGATGGTTAGCAATTCAGTTAAATGCCTCCTAGGATTCCATAGCAATCAACCCACATCTGATGAATGGCTGCGAGAGTTAAACTCTGACCTGAGTGGACAATTCCAATCCTAGCTCCCTTCCCCCTCCCTGTTGGTCAGCTTTCCAGTATGCCCCACCCACCTGCCTCCTCTCTCCAAAAGTTTCAAGTGCCAGGCACAACTAACAAAAGCAATGGAATGTGGATTTCTCCCTGTCACAGCTTTCTAGTGAAAGCAGTGATGCAAAAGAAGCTTAGACTCTCTGTGAAGCTCACTGGGGACTTGGCTTACAGCTTGCTTGTCATGCTTTGCCTAATTATTCGTGTATGAATCCAAGAGAAAAAAAGGGGGTTTGACTTCCCACTCTCAGTCCTACCATCAAGAGACAGTGGAACAGTGAGTATATGAACTTTGAATACCACAGGCAGTCATGACACTAAAATGGAACTTTTGTTGGGGATTCAAAGGGTTGGATCTGTGGCCATTCATGACTTCCCAGTGTGTGGAGTAATACACATGAGCATGATTGGCACACATTTTTTTGTACAGGTTCAGCAAAGATGGGGAGTAGGAACTGAGAAATGTTAATATATACACCACGTGTGTCTACAGATGACTACTACAAGATTTCATAATGTTGTCTAGGGTGATGTAATCCACACCTCCATTATATAGTTGGGAAAGACAATCAACTTTAGACCTGGCAAATTCTAATTTTCCTACTACATTAAAATATTGATAATATTTTTATTATTATAAAGCTTCTACATATATGATAGGAGCATTTACAGGAGAATGGTTAGCATGACTTTGCTTGCATGGGAAATTAGTGCGATGGTTTTGTAACTACTGCAATCTACTGTGTTTCCTTTTTAATAGATTCGAATATACAGTGGTACCTCTACTTACGAAATTAATTCATTCCACAACCCATTTCGTAAGTAGAAAATTTCATAAGTAGAGGTACATTTTGCATAGAAATGCCCTAATCCGTTCCAAGCCCATAGAATAGCCGAGGCTGCGGCTGGAAGGCCGCCTCCTTCCAGCCGCAGGCTTGGCTATTCTATGGGCTGATCCTGGAAGCGGAGGATTCCTCCACTTCC
>CM034710.1:74505311-74528912 GCA_020142125.1 Phrynosoma platyrhinos | reverse complement strand
ATAACAACAATAATCAATATCATCATGGCGGGTAGCGGTGGCGGCAGGACCGGCCTAGGGCTGGTCCAAAGGTCTCGAGGGGCCACATCCGGCCCCCGGGCTGTAGGTTGCCTACCCCTGCAATAGGGATTTAAGTGCTATGGTGGCAATCTCAGGGTATTCTGCCATGACTTTAATCCAGAACACCGGCAGAGTTGCATTCTCAAACATAGTTTTAAGGCCACCGTCATTTGCAATCTCCAGCAGTTGATCTTCTTCTTGTACAGACATGCTAGATTCACCTGGTTTGTTGACAAATGGGTCGCGGATCCATTCCTTACCAGTTCGTGGGTCTTTTGTGGTTGGGAAGTAGCGCTCAAACTCTTTTGAAAACAAAGACAGGTAATCCTGCACCAACTGGGAGAATGAAGGCTCAGGCTCAGGCTCGCCTAAAATCCCCGCTAATGTCTGAAACATGTCCAAAATGCCTCTGTTCGCGCGCCGTCCCCACAACTCCAGTTTGACTTTAAATGCAGCTACTTTGTCTGCCAACTTGAAAACAGTTGTCATTTTCCCCTGAAGGGACAGATTGAGTTCATTGAGCAGGCTGAATATGTCACACAGGTAAGCTTATTATCGGGACTCGCAGGACTCGCAAAAGTCGCAGGACCCGCCGCCGCCGCTGCACAGAAGACGCAGTAGCAGGGCAGCCTGGTACCATTTGTTCTGCGGACCGGTACTGGGCCGCGGACCGGGGGTTGGGGACCACTGCCTTAGGGGGTTCAACAGCACAAGAATCTGGATGGTCTTGATCTTTGGATAATCATAGGGGGTCATCATGTTCTCTGCAGAATCTCCATACAAGCATGGAACTGGATGTCAGAAGTTCAGTTTCATATTAGAACTGTTTTTGTTATTATAAAACATACAGAGACTGCCTGGTGAAATCGCGAGTTGTTGTAGTCATCAGGTAGGACACTATAGCAATAGCAATAGCAAGTACATTTCTATACTGCTTATCAGTGAATTAGCAGGCCCTGAGTGGTTTACAATCTGTAAGCCAACTGCCAACAACAAGCTGGATACTCATTTTACCAACCTACAAAAAGATGGAAGGCTAAGTGGACCTTGGAGCCCTTCAGGATTGAACTTACAATGTTGTGTTGCACGACTAGCATTTAACCACTACGCCACCAGGGCTCCTTTCAACAAACAATCACCGTATGAACAAGAAGCAGTAGTTCTTTGTTTTTCCCAATTTTTTTTTTTAAAAAATTCTCTTGTATGGTTGTTTCTTGGGTCCTTCTCATATCTGATATACCTCTTCCTACCTCCCCAATCTTTGCTAGAAAGTCCCAAGTTATTTTCTTTGAAAAACATCAGAACTTATCAAGTTATTTGAAATAAATAAAATACAGGTTTACCTTTTGTGCATTCATTTGTCTTAGCACACTATTTGTGTTAGCCTGGCACAATATAGGCCTCTCCACCTACATAGATTAAGATAATATATTGTCAAAAGGCAGAATTATCTATAAGACGAGAGTAAAAAACACAGTATTGTTATTATCAAGATTAGCAGGAAAAAATAGTCCACTAATGCAGTAGTCACTTCTCTGTTCTCCACAGCGTGTAGGAATATCCACCTCCTTATTTGTGCTAGCTTCCACAGAATAATTCTCCAGTGCTTTGTCCTGTATCCAGCTATCTTTTTAAAAACACATTTGTCTTTTCATTGAGTAGAAACTCCTTTATTGTTCAAAACCTTTCTGAGATGCAACCAGCTTCATACATTCTCCCATTTTGTTTCATCATCCCACTGGAACCATGCAATGTAATGCCGCCATTACCTTAACCATGGCTAAGAGACTAAGAGCAAGCCTGCAGGCACATCAGTCTCACCCCTCCCCAGCTCCTGCAAATCCTCCCATTGTTTCTCTTGTCAATATCAATCATGGTGCCTCGATTACTACCAAAGCTAGGTGTGGTTAAGGCCAACAAGGGAAGGGAAGGGCAAATCTGCAGAGGAAAGGAGAAGAGAATGCAGCATGTGAGTCTCATAGTCCACTCTCAGTATTTAGAACAAGGGTAATGGTAGGATAATTACCTTGCACTGGGTCTTTCCCCAAAATAGAGGGAGCTTGGCTGCTTAGTTCCAAACAATGCCAAGCGTTCTTTTTTCTTAATTTGCAAAATCTAAAGTCCATTCACTTGGACATTACCCAGAAAATTTTCTGCACATACTTATTTCTTTTGTGGATTATTAATAATTATTATTACTAGAAAATTGATAGTTTCATAGTCAATGGATGTGATACCAGTGAAATCTAGAATGAAAGTTTTCAGACGATAATCCCTGGCAAACACACATTTATGCATGGCTCTTCAAGCATCCTAAAATATGTGTATTTTTTCATTGTTTTATGTTTTCTTAAAATGTAACCAATAAAGGCAAAATGTATGCTACTGATATCTCAAAATATCAACAAGTATTCTATTAAGATTAATCTCCAAGCAAAGCCGTGACTATAACATTCAAGTATCCTTAATGCATCTTACTGAGGTTTTTGTCCTATTTAAATAATATTTCAGTTAAAAAAAAATTGGCTACTAGAAAATATTTGAGATATTTTTTAAAACATTCATAAAATTTATCATCAAACCACAAAGGTCATATGTTTCGAAAGACATTGTTTAAAATATAGCTCACTTCCAGCTCATTAGTAGCAATTACTTCAACACTTTATACAAAATGGGGCTCGACTTGGAATAACTTAAATACAGACTTCATTTACAAAGTAAAAATACAGTCGTCCCATCCTGGACCCCCCCCCACACACACACACAATAGAAAAAACATGGATATTCAAGCCCCATTGATTATAATGGCAGTGCACTCCTGCGCATGCCACCACACATGTGCCATGGGCGCATGCAACATTTTGTGCCTCCTAGCTTGCTGTCCATAGAAACTCAAAACCGCAAATGGGAAGTCTGCAAACAGGGAGGGATGACTGTAGTGCATTTTCTCTCTTGCTCTTACTCATTAGCCAGAAAGCTGCAGGAAGAAAGCTACATCCAATGGGGCCTTTCTTTGTTACAACCAATACAAGCTAGTTCTCAATCTAAGAGGAATTCAGAAGTACTTTACTACATAGTAAAAGGAGCTGCTAAAAACAAATCTAAGTATTCTATAAGGTGTGATTTGAGTATCAAGATGTGCAAGTTGCTATTTGTACTACAGCCAAAAATTTCTTAAAACGTAGGGCAAATCTGCATTAAATCGACAAATATTTATGTTTTAGCCTAGGCCAATCTTCCTCAAACTGTTCAGAAATTGTTGGACAACAAAACCCATGTGCTCTACCAAGCACAGCTAATGGTTAGGTATGACAGAAGATGTAGCCTAACACATCTGGAAACTGGAGGTGAACTGTTCAAGCACAGCTGCCTTGAGTCATAGTTTGGGGAGGAAAGGCAAGGTATAAATAAATAAAGGTAATAAATAAAATGATGATGATGATGATAGCAGCAAAGCCACTCTAACAACACCATTGCGACCCATAGTCACCAACAGGAGAGCATGCCAAATATATCAGGAATATCTATGTTGCACTTCTTTGTCTACTTAGAATCTAGGTCACAGATTATTAAAGCTTGTATTTATCAAAACAGTGAAAGATATCTTGTACCTTGAATCAAACAGTGAACAGAATGGAGACTGAAGTCAAGAGGTAAGAAGAAGACTAGGAATAGGAAGGGCAGCTGTGAAAGAGCCAGAAAAGATCCTAAAGAGTAAAGATATACAACTGAGCACTAAAGTTAGAATTGTCCAAGCCGTGGTATTCATCATCATTATGTGTGGATCTGAGAACTGAACAGTGAAAAAAAGTGGATAAAAAGAAAATCAACTTATTTGAGATGTGATGCTGGAGAAGAGTGCTGAGGATACTGTGGGCAGCTAAAATGACAAACAAATGGGGCCTTGAACAGATCAAGCATACCCCTAGAAGTCGAGATGACTGAATTGAGGCTGTCATACTTTGGCCACATCATGAGAAGGCACATCTCATTAGAAAAGACAATGATGCTGGGAAAGGTTGAGGGTAGTAAAAAGAGGAAGCCCACATGTCAGATGAATAGACTAAATTAGGGAGGTAACAGGCATGAGCCTGCAAAAGGTAAGCAGAACAGTGAGACAGGGAGTCTTGGACATGTCTCATCCACACGGTTGCTATGAGTCGATGTCAACATTACATGGATAATCAAATATATTTAAGGTATGCATGTGCAGTATATCACATTTATATAGTTCAGGAGAATACTAGCTCAAGTTTAACACAAGAAAACAAGGCATCACACAAAGTGGATAGTATCAGAACACACAGTGACTTTTATTTATTTTATCTCTCACCTTTCCCCCAGGACAGGATTCAAATAGCAGAGGGGAGGAAATACAAGATAAGTGCATTGGTTCATGAGGGGAAAAAACACCAAATTCTGTATTCAGCAACTTTGTGATGTTTTGTTTTTGTGGCTGGTGAAGCACTCCAAAGAAAAGCCTGTCCACTCTCTTTGTCTGAGATATCCTCAGAGGGAAGTATTGTTCAGGTCACTGCTCCACTGGCTGCATTTGCTGCAGTAACATGATGCAATGTACCATTGATGTAGTGTGGTGTGTGTGTGTGTGTGTATGCATGTATGTAATTCACCAACAGCTCTATTCTGTTGCCTGAAATGCTGCCTTGTGGGAGAGCTCACTTAACAAGCAAAATGATGATAGATATCACTAATGTCTAAAAATATACAGTATATTTAGCCCTCAGTAAAGTAACCCATCTACTATTTATGACACCTGCTTTTATTTTACTTGAAGAATCCTTGGATAGCCCTTCATCCTGAATACCATGTGCTAGAAACCAACAAGAGAAATCTACTGCCTTTTTAAAATCTTACTTGTGATCTGGCTGCCACTGTGAAAATACAAATGAATGATGTGGAACTAGATATGGATTTGGTCCAGTCTAGTGTAGCTCTTCTCATGTTCTTAATGCACTGTGTTTTTCCTCCTCAGATCATCCATCCCAGTTCCTTTTCCATCGTCTTCCAACTTCCTTCTCTCTAGCAGCTGAATTCACAAATAAAGACTTTGTATACAGAAAAATGAAAAAAAAAATAGATCTGCTCTAAGCAGGTTTAATATTGTATTTAGTTCAAATGGTAGAAGACACCAGCAGTAATGATAAAGACAGGCCAACAGAAGATTCACTGAGAAAGATAATGATATAAAATTTCTGAAGAATTCTAGGGAAGGGGTGTCTGCTGCTATCATACAGAATCTGCCTGACTCTGAAGAAAGGAGGACGAGGAGCAAGCCTTCATCCTATTGTTTCTATCAAATAATCCTATCATAAAATAAAAAGGTAGGCTGCCACTCAAGGACACTATCCACAGTATTTGACAATGAAGACCCATCAGCGATATTTAACCATTATTTAGCCTCTAGTTCTGAAAGCTTCACTACTGTAACACGATTACTCTACTACAGCAATTTGTTGTACCATGGCAAAGGGACAAAACAACAGTCTTTAGTGCTTTTTATTAGTGAAACTGGTGGCATAGTGGTTAACATGTAGGACTAGGGTCAAGGAAACCCGGGTTCAAATTTTTGCTCAAGATATGTTAAATCCGTTATTTGTATCTCACTTTTCTACAGGGGTAGTCAGAGCAGCTGACTAAAAGATAGAGAAAGCACAATAAAATCTACATTTAACACACATACCCCGAAACACCACCAGATCAAAACAAGGGATTAAGCATAATGCTCTTTGGTTTACCTTGGGCCACTGACCATCTCTCAGCCTGCCTGATAAGGCTATTGTGAAAGATGAAATAAGGGAAACCTTGTATATCACTCTGAACTCCTTGCAAGAAATATGAAACAATTAATAAAAATAAAATTTCTTCAGCAGAAAGCCTCTCTCTACCTTCTTTGTAGAAGGTATATTTGAAAGGCAAGTGATCAACTGAAATCTTTCAGATGGTATACACAAATGCTATAGTTGTATGTTTCATAGTAACTAAAAGACAAATGGTCAATCCCAAAAAGGATTCAAAGACAGACCACTTAAAGTATCCAGGTTCTTTCTGTGATGAAGATTAGACAATCACAAAATGAATTCTGCCTATTGCATGGGTTAGCTTATTTACATGATCACTAGCAATCACTCAAGACTCACCGAACATTCATACAAAAACCTATGCTATGTCCCTCCCCCCTTTCAAGCTCAAAGGTTTCAGTGACATGGTGTAGGGCATCTAATTTGGTAACAGGCCACAAAATACATCTGGAAAGAGACAAAAGCCCAAAGCCCAGCAGTACTGGTAAATTAAAACACTAGGTCAGATTCAAACGGACCAGAAAGTCAAAGGTCAAAGCAGCATTAAATCATTAGTTCCCAGCTGCCACCAAGGCGTGGTGTTAACCTTTTATTTTGCATGAAGTGGCCCATACAATTTTCTGGTAGCAATCTGGCAGAATATTCTACCCAAACTGTACAATTATGGTATTATCATTTTTAAAAAACACAAGCACCAAAAATACCAGGAAGATTACACTATACTAGTTATTTAATCTTAAAACTACAACTAAGGTATATGTATAATTCTACATAATCTGTACATATGGGTTTTCTAAGAAGATTCACACAGGACTGAACTATAGCTTGAAATTTTATAACAGCTACAGACACTACTATGAAACTTTTCATTGTGGCTTTTCCCTTTAATGCAATAGGCAAAGTACAAGAAATTTACCAAAACATGTACAGCATACAGTCTGAAATGATCTCAAAACAGATCAGGAGGAAGTGCTGTGTTCAAAATGTCCTTTGGCCATGGTATACACGCCCTCCTCCCACTACAAAAGTATCATGTGTGTAGCATTCCTTAATCTAGCTCATGCCTATCCTGCCAATCTCTAGTTCTATCTATGTCCAGATAATTCTGTGATTATGGGAATTGTCCTACAATATATCTTGAGGGCACCAGGTTAGAAAAAGCTGTTCTAGCTGGACTGTTGTGGTCCCTATTGAATAATTTAACCCCATCCTACATTTATTAACTTTGGTAATGTTGCTACCAACAGACACCATTCTGCTGTCAATCAGGCAGAATTTAAGATTTTTGAATTAAAAGATTCAAGAGGGACATCTTCTCTAGCAGGGAAAATAATCCTATGTTATAAATTAAAGAAAGCACCCTTTCAAATCAAATCAAATATTTTGACTGTGGAAGAATAATGGAGTCTGAAAGGCTAAGAACTATTCTCCAACAAACTATATGACACAGACAATGCAATTTCCAAAATAATTTCTCCTTAGCCGTTTTACAAAATGGAAGCAGCAGCAAGCAGGAGATTTAACAATAGTGATCAATGCAAAATGCTAGAAAAAGAGCAGCAGGTCAAATAAAATTATTAATTTAGTGCAGATAATCAACAGGATGGGGGCCTATACTGGCTGCCAAGTTCTTCCCTAATACAAGCATTACAAGGATTTTGATATATTGTGTATCTCAAAGATTCTCCCATTCAAGCAACTCAACTACATACTCTGATGATTTCCTGTTCCCATTTTTACTCATTCGCAACAACACTCTCAAAACTGTGTCCTCCAAAGGTACTGGACTGCAACTCATAACATTCCCCCAGCTGCCACCAGACTGGGAAAAACTGGGGAAAGACCCGAGTGGGAAAACT
Organism: Phrynosoma platyrhinos; assembly: GCA_020142125.1. NCBI lineage: Eukaryota > Metazoa > Chordata > Lepidosauria > Squamata > Phrynosomatidae > Phrynosoma > Phrynosoma platyrhinos. The sequence goes on along the minus strand of CM034710.1, from coordinate 74,521,174 downwards.
GCAGCTCTCCAAATATTACTGGACTGCAATTCCCATAAACTTTAGTCAATGGTGAGGAATGTTGAATGTTGCAACTCAACATCTGAGAGAGCTAGACTTTGCCCACACATCTTAATAAGACAAATGTTTTAGCATAAATCCAATTGCTAGTCTCAGCTAGAGATCCACTGAATTGCTGAGATTTACAAAGATTTTTTTAAATTGATTTACCATTCAGTAGAATGTCTAATTGGTCTACCCTAGTTGGAGCTAGCATCTGGGTTAAGCCTATTTGATTGTTTTTATTTGTTTCTCACCTATCTCGCAGAACTGAGAACAAGGTAGCTTACAACCCAAGTATCCATAAAATCACTGTAACCTCCCATGGAAGGAGTTCCACAATCTGAGAGCAGCTTCTGTGACACCCCTCTTTTATGTATTCACCAAACAAGCCTCTGAAAGTGGCAAAGCCAAGGGAAGGCTTTTTCCAAAGGCTTCATACCCTATATAGGCTTACATGATAAAATATGGTCTTCATACCCTTATATAGGCTTACATGATAAAATATGGTCTTCATACCCTATATAGGCTTAAATGATAAAATATGGTCTTTCAGATGGCTTGAGCCCAAACTGTATTGCTTATAATTAGATATTACAACTTAGCCAGTATCAGCAATTGATTTTTAAAAAGCCATGTCTTTCTTGATCTTCTGTTTTTCTTCTGACAGGCATTTGGTCAATTTCATATTTAGGTTTTCATCTAGGTTTTACAATGTTCTATCAACTGTCATGTTTTCTGAGAGGTTTTCAAGTTCTTATGGAGTACCATCTTAGATGGATTTCTATGTTTGCATCATTTATTTACTAGAACTGGGGTGGGCAAAGCACAGGCTTCAGGCAACCCTGAGGGCTGTTTTTGTGACCTCCCCAAGACTCAATCTACTTTTTTCTTTTGCTCCAGAATGCCCCCAAATATGCTCTGTGCAGTGTAGATACCATTTCCACCAGGTTTACCTCTCCTTGGCGCAGAGTTTTTGCCATATAAAAACAACAACAAATATTTAGTTTGCCTTGAAATACTCCAAATTATCCACTAGGGTTGTGGGGTGCATTTCCACCAATTTTGTAGGCCCCTGGGCCAATTAGGCACAAGAGAGGGCTTTTTAAAACCCCAAAATAGCATGAAAATCCCTACATACCCCCTAGAGGTATTTTGGGAGCCAAAAATACTTATTTATTTATTGCAGAAGCAGGTGTGGCCCTCCAAAGTTTTCAGGGGCCTAATGCAGCCAGCCCCATAGCCCTCCACAGTTACCCACCCCTGTACAAGAATATAATGATAGCAGGTTTAATTGTCTATGACTGCAGGAATTACTGCTGGCTTGACACTTAGAGGATTGTAATGCAGTTTACACATTTTCTAGGTCAACCTTCTCAAACCAGTGCTCTCTAGATCTCTTTGACCATCAATCCCAATGACCACATTGGCTAGGAATAATGGGGATTATAATCCGCATGCAGAGGGTGCATTGTATGGGAAGGTTGTCCTAAATATGCACACATGCAGTTTAATTCTAGAAAAGTAAATCCTAACACTCAAATAAGCATGAAAAAAGGGCCTAAGGCATTTAAATAAATTAATAAATCACAAATTACCCCTTTAATTCAAGCAGCACTGCTCTGCAGATTTGCAACATCTGCAGCTTTCATCGTCACAGACATAAAATGTTGAGGAAGCACACTGCATGCCGAATGAGATACTTGTATCACACATAATAGAAGGTAATACACATCTGAACTTAACAAGTCTGAGTTAGCACTAATCCTGACTACACATAGGAGAGGAGAGAGAGAGAATGAATGGGAATCTTCCAGACAGCTGAGTCACAACCCAAGAATGCTAACAGAATACAAGTCTTCAGGGCCCAAACTGTCAATAGTTCTCCTTAAGGCTATCAATTTGTTCCTCTTTTTTTTAAAGAGGTTGGAGAGAATGTGCAAGACAGCTTGCCCATTAATATAGAAGGCTGATTATCTTTTCAAATCTAATGTAAGCAGGACCAGAATTTGCACCAAAGGCAAATACTAGCAAATGTAAGGTGTTCTTCACTGACTACTTGAAAGAAAAGCTGGTATCTCTTACTAAGTCTATTCAAGGGCTCTCCACCATTGGTATTTGCATTCTAAACACTTCCTCTACCTGTATATATGGGACTTTCTGCTTTACACTATTGCAAGAGGCACACGACCCATTGTAGAGAAATGTTAGGATAGCAAATTTCCCCTTACAAACATTAGCTTCTTGTATTTTATCACATGAAAACTTTACACACATTGCAATATCCAACTGCTGAACAGCTGTCTACCAAATATCACATAGTGTACACTGTGTTCAGTAAGCAGACTGGCATTCCTTGAGTAGAATGTGTGCTCAATTATTAGTAAATAATTAATAATATTAATACGGGCCACAGTAGTGTGAAAGGAGCCAGTCTGAAGAGGAGCTCAGCACACCAAAGCTCATCTCATGCATTCATTCCTATTTCAAGACAGAACTGATAACCAAAGCAGCTCTGCAAGTTAATCTACAATCCTAGTGTAGAACAGAAAAGGTAAATATCCATACACCAATTACAACTGGATTCAGGCATACAGACATTGATCAAAATCAATATAATCTGTTGCCCAGTTAATCCAAGAATCTCATTTGCTGACTTTTTGGATGAATTGTTTGTACTGTACAAAGGAAGAATACTATGTGGATGCTGCACCCAATATAGACTGCTGGTTGGTCATCTGGAAGGTAGCTGCTGATGTACAACTAGTAAGTGAAATTTCAGAAACACAATATTCCAAAAAGACAAATACCATATTTCTGAACTGAATTGTATTCTGCCATTCTCTATGCACCAAATTATTAAGAAAAACATTGATACTTTTACTCTGCACCTTGTCTTAACTTTTAAGAAGATACTAATTGACCAATCACTGAAGTCAAGTGACAAACCCATGAAAAGTATACAAGTTTTAAGTATCCTGTCCAAATTCAGAATCAGGTTAGGCTCAATCTTGGTAGAGATAGATGCAAATGGATATGGCCAGTGGCTATTTCTCTTTCTGTGCTATTCCCATTATAAGAATTAGAGCTTGTTGATCTGTTCACCCCACCCCCACCTCAATATTCACAGGGGTAGCACCATACTGATCTGCATTTGACAACCACTGGTATTCATCATTGCCACTACTTTGTTTCAAAGGAAATGTGACCTACCGGTTTTGATTCAGAGCAAGGTTAAGATGGAAAACATTTAGATATGGAAGCATGTACAAGATACAGAGGTGAAATTGCAGCACCACTGCTCCACAGTTTCAGTATATATATATATATATATATATATATATATATATATATATATATATATATATATATATATTTCAATGATTTATCACTTAATTCTCCTTTGCTGTGGCTTACTGTGGCATTGGTGGAAGAGCAATAAGAGGCTATTTTAAAAGCTAGCTAAAAATTAAAAGAAGTCAACCCACCACAAGACTTACAATTAACTTATATTAAAAAGACACAATTTCAATTAGATTAGGCCTGCACAACTTGGCAGTAGATGGGGGGCAAAATTAAAATAGGCTAAACTTCTTTGGGCCACAGATAGGTTTTAATTAAATATTAATTAATTAATAATATTAATGAATAGCATTTATTCATATTAATTATAATTAATTAATAGCAATTCCATCCTCCTCTGCTCAGCCCTCTCAGGAGAAAGCTGAGCAGCAGAGCAGCCTTGCGTGTTCTTCTCCTCTTTCACCTGGACTTCCCCTAGGGGGAAAGCCAAGCAGCGAAGGAGCCTTGCACCCGTCCTCTTCCTTCTCTGCATACCCTCTCCTCAGGAGGCTGAGCAGCAGAGGAGCCTTGAAGTTGTCCCACATCCTTAGGGGCCACCCAAAATCCGGGCCATATGTTGTACAGGTCTGAGTTAAATTATTCAAGTCAGCCCATTCATGTTTCAATGTTCATAAACTCTCTTAGTCTAGGAGCACACATATTCCAAAATGTACAATTACATGAGTTTTCCCCCTTTTCAACATAAGCACAAAAACCCGTATTTGTTTCTGACTTTAAAAGAATGGCTAGAACCCAAATGCATATCACCACCTACTTCAGAGTGCATGGTCCTTCTTTTCACCAACCGAACTGATACCAAAACCTCCTATGTTTTCTACTGATAGCACTTTATACCACAGAAAATATACAAGGCTTGTTCTATGGATAACAATGACTAAAGCTTATGTTTATAAGGCAAGGAAATTAGCTTGGCCATCTTAAAGCTTCCAGAAGTCATGTTGTACACCTTGTGGGGAAAATGACAATTTAAATGCAAACCAACAGCATGCCGCAACTAAAAGGTACTCATTTTAAAATTCTAATAGAACTGGTCATATAATAATAATAATAATCAAATAATCAATAATTATCAAACTATTATTATTATTATTATTATTATTATTATTATTATTATTATTATTATGTATATTCCGCCCCTCTGCAGAGCAATCAGGGCAGCTTACAACATTAAAATTTCCATACAGATATATTAATACAATCTAAACAGAACATAAAAATCTCAAATCCCACCCATCCTTTAAGAAGTAAGGGCTCTTCTTATTCCAGGCCGGATGGTGCTGGGCCTAGTGTCTCTCCCCCAGATGACATCGGATGGAATAGAGGGAGGGCTGCTCTTCTTAATCCAGGCCGGATGGATATATAAAAACAAGATCCTCTTTTAGGGAATCAAGCTATGCTGGTGAGCAACTCTGCAAATAAAAATTCCTCTCTTTACACACCCCATCAGCTTCTTCCACAATTTGAGTTATTGTTGCATGCCACCTACTCCCTGGCATCTGAAGTCCAACACTAGTGGTGGCACCCTGCCCTTTGTGCCCCAGATAAACCAAGGCACAGACTATCTTTTTACACAGAAAATGGTTTATAGAAGGAAATGCAAATGTGTGGCTTTCCAGATGTTCTTGGCTCACGACTCTCTTCATCTGTTACTATGGATTATGCTGGCTGAGGCTGATGAAAGCAGTAGTGTTCAAAAACATCTAAAGTGCTGTACATTCTCTTTATAGTGTTTATGGTAGCAGACATCATTTATACACCGAAAGTGTTCCAGTGCCAATACATTTGACATGTTCTCTCTCACAATTAAATCAACTTTTCTTTTGAGATAAGATCTGTATTAAGTCATTCAGCCTTGCATACAAAAAAGGAGGTACAAAAACTGGAATACAACACAGGGTGATCAACATGGGAGTGAGTGTCCTCCTGCAGTAACATTTTCCTGTTAACTGGGTCTCACTCCTTTTTTTCTGGATGCATAGCGGTATTTCTAAATTGCTGTTGTTATGTGCCTTCAAGTCATTTCCAATTTATGGTGACCCTTTTATGGGGCTTTCTTGGCAAGATTTGTTCAGGGAGTTTGCCTTTGCCTTCCTCTGAGGCTGACAAACTTTGACTTTCCAAAGTCACACAGTGGGTTTCCATGGCTCAGCAAGGATTCAAATCCTGGTCTCCAGAATCACAGTCCAATGCTCAAACTACTATGCCACACTGGCTCATTTCTAAATACAATACTGAACTGAAATTTTAATCTACTGTAATGCTGGAAATTGTGACTGAATTTCATTTGGATTGCAGAATTTTGGCTGGAGGGGCAATATCTTCATTTTGTACCTCCTGTGTGGACTTCAATCCAACAAATTTGAGAAGGGTCAAAATACATGATAAAAAATATAATAACAACAGCTACGTTCTCTCATAGCCAATCGTCACAGGAAAAACAATCATTCTTCTTTCACTTTGACAGTCAAGTTTCACAAAAGAGTGATGTTACACCAGGCAAAGAACAGCTTACAAAACAAGATGGAAGAATCTAGTGGAAGGATCACTCCACAATGCAACTGTATTGCAAGCTGCCTTGGTAACCTGTCGGAAGGATGAGCCATGTATCTAAATAATAAATAAGGTGAGCAGAAGAGAGGAAATTAGTAGGGGCAACCATGAGTGCTTAAAAGAGGATACTGTAGAGCTAGAAAAGCTGCAGAAAAGGGAAATCCAAATGATCAAGGGACTGAAGAAAATACCTTACGAGGAAAAGTTGCAACACTTGGGGCCATTTACCTTAGAAAAAAGGAGACTAGATAAAGGGGAACGAAATTACAGAGTGTGTGTGGGGAGGGGGAGTACATATGGAAAAGCTTTTCTCATTCACACACAATATTAGAACCTGGTATAAGCTGAATGGTGGATGATTCAGGACAAATATAAAGAACTCCTCCTTCACTTTGTGCATACTTAAAACTGTGGAATTCACTGCCACAAGATATAATTATGGTTGACAGCTTGGATAGCTTTAAAAGGGAACTGGATAAATTCATGAAGAATGGTGCTATCAGTGGCTACTAGTCAGGTCAGATGTTACCTCCAGTGTTGATAGCAGTATGCATTTGCATATTAGTTGCCAGGGAACATGAGATGGAGGGTGCAACTGGACTCATGTTCCACTGATAAGCTTTCCATAGGGAACTGATTGGCCACTATGTGAACCGAATGCAGGACTAGAAAGGCTCTTGGTTTGATTCAACATAGTTTTTCTTTCGATATACAGAAACTAGGGCTTGACATACACATTAAAATGGGTATTAAAAGCTATCTGGCAAGATCTTTATTCTAAAACCTGTTTCAGGTGTCATCTATCTCAAGAAGACACCCCTATGCAATTGCAAATTTAAATTCCATTTTTTGAAACTGTTGGAACAACTTTGAGCCCAAGGAAAATATTTCCCTCTCTCATTTATAGTCACCTTTTTATTAGCTGTGTTTTGATGTGACCATCTGGGGTCACTTCCTATGAGAGTTGGCACCATGCAGTCTGTTGTTCAAACTTTTTTCCAAAACTACTAAAGTCTTTTCAGGTAAACAGTTCTTTTGCTTGATTATGACATGTTGTTTAAGACAGCAATGAACAGATCTGTATAATTTTTTTTTTACATAAACCAAATTTAAGCAGCTAGTACAAACATCCATTTCCTACATCAAAATATAAAAATAAAATGCATACATTATTGCTATCAATGTTTCTAAAAGTGTGTGTGCGCATATATAAGTGTGTGTGCGCTTATACACCATCTTTACCTCCCCCACAATTCTTGTGCATCAACTCCAAACCAGAAGAACATTGATGCACTGAGGTCCCACACACCTTTCAGCTATTTAACATCATTTTCTTGTAAATATCTTCAAAACATGGATCAGTTATCTTTGAGATAATGCTCTCTTCTGTACTGGTTAAAACTGACAAATCTGCACCAAATGTAAGCTTTTGAAGACACTCCACCTAGACCATGTCTACACTCTAAGAAAGCTAAGACACCACAAAAGAACCTGGTTTTTAAGTAAACATTCTCTTCAGTTCCCACTCAAATTTCCCCCTATCAATCTGAAATCTACTTTGAGATAACTATGTTTTGCCATTGCCTTAAAGGTATCTCTCTGAATTCAAGGATACCTATTTGGTACCCACTCTGTAACATAAAAATAGATCAAAAATGGAAATGCTGAGAGTAGTCATGTCTCAGATACAGAGGGAAGCTCTGCAAGACTAACCATATGAAATGCTACCTGAGAGAAAGTGGCAGGATTACAAAAGAGAAGAGAACATATTCAGACTCACAAACAATAGGAGAGTGTAAGGCCAAAGGTGTTCATTCCATCCCAAAAGCCAACTAAAAATAATAAATAATTTAGTACATTATTGGAAAAAAAAACATTTATAGCTCTTATAGCTACAGTTGTTGGTGGCTGGATGACTGTATATCTGGGATTTTTCAGGATCAAGGCTGATTGCAATCCTAATCAGATTTAAATGTGAGGAGGGGCCTTTACAGACTGCCAGAAATAATGCAGCTTGAGGCCACTTTAAGTGTCCTTGCTCAGTGCTAGGGAATCATGGGAACTGTAGTTTATTGTGGCACCAGAGCTCTCTGACATAGAAGACTCAATGTCTCAGAAAAAAATTACAGTTCCCATGATTCCCTAGCACTGACCCAGGGCAGTTAATGTGGCCTCAAGCTGCATTATTTCTGGCATTCTGTAAAGGCCCAAAGAAACATTAAACACAGAACACAGTAGGACTTACTTTGGAGTAACGTAGATAGGACTGCAATGTGACGCAAGGAATGTCCTTAACTTAGCACAGTTAAAGTATAGTGGGACCTTCATACCCACTTCAGTTTGGTTCCAGGACCACTCCTCAGTGGATACCAAAATCTGTGGAGGCTCAAATCCCATTATCTAGGTGTCCCTTATATAAAATGGCAAAACCAAGGTTTGCTTTTTGGATTTCTAAAGGAATATTTTCAAACCATGGATGGCTGAATCTGTGAATGGATAAGGGGACCCAAGTGTATTTTTAAATAAAATTTTATATTAAAATGTTTTTGAAGAATTATCTCAAATTATTTGGGACTGTTTTTGCTGGAATTTGGTGACAATTTTTCATTTAAAAAGTGCATCTTCATTGTAATTTTTCTCAATAATATTCTATGCCTACATTTCCATTCTTCTTTGGTATTTACAATCATGTCTCAAAATTAAAAAAAGTACACACACACACACACACACAAAAACCAGAATGTATTTCAGGTGCATTTGTGTAACAAGACAAAGCTTGCTTCCTTTCGCTATTGTTGTTTGAGTGAAACATTCTTGAAGCCTTCCAAGTTTTGACTTAATACCACTCTCAGAGTTATCTCAGGTAAGGAAAGACCATTAGGACAAATCAACAATGTTTTAAAGTGATCCAAGTGGCAGCTGTCACCATGTGGTTCACCATACAGATTATTGGGATTCTCCTACACCCACTGTGCAACCTTAGGTATTCCTACAGCATGTTTGCAGTCAGCAGCAACAAGATATTGTCTAATCCATGAGATGAGCATCTAACCATGAAATGACCACCGCACAGGAGTTGTGATGGGAGGACTGGTCCTATATGGTCTGGTTGAACAAACAAGGCAGAAACACAGTGTTGAACATAGTGGCAGCTTTGCACTATTAGAAAGAGTTTCTCTTGCAGTTAAGGTGAGGCACCCTATTTTCATCAACTTTGCTCTTACCTACTGCATACCATAGGCTCTATGGTTCCAGATGGTTATCTCCGTTTTTAGGATCAGTGGGTGTTGGTGGAATAAGTGGCTAAGGGAAACAAAGGAGATAGAGAAAGAAAGCCCTTACTTTGTATAAGCAGAAGGGCAAAGCTGCCACTGAATACAACCCACAGTATTCCCTGGACAACTCCCCTTAAATTAATGAATGAACCTCATGCTACGTTTATGTGCCCCTCAATATATAAAACACAAGACCAGGCAGAGTCACTCTTTTAAGAATACAACCTTATGAAGGTTTTTTTCTTCCTTTTAATATATAAGTAATTCCCACAGTGGTTAACCACTAGGTTTCCACGTTTAAGGCTGTAGCCAAAAAAACAAAAGAAAACAAAAGCTAGTATTAATGGAACTGAAGTGGCAAACTTTCCAGTCACATATTCCTGTTCTCCTGCAAAAGAACTACTGTAATTAATTACCATAGACAAGATGTACACACACTGTCTGAACATTCAAAAATGTGATCCCTTTTTGGAAAAAAAAAAGCAATGATGTACAGGATATTTTTACAAATGCAGATAATAAAATATATGAAGACACTGGAAATAGCAAAGAATATTTTCTGAACACATATAAACCCTCACTAAGGTTTAATTGCAACAGCTTCCACAAGAAAGACACATCCACACTGCAGCCATGGAACAAAGTATTTCCAGTTTTTTTACAGAACCCCTTTAAAGGCTAGTTTACTGTAACTGAACAGTACAGAAAATATTTGCAATGGAGCACAAGAGTGTTAATGACAGTCAGCTAAATAATCTTTCCCTTTTACACACACACAAGCACAATTCCCTTTTTCATTCTTAATTTTGATTTAGAGTTTCCAAATATCCTTCAGCTGTTCACAAACAGGCGGGGGTATTTGTCAAACACTAGAAAGCTCAGTGGGACTAGAAAGCTCAGTGGGAGAGCCAAGTGCTAATGAGGAGATTTTTGCATTTCCTCAAACCCTTCCTGAAAAGCTATTCTAAACATTCCTTTTATTTGCAAAATGCAGCGGCCCCTTCCCCCCCCCCCCCAAAATAACCACACAGAAAAACAAAGGTTACCAGTTTCTTGGCATGAATACTTGACTACTGTAATGATCTGCTGAGAACCAGTTGGGAAAAAAGAAATAAGGGATTTTTAGTTTTGTTTTGTTGGCTAAATAGAGTATTTATACAGCACTCATCAAGGGAATCCTTCACCCATTCAGCCCTCAGACATGGATCTTATCTCAAAACTAGTTAGGACCAACTAGGAACTTCAGCAAGCTATCTTTTAACAATGAAGCTAATGGAAAATTCCACTGTGCCTCCATGCAAACCACCACCAAGAGGAATGTCGGCTCACAAGTTGAACTTCCAGTCCATGCAGCAGAAGCTAATGTTATTCTTTGCACCAGAATTCCCAGTAAATAAGAATACCCCTTTTAACTAGATATAGATTCACGTAAAGGAGTGTCTTGGGGGTGGGGGGCTTAATAAGGGTTTTTGCAAAACTGAAAGCTTCAATGTCCTCTGCCTTTTATTTACATATTAATCAATGCCTGTGTTAGTCTACAGTTTTCCATAAAATTTTAAAACAGCAAAACATAATGACAATAATGAGCACATCAATTTTTAATATAAAGTCCCTTGCCTTCTTATGTTTCCATTCTGTTCCAATTATTCTTTCCTCAGCTCTCTGAATGAGAAGCTCCACTACGAACAAATATTCTCCAGAATTCAAAATTAAGAATAAATGTACATGCTTCTAGATCCAAACACTCATTTTTAGAAGAGTACAATTCTATAAAAATTACAGTTCTTTTACTTACTTATCTGTTACTTACCTGATACTTTTGAACTACAACTCCCATGATTCTTCAATCAGCATAGCCACTTACTGTTTACTGGCTGTACTGGTTGGGGAATTGGTGTAGTGGTTTGAGCACTGGACCATGACTTTCCTCTCAGACACAGGAACCCATTGGGTGAATTTGGGCAAGCCACACTCTCTCAGCCCCAACAAAGGCAAACCCCCTCTGAACAAATATTACCCAAAAATAAATAAAATAAAATAAAAACCCATGATAGAATCACTTTAGGGTTGCCCTGAGCTGGAATGGACTTAAAGGCACCCAACAACAATGTAAAAAAAGGGAACATTCCCAAACTCTGGTATCTTCCTTTTACAAAGTGAAACATTATTTCTTTCTCTCAGCACCATATAAAGCTTCCTCAAACACTTGTCTGCACATCATATTTGTGGAATTGTTTTCATCCATCAGGAACAAGAGCTCAAATAGTTTACCTTGCACCCATCTTTTCAGAATGGGGTTGTTTTGAGCATTTCAGTATATTAAAGAGACAACCAACCCAATATCTTCCCCTTTTAGGAAGTACTGCCAGAACCAGCAACTCATTCACTTCCTTGTTTTTCTCTCCACACTATTTCCACTCTATTAATGGTGGTTACTTTTTCATTGTTTTTCCTTTCTCAAAGTAATTCAGTGGCAAAATTATTTCTGACCATTAGAAGTACCAAGTAACAACTATGGGCAGGTGATCCAGTTTTTGGTTTGAAAAATTGTAATAAAAACACGCACAGAGGGGAAAAATACATAAGGTCTATTTTCCCTCTAAGAGCAAATTCCAGAAGCTCCTTTCCGCACCACCACCACCACCAAAGCCAGGGGGGAAATGAAAGTTTTCTTCAAGCCACATCCTCTGAACCTAAAAGCCTTTGTCTATTTATCTCACGTGTGAGACTTGGCTGTTACAACATACTGAAACAAAATGTTCCATATATTCTCAGAGACACTTGTGCCTAGAGTTTTGCAACTCAGCCATGGTTCAAATTAGATATTGATAAACATTTAGAAGGAGAATACGTAGAAATACTTGCTTACTGCATCCTTTTGAAAAAAACACACACATATACATAAAAGCATTCTGATTATCCTCATCTTATGTGCAAAAAGATGGGTCTTGCAGCATGTCTGAAACCAAACACAGAGGCATCAAGCAGGGTAGCATTTATAGCTATCTATCCAATGTTATGCCACTTAATTCAAGGGAGAGGGGAGGAAAATCCCTTTAGCATCCTATCAAGTCTCAGATAATGTTGGGGGAAACCATGAAGACAGTCGGCTTAGAAAGACATACAGCAAAGAGGGAAAGGAAAAGAGCTCCAAACTGAGGTTTGGGGCTGCAATATTCACTTTTAAAAACCTGCATTATTCAGTATGCTATCCTTTCAGAGAAAAAGAGTGGACGATCCTATTTCTCAAAGAATGGCCAACTGGAATATATAGTATTGATGTGCCGCATCCCCTCCCTCTCTGCTCTGTGTTGTTTTTAACACTCCCAACCATCCTCACATCCCTGCAGCACATGCAAAAAGAAAAAGGGAAAAGAGGGGGGGGGGAGGGAGAAATCCTGCTATTTTGCAGAGTGCTATGGAGATTTCCTCCAGTTAAGCATGGACAGCTCCACGTGAACAAAGCATGGAAGAAAGAGAGAACTAAGTAGTGGAACCAGGAAGGGCGGCAAAGGAGAGGAATGAAAGAGGGAGTTATTTGAAAAGAGACTTAAGGGGGCCAGATGTCCTGCCAATGAAGAAGGGTCGCCCCTGGAAATGGTGGGGTGAAGGGGCAGCAGGAACATGACAGCTCTGCAGAAAATAAATGGATCTCCGCCACTTTCAAAAGGCAGATACAACATTCATCAGAAATCCCCCCCCCCCCCCCCCGCCTTAACAAGTCTTATATGGAAGAAACAAAGTTAGGGAATTTTATGGTTTGGGCACTAACCCATCTTGAATCCCTTGTGGGAGAAAGGCGGGATATAAATCCTTGAAATAAATAAATCACAACACTGGCATTTTAACCTTATGAGCATTTAGTAAAGTAATATCAATATTTAAAGCCCATGAGTGAGAGTGTTTTTTAACCACCTTCCCCAAGTCACACAACACAAAATGGTACAGAAACCATCCTCAAAACTACACTTAACCTGGAGTATTGTCAACATGTCTGGAATCAGATTCCTGTTTAGTTCTAGTTGAGGGTGGCACAAAATGTGTTAACTACTAACAAAGAGATAGCATAGGAACATCCCTTGGCTATGCCTGCCCCTTAAATCCAGACTCTTCAATCCCCTCAGAAAGTCCAAGGCGGCCCCACAGAAAGGGAGCAGCCCTGAGTTTAGGCAAAGTGGAGCCAAGGGGGATATTTGTGGCGACCTGACAAGGCAAAAAAGTTTGAATATGTGTTATAATTGCCAGGGGGAGAGAGAAACACACCAAAATACCACCACCCACGCAACTATGGCCGCTGAGGGCTCCTGAGGGGGCTCAGCCCCACAAGCGACAGCACGTGCTCTGAGCCTTATTTCTCTCAAACCTGGAGAGACCACACACTTTCATTCAACGAAATACCTCAAAATACTGTGTGTGTGTGTGTGTGTGTGTGTGGGGTAACTATTACCTAAGACTGTGGACCCCCAACACCTCACAGTTTACCTTTTAACAATGGGGACTGGCCCTCAAGTCCAGGGTGAACAGCTGTCCTCCTTTCCCAGGACCTGTCCTACATTTCAGCCTTCTGTCCAGGAGGAGTTTTAAAACGTCTTCCTTTAGAGCATGGCTAAGCAGCAGGAATTTACACTTAGGTGACCATTTTTTAAAGCTTTTCTTTGGCCATGTCCTCCATTTTTTTTTCTGGAATGCTCTATATTTGAGGGTGGTTGGTAATGAGGACACCTGGTCACCCTGCTCAATCCTACCACCCCTGGATGACCAGATGTCCTCACTGCCAAGGAGGACAAAGTGGACATTCAATAAAAATGGAGGACATGACCAAACAAAGGCTAACTAGCGCTCCTATACATGTCAATCCGTATTTCTTAGTTCTGCTCTAAACTGAGAACTCTGGAATTCCTTCTGGGTTGAAGATTGAAATGTAGGATGTATCCATGAAAAGGAGGCCTGGGCTAAAAAAAAAAATGTAAATGTAAATGCACGGTTCTTAATCATGCTCTAAAAGGAGGACATTTTGAAATTCCTCCTGGACAGAAGGTTCTGGGAAAAGAATGGCTGGTTACTCTGACCTAAAAACATGTAAATATAAATGCATTCTTCTCAGCCATGCTCCGAACGGAGAATATTTTGTAATTCCTCCTAGATAGAAGGATGAAATGTAGGACAAGTCATGGGAAAGGAGGATGTTTGGTTACCCAGGATTTGAGATCAACTTCTTGCCATTAAGGGGTACACTCCTGAGGTAAAAACACATAAATGTAAATGCATGCTCCTTAGTCCTGCTCTAAATGGAGGGTATTTTAAAATTCCTCCTGAAGAGAAGGATGAAATGTAGGGCCGGTCCTGGGAAAAGAGGACATCTGGTCACACTGACCTAAAAGAAACATAAATGTAAAATCCTGCTTTTCAGCCATGCTCTAAATGGAGGACATTTTGGAATCCCTCCTGGACAGAAGACTGAAATGGTGAGCATGTCCTGGGGAAAGGAGGACATCTGGTCATCCTGAGGTACAAACATATAAATGTAAATGTATGCTTCTTAGCCATGTTCTAAATGGAGGATATTTTGAAATTCCTCCTGGACAGAAGGCTGAAATGTAGGGCAGGTGCTGAGAAAAGGAGGACACCCGGTTACTCTGGAGTAAAAACATAGAAAAGTAGATGCATACTCTAGTTTAAATGGAGGCTATTTTGAAATTCCTCCTGGACAGAAGAATGAAATGTAGGGCCAGTCCTGGGAAAGAAAGACGTCTGGTCACCCTGACCTAAAAACACATAAATGGAGGACACTTTGGAATTCTTCCTGGACAGAAGAATGAAATGGAGAGCATGTCCTGGGAAAAGGAGGATCCCTAGTTACTCTGGGGTTAAACCATATAAATTCCCCCTGGACAAAAGGATGAAATGTAGGACCGGTCCTGGGAAAAGAAAGACATCTGGTCACTCTAACCTAAAAAAACATAAATGGAGGACACTCTGGAATTCCTCCTGGACAGAAGAATGAAATGGAGAGCGTGTCCTGGGAAAAGGAGGACCCCTGATAAAAAAAAAAAGGAATGTAAACGCATGCTCTGGTCTAAAAGGGGACTTCTTTGGAAATGAGACCCAACCCTGCTTCCTCCTTCGGGAGTCGACTGACCTCGTCGTCGTGCTGCTGGCAGTAGCTGACCCTGTCCGGGAAGACGGAGAGGATGTTGTAGGGCGCGGAGGAGGACGAGGAGCAGGACGAGGAGGAGGAGGAGGAGGAAGCGGCGGAGGCGCCCACGGAGTAGGGCTGCCCGAGGGCCAGCTGGGCGGCGGATGCGGAGGGCAGGGAGCCGGGCCCCGAAGGGGCGGAAAGGGGCGCCGGAGGAGGAGGAGGCGGCGGCGGCGGCGGTGGAGGAGGAGGAGGCTGGGGCTGCGGGGTCTGGGTCGGGGGTCCCGGCCCGAAGCGCTCGATGAAGTGGTCCTTGGTGAGCCTGACTCTTTGGTGGGCGCGGACGCAGTTGTCGCAGAGGTGCTCCTGGCAGTCGAGGCAGCGGGAGCTGGCGGCGTTGCCTTCGTCGCAGGAGCTGCACCGGGGCTCCCCTTGGCGGCTGTGGGGCCGGCGGAGCAGGAGCAGGGAGCCCCCCACACCCACACCCACACCCACACCCA
>CM034710.1:74487010-74498127 GCA_020142125.1 Phrynosoma platyrhinos | reverse complement strand
AAGTGGACTCAATTTGCACTATTTTTGGCAGTCTGCAAAGGCCCTATAACATCCAAAACCCATAAAACAGTGCCAGCTAAAATGCACAAATAGATGATGCAAGCTTTCAAAACCCCACTGACTTCTTCATCAGACAAAGATGTTAAAAATCATACAGGAGGGGGGAAATTATGCAGATATTAGTCACAAGACTGCATTTTAAGTTAAATTAGCAAGACAATGGATCACTTTTTGTCTTGCTAATAGTACCGTATTTAATTTTTTTCCTGGAGTACCCATATGATCAGAAGGGAGAAGGGCTCACCTGCACAAATGTCCAACAACACCTGAACTGAGAACAGCAACATCTTGACAAAATACAGTCTTGTGACTAACATCATATTTTTTTTCTTCCTGCATGAGTTTTAATATCTTTGACTAATGAAGAAGTTAATGGAGCTTTGAAAACTAGTATAATATATTTTGAGCAATTGGCCGATTAAAGTCATCACTGTTTTGTGAGTTTTGGATGTTATTGTACTTATCTCAAAATATGCAACTTATTGTAGGGCAATTTAAGTTTCCTAAGGCTTCAGCCTTTGTTAAGGAAACAAAAATATTGAATATCAAAAATGTCAAAGCCAAGCCTGTTAGGGTCTAGTTTTAAATTAGAAGAGTAGCAGAAATGTGCTCTTTTCTAATTATGCTTTCCTAAGAATTGAGACTGACCAAAAAACAACAAACATGTAGTTTGTAGTTTAAAGCAAAAGTTTACTAATGACTTTAAACTAGATTTACATAGAAGCTATATCCTAATCTAGCTAGTGAATCGTTCAGGTAAAAGAAATATTTATCTCACTATCTTTTCAAAGAAAGTTGAGAGAGCAGGAAGATGGAAACACAACAGCTCCATTGAAAATATTTTGAGAGAATGTCAGTTAATCCCAAAGGGAGGGGTGACCTAAGTCACATGGTTAGTTTGAACGAGACAGAGTGTGTCTTTGCATACAGGAATTCCCTATCTATCTAAGGAGGGGGAAAGAGAATGCAAAAATCTTCCAACACTTATTACTTCCATGTTCTAGGTCTAGCTCATACTCATGAATATACCCATAGCAAAAGAAGTATTGTCTTCAAGCAAGTCCATACATTGGGAATTTTCTTGTAACTTTGATAACTATTTAATTGCAGTAAAAACATGCTTGGCTCATCAGTTGACTTGCCTATTTCTATGAGCCCTGGTGGCACAGTAGTTAAATGTTGATATTGCAGTCATAACTGTTGTGAGTCAGGTTGACTCAGCCTTCCATCCTTTTGTAGATCAGTAATATGAGTACCCAGATTGTTGGGGGCAATTGGCTTACACATTGTAAACCACTTAGAGCAGGGGTAGGCAACCTTTCCCCTTTAAGGGCCGAGGGACTTCAGCTCCCAGAATCCCAGGAACTATTGGCCAACATGGGACTATTGGCCAACATGGCTAAGGCTTCTGGGAGCTGAAGTCTCTTGGCCCTTAAAGGGGAAAGGTTGCCTACCCCTGACTTATTTAGAGAGTGCATAGTTCACTATGAAGCAGTATAGAAATGTAAAGTGCTATTGCTATTGCTATTGCATGGCAATTAGTGAACAGGAGGATTCTTAGCCCATTTCAGGGCAATGTGCAGGCTTGCAGAGTGCACACCCATGGGTTCACTTTCTTCACACACATACACAGAGCTTGCTCCATGTGCTGCTACTGCCTCTTTTATCTGTTTTTGCACACAAATAGAACATCCAGGCCACACAGTCCTGCTTAGATCTCAGTGCTCTTTTTGTAAGATCATAGTTTAGTGTCCTTAGAGCTAAGCACATGCATTTCACTAACTCTAGTGTCTGGGGCTGGTGATTGTTAATTAGAGTCTAACAGAGATATATTAAATTTCTATGGGTTGAATACAAACTAGTCATGTTCAAGGAGACCAACTGGAAGCATGGGACTTTGCTAACTGGACTTTAGTTGTAACTACAAATTTGCATTTTACCAGTTCCTCTGGGTTTGTATGGCCCATGAGTTAAGCTTGGCTCAAATACTAGATTTGTCTTAAGGTAACAATAAAGGTAGTTCCTTGACATGAATGTCTAGTCGTAACCGACTGCAGGGGGCAGTGTTTATCTCGGCTACTAAGCTGAAGAGCCAGCATTGTCTGAAGATGACTCTGGTGGTCATGTGGCCAGCATGACTGCACCGAACACTGTTACCTTCCCACCGAAGTGGTACCTCTGTTTATCTTCTTGCATTTGCATGCTTTTGAATTGCTAGGTTGGCAGATGCTGGGACTAGTGACAGGAGCTCACCCCATCATGCAGCCCTCGGCCCTCGAACTGCCAACCTGCCAATCTTCCAGTCGTCAGAATTGGTGTCTTAACCACTAAGCCACCTCATCCCCATATTTATCTAAACTAATTTTAAAATTGTTCTTGTTCTTCCTTTCGCTGCACCAACATCTACAAGATTTTTGTAAAATTATGCCAGTTGAGCCCAAACCCCATTTTATTTCATTAACAGAGAGATCATACAACTTTTTCCACTTACATGATAACATAGGGCCTTTACAGACTGCCAGAAATATTGCAACTTGAAGCCACTTTAACTGTCCTGGTTCAGGGCTAAGGAATCATGGGACTGTAGTTTATTGTGGCACCAGAGCTCTCTGACAGAGAAGGCTCAATGTCCCAGAAAAAAAATACAATTCCCATGTATTTTTAAGTGCACTGAGCCAGGGCACTTAAAGTTGCACTATTTCTGGCAGTCTGTAACGCCATAGTTTCATACCTGTTTTTAAACTAATAGCATCAGTCAAGTGTCTGACTATATATCTTTCTTAAGTTTTAGGGCCTCGGCAGACGACTAATTGAGTCGTCTTCCGGGCCCAGAAGAGGAGGGGCAGCCGCACGTTCGGCGCCCCTTCCTCTCCCTGAGGTCGCCCTCGGAGTCGCCGGCCCTCCGCACGGCCGGCGCTCCGGGGATGACCTCACGCCGCGGCAGCCGAACGCACCGCGGCGGAAAAGACAGCGAAAGTGCGCCCGCCGCTTTTAGTGCGCACTTTCGCTGTCTTGAGGAAGGAGCGCTGATTTAGCGCTCCTTCCAGGGTCGCCGCCGGTGCGCCGAGGTGCGGAGGCTGCGGCCCCGCGGCGCGCCGGCCCAGGGCGTCCTGGACACCCTCGTCTGCTTCCCCCCTTAGTTACTTTTAATTTGTGGCTAGGCTTATTATTCACCTCATAACTATCAGTAGTTTTTCTGTAGGCAATGGAAATAGCCACAAATGTTACTATTAAAGGATGCTACTGAGAAACCAGTCTGTGTGGAAGAGGTTGACTATGTATGATCTCCAAGGTATTTTCCAACTCCTATGCAGTTTACTGGATAGCATTCTAGACTTGGACATGCCAATGTATATTGCTGTTGTTTGCCTTCAAGTTGTTTCTGACATATTTCAGCATTCCATAGCAAATGAGTCATATCAGTTAAAGCGGTGTCAAACTGCATTATTTCTCCAGTGCAAATTAGACCAAAATGAAACTTTTCCCCAATCCATAATATCAAAACCATCAACAATAAGCACTTAAAGACAAAATGTTTGTCCCTCTTTGTAGTAAATGCTTTAATGTTTCTTTGTCTGAATCCTATTTTCAGTCCCAAATAGCGTGTACCCACTAAATCTGTGTTGACCAATTCAGTAATTGATTGAATTATTAGGGTCTACTCCAGTATCTCCTTTTTATTTGTTCTCATGCCATTATAATAGAAATGAGAAGCATGCATTAAAAAGCATTATGATTCCATTTCAGCTGCAATGGCCCTGTGGGATTCTAGTGTTTGTTGTTTGGTGAGACACTAGATATCTCTGGCTGAAAATTTTAAATACCCCCTTTTTGAACTGCAAATCCCAGGATTTCATGGGATGAAGCCATGACAATTAAAATAGAATCATAGCACTAGAACTGTACTGAGAAAAGGCCCCGATGTTGTTGCACTGCCAGCATGGGCTACCATTAGCTAGGGCTGCTGGGACTTCCAGTTCAACAACAACTGGAAGCGATCTAATTCACACCCCAAAGTTCTTACTTATGATTTCATAGTGACCTCCCTCTTTGGCAGACTATTTTGGGCTCTGTGATGGGTCTTGAGTAATTTTTGTTGTTGTTCAGCACTGCTCTAAATCACACATGAAGTAAAAACCAATGCCTGAAAAAGGCTATGAGATTAAGGTTCAGAGCAACCACATTAGAATCCATTTATTTCTGAATTTCCTGTCCTCTTCCTCCTAAAAAGGTTTTTAAAATAATAATTATGTCTTCAGTACAATTCCAGTTTATTTCAGTAAGTCTCAGTCTCTTACAGTTACGTTGTCTTGTCATTTATTTTGTTTATTATTACACTTGTCCCTACCGATTTGTGGGGGGTCCAGAACGGACCACCACCACCACCCCACAAATTTGAAATACCACAGATATTGAAGTCCCATAGGATACAATGGCTGTGTGCATGCTGCAAGCTCACATACCATTTTGTCCCTCAGCACTTGTCATCCACAAAAGACCGAGGGATGCAAATGGCAAGGGATGAATGTATTCTTTTCCCTATTAAAGAGCTAACTGTGGAGTCTGCTTAGAGCTGCAGAAGAGGGGCATACTGTCTTTCAGGCATTTTTGGACTGCAAATTCCAACAATCCTCAACACTGGCTTTGCTGGCAAGGGCTGCTGGAAGTTGTAGTGCACAAAATCTGGAGGGATACATGAATCCCACCACACACATAAAATTTTAATAAACTTTAATACGGGGGGAGGGGTTGCAGACTGCCAGAAATAGTGCAAATTGAGTCCACTTTAAGGGTTAGGGTTAGTGCTAGGGAATCATGGGAATTGTTTTTCTTTCTGAGACATTGAGCCTTCTCTGTCAGAGAGCTCTGGTGCCACAATAAAATACAGTTCCCATGATTCCCTAGCACTAACCCTAACCCTAAAAGTGGACTCAGTTTGCACTATTTCTGGCAGTCTGCAACCCCCCACGATTTTATATATATTATATATATTATTTTTAACCTATCTGGATGTTGATACTCTGGTTTCCACTCTCTGAGCCACACTCTCTCAGCCCCAGAAGGAGGCAAAGGCAAACCCTCTCTGAACAAATTTTGCCAAGAAAACACTATGATATTCCATAAGTTGGAAACAACTTGAAGGCACACAGCAACAAAAGAAATGTCTTACACTTCTGTTTCCTTAAAAAGTCAATGTTTGCAATGTTAATAATATGCAATTATAATTTATTTACATTTAATCAATTAAGGGATTGAAAGCCAAATGATTAATCATTGTCAGATCTTCAACTAGTAGACAGTTCTTGTTATTACAGTTATTAATTCACATACAGATTGCAAAGTAAATAATTATTGCTATAAAATCAATTTGTGGCTCAAGTCCAGAAGCGGACAATTTTGTCTGCGAATGCAAGTTTTCTTTGAAAGGAAATATTGCACACTCCTCCTGTATTTTAAAATAATTCAACACTTTGTACACAACTGCAAATCTAAATAATAAATGTGCAAAGAGGAGAGAAGTCTGACAGGAAACAGAATTAAATACCAAAATGGGAATTTCAGGAACTCTGACGAAGACTGAGAGAACAGCAGGTGAAGGAGAACAGAGGAGCAGGAACCCAAGGAAACAGATGTGACTGCAGAAGAAGCAGAAGAAGGTACTCTTTAGATTTTGAAGGAAATAGTATTGTCAAATGAGAAAGCAAAATCCCATTCTTCCCACCCCCAATTTCCCCAGTCTATTGAAACTTATTTCAACTGTTGCAAGTAAGGTTGCTAGCTGATCAGAAATAAATCAGCCTGGTGTGTTTCTGTGGGCCCTTTCACACTACACAAATATTGGTCTATGACTCAATTTTAACTGTCATGGCTTCATCCTAGAACTTGCAGTTTAGGAAACTCAACCAGAGGTCTCTCATGTCTCATCAAACTATAAGCCTTATGATTCCATAGGATGGTGCTGCGTAGTTAAAGTGGAATGATAAGTTGTAACTGTGCCAAGTGAAAGGGCCTGTGTCTCCTCAAACCAGCAAACTTTTCATTTAAAATTATAATTACTATTTATTTATTTCCATTACTCTTCTGATTAATATGAAAATCTACCCCAGTAATGGTAGGGACTGTTTCACCCCCAAGGGGTCCTAGAGGCCCTTACAGATCTACCAACTTTCTTAAACTCCCACATTAAATGTTCTTAATATTTGGGACAAAAATCCATACATCTTTGTCAACAAAATTACTCCAAGTAATATGGTTTAGCACTTTTTTCCCTTTTGAGGGTGGGCAACACAAAACAGCAGGAAAATATCTTCTACAGCCAATCCATTGTGACTTCCAGTTCCCAGAACATCACTTCCAGTTCTGGAAAACTGGTGGTAGGGCAGTCCACTGAGGCTTGTAAGGAGCTGATAATGGTTTTCTGAGCCTTGGAGCATGCCCACCACTGTCCTACACTTAGTGGCAACAGTTTTCCAGGGTTTCAGACAGAGGCCATTCTTAGCCCTACCTAGAGATGTCAGAAGTTATTGATCCCAGGACCTGTAGAGTACAAGCATGTGTTTTATCACTAAGCTAATACAACTATTCCAGTTACAACTACAAGGCCTGCTTCAACTTTATTGATAGAAAAATGGAGTTGGAAGAAACCTCAAGGGCCATCCAGTCCAACCCCTGCATTCAGGATTACACAATCAAAGCACTCCCAACAAATGGCCATCTAGCATCTGTTTTAAAACCTCCACAGAAGGAGACTCCACCACACTCTGTTCCACTGTCAAACAGCTCTTACTGTTAGAAAGTTCTTCCTAATGATGAGGTGAAATCTCTTTTCCTGTAGTTTTAACCCATTGCTCTGGGTCCTAGTCTTTGGAGCAGCAGACAACAAGCTAGCATCTTCAGTATGAAATCCCCTCAAATATTTAAAGAGGGCTATCATATCACTTCTTAACCTTCTCTTCCCCAGACTAAACATACCCAATTCCCTAAGTGGCTCCTCATAGGGCATGCTTTCCAGAACCTCTGGACACACTCCACTTGTCAACATCCTTTTTACAGTAGTAGTAGTAAAATTTTATTCGGTCATTGACCAAGACAAAAAATTATAAAATAAAAATTGCACAATCCAGTTATTAAAAATCGTAAAACAATTTCAAATACAAATTCAAAATCAGCTATAGCCATGTTAGTTTCCATCAACCAGTTGGGGACGTAATTTACATGCAATGTAGCAGAATTTTACTACCTTGTGGACAACATTTAGTTTCTTTTTGAATTGTGGTACCCAGAACTGGATGCAGTTTCCCAGGTGAATTCTGTTGCAACTTATATTTGATGGAAGTTCACTGTGGAAATCTATACAGATTCAGGAATAAGTCCCATTTAATTCAATCGGGCTTACTTGAAAGTGAGTGGGGCATAGGAGAGCAATGAGAGAGGGCACAGCACCCAGTATACTCTGGAGCTGATCCAAAATCTGAAGTTGTGTTTCTCACATCACAATTCACCTTTACACTCCAAAAGCTGCCATTTTAATGTGTCCTTGATAAAGCTGCCTGTTTGTTGTTGTTTTTTCTTACAAAAACTGCCCAAGCCCTTTAATAAAAAGGCTTGGTGCCTTCAAGTCATTTCCAACTTATGATGACCCTATCATGGGGTTTTCTTGCAAGATGTGTTCAGAGAAGGTTTGCCATTGCATTCCCCGGAGGCTGAGAGCATGAGACTTGCCCAAGGTCACCCAGTAAGTTTTATGGCTGAGCTGGGAATTGAACCCTGGTCTCCAGAGTCATAGTCCAACGCTCAAATCGCTATGCTGCGCTGGCTCAATGAAAAAGTAGGTAACCTTCTCCCCCCCCCCCCCCCCCCGGTGCTGTGAGCTACACTCCTTTGTGGTTAATAATTTAGGGAGTTACATGTCTATGGTGGACAGGGCTACCCTTTTCCTCCCACCTCTCTGTTTGTCCCACACCCTTTCACTCACAGAGAACGGAAAGACCATAGAATCATAGGGTTGGAAAGGTCTATAGGGGTTATCAAGTCTAACCCCCTAATATGCAGAATTTTTGAGAAATGGTCATCCAACATTGATTTAAAAATCTCTAAAGGAGAGTCCACAACCCTTTGAAGCAGTGTATTAAACTTTCAAACAGCTCTTACAATCAATAAGTTCTTCCCAATGATTAAGGGGACTCTCCTTTCTTGCAGTTTGAATCCATTGGTTAATGTTTTAGTCTCTGGAGAAACAGAAAACAAGCTTGCACCACTTTCCACATGGCATCCCTTCCTCAAAGATGGTCACCATGTAACCTCTGTTTTCTATTCTCCAGACTAAACATACCACTTGTAAATAATTCCTCATACAGCTCCGTTTCTAGAATTTTAATCATCTCATCTCATCTAATTTTAATCATTCCTCAGGACCCAGCCCAGCTTATCAATATTCTTC
Organism: Phrynosoma platyrhinos; assembly: GCA_020142125.1. Lineage (NCBI taxonomy): Eukaryota > Metazoa > Chordata > Lepidosauria > Squamata > Phrynosomatidae > Phrynosoma > Phrynosoma platyrhinos. The sequence goes on along the minus strand of CM034710.1, from coordinate 74,489,627 downwards.
TTGAACTTTGATGCCCAAAACTGGACATAATATTCCAGATAAGGTTTGAAAAAAGTAGAACAAAGAAGTCATACACAGGTTTTCAAAATTTGGTTCAAGGTAGCATGCAGTATCAGGGTGCTATACAGTCCACGATTTATATGATAAATCAAGAGTTTGGATCATTTCCTTTTTGGGTTACAGTTCCCAGGCCGCAGCTATGCTGGCTGCAAAATTTTTGGGAGCTGTAATCCAACACACCAAAATGAGGTTATCCTGCTGTGGATACTTCATGAGACAATGTGACTTGTTGGAAAAGATTATAATGCTTGGTAAAGTTGAAGGCAGTAGAAAAAGAGGATGAACACCTTACAGGCAGACCTAGCCAATAAAGAGAGTCATGGCCCTAAGATCACAAAACATGAGTAAGGCTGTTGCTGGCCAGGGCTCTTGGAAGTCACTGGTTCATAGTGACACTGTAAATTGAAGTTCATTTAATGGCAAATAATGTCCAGCAAAGCAACTGTTCCATGCTCTGAGCAAATCTAGCACTATCAATGGAATGACAAATCATACCTAGAGCATATTCCTTTACCTGCTAGTATAGGTATGGATGGATTAATTGTCAGACATTTTATTTGAGACTAGTGTAGCCGAACGGTATATCCCGTTTTCGCACTTGTATTTGTCAGAGACTGAGCCTGACACTTTATGTATATAAAGCTAGTTGTCTAACAGGGCAACCCTGTATACTTACTTAGAAATAAACGCCAGTATATTCAACAGGACTTACTCTGAGGTATGTTTGTACAATTGTACAATTATGCTTTCCCCCTTTTCTCTTCATGGATTGTAATCTTTTCTGGTGTTACAGAGGAACAGTGGCAAAGCTTCATTAAAACTTTAAAAGGAAACAACAAGCACTCTTGCAAAGACTTCAGTTTCTGCAAACTTCAACTTTAATAAGAAATATAGCCCTACTTCAGGTAGCAACCATTGTCACCTTCTGTAGTACTTTCTGGAGCCACTCTTTGGTGAAGAAGTCAATAAAGTCTGCTAGCCCCTCTACTGATCTGACCATTTCAAAAACTTTATATATAGCCTCCCGTTTTTCTCCTCCTCAATCCTCTGCTCTGCCTCCACTCCTAAAGTTGGCTGTTTTTAGTGAACAAGTTGTCTAAGGGCTGGCTCGAGACATTAGAAACTGTGCAGTGCTGACTAGGAGGCTTCACATAACTCTCCTGTGTTATGATCCCTTTGCATACTCCTGGAAACTTGGAAGCAGAACCTTGTAGTACCTTTGAGACTAGTGTGCGAAATAGCATAAGCTATGGTTTGCTTCCTCAGATACATGGAGTGAAATAGCATGTGGGGAAGTCTACAAACACTTATGCTCCAACTTCTTTCACTAGTTAGCCATTGCAGACTGCCAGAAATAGTGCAAATTGAGTCCACTTTAAGGGTTAGGGTTAGTGCTAGGGAATCATTGGAATTGTTTTTTTTCCTGAGACACTGAGCCTTCTCTGTCAGAGAGCTCTGGTGCCACAATAAAATACAGTTCCCATGATTCCCTAACCCTAACCCTTAAAGTGGCTCAATTTGCACTATTTCTAGCAGTAATCTCAAAGGTGCTACAAGATCCCTTTGCATTCTCACATTCCAAATAACACAGCTATGTTACTGAATAACTTGGAAAAGTTATTTTTAGAAGGCTATAGCTACCAGAATCCAGCACCTGCCTACCAGAATATTCCAGCCCACTGGAATTTTGGGAGTTGCGGCCATCTGGGGGACTCTGGAAACTATGGATTTCCAAAAATAACTTTTCCAAGATCTGAGGCCCTTCTTCATTATGCCCCTACCAAATGAGATGAGACTAGTGGTGGCTACAAAAGACAGAGACCCTTTCCATTGATGGCACTTTCCCCAGAGATGCTTTCCTATCATATTCTACACTATGTTTTATTACCAGGTGAAAAGTTCTTTTCTTCTCCCAGACATGAAATGATTTTTATGCTATAAGATCTTTTGGCTTCTCAGTTTTACTGCTGGTTTAACTTTGGATTTATGTGGTGCGGTGGAGTTGCAGCTGGATTAAACTTGGTTTTATGATGTGTAATTTTTATTGTTGTCTGTATTATGTTTCTATTTTGTTGTATATCATCCAGAGAACTCTCGTTAGTGAATGTCTACAAGAGTGTTGAGTGGATCAATAAACATATACAGTACAGACGAAGGCAGGAGAACACAAAGTTTGAATTACAGGATGGGACAGCCTCATTGGCTTTTGGGATGATCCCCCTTAAATAATTTTTAGAAATGGGGGGGAGCATTATTTCAGGCTAGATTGATCCATACTTTAGGCATCACGTTCCTCATGACTACATCACTGCTCTTCTGCAGCAACTTCATTGTCTTTCTTTTTATTTCAAGTACAACTCAAAAGTCCTGATTTTTACATACGAATCATAAATGGATTGAGACCAGGTTACCTGAAGGCCTTCTGTTGGGTTCTCTCTCTTCAAATTCTGTCCAAAATAATAAAGTGTATCTGTAGTGTTCTGAAGGTTATTCATATGTTGCCAGGTCTCAAGGCTTGGTCTCCTCCTCTCCTCAGGATAAGAGGGAGGAATCTAAG
>CM034710.1:74458724-74473994 GCA_020142125.1 Phrynosoma platyrhinos | reverse complement strand
AGTCTATAAAGCACATGCTGATTTTCTTTTGAAATTTCCTGGTGCACTTCATTAGCCATCATCTGTTTGCAATGTGGTCCCTAGTGCCTCTTTCTTTCCTGAACCCTGCTTGGACCTCTGGAATTTCTCTCTCCATGTTGGAGTCTATATTGAAGAATTTTGAGCATAATTTTGCTTGCATGGGAGATTAGTGCTATGGTCCTATACTTGCTATGATTCTATGATTCTAGGATCTCATTATTGATATGAAGGACTAAAGCTAGGGTTGATGGAGTTTATGAGCAGGAGGTTCATCAATCTGTCAGGAAATCATAGCTTCCTATTATATCTGAATACAGTAATGTTGTATGCACAGTAGGAGTTAATGAACCAAAGCTCAAGCGTGGAACACCAAATAATGGTTTAGTTTTGTGTTTGACCTATCCCATTGCTGCAAAAAGATGCTCTACATTTTTATTTCAAAAGCTGCCAAGTAAATGTGAGCTCTGCTTCAAATTATGTTATGTATACAATTAAAGGAATTGTTTCAAATCACTAATAGAGACTTTAAAATTGGGTATGGGGCACAATTTGAGCTAAGGCTTATTTTAAATCCTGTTTACCAGTGTTATGATTCAACACTTGGTAAGGCAAGCATCAAATGTCCTCTCATAGCTATCAATCAGATGGTTGGTGTTTCATGCCTGACCCTTGGGCTCCCACACTGTTTCCTCCCTTCATACTCAGTGGCCTTGTTTATATATCATGTGAAACCACAGCTCCTATTGCACAAAGGGATGTCTGTTGATAGCTACCAGTCATGTCAGAAATCTATTCCTTCCAATATTAGGGGAAGTAAACCTATGTATATCAATTGCTGAGGAGTAGGGGAATGTAGTTATGCACCGGGCTTCCAAGAGGCAACTGTTTAATCTCTGTATGGAGATTGTGAGGCTGGTGTTACCCACAGAGGTAGGGGCTTGAAAACCCCCACAGCAATGACAGTGTATCTTTAAAATGTTGTGGAATGTTATTTAGCTCAAAGGTTTAAGAGAAATGGGTAACTGTGGACCTTTGCAGACTGCCAGAAATAGTGCACATTAAATTGAGGCACTGCCCTGGCTCAGTGCTAGGGAGTCATGGGAATTATATTTTTTTTCTGAGACATTGAGCCTTCTCTGTCAGAGAGCTCTGGTGCCACAATAAACTACAGTTCCCATGATTCCCTAGCAGTGAGCCAGGGCAGTGCCTCAATTTAATGTGCTCTATTTCTGGCAGGCTGCAAAGGCCCTGAGTAAGCCAATGAATATGGAGCCAATGTATATGGAGAAACATTACAAAGAACTCAAATTTAATATAACTAGGTGGTTTTTCAGAAAAGGAAGGGGCACTAGGGACCACATTGCAAACATACAATGGCTAATGGAGTACACCAAAGAATTCCAAAAAAGAATCAGCATGTGTTTCATAGACTATAACAAAGCATTTGATTGTATAGATCATGAAAAACTATGGAATGCACTCAAAGACATGGGGATGCCACTACATCTGATAGTACTGAGGAGGAATCTGTACCAAGGACAAGAGGCCACCATCAGAACAGAATTCGGGGAAACAGAGTGGTCCCCAATAGGCAAAAGGAGTCAGGCAAGGCTGCATCCTAGCAACTTACTTTTTAACTTATATGCTGAAAACATCATAAGAAAAGCAGAATTAGAATCAGAAAAAGGAGAAGTTAAGATAGGAGGAAGCAACATTAACAACCGAAGATATGCAGATGATACCATAATATTAGCAGAACAGTTAATATGAAATTTTAACAGTTAATATGAAAGGTCAAAGATGAAAGTGCAAAGGCAGGTCTGATGCTGAACATAAAGAAAACAACAATTATGACCACAGAATAAATACACAAATTCAATCTAGACAACAAGGAAATTGAAATAGTTAAAGGATTTCCATATCTAGGATTAAACATTGACCAGAATGAAGACTGCAGTCAAGAAATAAGAAGAAGACTAGGAATGGGAAGGGCAGCTATGAAAGAACTAGAAAAGATACTGAAGAGCAAAGACACACAACTGAGCACTAAAGACAGAATTGTTCAGGCCATTGTATTCCCAATTACCATGTAGGGATGCGAGAGCTGGACTGTGAAGGAAGCAGACAGAAAGAAAATCAACTCATTTGAAATGTGGTGCTGGAGAAAAGTAGTTAGGATACCATGGACAGTCAACAAGTCAAACAAATGGGATCTTGAGCAGATCAGACCAGGGCTCTCCTTGGAAGTTAATATGGTAAAGTTGAGACTATCATAAAATAGTTTGGCAACATAATGAGAAGGCATGGATCACTAGAAAAAACAATAATGCTAGAAAAGGTAGGGAGTAGAGGAAAGAGAGGAAGACCACAAACCAGATGGATAGACTCAATCAGGGGGATTATGGGGAAGGACTTACAGGATCTGGGCAAGGCAGTGGAAGACAGGGATTCTTGGAGATGTCTCACTCACAGGGTCTCCATGAGTTGGAACTGACTGGAGGGCAGCTAACAACAAAAGGTGTTTTTTATTTGTAAGTGTGGCAAGATGCACAAACACACACCCAGCAGAGCACAGTTACACAACATTAAGTCAAGGGTACTGGAAGAGAGTGGTAGAAAATTTGGATAGAGACAACAAAAAGGTTAATGGGAGAATAATTACCATCTAGCCTCCTTTCTGTAGAAAAATATAGACTGAAGATTCAAGCAAGAGAGCATCCACAAGAATGATTTTGAATATATATATTTTTAAATAGAGAAACACCTTCACTTAGCAGCCAAGGACATACTGTAAGAAACTAATCCAGGAAATAGCAGATATCCCAAGATAGAATTAGCTTGGGGGGGGGGGAAATAGAGATTCAGACTAATTAGTCTGAATCTCATGTTTTGTGAGGCATTTAGCCGCCTCTATCAGAGAGCTCTGGTGCTACAATAAATTACAATTTCCAGGATTTCCTAGCACTGAGCCAGTTAAAGCAGTCTGAAACTGGATTATTTTTGCAGTGTGCTTTGGACCTTAGGAGAAAGAAAACTGGGTTCTCAGCCAGAACAGAAGGGAACTCTACAAAGAGAAGATAAAAGGTTTTGCTGGAGACTCAGACATCGTTGAGAGAACATTCCCTCAATGCAGTTTATACCAAAATAAAAATAAAAATAAAAATAAAAATAAAAAAAAATTGTCAAAATAACATGTTTGCAAACTCACAGAGGGTTTAAAAGCATCTTTGATGTTTTCCTGGGAAAGGATACATCCTATAAGAGTTGTTGCACTGAGGTGTTATATATTGATACAGTCTGAAACATCCATCTTTGATCTGGGGGCAGGCATGGAGAAGAGGAAGAGAATTTCAAAGGTTTAGATGGGTTTGGGCTTCTATCTCTTTTGACAGACTCTTCCTCATTTCCTTTTCCATAATAAATGCAAAATAAGCTGGTAGGGATAATGTCGCATCATGTATTACCCATGGTGCTTGTTTCTCTATCTTGACATGGTCTATTCTGTGTGTTCCAACACTGGTGCTTTTCTATCTACCTTGGGCCATCAGGAATCCCAAAATATGTTTCAGGCCATCATCATGACATCCAGTCATGCTCTGTGCTAGATATCAATTATGATCAAGCATGAGGGTATGCACTGGCACATAATACTGGAAAGGCTTTGGTCTGATCCAGCAAGGTTCTTCTTATATTATTATGTACGTAAATTAACCTGCATGAGCAATGTGCATTTTTCTATCTCCTGTTGAGGTAGGACTCACGTATCCATTTTTTTAGCGCCTGAAAAGTTATAAATTTGTGCTTCTGTGTGCAAGAGACAGTAGGATAGTGTGACTCCATGCTGATTTCTAGAATCTGATCATTTGAACATTCAGAAAGCACCCATCTGCCTCTGCTGATCTTATGTGGCAAAGCAACTGTGTCCTTGACACAGGAAGATCAACTATTGAGTAAAAAAGCAGAGCATTTTGTCAACTTTCTGTCCCGGTTAATGTCGTGTTGATGCTCATTAATCCCGACATCGTCTGAAAATCAATCCACTTTTGTGGGTTTTTCCCCTCTTTCTGTCCAGGTTAATGTCAGACATTGGACTATCACGTGGGAGAAATCCTGTGCAGAAACAGGGTTTTAAATAGGGGGGAAAACCCTGCAAAAGCAGGTAGATTTTCAGACGTCACTTTTAAAGTGTGGTTAATCCGAATGGAAAAAGCCGCTTCTTTTTACTTTTGGAAAATCCCAGGTTTTCTGAATACTTTCTGTTTCGATTAAGCGCACTTTAAAAGTGATGTGTGTGAAAATCTACCCACTTTTGTGGGTTTTCCCCATCTTTTAAATCCTGTTTCTGCACAGGATTTCCACCACGTGATAAGGTCCGTTGTCTGAAAATCAATCCACTTTTGTGGGGTTTTTCCAGTTTAAATCTCATTTGTGCATGCCATCCCTCCTGTGTGATAAACTTCTAAATACAGACAGTGGTTTGTTTTGCAGGGCTATCTTCATTAAACAAGGCACTTTGCATGTAAATAGCAGGACTGCATGACTGCATGTTCCCCTTTCAAAACAGCTCCACAATCCTAAACTTAATTATTTGGAATTAGTGCAATCAGTGCAAAATAATTGCACTCCCCAATTATTTAAACAGAATTTTCAAATCAGGATTCAGCCTTCAGGACCAGGAAAATAAAATATATAGTTCTAGTTGGCTTCAGTTAATTCAGTGCAATCCTAACAAAATTCATGGTGACTTGAATACAAATATCCAAACACAGACACTAAGAATATAAAGAATGGTCTTAGACATTCTAATCCTAAATGAGAAAGGGCTCTCTCATTGTATCCAGCCACCCCAGCAAGAACTTGTGAACAAATGTTTGAATTAATGATAAAATAAAAAGAAAGTACAATGTTAATTGTAAAGCATTTTGGTAAGTTGTTTCTAAACACTGGGGAAGGAATTATATTGACTCATTGAATGTATTTGTCCAAAATATTTCCTTTGTTTTAAATAAGCGGGGCAGTTATGTTAAATTAGGTAAATAACATTTCAGGAAAAGGAGTTAAAATAGACTAAATTATAAACTGCAATATGTTTTAATAATAAAGATGGCAATCTCTTATTGAAGGACCCAATGTAATTATCTTATTAGAAAGATTTTTTTTTTACTTTGTTAATATGATGAATAATACAGGAGCTCTCTTGAAAAGATGCTCCATGTTGCCTTCTTATCACATGAGAATTCATGGTTGAGATGTTATGAATGAATAAACCCCTGGTGGGTCAAATATTAAAATTAGGCAGGGGGTACAAAGTGACCCATGAAACCGGCTCAGAGATAGGCACAGTCATCAGAGGAAATGAAGTGAGAGATCTATTGCGAAGTTGTTTCTTCAAGGCCTTCCATTTCACTCCAGTTAATTCGAAAGGAATGCTGGATTTTCTACAAAGCCATAATCTACAGGGTAGGAGAGATTTGTGCTTGTTTTGTGGCTCCTGCAGTGCAATCCTGTGCAAATTCACCCAGAAGAGGAGCCTGGGAAAGTTACATTTTTGAACTACAACTCCTATAATCTTCCCAGCAAACAGCTCAGGCATTATGGGTGTTGTAGTTGAAAAGTTAACTTTTATAGGCTCTTCCCAGAAGTAAGTCCTACCAGTGCATCCCAGGACCCCATGTTGCAGCCCCTAGATTTTTTTTAAGAACCACCCAAGCTGTTACAGAATATGGTGGTTTAGGTATTCCTGAGCCCTACTATCCCACAAAAACTCTTGGAGAAACTCATAATCAGCCATACTTTGGCTGATTTCCCGAACTGGAAGTGATGTGACATGACTTCCCAATTTGCTGGTATAAATTACAGGGGTGCTGTGGAAAGAAATGGCCCCTTGACCCCTCCACAGTTGCACCCACCACTTTCTAGACAAAGACTTCTATGGGACAAACTCCCATTCAGTTCAGTTGGATTTACTTCTGTTCTATGTGCATAAGGATTTCCACTGTACGTTGTAACTTTTGCCACACTGGATCATTCTTTTTCCTCAACACTTTTCTAAACTGAATGTAAAATGCACATTTCTTCCCTCAATTTATTGATATATTAATCTGCACATTCATCCCACCTATCTCACCTTTCCCCAGCAAGCATTGTGAAATCTTATGCTTGTATTCTAAAACCTAATTTATGGCTAGCAGTCCCTTGGAAATAAGTATACTTCCCACCCACACCCACCTCACTCTAAAAACAGGAGTCAGGCATGTGTAATAAAGTTAACTAGAATCAAGTTAACTGGAATGTATCACAAAATTATCTATTAACTTTCACACTAAACGACTTTGCTACATCTTGCCCTCCTAGGCTGTTCAGGGTGAAGTAAAAGTTAACTTTTTTAATCCCTTAGGGGGGGAAATATCCACTACTACTACTACAACACAAATCTCTGATTATTAGGTTAAATACAAGGCTGCTCATACCTACAGTAAACTAACTGAAATTAGATATAGCAGTAGTTTACTTTAGCCTAACAAGTCTTAAGCATTACAGTGGATAGAATTAATGTTGGATCTATCCCATTTTATTATGTTACATTTTTGTTGTTGTTGCTAACTCCCTTTGCATCAATCTTGACCCATGGCAACCCTATGGACATCTCCAGGCTCCCCTGTCCTCTACTGCTCTGCCCAGTTCCTGCAAACTCTTATTTGTGGTTTCTTTGATAAAGTCCATCCATCTAGCATGTGGCCTTCCTCTCTTTCTACTTCCCTCCACCTTTCCTGACATTGTTGTCTTTTCTAGCAATTCACGCCTTCTCATGATGTGTCCAAAGTATGACAGTCTAAGGGCCACCCCAACTCTGCCCCCACATCGTCCTCATGCTGCCCACCCAAACAGACAGTAGGTGATGTCAAGGTGCTCCCTTGGCACAGAATTTAGACATGCTGTGCCAAAAGAGTTCAGAACTGCCACTGCCGTGGCAAGGGCGGCTTTTTGCCACTCCCCAAAAGGAGTGGCATTTGCCAGCTCTTTTGGGAACTGCAAAGTGCCAGATTGGGTCCGGGACATGTGATTGCTGCAGCCCTGATCCGGCACCCCCAGGGGTGGCACAAAGCCGCCCCTTAGGGACCATCTGTAGAGCCCTAAGTCTTGTCATCTTGGTTTCTAGGGATATTTCTGGCTTGATCTGCTGTAGAACTAATTTTTTTGTCCTTTTGGCTGTCCATGGAATCCTCAGCACTCTTCTCCATATTCTACTACATCATAAACGAGATTGGGTTTATTGACAAGCTGCTTTGTATCTTGCTTGTTCTATTTATGATTTTCCTGTTGCTGTACATGCAATGGACAGTTCTGTGTTGTCCTGTGACTCAGGCAATAAAACACCTTAAGCTTTCCTAGATGGTGAACTGGCAAAGAGGGACATCCAGGATGACCAAGGATCTGGAACAACACTCTTATGAGCTCCCATCACAAAATTTGAAATGTACAGGTTTCAGAACTTGGAATGTTAGATTTGAACATTAATTCAGTAAATGTTAAATGTTAGAAACAGGGCAATTAATTAATTACAACCAACATTAATAATTTAAATTGTTTAACCAGTAAAGTTATAGTTAATTAACTTGCTTTTTAAAACTTTGGTTCCGGAGAGGCCTTGAGATGAATAGAGAATAGCATATCAGAGGCTATCATCCTCATTCTTTCTTCTATCCTCTGCTGTCCTCATCAACATGTACACCATTTACTTCCCTTCAAACCTCTTGTTTATTAAGGATTAATAAGGAACTATATAAAATATTTGTAGGGAATTATGTGTTTATTTCATCTAGAAGACACTAATTCAGTGCAAATGTGGATTCTCCACATAGGTGGAGAATTTTTAATGAGAAATATTTGAGTGACTCGGCATATGCAATTATTTTTTTCTGCACAATTTAATTACTGCATGCTGTCTGCCTCACTGCTACCTTTCAAGAAGTATGATCTGCAAATGTATCTGGTTTTCTCATTTAACTCAATGGGGCTAATTTCTGAATAGTAGTTGTTTTTAGTAGCACATAGGCAAGGATAAGAAGGCATTAATTTAGCTAACTGTATCTTTTGGCTCTAACCTTACTAAACCCCTCAAAGTATGTGATCCACTGAAGGCAGGGAGGAGAGAATCCAAGAGAGAAGGAAATAGGTATGTATGACAGGAAAACTTACTGTTTAGTTATCCAAGTATCCAGTCCTTTGTGAGGAATAATAAAACCTGCTGAAAGATTATAAAGGCATTGAATGGGATTTACTTCTGAGTAGATATAGGGAGGGCATGAGTTTAGCTAAACTAATCTTTTTGCTCCAAATGCCATCTTTACAAATTCCTAAAAGAGTGTGACTCCATGAATCAAGAGGGTGGGGAATGGTGATGGTAAAGAGTGAAAGATAAGCCAAGAGAGGAGGAAATAGGTGAGTTGGGGTTGAGGAAAAAAATTTAAGAGCTTTATGGCATGAGGGAAAAAAGCTGAAACAGAGCTGGAGAATAGTGGCTTTCTCCATGCCTCTCTGCATGCTGTCGAAGCACTTCCATTCTCTTCCTAAGGTAATAAAAAGTGTCTTTTTTTGCTCTGGAAAAATCAATTTGGCAAAAGGCATCCTTTTACAACTGTCTCCCTCTGGAAGGAGAATGGAAGAGCTACAACAGCATGCAGAGAGGCAAGGAGAAAGCTAGGTCTGTTTTGTTTTGTTTTTTTCATGCAATAAGATGCCAAGTGTTAGCACTGTGTGAGCAGCAATAAAGACACTACAGGACTACACAAAATTCATTGCAATTAATTCCAAAAAATGCAATACAATAGTCTACACTATACAATAGAAGCCAGAAAAATATCAACAGAGGAGGGTAACTGAAGAGAGTCATAATGCATTGTCACCAAGATAGACACGTGAAGGGGTGACAGGGACACCAGTCTTTCAGATATTAAGGGTCTGACATTCTGTAAGGGCCATGGATATTTAACAGCTCAACAAATCAGTCTTTCACTCCATTCCATTACTATCTTTTCTTTCTTGTCAGTCTTCTTCAACTGACCTCCCAATTGTCATTTCTTTAATTGCTTCCCTGCCTAGTTCTACTGCATAGCAATGGAGACATTGTTCCAATCCTAATCTTTTTTCTCTATCATTCTTCCTATTTTACTGAATTTGCAAGAGGAAGAGCCATCTACTCAAATAAATTCCAAGATTCTAAAAATAAATAACTAATTAAAGCATGGGATTAATTTAAGTGTTGGTCAGAAGATCTAGTGAGTCCAGCCATATAAAAACATCTATGAATTAATAACTTAACAAAAAAATTTGAATACAGTAGTTATTTTGAAACTTTGTTTACTTTACAATAAATCTGAGTAAGGAAGAATATAATCAGATTATGTATAGTATGTAAAACTAGATGTTCAATTATGCAGTTCTTAAATTGAAATGATGGTGATGATGATCATCATCACATCAATTGAAATTGAGTAACTGAAGTTAGAATGTATAAAATATATAACTAAATATTTTAAAAATTCAAAAGGAAATTAATAAACTACAATTATTATACAGTTTAATACAATCACTAGAAAAATACATAAGCCATTGAATTCTACAACAAAGAACCAGTTCTGTAATGAAGAACCATCACCATACCACCACCACTGTCATCATCTTTATTTATTCCCCACTGGAGCTTATGCTAGTTTACAATTAAGACACAATGTAGTTGAAACATACAAAAGATCAACATTAAAATGGTACCAATCTCATTTATACAAGTCAGATTTAATGGATACAAGTCAGATTTAAAATTATTAAAACAGTACAGCACCTTCTTATGAGGGCTGGCAAGATGATAGATATTTTGAAGAATTTGAGGTTTGAGTGTATAAACCATCCACTCTATTTCTGGCTATTTCCTTTTTCCAACCTTAAAAAGAGTTTGAAATGAAGGAAATTTAAATGCTTTTGAGGTGACAGCAGCAGCAGAACAGTATTCCAATGACCAGACATCAGATTTTGTTTTTTTGAAGGGTTAAAGAAACTTGATAAAGAATGTGTCAAGTATGCTGAACTTCTCAGTGAATATGTGGAATAGTACTAAGTTTAATGGCTCTAGGTCATTCCCCTCTTGGTCCAGTAGAGAACTTTTAAGCACCCCATCATAAAAGCCCTTTATTTTAAAATCTTCAGTTCTCAAAAGTCTGTTAGAATAAAAAAGATTTTGCCTGCTGACAGAAGAACTAGAAGCAGGGGACCATGCTAACCTCCCTCTGAAGAGAAGATATGTTATGACCCACCAAGATATGATCATTGGGAGTGATATCTCAGGGTCTGCATGATGGCAGTGGTAGGACCAGAACCGCTAGTAGGAAGAGACAGAATTAAAGTGGGTTGGGACACCCTGTTATCTCTACTTGTGCCACCTCCTTCTCTCTCTCAAATTTTTTTCCCATGCAGAAGGTTGTTGGGAAGGCAGGGACAGATCATGCTTGGCAGGGTTATGAATGCTTGTTTGCAGAATGTATTTTAAATTAGGCTAATAGATGCATGACATTAGGCTGAGCTGGGCTGCCTAGGACTGTTAGGCTACCGATTGCCCGTCTTTGCACTGATCACTTTTTTTTTTGGTCCCCAATTCGGCTCATCATGGAGCTGTGTATGCATGCATGCATCACGTTAGAGTCAAAGTAAGACAATTTTGTGTATACTCCTGCAATGGATTGGTGTTCCCATGTTGTCCATATTTATTGTGAGTACTGTGAAAACATGTAACTGGTGGCTCTGTGTTTTTCAAATGTATGTCAACAATCCCATAGTCACAGTTCAGGGAATATGGCCAGATACTGATTCTAAATTTATAACTTGTGAATTAGATGCTGGAATATCAATGTGCCATGAGACTTGCCTCAGGAACCACGCTATCTGGCTTGATGTCATGGCTGAGGAGCCTTTACTGCCTGCTGTCAACACCCGAGCAGCTAGCAAGGAAGTAATATTGGTTGCCAGTGAAGTGATCTCTTTGCTGACATTTTAAATCAAAGCTGCTGTCAGCAGGGAGGGGGAGGGAAAGATCCCCTGACACATTTTTTTTAAAGGCATTCATATCTGCAGTATTGCTTTGACTCCTTTTTGCTATCTCAGTAAAGTACCTTTATGTTAAACTAACTGCTCTGTGGACTGACACAATAGCTTATTAATATTGACTTTATATGCTAAAAATCATTGCCCAAGTTCACTTGCTGGCAGTAAATTCTGGAGTAAGAGAAAAAGTAGATTGCCTACTCTAAAAATCCTACCCTTCTTGTATCAGACATAAATAATTAAAACGGGGATGGAAATTATGTAACTCTCCAGATGTTGTTGGACTGCAACTGCTAGCATTTCTGCCATTGGTTAGGTTGGATAATGTTTCTGGCTTTTGCAGTTCAACAGCAGTTGGAGGGATGCATAGTTCCCACCCATGAACTAAATAATGTTTATTATCTCTATTTATATATTTTGGAGGTGAACAAATGGCCAAAAGATTGGAAATGCTCAAGAGACATTCCAGTTCCCAAGAAAAGGGAAATCAGGGATTGCAGTAACCACCGAACCATTGCATTGACTTCCCATGCAAGCAAAATGATGCTCAAATTTCTACATCAAAGGCTTTTGCCATATATAGAGTGAGAAATGCCAGATATCCAAGATGTTCAGGAAAGGAAGAGGCACTAGGGACCATATTGGAAACATACATTGGATAATGCACTGCACCAAATAATTTTAGAAGAAAACCAGTCTGTGCTTTATAGATTATAACAAAGCCTTTGATTGTGTGTAGATAATGAAAACCAATGGATCACTATAAAAGAAATGGGTGTGCCACTACATTTGATTGTCCAGATGTGTAACCTGTACAGCAGGACAGAATACAGAGAAATAGAATAATTTATCCATGCCATCATATTTCCCATTTCTATGTATGGTTGTGAAAAAAAGCTGATAGGAAGAAAATAAACTCATTTGAAATGTGGTGCTGAAAAAGAAAAAAAGAAATTCCATGGTATTCTACAGATACCATGGAATGCTTAAAAATATAATATAATATAATATAATATAATATAATATAATATAATATAATATAATGGTCCTAGAGCAAATAAAGACTGAACTCTCCCTAGAAGCCAAGATGACTAAACTGATGCTGTCATACTTTGGACATGTAATGAGAAAACATCACTCTCTGGAAAAGACAATAATGCTTATAAAGCAGAAGGCAATAGGAAAAAAGGAAGTCTGCATTCCAGATGGATAGACTCAATCAAGGAAGCCACAACCCTGAGTCTGCAAGGCCAGAGTTGATGATAGGGTGACTTGGGGGTCAGTCACACTATGTTATAAACCAGTTTGCAAACTGGTTTAAAAGTGGGTAATTCACACTTCTCCGCTTCCAGGGGCAGCCCATTGAACAACGCAGCACCTCCGCGGCTTCAACTTTCGTAAGTTGAACACTTTTGTAAGTCGAAGCAAAATTTATCCGGAGGTGCGTTTCGTAAGTCGAAAATTTCGTAAGATGAAGCATTCGTAAGTAGAGGTACCACTGTAATAATAATAAAAAGCCCAAAGGAGCCGTAACTTCCTATTCCATCTAAACTAGGGAAAAATGTTTACCAACTTTGGAACTAGCTAGGATATTAAACTGACTTCAGCCTCTGCTTTAAGATGTTGGCTTGTTCAAAAGTTGGTAACCAAAGATGTCTGGTTTGGATGAAAGCAAGAACTATGATTACTCAGAGATTAGTGGATAAACTAACACACTATTTTAGGAGGTCCAGGAAGACATGTGTGCCATATACAATGAAGGAATGGCCTGAGGATCTGCCAATGCTCCTCTGCCCCGTATCTGCTGCCTGAAATGACTGATTCACTCTCCCTAATGGTAGGGTAAGCCTGGTTACAATGCCCTAACAAACTGGTGCTATATTTGTGGTATGTTTCTGGTATTCTGTTGGGACAGTATTTACACCGTCTGCCTCTATGAGTAATCTTTCATGACTCCTCGTTTTGGCTGCTTTCACTTCAAGTCGAAAAAATGAAAGAGAGAGAGAAAGAAAGAAAGAAAGAAAGAAAGACCACATACTTTCACATTCTTACTAGGAACTGTTTGCATTTAGAACAAATCTACAACTACAGTACATATCTACTCTCTGCTACAAATATCAACTCCCATTTCTGGCACCAGTGTCCTGGCACAGGCAAATATAATAAATTTTACACAAAGCCTGCAGCTGTTCAAGCCAACTGAGAATTTAACCATCTCCATCTACCCACTCAAAGTTATCAGGTATCCTCAGGAAAGAGAGAATTGTTTGGCACTCTTATTCTTGGATAAGGACATTAAAGATAAGCCATTTTCTCCGCTCTCCAAATTTTTCACACCACCAACTCAGAAAAACTAATCAGAGCATTGTGCTAAGCAACAATTATCTGCAAGGAGGTTGCCAAGGAAAGTGAAGTTCTTCTCATTTGCAACTATTGTTTTAAAAAACATGAAGCATTGCTTGTACTACCCATTGTAAGAAAGGAGAAGAAAAACAAGATTCTGGAAAAATTACTTTTTAGACTTCTATAACTCCCTAGTCTTCATGGCCACCAATGCTGACTAGAGGATTCTAGCTTTCCACAGAATCAACTAGCCATGCTTCCCAAACTTTTCTTTCTTTCTTTCTTTCTTTCTTTCTTTCTTCTCATGACCCCTGCATTCTGCACTTGCAAACAGAATCAGAATTTGGAAAAGTTACTTTCCTGTATGACAACTCCCAGGATCCCACAGCCAGGAAGGCAAATTTTGGTCCAAAAAAGCAACTTTGCAAAGCTCTGTATTGCTAGAATACAGCACAGTCAGTATTGTGACGACTGACTGGTAAGTGAGGTAAATGGGCCTAAATACCCTAAAGACACCAGATCCCTTCTGATCTTGGAGGCTAAGTAGGCTCAGCCCTGGTTAGTACTTGGACAGAAGACTGCCAATGAATACCAGTTTCTGTCTGCTATATTTCAGAGGAAGGAACTGGCAAAACCACCTCTGTGGATTCCTTGCCTAAGAAAACCTTATGAAATTCATGGGGTCACTATAAGTTGACAGGCAATGTGAAGGTACATAAACACATACATAAGTGAGATTATTGTCTCCTATTTATTTGCTGAATTTTAATTTAAGAAGCCCTAGATAGGCAACAAACCATAATATATCAATATAACACCATAAAAAACTGTGCAATAACTAGTAAATTCAATGTTAAAAACATTATATACTGCATTACTGGAACTAATAAAACCGTATGCATTTTAATTATTAAAATCCATTAAAATAATAGGGTTTTTCCATTAGCAAAAAACAAAACAAAACACACAACCCACTCTGCTTCCAGGAGCTCTAAAGAGCTGGGCTGGAATAGGTTTCCTTGGGGGTCTTCTTTCAATAGAACAGGTGCCATGACAGCTAAAATTTTATAGGCCTTAATAGAATTTTGATCCACTTGGCCTTTTGATGGAACTGGGGGATGCACATCCGAAACAATACAGTGTGATGACAAAGAAGCCAGTTAAACCATTTCCCATGTACTTATTTGATTTCATTTAAAATATGTCTGTATTCCCATCCACCAGATTTAATTGCAAGCTACTGGTTTATAGATTTTATTTTTATATGAGTCATAGGCTGCATAATAACACCCAACAAATTAAAACAGAGCAAATAGCTAGATTTTAAAACTCCAAAAATATTTAAAAAGTCTTGGAGGCTGAAAGGGAAGTTGTGAGGCACCTACAAGAGACCAATGCTGGTTCTGAGTCAGCCAGGCTGGAGACAATGTTCTGTGGACTGGGTTGCCTGATCCAAAAGGTCTTGTTTTTTATTATGACCTGTTTCACCTCTAATATGGAGAAAACAGACAATAAGTTATGATCTTGCAGCATAGATTTGTTGTTATGTGCCTTCCTGTCATTTCCACCTTATGGTGACCCTATCATAGGGTTTTCTTGGCAAGATTTGTTCAGAGGATGTTTGCCATTGCCTTCCCCTGAGGTTGAGAGCATGTGACCTTGTTCAATAATCTTGAACTTAAACCCAGAGACATACTAATCAGCTTCGATGTGGTCTCCCTGTTCACCAAAGTCCCCATGATGGATACCATGATACTCATGCGACAATTTTTTCCAGAGGACATCATAGCCCTGTTTGAACATTGCCTCACC
>CM034710.1:74419856-74449544 GCA_020142125.1 Phrynosoma platyrhinos | reverse complement strand
CAGCAACCCAGCCCCCGGCTCAAAAAGGTTGCCTACCCCTGTCCTAGGAAGTAACAAAATGGTATGTGCCTTCAAGTCAACTCCAACTTATGATGACCTTATCCTAGGGTTGTCTTGGAAGAGGTGGTTTGCCATTGCCTTTCTCTTAGGCTGAAAAAGTATGGTCTTTATCACACTGGGGAAAAAGACGGGAGCATAGCAGGATGCTATCATCAATATTGCACAATTTCAATAAGATTATCACACAACATCACACAATGTTGTGATTATACCGTGATTATCCCATGAATCTAGCCCTGCTTTTTATTCACAAGATTTTCCTATGACTGGTCTAGGGTCATGCAGTGGATTTCCATGGCTGAGCAGGTTTTTGACCCCATGTATTCGGAAAACCTAGTCCAAAGCTCAGACCACTCACCCACATAATGGCTGTCACAACAAAAGTGCTACCAAATCACTTGGATTTTTGAGTCCCGTTTTGGGAGAAAGGCAGAATATTAAACAAAGAAACAAACTGAACAGGAGTAATGCAGTGGGTCGGTTGTCAAACATTGTAATGAGTACCAGCAAATAATAATAATAAAATACTACAGCAAGGAACAGGAAGAAAATGCACTTGTTAATTATAATTTCCCAAGCTCTGTCCATCATGACAATGGACATACCATTCCCAAATAATTCTGGGAACTCCAGTTTGGTAAGATACTCTACATAAGGGATACCTAATATCCAGCACATACGAGATGCAGTTGCAAAATCACTTACGTTTGGCATCAATTTGCCCTGATTTTAGATACACTAGAAGGACATTTCTGCCCACAAATTACTTGGCAAATTTGATCATTTCTAAATTCAGAAAAGCATTTACATTAGCAAGATTCAATGTTCTGCCATCTGTGCTTCTGGAAGGAAGATTTAAGAGGGTCTTTTATCAAGAGTGATTATGCCCTTGTGAGATGGGGAAGTGGAAGCAGTTGGATATGTTTTACTGTATTTTTCTTCTTTATTGAGATATCCAATTTACTTTTATTACTTCAATTTTACAGAAAATTCCTGGCAGATTTGATGAATTTCATTTACTATCTCTTTTGTCAGATCAGAATCCTCAGGTCACAGCATTTCTGTATGTAGTTTGCTGGGAGGAAAACCCTTTAATATCTGCTTAAGGTTGTTACAGAAGGGTGTAAGTATTTTTATATTATTTCGTATTTTACATTGCTTTGCATATTATATTATTCTGGCTTCTTCTTTTTTTAGTGTTTTGTGCCGGCATGGCATAATGGTTTGGGTATTGGGCTATGACTCTGGAGACCAGTTTAATTCCCAGCTTGGCCATGAAACCCACTGAGTGACCTTGGCCACGTCATGCTCTCTCAGCCTCAGGGGAAGTCAATGGCAAACCACCTCTGAATAAATCTTGCCAAGAAAACCCCATGATAGGTTCACTTTAGGATCGCCATAAATTGGAAATGACTTTAAGGCACGCAACACACATACCCAGATTTTATATATGCTTTTCTGTGATAAAAAATAAACTTAATTCAATAGTCAGTATCATCCCTAATCTGATATCTTCTGCAAGTAATTTTTTTCAACTGCAAATCCCAGCACTCCTTAGCCAGCATAGCTAGTGGCCATTCTGGCTGGTGGTTGTAAGAGCTGTAGTATTAAAAAGTAATGTTTCCAAGCTCAGAGTATGATAATTCATGGGGAAGAGGGAATGACAATTGACTTAGTACTTTATTTACCAGTTAAGCACAGTTTGAGTGTTGAAGGAGGAGTCTGGCCCTCAGGTATGTGTGTCCAGAAAGTTGTGGATCTGTATGTGAAGCTTCCCTCTTCAGTCCAGCAACTGGATTCCTTGGGCAGAACATTTTCCTATAGGCCCAGGAACTGTTCCTCTTCCTCCGTTCCACTTCTCATTAAGAAATGGGACAGCAAAAGGACTCTGTATACACATTAGGATTGCCAAATGCTTGGCTATCCCAGGCCCTAGCTTTCAAGATCAATACCTGAGGTCTAGAAGTGACTGCTTGTCATGTCAAGGGTGATGTGACAAGGGTCAGTCTCTGAAGATGTCATTAACCACAATTAATTAAGCACAATGTTGGGCAGAGTATGAAATTCAAACAAAAAACAAATGAGCAATACATAAACTTACTTTTATAGGAAGCATTCTCAAACTGAGCTTCCTTCTCCTTGACCTAAGGAATGGATCTTCAGAGCTAGGCCAAGATCTGGGAACTCTAATACACATGCTTATTTCAAATGGGATAAATCTGAAAAACAGATCTGTTGAGAAGCAAAAAGTGTTGGAGAGTTCAAGCCAAGATCAGCTAGGAGAGAAGGGAGATGGGTCTTGGATCCAATCTCACTCCACTGTAAATTCTGGTGGAATGCCAGTTCAGCTAAACTAGTAAACAAGGCTAAAATGGTAAAAAAGAAAATACAGAGATTTTGAGATAAGATTCTGACATTATCCAAATGTATGAGTGAACATCAAGGCTTGGGCAACTGTGGAAGGTCTGAGGGTCAATCTCAGAAGGTCACATGTTCTGCCAAAAATTACCCTCACAATTGGTCAGAAACAGGGGCGTAGTGATGTTTGTGTGTGCGTAGGCATTGACCCCCAAGTAAGAATTATAACTGCAAATGAGATTCTCCTATAGTCCCCAAATTTCCAGTATTACAGCAACTTAAAACTTTATCTTAGAAATATAGTTTATTCATCCAAAGAAAATGATGTGGTAGAATTTTGCAAATTTCCAGCACTAGCACTTCATGAATATACTAAAACATTGGACGCATACAAAGAAGACTTCCTATGCTATAGGACCCATTTTTGGTGCATTTACAACTGTGTGTGAAAATTCATTCCCAACTTTGATACCAGCCAGGTTTTCTGTGTTTCATCAGAGAAAGGAAAATGTAATAATCTTGGGTCTTGAAAGTAACATATATGAAGGACCTTAAAGTGGTGATTTTCTGCACAAGTTTGCAGAGACATCACAATGCATTTAAACCTGATTAACAGTTCAAATATTTATAGTAAGACAACTTGCAAAATATGCATCTAATTCTTAGTCACTGTTACTTAGTTTACATGCCTACTTTGCATGTGAAAGATAGTGTAGTTTAAATTGAGCTGGGTTTTTGGAAGCTTCTCAATATATTTTCTAATTACAATTAATGATTTGGAAATTATTTTTTGCCATTACCTAAAAAAACATTTTTTTCTACAGAGACCTCTTTTCTACTGATTGGTAGCCAACCCCTTCTACTCTTCCTCCTGTGAAACTTGTCTCCCTACTCCCCTGGGAAGAAGTCCACTTCTGGTTTTGAAATATTGGTATTTGTTAGTGTTAAAAAGTATAGGCTCTCTGGTAGGTGAAGTTACAGTCCAACATATCTGGAGACCACAATTACAGGATGAGCTGGAATAAACTTTTTTTTTTTTTTTAAAGAAGGATGCAACTTGGAAAAATGGGGACAGAGCACTATGTTCTACACAAGATTATCTGGTATTAGGGCTATTTGGTTTAATGAGACTTGGATCTGACTGAGACTTTTCAGCATTATCACTATCTTCCTACTGGGACATTATTTAAAATAAATGCAGCATGGTCTGGGTTAGCAAGCCAAGAACATCAAAGAGGACATTAACATGGCAGGAATGCTTGAGAACTGTGGCAGATTTTGAAGTTCAGGCGTTCAGTTTGATAGGCCCCATAATCTTATAAGAAGAGGATGGAACTTCAGGCAGCAATGTTGATTCATGCCAGCAAACCAATTCTAGAACTGAACATATTATATAAATGGCAGAGCATATCCTGATTAGATTACAGTAACACACTCTACAAGGAGCTGCCCTTGATGACTTAGAAGTTGGGGGTAGTGTAAAACAGAGCAGCTAAACTGCTGATATGAAAATCTTATAGAAACCACATGGGACTGTTTCTAAAAGAGTTGCACTGGCTGCCACTATGCTGATTTTAAGCTGCTGAAAGGATTTTGAGCTCTCCCACTATATGCCTACCCAAAGACTGAAGATTGCTGGTGGGATCTATTCCCATATATATCTGCTGGAGCTCTCCTAAAGAACCTTCTTTTGTTTTCTATCAGTGGGAGCAAAACAGGAATGTGGGTCTTTTCTGTTGTGGCGCCCTGGTTGCGGAAGACCCTTTCATTGGAGGTCCAGTTGTTGCTGATGGTGGCTTTATTCTGCTTTCACATTAAAACATGGCCTATCAAAGCCTTTGGGATCTAGCAATTTTGTACAGGCAGACAGCTTTAGACTCTTTTATCTTAACAATTAAATTGTTTGGTAATTTTTAAATCCATAAAGTTTCTTACTGTTTTCTTTAAATTGCTCTAAATTAATTTAATTTTATCTTATCTATACATTGCCCTGAGATCTTGATATAGGACAGAGTATAATAAAATAATCACCCCAATCCCTGACCAGCAGATGAGTGTGTGTGTTTGACATGGTGCCTCCCTGAATACCTAAGGTGAATAACTGTAAGAGGACAGTACCTGCACCAGACAATTTAAAATTGATATACATCTCCTAAAATGGTTTCCCATTTTATCTGAGAATATTCCTCTTTCTACACATTAAAAAGATGCAAGCTAATCTTGGACACTTCTATTGAAAGACAACTAAACTGATGGCCAATGACTTCTGTTGGCTGCTTAGCAACAAGCTATTGAGAATGCCTTGCGATTCTGTTTATAATAACCTGAGACAGACCTAGATTTGTTTTCCCTTGGGAGTCTCTCTCTTTTTCTATAATAAATGTGCATACATACACATCCAGCACATGTCAAGAAATACCACCATGGAACATTTTGAATTTTGTTTGCTCAGATATCTAGCCAGCAGGATGTAAATTGCATTCGTGCAGTTTTAATCATTTGAATAATCTTGTAATCTAGCCCAGAGATAATTTTGACACTAAAGAATGACGCTAAAAATTATTGTCCACTTGGCCAGCACTGATGTTATACATTTTCACTCTCAGCTAGTCTCATGGCCAGAAAAAATATGGATGTGAAAACAATCTTAGGTTGTAGTAATGGTCTGCACAGTTTTCCATTTATGATATGCAAATGGATTTTAAATTTCCTGGACTTTGCAAATCTCCCTATAGCCACATGGCAAGGAGGAGGAGGAGGAGTGTGTCTGCAAAAGAGATCCATCCTCCCCACCATATACCATCTTAACTAAAAACTGAAACAACATGTAGGCATATGACTAACATCTCCAATTGTTTTTCTCCTGTTTGGTTTGTAACATCTTGCCTGATGAAGAAGCCCATGGAGCTTCGAAAGCTTGCAACAGGTATATTGTGCATTGTGATTGGCCAGTAAAGGTATCACTGATGGATTTTTGTTTGAATTTGCTAAATGGCCAACACAGCTACCCCTGAATGTTTCCCATTTATAGAATTATTTCCAGAAGGTGACACTGTCAGCAGAGCTACTTTCCTAATTAAGGCAAAAACTGGACACTTCAATATTTAATGTTTTTCTATAGCCAAGAAAATGGACTCCCAAGTAGCCTATTTCTCCTTTTCCTCATGATACAAATTTAGCAAAGGCTTATGAATCTTTTCCAATTCATGGCCAGTCCCTTGGTTTGTCCCTGGTTCAGATTTACATGATTCTTTTGGAAAGCTCTCCCCCTGCTGGTAAGGCTAGGCAGCACAATTAAAGCTACTTAAACTGAGCTCAACTAGGGAAAACTAGCTGGAAATCCACTGGGACTCTTAGGCTTTCTTAAACTTGAGAAGAATTACATTTGTACTAACCCCTTTCTGTAGTAGGATAGCTGCAATTTTTCTAATTTCAAGGAGCTGAGGCAAAAATAGCATCTCAGTTACCTATTCACTTTATAAACTGGGATATAACGGGCAATCCATTATTTTTCAGAAGTTGGACTGTATTTCCCATCAGGTATAATGAAGTGTAAGGCATTATCTGAGATGCAATACTACAAAATTTGGAGAGCCATATGTTGTCCACCTTTAGTAAACTAAAAGGCTGTGCAAACTATGATCTAACAAACCTAACAAAGACCAGTGATTATGTACTGTATTCATGTGCATGAAAAATCTTTATTTTTAAATGCCTGGCATGCAGCAAATATGTCTGATTTATTGAGACTTTAATAGAGCACGGCCAATGGTTGATGAGCTCTCTTGTGGCTTGATGCAGCAATGTGGAACCCTGGGCTCTTTAGAGATCTGGATTTGGCCCTCTTGGGGTTCCCCAGAAAGCAAGGCCTGCTTCCCCATGATGCTACCACTTGCTGGTTTCTCAGTTTTGTGCCTTATTTTACCAGGTCTAAAAGGTTTAAACACCTCTCCTACAGCTTTGTTGATGCCAATAAATGTTTTAAGCTAAAATACAGTCAGTTCTTTGCATCCATGGTTTCTGCATCCAGAGTCAACCATCCATTGCTTGAAAATATTTTTAAAATATCTTAAAAGTAAACCTTGATTTTGTCATTTTATATAAGAACACCATTTTGTTATGCCACTGTATATAATGGGACTTGAGCATTCATAGATTTTGGTATCCACAGGGAGTCCTGGAACCAAACCCCAGAGGATACCAAGGGTCATATTTATATGGTCATATTTTTGGTCTTTCAGCACTTTTGTCTTTGATCTTGAATGTGGACCTCAGGAAAATGAAACTGAATTTGACCCTTGTGCTAAAAGAGCTTCCTCAGCTTCTGTTTGGTGGGATATTCTGTGTTTGATTTTAATGAACCATCTTCACCAAAATCATAAATAATATTAAGTAGCCACATCATAGTAAAGAACTTCTTTATTTCTGGGGAAAAAACAGCACCGACCTCTCATCAGGAGTACTTTAAAAATACTGAAATAGTACAACAGACTTTTCAGACAACTGACATCAAACAACAAAATATGTACCTGCAAGTTTAAGGATCACTCTGCAAGAATCTTCGTGCTTTCAGTTTCTACTGGATTCAAAGGTGCTCTGTCATCTGTAGTAACAAGTCTTAACATTTTCTTCACTTCCCAATCAATAATTTCATTAAGCTAGTCATACTTTTGAGACACAAAACACACATACATTTAAAAAAATAAAATTTGCAGAGAATATCGAACATTTCAAAAGAAAGGTTAGAGCTAAAAATTACCTTGCTGATATTCAAGGCAATATAGCTTGATAATATCTGTACCTTAAATACACTGTACCAATACATCTCTGCTTCAAACCATTCAGTTAGGCATATAGATACATGGATGAAAACTAGCTTGTCATAATCAAATAACTTCATGGTTCCAGACTCATACTAGTGAAATCATATTTTTGTTTGGAATGGCTAACTGTGGCCCTCCAGAAGTTGCAGGATTATGACTCACATCATCCTTGACTAATGGGTATGGTGGAAGGGGAGGATGGGAATGTGAACATCTAGAGCAGGGGTAGGCAACCTTTCCCCTTTAAGGGCCGAGGGACTTCCCAGGAGCTATTGGCCAACATGGGACTATTGGCCAACATGGCTGAGGCTTCTGGGAGCTGAAGTCCCTCGGCCCTTAAAGGGGAAAGGTTGCCTACCCCTGATCTAGAGGGCAACAGGTCACCCATCCTGAAATCAATTCCTTCCTGGAGATGATGGAAATATAATAAAAACAAGGTGCTCATTTTAGGAATTCAAACTGTGTCACATACTATGGTAACTTCATCCCAATTTGGTTTCTTTCCCCATACCCATTCATCTGGACTGCTGATAGGAAGGCTGTAATCTAAACAAAGAACTTCATGCTGTTGGCAAATAGGTGCCCTATCAGAGAAGATGAGGAGCTCTGTCTTTTAAGATGCAGTGTACCCATAGCCAGATCAGGAGTTTAACTGATCCTGGAGCAACGGTAAGCCTGTCATACTCCATGGGTCTGTGTATGTGGGGCTCTGTTAAGCATCATGGCCGGGTTGGGCCAGGGCCATCGGTACATACACGAGATAAGGCATGGAGCACTGGAGAAATTTCCCAAGCTCCCCCTGCCACACTCTGGGTATGCCTGAGTACCTACAGAGAATCACACATCAGCTCCTTCGTTTAAAAGGACAAACTATATCCAAAAAATAAAGCATAATTTCAGCTGGTACAATTTTTTTGTCTATTTATCTGAAAAAAATGTTGAAAGTGCAAGATCTAGTGGGTAACCGTCTTCAATAAACATTTATAAAATCTTCTCAAGTGAGCTGTACAGCATTTTTGCAAAATAAATACTCTCTTTCACTGGAATATGTTTTATGTACAAATATGTAACTAAAACATTATATAGCTTCAGAGATATTAGCTCTCTTGCTTTTACACTGCAACATTCTCTGAATGTGCCACATATTAGTTTCAATTTGGAGAATGCTTCTCTAAGCACAGTTCCTTATATACTACAATTTACCCTGTTTGAGTAAATCTCAGGTCTCTCTATAATTTGCCATTTTTAAAATATATAAAATCCACATATTTTTGTGCTTTTCTATTTCATTCAGGTTTTGTACAACTCGTTCCACAACAAAGTATTTCATTAATATCTTGACGCAGATTCATACAGAAACCATTCAACCTTTAGCTAAAACTGTGTATCTTTAAAAGACACACATTTGTAGCTTTCTGAACAGTAATTAAAAACCAAGGATACCTCTTGGCTTACTTGTAATAATACTGGCATGAAACTTAGTGTCTTGGGTATTTAATCAAGTCTAAGAAGTGTTCTATTTTCTCTTACACAAAATATAGGACTTGTCAGTTCACTGGGTATGTCCTCTATTCTTCCAGTTCCAAGGGATACAAAGGTCTCCATCCTGAAGCACTGAATAGAAGTGGGATATGCAGAGATGCATGCCTTGCAGGTATGGCAACAACTCCTCTTCCAGCAGTCGGCTGCATGAATGAATCATTTGTACACTGGAAACACTGGGCTCCTTATACAGTCGTTGAAGATAGAATTTTTCTGTTGTAGCTTCTACCAGCTCCTTTTCTAGCTTCATTAATCTGAAAGAGTAAACACCCCCTCCACGGTTTTCAAATGATGTTTTTAAATTTTAGTGCTACAAAATTATTTTCTAGATGCCTTCTACCCTGAGTTGAAAATTATCTGTTCAACAGGTAGCAGTCTGTATAACCACCTGTGTAGGGGTGGGGGAAAGGGAGTAGTCAACTATTTGTAGCAGAAGGTTTCTCTTTTTCAGTCCATCCCCACTCTTTTGGCCAATCCCCATCCAATTCTTTAATCACAACCTACTTGAGAGGGAGGGAAGCACCACGGCAGACTAGCAAATGGCTAGCATTGATCCAGGGGAAGAACCAGTTCCCCAACTCCCTCTCTGCTTCGTTTTGGTCAACTTGTGTAGTGCAGGCACACTACTTCACACTTTGGAAAACTGATATGTGGCCCCAGTACTTTTTTACAGCCACTGGGGACCTCTCTCTGGCTGGAACAAACAGTAAAAAACAAAACAAAACAAACCCTTAGAATATAAAAACTGAGCAAGATGCAAATGTGACAGTAGAGAGTTTTGTGCTTTACTGAATAAAAATACTTTGATGTCATACCTCAGTCTTTCTAATTTTTTTAGCTGAAATTCACTTTTTACTCATACTAAGGAGAGTACTCCTCTCCACAACAGTCTCCATGGAAATCTTCCAAGATGCCAAGCCCAGAATGGAACACAGATAGCAACATGTTTACTTACTCTTCCTTTCTTTTCAGTTTTTCTCTTGCTTGTTGTGCTTTGCTGGTGATAAACCATTGAAGAGCTACAAAATCACAGGTTGTTGGGATGATGAAATGGCCCAAATCATGTAAACTTGGTGCATACCTGTCACTGCAATAAAAGTGCATTAGAAATTGTATGAACAGGTCAACTATACTTGTTTTCCTAAAGCCTTTTGTTCATAAAATGGGCATTTTAACCAGAAGAAAAGACAAATGTTGGATACTCCCAAAGATCATCTGCTGGTGAAGACCAGGTCTTAGCAATATTAGCCCAACAGTTTCCACCAGATATCAAAATGATTAAATTTGACCAACAATTGCACACTGAATAGTTCCTTCATGAACTACAAGCATTACATCAAAATGAATGCATACACTTGGAGTCAGCACTGACCTGGTTTAGCAACTAGTCACTTTTTGTGCTTGCTAACCAAACCTTTTTGTCCTGTGCATACCAGAGGACTCTACAGAGGGGAAGGAGTTTCCCTCATATAATGGGACCTTCAGAACAGTCAGAAAAAAGATGGTACTCTCTCTGCCTGTTCTAATGCTCAGCTTCTCCAGAAGAAGAATGGGAGTCTTTTATTGCTAACCTTTGCAGCAGGCAGATGTGTGACTGTTCCAAAGGTCAGTTTAACCTAAGAACCTCTAGAGTTCTCTGCAATCCACTGTGCTATCAGAGGAAAGGACTGTATGCTGCTGGTGTACCTAGGCCTGACAAGTGGATCTGTTGTGGCCCAGTCAGGAAGAAGGACTGTAGCATTAGTGAACAAATGCGCAGTGAACATGAGCAACCTGCATCTTCTTCATTTTAATTGACTGCCCTCTCCCACACCCAACTGCCTGGCTTTCTTGCTACTACTCTGTTTAGAGGTAAAGCTCTTTACTTCAAAATGTTCTATTCATTAGAAAACTAGGCCTCCAACCTACTCTAGTTGCTAGTCACAACTAGAGTTGATATAGAAGACAACTGACTATTTACATACAAGAAGCAATGCCCATGAGTCATTTGTTTTGCAGAATGTTCATTTTCAATACAGCAAATGCAAATAAATGGTTGTGGAAGTCTAATTTCTTAACTTCTTTACGGCTCATGCTATAAACATAATCTTTTTATAGAAATTATTGTTACACAAATGTTTTCCAATGCATAGATATTTTGCTCTAATTAGAAATGTTTTCTTCAGTCTCAGTGAAATAGACAATTAATGCCAATGCACAACTAGGAAAATATTCAGACTATACATAAGGTGGCCACTCTTCATATAGGCAAAAGAATGACCTGAAATACAAAAAATACTATAAAATGCATGAATCAAGAGTCTATTTGAAAAAAAAACCCTAAGGGATATATATTTGTAGCTTTGTAATTTTTAATGACAGATCCTTCTACCAGCAGCTCCTCACAATTTAGAGAGTGTCACTCTGGAGAGCAACTTGCTTTCCAAGGATGTGCTTTTAAGGGTGTGTTTGTTGGGACATGTTGGAAAAAGGCAACTGAAGTACACCTTGTGGAAGCAAAACACTGCTCCCTGTACCTTGATCTTGGCTAAAAAATCCTTAAAAGCCTCAATCAATTGTAGTACAGTACAAGTAGTAAGAAGGATCAGTCCAAGAAATATATATTATGGCCACGCACCTTTCTAAAATAATTTGCAATCCACGCAAACTGCGAGGGTGAAATGGAAGCTTGCTGTTACGCACACGGTTATAAAAATTATCAAGCACAGAGTAATACTCTTCCAGGGTCAGCGTCGGCTGTAGCTCTTCAACGTAGGTTATTTGTATGCCTCCTAAAAGATGGCTTATACTGTCCTCCAGAAACAGCACTTTTCTTTGAAGTGCAGAGTAACTTGGCAGCCTTTCAAAAATCTGCACAAAATAAAATATTTTCTCTAAAAAACGTGAGAAATCACTGAACACCCCACAACCCTTCAAACTAACTAGCTTTAGAAATATACAGGAACATTCTGAGTACTACAAAAGCCCTAAAGAATCAACAAGTCTCAGGTTTTAATTGGCTCAACTGTATAATACTTTTTAAAATTTTGTGACACATACTGTTATAGTTATTTTGTTTTAACTTACATTGTAAGCAGCTCTGAATCCCATTTTTGGAGAACAGTGGCATACAAATAATTAAATAAATAAAGTATTTAAACACATATACCAATTATTAATATGCTATTAATTCCTATACATAATGCTATTTTAACATTTAACCCTTATGATAAGCAACACCATAAACATTACTGTACACGGCATCAGCTATTTTATCTTTAATGTAGTAATGATGCACTAAATATGCACCATACACAATGAGATTATAGTTGCAATTTACTAAAGGGTTGGTGCAGCACCTTACTAGCAACTGACATGAGATCAGGAGCCATCTATGTGATAATGCTTCTCAGTAAGATTTTATATAGTAATTTACATAGTAAATTGAAGTCTCAATTAACAGTAGCACTTGTTAAAGTGGCACCAACATATCACTTCAGGAAGAAGAGGATGGGAGAAGGGGGAAAAACAAGTTTTTTTCTGCACTAGCTCAATGTGTTATAGAGATATCAGAATTCTAGTGAGATTTTTAAAAAATATATAATCACATTCATGTTTATAACTAAAATAAAGTTTAACTTGGGTTGGAATGAGTAGCTTAGACATTAAGGCATAGGGCAGTACTATCAGTCTACTTGCCAATACCAAACAGACACCACAGCATTTTATCTAAGAAATTAGGTTTTATGTTTGGCGACAAGTTATTTCAGCAGCCTGTAGGAGACAAATTTTGCACACACTCTCCAACGATATTCTGGATATTACAACAAATATCTAATTCAGTTACCAGTTCTTACTTTGGTCCAGTGGTGGTGCACATCCATAGTTCCTAGCATAACATGGCCTGTTGCACTCATACCAGAATGATCTGTAAATATCACCGTACGCCCTTATTAGAAAGAAAAAAAATGTGTTTCAGTCACTATAAATAGCTAGATGGTTCTTATTCTGAAGCAGGGTCATTCCACAACAACATGACTTCACCTACGGATTTCCAGATATTCACTGTTCACCTTCTGCTGGTGATTCAGGCTCTTTTGATGCCCATCTCCTGCTTGTATTCACAAAAATACAAGGTAACCTAATTAATCCACATCAAAATAATGTCAAGTAGGTGCTTTCAGTCATCAGAGGCATCAGAATAGTAGAATGCAGAGGAGAAGCTTGCCATAGGCTTGTTGTACCAACGCTATTTAAAGCTCAGATATTCAAGCCCTGAAGTGTGTCTGGAAGGAAAGCTGGAAACTTATATCAGAATACCTAGGCTGCACTCATAGGTTTCATGCAGAGCTTGGAAAACTAACTTTTTGGCTTGTGAAGATTGTATTTTTGGATTAAATTAACCAGAATCCTTGAGCTAATGTGGCCAATTTTGGAAGATATAGTCACTATATCTTCCAAAATTGGCCACATTAGCTCAAGGATTCTGGTTAGTTTAATCCAAAAATGCAATCTTCACAAGCTCTGTTTTTTGTACCTACTTCAGTGAAGAACAGCACAACTTATTCAGTTCAGTGCAATTCTTTATTATAGTCCAGAGACCCAGCAAAATCAAATTCACTACATATAAAATAAATTAAAAGCACAAGGAACAATTAGTAGTCAATTCATACAGATAGAGCTTATTTCAGACATTTCCCTCAGTACAGAACTGAGCTGTTCTCTGATCCTGACTGCCTCGGCCAAAAACCACCAGATCACACTGGGGCTGCTAACTTTTAAAGAATCTGACATAAAATTGGGTCAATTTTCCTGGTAGATTTAACATTACTGATTAATCATGTGTCATCAAGGCTGCTTGTAGAATCCACAAGACAAAAGAATGTGCTTCATGGATTCTACTTCTTTATTACTGTAGAGATGTAATATTGCAGTATAAGGGACACCAGAAATCTACATTGGAGCATTTCAGAGGGTAAAGCATTAAATCTGGCCTTGGTAAAATTAATGATAATTAACAATATTGTTAATTAACAAAAATAAAATTATTTAAATACTCAGCTGAATGAAAAGGCCTAACATAATGTATAACCAATGTGCTCTGTGAGCAGGATGAGTATGAACGGGCCTGAAGGTCACAAAAAGCAATGCCCCATAGTCTTTGTTTTACTGATTCAAAAGCAGTGTCATAACCCAAATGTAAAAGGAGAGATTATGACAAATGAATTGAAGCGGCTTTTTGGGCCACAAGCTTTGACCAACAGTTTATGTATTCCTCTTGAGATAGATAGAAAAAAAGAAACCTGGGCCCAACTAAAATTATTAACCTTGAGCCAAAATTTTAAAGCTGCCATCCTATCCCTTGTCAGTAAAGGGCATTTCCCTGTTTCTAACAATAAAACTGTATTAAGAATGAATGTACGGATTTTAAGAAGAGTCCTACAAAATTTAACCTGAGGATTGTCTAACTATGATGTTATTTCTCCAATCCAAATAGCAGAGGCATACATCAGTTGTGCAACTGTCTTAGCATTAAAGACTTTAACATCAGGCAGTATCTACTTGTCCCCCTTTGGTAAAGAAAAAATGCAGAATGGCAGACAGACTAAGGGGGGTTGCAGACTGGCAGAAATAGTGCAAACTGAGTCTACTTTTAGGGTTAGGGTTAGGGTTAGGGAATCATGAGAACTGTAGTTTATTGTGGCATCAGAGCTCTCTGACAGAGAAGGCTCAATGTCTCAGAAAAACAACAACAATTCCCATGATTCCCTAGCACTAACCCTAACCCTAAAAGTGGACTCAATTTGCACTATTTCTGGCAGTCTGCAACCTCCATTACTTGTGCTTTCTGACAGGCAGCAGATGTGTGAGTGACATCATTCCCACATGCATTCCTAATACAGTCAAACCTAGGAACTGAAAACTTCCAGTTTAGTTCAAATTATTGTTAATGAGCTAAACTGAAAGGGAGATGTACCTTTTGCATTCCTTAGTGCTTCCGGGCTCTGTTGAGCTAACCGACTTAAACTGTGTAGCTGACTACACCGATGAGCTATTCCCCAGCTCCTCTGCCACCTAACAACAACAGAGAACAGGACATTTCACATCTTTAAAATTATACAGCATTGTAGGGAACAACATGAATAAAGCATGCCATTTATATACTGGTACAGTTTCCTTTCTCAATTAATGCTAGGTAACACTGTAATTTTATGAACTACTAAAGTGCTCAGAGGTGATAGCTAGACAAGGAGAACAGGATGGAGAGTTGGGTCTCCAATTACTCTACCTTGTCTGGCACTGAAGTTACTGCCATGCACAGAGCCAAGGGCAGAGTTAAAGCTGTTTTCTGAAGCTTGCTCCCATCATCTGCTCTGAACCAAATGCTTTCCCCCTAGTCCAGCACTGCTGGAATAGGTACAAGAGAGAAGAGGCATCTCATTGCCTTCTTTTCCATGGGCAGTGGTGAGGGATGATCCTAAGTGAAACAAATGGTGTTTTCTCTCTCCACTACCAGAAATCTTAAAAGGGACAAACTCATTTTATCCTCACCACAATCCTTCAGTGTATACAGTGAGTGAGCTTATGTCACCCAGTAAATGTTATGGTTGAGCAAAAACTGAATTCTTGTTTCTCTAGTCCAAGTCTAACTCCATTATACAAGATGGACAACTGTGGAGGGGGAAGGGGTCATTTTTCATTTCTGCACTCTCTAGACTCTCAACTAGAAGTGACATCATATATCATATCACTTCTATTCCCAGCTAATTTTTGGCCAATTGTTGCTTTATAAAAAGACTTGATATGTAGGATTTGTGGAGGTTGTATTGCAGCAGCTTTGATTCATTTTGAATGGGTTTGGGGGTGAAATATCATCCCCCCAATTGAAAACAAAATGGTTCTGGGGGGCTTCAGGGGCTGCACTGTGGGGGCCAGAGGATCACATGCTACCCACAGGCCACATTTTGCCCATTTCTAGGCTACATCAGACCAATTCATCTTTAAGACAAAAATAATATAGGGTGTCTTTCTAAACAATGTACAAAAATAGATATACAAAAAAGCAGTGTAAAAGCAACATGTTTCTACCTTAATTAACAACACTGTGCTCCTATAAAAATTTCCTTCAGGAAACCACTGAAAGCCTGTACCTTCAGACTTAATAGCCTAAAGACTGGGATCTTCTGCTAACATGTGTACTGTGCTTACAATAGTTTAGTGAATTTCAAAGTGCATGATATTACTGATACTACGTGGACTAACAACTGGTATATTTCTAAAAACTGCTTTAAGTGGTTTTTCTGAGTCAACTTGCTAGGATCATTTTGTTTTAAGGTTTTTAACTTGTTTCCTATGTTTATTTTTAGTTTGAAGTATTTTCCTTTGGAAACTATTAGAGATCTACAAAATGAGTTCTTTTGGGATAGACTTTATCTCCCTCATGATTGTGTATGCAGAGGAAATTAGGGTTTCATAAAATTAAAAAAATAAACAACAAAGGGTGAAATGTTGTTTTTCCATTTTTATCTGCTTGATGATCTTTTAAATTTTGTCTTTTTCCATGTGTTCCACAGACAGCTTTACTATATATGCTGGCTTAATTTTATTTTTTTAAATACTGTATTCTATACCGGATTTGTTTGTATCTTTATACCATATTTTTTATAGAATCAAATTAGGGCATAGTCTTATATTAGGATACATGTTGACATGTCTACTGGATCACAATTCTCTATGGCAGCTGGTTGGGACATATGTTCTTGTGTGCTGGTTGTTCTAGAACTGTAAACGTCTCACAGTGAGGAAAATGTCACACTGGAATCCACAAAACACACATGGTAGAAGTTTTCAATAAGGCACTTGAGAGGCTGCCACTAAATAATGCAAATTCTGCCCCCCCAAAACAAAATTTATTTTTAATGACAGCATGAACATAGAACACATTCTTAGATACATTAATACATTTAATTGAATCCAACTAGCTCCATGAGTACTGCTCACTTCACCTTGAGACTTACACAAAAATCTGCTTTTTCACCCAATTAATTTCTTACCTAATATCAGAGAGCTGTAGCTGATGAGAGAGTTCACTTTTCAAGCGGTCTAGTTGTTTCCTGAGTGGTAAGCTATCCTTCAGCTTCTTTTCTGCACTCTTTTCATTGTTATCTAACCAGGAACTGGAAACATAAAATAAAAACAGTACAGATCACCAAGACATTTTGAAACTAGAAGTACAACTGGGCAAAAAGACTGAATTGCTGTCTAAAGGTTGTTACAAAACTGTTCTAATATATTAACTATATTGTGTGTACAGGAGAGAATCATATCCTGTCTGGGAGACTGCAGAAATATTTAGCCAGTAAAGAAATGGAACCTACAACAAAACATTGCAGAATTTTCCTTTTCCAGTTAGCCATGACATATTTTAGGATACTCCTTTCCATTCCCATTTTTAATATGCAAGTCAGCCAATGTTATGTTTAAACCGAGCGTACTTTCTTTTCATTGGAATCCTTAGCTCATTTGGGTTTTCTCCATTCCATATTTTTTGTGCTCTACCATTGGGACTCCACCAATTCAGTCCAAACCTCTCTACTCTTTGTGGATGGTGCCATTTTGGCAACTTAAAGGATTAAAACACAAATAACGAGTTGGTTATTCATATACATTTGGCAAGGGAATATGTGGTTCTCTAAATGTTGTTGAACTGCAGCTCCACTCATCCCTCAACAGTAGTTATGCTACCTAGGGCTGATGGGAGCTGTAGATCAAGTGTTTTGCAGGGCTGCAAATTCTTCACGCTGAAGATAAAACACTGCTATGGTTTCATTTCTTCAAAGCTGTAGTTGGCATTCATCCAACAGCTGATGACATGATGTGTCCCCCTCCCCTGCAATGCTCTCCAAAGTTGGCAGAGTTTGCAAAAGTGAGAGTTTGGAGCAAGAGTTTCCCCACAAAAACCTAGATTGCCATCCTGTATAACCAAGAGTTTGAAAGAAAGATGCCAACACAGTGACAACAAAACAAATTAGAGAGTGTGGCTCTTACCTGAAGATGCCTCATGTAAAATATTTATATGTAGTCCAAGCAGAACATTTTTCAAAGACCAGTTAGCAGAGTATTAACTCAAATAAGCTATCTTTGACGAGGCAATTCAGTGATCACTGCTTTCTTCATATCCATCTATTTCCATGACTGGTTAATGTCTAGTCTGTGCCATAAAAGGCTGTGGTTGGAAAGCTGGTAGAGGCATATCTCAATTAACAAAGTGGATGTGTTCTTGGGCATCTGTTCTTTAACAGAAACTTTGGCACCAAAGCCAGGAATAACACGGAAAGAATAGGAATAGGTTCCTACGATATAACTTCCTGACAGTAAGAGAAGTTCAATAGTGGAACACGTTCCCTCAGAGTGTGTTGGAGGCTCCTTCTTGGAAGGTTTTAAAAGAGAGGCTGGATGGCCATCTGTTGGGGGTGCTTTGATTGTGTATTCCTGCATGGCAGGGGGAGTGGACTGGATGGCCATTGTGGTCTCTTCCAACTCTATTATTCTACAACAGATAGGCAAGAGCTGACAACACTGGGAAGCTTCTCTCTTCTTCAGAGGAGGGACACACCTGTGCAAGCAAGGAGCACACGTCTGTGTGAGCCCAATAAATGAAACCTCATTGACTCCTCTGCCTTAGCTACATAACAAGCAGCTGCAGTGTGTCCTCTGCTTGCCATTGGCTTCCTAGAGGAAGCTGATAGCAACAAGCATGGGCAAGAAGCCCTTGGCTGTGACTTGTGGAGAGTTGGGAGGGTTAAAGATCACTAAAAGGGGCGGTGATACCTCTTAAATTGGGAAGGGTGACTGACTGCCTCGGCAGACGGCTAATTGAGCCGTCTTCCGGGCAGGGAAGAGGAGGGGCAGCCGCACGAGTGGCGCCCCTTCCTCTCCCTGAGGTCGCCCCCAGAAGCGCCGGCTGTCCGCACGGCCGGCGCACTGGGGATGACCTCACGGCGCAGC
Source organism: Phrynosoma platyrhinos (assembly GCA_020142125.1). Taxonomy (NCBI): domain Eukaryota; kingdom Metazoa; phylum Chordata; class Lepidosauria; order Squamata; family Phrynosomatidae; genus Phrynosoma; species Phrynosoma platyrhinos. The sequence continues at coordinate 74,430,774 of CM034710.1, read as the reverse complement.
GCCCACATGCGCTGCGCCGTTTGAGCCAGGGAAAGTGCGCCCGCCGCTTTTGGGGCGCACTTTCCCTTAAATCTAAAAGGAGCGCCAATTTGGTGCTCCTTTTAGATTCGCTGGGGAAGCGCCGCGGTGAGGCTGCCTTGTCCCACGGCGCTGCAGACCAGGGCGTCTTGGACGCCCTCGTCTGCATCCCCCCTGAGTCAGTTGAATAATGAAGCCAACTGACTGACTCGCAGAGGCTGAGGCACTAGAGTCCAGGAATTCCCTATGCACTATTGGACATCCCTGGTTAGCTCTGTTTCAGAGATGAGTGGGGATGGGGATGGGGATGTTGGTGCCAGGATTATTGTTCATAAAAAGCAGCTTCACTACAGAAAATTTCATATATATTGAGAAAATTTCATATATATTGAGGCATGGATGTACTTACACACTACTGGTCACTAGAGAAGAGAGTGCTATCTGTATTGCTTGAACAGGTGGCAGCAGAGATGTGAAGACCCAGAGCAGCAGGAGGACTGCTTGAACTTTACAGTTCAAGCACTGGCTTCCAGATGCCCACCATCTTTACTTCTTTACAATATTTCTGGATCTGGCATATGGCCCATATTCAAAGGAATAAATATGTTAGACTGCTGGAAGCCAGCACTTCATTCTGAAATTCCCCAGACAACCGCATTTTAGGTTTTTTTTTAATGCAAATTTTCAAAAATTGCAGGAGTCAAGAGATGTATGAATGCCTGGTCTAAGCTACAAAACCCTTCTTTTATTCTACTGACTATAGCCTGAGAAAACATCAAGTTAAAATATATTTCTGGTTGAATGATATAAGAACTAATAACTAGAGCGTAAAAGAGAAATTTAAGTCTGTTTCACTGTTTACAATGGATAAATTAGATGTAGGCAATACAGACTGAGATCATATTGGTTTTGCCAATAGTTATACCAGTGATGGAGCAAAAGAAAAAAGGCCACCACTGGTGTCACAGAAAAGGACAAGCCAGCAGCAGCAACAGCAGAAGGGAACATCTGGCTCCAAGCTACCTATTCCTCATGTCTGGCATCTGGGGGATGGGGCATGAAGCCAAGGAAATATGGGAGGGGTGGCTTGAACAATAATTTGTGGCATGGGATGAATGATTGTCCAGGCTACCCCTTCCATATTGCCTTGGTTTTGTGGACCCTTCCCCCCAAAGCAAGCCATTTGAGAAGTAAGCAGCTTTGAACCAGCAGTCTCCATCTCTTGCTGGTGTTGAGTGTGGAGAAAATAGAGTAGGGGAGAGAACACATCTATAGGATCCCAGCCACAGAGTATTTGTTCAGTCATAATGATGCAGAAGGTTCAGATAATAGGAGTTGGAGAAAAAAAAATCTGCAGGGCACCATATCACCTACCCCCTTCCCTTAAAAATGATAGTATTAGGCTCAGTATAGCAATGGTCTCATGAAGCTGCTTTATACTAGATATGCCCATACCTCAGAATAGTTTCCATCCTCTGGGCCTGTTCCAGTTCTTCCTCAGGATCTTTGAATCCAGTAAAAGAATAGTAAGTCTTGTCCCATTTAATTGGCCTAGGAAATGGTTTTTGTGCTCCCTGGCTAGATTGAGTGTCCACATTGCTGTTCAAACTATGCACATGCTCAGTAGATAAGCTGCAGGAGTTCAGAATGTCTAGTACTGTGCTTAGTAGGTCTTTGGTGCGTAGAGTGAAACTGACTGCTCGAAACCCTATAAAACACAAACCCAGAGGAAAGTAGTATTTGGCAGAAATTTACACTGCTTCTATGCTTGTCTTGCAATGAAAACATGAACCATGGTTGCCAACCAACCCCCTACTCAGTTTCAGTCAATCATAGTGTAGTAGTTATTACTGGTGCAATTTCTACTGACAGTGGTCCTGGAATCAGCAAATTTAAGTCTCCATGTATGAAGGTCAGCTCTGGGAAAGTTACTTAAAAAAAAAGCCATTATGTACATTGTTGCAAAGCCCTCCAAAGATGATTCATTACTGTTAATTATTGAAAAAATATTTTATTCAATAATTTGTTGTGCTAGTAGCTGTATTGCTAGTTGCTTCCCACATTTCTCATTACTTTTTCATTTTTTATATAAGGTGTTTTCTAGTCTCTTATATAGGGTTGCTGGAGGTGGGTGGGGCTACCACCTAAATACTTTTACAAGATTCTAGAAGGTTCTCAATGATGCTCTGGCACAGGATAACCCATTTGTGTGAGGCACAAAAACTATGAAAAAGAAGTTGCAACTCATTACAGTAATTGTGTTACTTGTACCTGGCTACTTCTAAGTGTAGACCCCGACTCACAGAAATATAGTGCAGCAAAATGAAAAACAGAAATAACTGAAAAATATAACATGACCCAGTACTTGATGCCAAGAAACTTTGTGATTCTTTATAAATATGAGTTCCAAGGCTCAAAAATAATTGAAGGACCAGGCTTTATTTACGGTAGTTTTGTAAGAACAATAAAATAAAATAAATCAAATTGCAAAAAGTACCTGAACCACCAAATGATTCTTGGACACTGGAAGGGTTTTGTTCTTTCTCTCGTACATAAAAAGTGAGCTGAGTTGGTTTCAAAGACCTGGAACCAGGTTTTTGGAGATTCTCCAAATACCCATTTAATCTCTTCAAAGAATTTTCATTGATTTCCTGGAAAAATAAAAATGAGTTAATGAGTCATGAAAACTACATATGTTAAAGCAAATACTACACAGCTTATCAGTGTTTGATCACAACTATCTTGTTTCAGACAAACATATACAACATGCTGGATATGGAAGATGAGAATCCAGGCTAAGGGCCTTTGCAGACTGCCAGAAATAGTGCAAATTGAGTCCACTTTAACTGTCCTGATTCAGTGCTAGGGAATCATGGGAACTGTAGTTTATTGTGGCACCAGAGCTCTCTGACAGAGAAAAATGTCTCAGAAAAAAATACAATTCCCATGATTCCCTAGCACTCAGCCAGGGCAGTTAAAGTGGACTCAATTTGCACTATTTCTAGCAGTCTGCAAAGGCCCTAACATTTCTAGAGACTTGGGAAAACATGACTTAGAGTGGGGGGCAGGGAAACTAAGATGCCCAACTCAACCATGGAGTTCCCTGGATGACTTTGAACTATCTTTCCACTCCAACCTACCTCAGGGGATTGCTGTGAGGATGGATGGGACAAATGTACAGGGATTTGAGGTTACATGTGAGATTGAGATATGTAATCTCAAATTACTTGGATGAAAAATGATTTTAAAATGTAATAAATAAATTGAAACATTTTTTTCTGATTCATGCTGAATGCCTATGAGATTAAATAAAGCATTCCAATAAAATTATTTGGCCACACTAATGATAAAATACAAGAAACAAATGTTTGTTTGTCAGTCTTTCCATCTTTACAAAACCTTTCCGCACTGATTTCACCACTTTAGAAACCCAGCTGTCACCCAATTAAAGTAAATTTTGTCAATAAATTGTATGAAATTTAGTTAGACCTATTGAATTTCCAGGCAAATAGTATGCATACAGCAGGGAGCAGTAATATGTGACCCTCCAGATGCTGTTAAATTGTAACTCCCCTAACCATCAGTTACAATTGACCAGGGCTGATGAGAACTGCAGTCCAACAACATATATAGGTCCATGTGGTACCTAGCTCTGATATGTCAAATGGTATTCCAAACCACTGAAAAAAATATTTACTCTTTCTTTGGGATGCTGGCCAAAGAAATCTGGATGCACTGCAAAATAGAATGGTCTCAGAGCATTGATAGCATCAGCCCCTGATAAAGTTCTCGCTTGGACAACCTGCTGCAGTGGTAATTTCTTGAAACACATCCTTTAAAAAAAAGAAAGAGAGTATTATTAAGCAATCCAACAGATTACAAAATGTGGCTTAAATAACATGCATTATAATAAGCATAAGAAAAATGGTAACATATAAAATTAGATTTGGACTATGCATTAACATGTACTTATGGGAATAATTCACAAGCCTGTTTATAACAGTACCAGAAAGTACAGAATTAAATAAGCATTTGTTCATAACAGGTGCAGCCAGAACACCACCATCCTCACAATGAAGGTGCCAATCACAGACACTGGCTGCCCCTAAAAAGCATTCACCTTCAAGCTGAGGTAGTTTCAAATATCTGAATGGTGAATTTCCACAAGCTTATTTTCCTTCTGTGTACAGCTTGCCTTCTTCAGCATTGTGTGCTTTATGCTATGTGTGTTTAGTCTGGAAATGGTGCATTTTAAATCTAAAGCTTTAACATGGGGGTCCTGGACTAAATTATGAGGATATCTGGAATCTGTGACCTTCAGAAGACACTGTTGTATGTCCACCCTAACCCAAGAGGCTTCACTGATGAATACACATGACAGGGCTATCTCTGTAGCAGCAGCCCAACTGTAGAACTACTTCCCAAGATATGTCAGGCTGGCTCCATCGTCCTTGTTTCCACTGGGCAGTCAAGACTACAGTCAGACCTCCACATTTTGACTTTTATGAATGATTATTCATGGATTTGATTAATATGTTATCTCTAGGAATCTCTAGGTCCTCCAGCTTGACTCTATGCTCAACATTCACCAGAAGTCGCGCTGGTGGACCTAGAGGTTCCTAGAAAACAACACTTCTCTAAGCATTTGTAGGTCTTCCAGTGCAATTCTATAGTCTACTTGTGCTGGAGGACCAAGAGATTGCTAGAGAGTGTTTTGTTATTTGCAGTTTTTCCACTTTCAGAGGGTCCTGCGCCCTAACCCTAATGAATGTGGAGGGCCCACTGTACTCAAATAAATAAAGGAGCAATTATGGTACTAACGTGAGTCAGCTAAAGCCAATGTACATCCATTCTACCTGACATCAATTACCATATTCCCTGACCATTGTCCATATTGGTCATTAGTATATATTAAGATAATAATGCAATCAACAAATGTTGATATTCCTTGAAGATCTGATTAAATATGTAGCACTGAGCTAGAAAAGAAAATATTGTATGCAAACATGTTTCCCCAAGGTATGAAGATTTCTAACTGACATAGTGACAATTCTTTAACAAACCAATTACAGTCGTCCCTCTCTTTTTATGGACTTGATGTCCGCAGTCTTGATTATTCACAGAGGGGTGAGCTCCGTTAAATTAAATGGCACGCATGCCTGTGGTGCACACGGCCATTCAAGCCAATGAGGCTTGATTTTTTGGGATTTTTTGTTTTCCCAGGGGTGGGTGGGTGTTGGAATGGACCTCCCGTGAAAACAGAGGGGCTACTGTAGTTATAAATTCCAGAAACTGAAATCACCTTTCATCAAAAATAATGTATTATTTTAAACTTGACCTTTAAACTTTAAGAATAGAGCTAGCTTACCTCCTCACTGTCTCCCAATAACAAAACATCTCAGTGCTTAATCTTTATTCCAAATTACCTGTAAATTTCTTTAAGAAAAGAAAAACATATCAATACATTTAATTTTATACACATCCCTTCCAAAGAATGCTTATAAGCAAGAGAACTAATAACATCTTTATTTACATGAAAATGGCTACCTCTGGGGCTTCACATGGAATGCCATTTCTAAACATGAGTGGAAGCACCCCTCCCTGTAAAGCGGTTAGGGTAATAACCGCCTGATACCTATAAATAAATTAAGAATCGGGGGGGGGGGGGGGGGGGGGGGGGGGGAGAATATAAAACGAATAATTTGTAGGTGAGCTGTTTTCCTTGGCAATACGATGATGGCAAAATGAAATTTGCAAGGCCAGACTGCTAGCAGCATGTAGCCTCTGGTTTTGTCAATTTCAAAAAAGAAAATATTTTAGGGGACAAAAAAAAGATAGATATTAGCATGGTACAGTGGTTTGGGTGTTGGACTAGGCCTCCAAGAAGACCAGATTTCAAATCTCCACTCAGCCACAGAAACCTACTGTATGACCTTGGCCAGGTCACACTTTCTCAGCTTCAAGTGGAAGACAATGGCAAACCTTCTCTGCCAAAAATATCCTATGTAGGGTTCAAAGTCAATTTAAAGGCACATACCAACAAGTTACTGAATGTGAATGGCACTAGTGACCAGGAGAGATAACATTGCTTTCCTTCCCTCCTTCGTCCCCTGCTCATTGTTTTTTAAAGGCCACACATATAGATGTGGAAAAATCATCAAACTTTCACAAACTTTCACAGTGCTTTCACAAAAATACACACCCTAAAACCAGTTCTAAAATTGCTAAAAAAATAAAGGAGGGGAGGGAAGTATTATGAAAGGCACTATCAAACAAGTTCCCCCAACTATCATAATAAAACCAATATATCTATGTGCAGCAGCAATAGTTACTGAGCAAATTTTTCCAGCATACAATTCAAATCATTACTAGATTTTTTTCAAGTGATCATGAAAGATGGAGAAAAACATGAGCTATATACTACTGTGAGCAATGGCTACTTATAGCACCAACTCCAATTTCTGAAATCTTTGCAAAGCTTCATGCTAATTGGAAAAGCATTAATAACTATTGAAAAAGTATTTAGAAATACATGAAACCTCATTAACATGAACGATTAATCTGGATTAAAAAGGGAAAAATATTATTCTCCATGAAACATTCTTCAATTACAAATAAGTTTTTTTTAAAAAAATTATAGGCTAAAAAAGTGTTTATGTTCAATAGCATGAAAAAGAAAATTTCCATAAGAAAAACGACTCATGGAAAGCCAATGGTAAAAGTAAATTGGAAAAAAATTCAATTCCTTAACAGGTCAGGAATCACATTTTTAAAAATGAATTCAAATTTTTGTTAGTATATTCAGCATCTAGTTTTATAGTTTAATTTACTGATAGCATCCTTATATCAGATTCACAATAACCTTTAATTAGATTGAGGGGCAAAGAGTAAATTTGTGCCAGAAATGAGGGGAAAATGGAGGAGAAACATACTGTAATATTGTTACCTCCTCCTCAATGTGTTCTCACTTCCTCAGTTTTAGAGAATTGCAGCTCAAAATTTTAATGTTATAAGCCGCCCCGATTGGGAGGGGTGGCTTGAACAATAATCTGTGGCAGAGGGGCTGGATATGAATTATTATTATTATTATTATTATTATTATTATTATTATTATTATTATTATTATTATTATTATTATTAAAAGCAGAGGACATATAGTGGGCCGTACAAATTCACTAGGATTAGGGGCACAGATTCCCCCTCCCCCATGAAAGTGAAAACAATGCAAAAAAACCCACTTTCTTTTTCTTTTTTACCTGAGAGAACACCTCTTTGGGAATCTCTAGGGTCCTCTGGTGCAGGTCTATGTCCAACATAAAGCAGAAATTGACCATAGAATTGCACTGGAGGACCAACAAACGCCTAAAGAAGTGTTTCCTCTAAGAATCTCTGTGGTCAACTTCTGGCAGAGTCAGGCTGGAGGACCTGTCCTAGAAATTCATATAGAGAACATAGCAATCAAATCCACAAATAATCAAATCTGCAAAAGTCAATGCTGCAAATATGAAAGGCCAAGTATATTTTGTATATGAAAGATCTGAGTTACTTTCCAGGCATGTCTAGGTAGGACTGGGTGAGACCCGTATCTGAAATCTTGGAGCATTGCTGCCAATGAATGTAGCTCCAAGGTTGGAAACCTGTAACTTTCCATTTATTTTAACTGCTGATTTCTACAATTCTTCTTCATTGGCTGTGCTGAGCCTCATGGGAGCTTAAGTCTAAAATACCTTACCCATATAAACAATACATTAAGTCCAATACTTAACAGTGTGAGAGTAAGCAACAAAAAAAAATCCAGAATTTATACTTAGCAGTCTGCAAAACCTGTGGATAACTAGGTTTGGGTGACAGTTGATAAAGCATCTTAATTTTTTTTTTCTTACATCATTTATAAATTCTGCATCATGCATGATTTACAAATATTTTAAGGAAAACAAAATTAAGATCTTTTCTCAGACTGTTACATAAACCCAATTTCTTTCTTTCAGTTAGTCTTAAAGGTGCTACAAGATCTCTCTACATAGTGATTCTACAGACTAACACAGCTATGTGCCTTTGCAGACTGCCAGAAATAGTGCAAACTGAGTCCACTTTAACTGCCCTGGCTCAGTGCTAGGGAATCATGGGAACTGTAGTTTTTCTGAGACATTGAGCCTTCTCTGTCAGAGAGTTCTGTTGCCACAATAAACTACAGTTCCCATGATTCCCTAGCAATGAGTTAGGGCAGTTAAAGTGGATTTAATTTGCACTCTTTCTGGCAATCTGCAAAGGCCCTATATTTTTGAATTCTATCAGTTTTTCCAGGTTATAAAGATCTTAAATATGGGGGGAAAACTAGAAAAACAGAGGCATGAGGAATTAGGCTATGGTTGCAGAAAAGAGGTTTTAAGATGTAATCTCTTCGCAATCAACAGATCACTATAGGTCTAAGTCCAATAGAGAGAACAAGGGCCTGATCAGACTGCCAGAAATAATCCAGTTTGAGACCACTTTAACTGCCCTGGCTTAGTGCTAGGGAAATGTAGTTTATTGTGGCACCAGAGCTCTCTGACAGAGAAGGCTGTGTCTCAGAAAAAACTACAGTTCCCATGATTCCCTAGCACTAAGCCAGGACAGTTAAAGTGGACTCAAGCTGCATTATTTCTGGCAGTCTGTTCAGGCCCCAAATTTTCCTATATTCTGCTTTTTAAGAATATATTCCGCATGTTGTTTCTGTATACTAAATTGTGATTACTGAATTGTCTATTACTAAATTGATACTAATGTCACAACCATGAACAACAAAGTTACAGTTATACATTTGTGGGAAGTGGTAAAGTCTTTATAACACACACATTGGCTTTGCCAGAAGTTACATTTTAAAAGTAAACTCTGATCAACATAACTCAACTCTGGTCCAAAACATGCTGCAGAAATAATCCATTTTTGAGACCACTTTAACTGCCCTGGCTCAGTGCTAGGGAATCCTGGGAATGGTGGTTTATTGTGGTATGAGAGTTCTCAGACAGAGAAGGCTAAATGTCTCATAAAACTACAGTTCCCAGAATTTCCTAGCATTGACCCAGGGCTGTTAAAGTGGTCTTAAATTGGATTATTTCTGCAGTGTGTCATGGCATCAGAGCTCTCTGACAGAGAAGACTAAATGTCTCACAAAACTACAGTTCCCAGAACTGTTTTGGACCTTTGACACCTAAAAATTTCAGTACATTCACCTGACAAACCTCATGATAAAGTTATGCTGCCTGGCCACAAGCTTCACACAGCATTTTCACTGAAAGTTAACCATTTACTCCTTTTCAAAAGCCAAGTTAACTGTAAGCTAGTACAATAACATCCAAAATCCACCAACCAGTGATACTTTTACTGGAGTAACCAAAATGTACAACATACCTGGTGCAACCTATTTGACGTTCCACTGGCTCCTTCATCAGGCAAAAATGTTAAAAATGATACCGGGGGGGGGGGGGGGGGGATGACAATGTTAGTCATAGGACTGCATTTTGTCAAGATGTGGTTTTGTGGATTTTGAATGCTATTGTACTTTGCTGTACGGCCAACATGGATACCCCTGGATGTGTTAAGTGTAACCTAAAATCTTAGCTTGCAATGCAACCCCATCTGTGACCAAAATGCCCAAATGCTTTGCTGCTGCGTTTACAAGTTCCTTTGATTTCAAGGGGACTTGCTTCCATGTCAATGTACCTGTGGCTGCTGCCTAAAATCTCTTCTTGTTGTTGTTTGTCTTCAAGTTGTTACAAACTTGTGGTGACCCTCAAGCAAATTTATCATGGGTTTTCTTGGTAAGTTTCCTCAGAACAGGTTTGTCATGGCCATCCTCTGAGGCAGAGAGAGTGTGACTTGCCCAAGGTCACCCAGTGGGTTTACATGGCTGAGCTGGAATTCGAACCCTGGTCTCCAGGGTTGTTGTCCAACACTCAAACCACTACACTACGCTGTCCCTCTATTGTTGTTAATGACAAATATTTATAATATTACAACTTATTTTATTATTAATTTATAATTTGTTTTATTTTAATATTTGTTTGTCGATGTGTACCTTCAAGTCATTATTATTATTATCATCATTATCATTAAATATTTATAACATTATAACTTATTTCATAACTTAATTTATAATTTATATTATTTTATTATTTGTTTGTTGTTGTGTACCTTCAAGTCATTATTATCATTATTATCAAATATTTATAATAGAACTTATTTCATAAATTAATGTATAATTTATTTTATAATTTATTTGTTGTTGTTTACCTTCGTCATTATCATCATCATTATTATTTATAATATTTTAACTTCATAACTTCATTTATAATTTATATTATTTTATTATTTGTTTGCTGTTGTGTGCCTTCAAGTCATTATTATCATTATTATCAAATATTTATATTATAACATTTCATAAATTAATTATGATTTGTTTTATTTTATTATTTATTTGTTGTTGTGCACCTTCAAGTCATTATCATCATCATCATCATCATTATTAAATATTTATAATATTACAACTTACTTCATAACTTAATTCATAATTTATTTTATTATGTGTTTGTTGCTTTAGGTCATTATTATCATAATTAAATACTTACAATATTACAACTTATTTCATAATTTATAATTCATTTTATTTTAGTTGTTCCTTGTTGGGTACCTTCAAGTCACCATCATCATCATCATCCTCGCTATGATTACTAAATATTTATAATAACTTATATTTATAGCTGATTCATAATTCATTTCATTTTATTACCCGTTCGTTGTTGTGTGCCTTTATGTCGCTTCCAATTCATGGCGACCCGAAGGCGAACTTAAATAATGGAGTTTTCTTGGCGAGGTTTCTTCAGAGGAGGTTTGCCATTGCCTTCCCCTGAAGCTGAGAGAG